>CM002481.1:23548422-23596529 GCA_000325765.3 Leersia perrieri
GGTGGCGAGCAGCGAGAGAGAAAGAGAAAGGGGAAGAGAGAGAGAGAGGCGAGGTGTTGGTTGTTGCGGCGGTTATCGCCGAAGCGCCAAGGCGGCGTGCTTTAAATAGGCTCTCGGCGACGAGAGAGGAAGGCGAGGAATCTGACGTGGCAGTTGCCGTTCACTGACATGTGGGGCCCAAACTGGTACAGAGAGAGGGGGTGGGAGACACGTCACCTGCGTGGAGTAGCCAGGCTTGCGGAGGAAGGAGACCGCTGGTCCCCACTTCGCCGACGACGGCGGGGACTCGCGGTCGCGGCGGCACAGGCCCGCCCCCTCCTCTCCTTGGCGCCGGCCGGGATCCTCCTCAGCAACGAACCATAGCGCCGGTGTTGAGCCTCTGGAGCTTGGACGCGGGCACACGCACACAGGCACGGCCATCTGGAGTCAGCGGACACCGACTGGCAGCCTGGCCTAGCGGCGGTGAGAGACGGTTCCCGGAGAATCGCTAGTATCGGTGAGCGGCGGCGGTGGTAGCGGACAAGACGGCGGTGAGGGTGGCCGTTAGAGTGGAGAACTGGACACGGCCAATAATGGGATTGGGGGCAGATGACTGATGAGTCCATGGAGTGGTAACTGGTAACTGGGGGCAGTAGCTATGCTGGGCCTAGCCCACGTTAGATTACTGAATGTTTTACTAACTTTTAACCAGAGTTCAGTGCTCCTCCACCGTAGATGAATGAAGATTGATCAGATAATGGAGTCATCGTTTTGAATAGTGCGGACTTAGTGTTTGTGTCCCCTTGTTTTTCAGGTCACCCAAAAGTCGCCAAAAAAAACATTTGTTATCGTAGATCAATCTACCTCAAAACTAATTTTGCCTATAAAGAAACCTGCATTTAACAGGCAAACTATGCTAGGAGTCAATTTTTGTACCTCGGATATATCGAACATCTCATTCAATCCTGTAATATCATTATGTTCTCAATCGTCGTGCTCAACATAACTGATAACACTAGTTAAAGTCAACCGAAAACAAAAGAAAACATAAGTGTAATGAAATATAAAAATTTCTAGAGTTCACATTGTAGGATGGAAGCCAAATAGCCCAGGGCCTCATCGGATGGTCTAAACGGTCAAAATACGGGAAATGCGCGTATTCATAATTTAAAAACAAATGCAAAATTTTTGCAGATGTGTTATTTGTGGTTCAAAAGACAAATATAGAAAAAAAAAACTACAATGAAAAATCTAAAATTAAGTTTAAAAAGTTAAAATTTGGTTTCGGATTATAATCTGATGGTGAAGTGATGAGAGCGCTAGCTGCCGTGCCACGTCATTGCTCCCCAGCAACTCCCTAGACTATCCAATCACAATCGCCTCCCCGCCCCAACCCTAAGAGCATCTTCTAGGCTTGTTCGATTGTGCAGAGCCACAGCGAACATGAAAATCGATTCGGTAGCTCAAGCGTGAACATCAATTAGTGGGACCCATACACAGTAACAGAAAAAATATTTTATCTTCTTGTGAGTAGTATGCCCAGGCGAATGGAAGGAATCTTATAGTGTAACAAATAGTATTCTATTCTTCTCAGTCGACGCTTGTTTGCAGTTTGATTTTTCTCTGGCGCATTAGCAGTCGACTCCCACAGTGTGGGAGTTCGGTGTTTTTGGTTCACGGTTTGTTTTTTCACACACACAGGAGCTGCTCTAACACTACAAAACCCTCGGCATTGCCTGCTGCTCCCCTCCACCACCTTTCCCTGGTCTCTCCAATCCCAATGGTACATCCATAGTGCAAAACCATACATATTGTGATTTGTTTTGAAGAACCATGTGTATGAAGACAATGTTTTGTGGACCCCTTGGTTTAAGCTTATATCATCATCTTAGTCAATACATTTATATATACATAATAGTCGTAACAAATAGTATGCGATATTTTTAGGATATATACATGTTAACTGTTAGATTTAATTGGATAATTGATCCATTTAAATCAATTAAATCAAATAAATTTCAAGGTCACGATGCTAAGAGTAATGTGTGTTCATATCTCATTTGTTCATGGGTTATTAAGTAAAAAGATGAAGAGTTTTTGAGAATTAATCAAATATGTGATTAATGAAGTGGTAACATCCTCAATTACAACCATTTGATGGTTGGTTAATGGTGAATTGATTTTGATGGCTAGTTAGTATCTCTATTTTCATCTTCCATGAGACCATTTACTTTCATCTTCCTTTCCTCCTAGAAAAGGAGAATGGAATTGGTAGACACATATTCTATCCGTAGTCTAATTATGTGTTGTCTCTCTTCATCCCTAGTTCTAAGCACTTGCATGCACAAAGTTTTTGGAACAAGCAGGCCAGAACTAATGCTGCATCATGAGTACCCGCACGGCTAGACGGGCGATATAGTTTTTGGGGAGCACTTTCGCGCGACTACTCAACGCGTTCTTCCTCATGGCAACGAACACAGAGACGACAATGGAGGCAATGGAAAAGAAAACGTCAATGGAGATGGATGTAATGGTGACAATGGCATTAGTGATGACTAGAGGGCAATGGAAGCAACCATGGCGGATCAAGTGGATCGACTACTTCCTTTGCATCTGGGTATGGGTTCATTCTTGTAGTTTTGTTGAACACTGTAGACATTGTCTTTTTCATTTGCACAATGCATATGTTAATTGCTACACATGATTATTTCCTATTTCTTGAGTTCATGATGTTGTTGAATTTCTTAATGAATTTCTGGATTAAATTATAACGAAAATTGACTAGATTTCCAACATTAACATCTTAACATTTGTCGGCATTGGTAGTATGATCATTTATATGTATATGTAACCGGTTAAGGTGTCAATGTTAGTGGAATTGTGTCGCATTTTTCAAACTGTAGCATGAGAGAAGATAAATTATACAAGAGCGGCCAATAAGAATATATACTAAAATAGCATACTCCCTCCGGTTACCAATGGTTGACGCCGGCTAGTTTAATTTTGAGCTAGCTGGCGTCAAACAAACAAAAAAAAAGAGGTAGTATATAATAATATAATACAAGTATTTGATGTACGAGGTTTCTGAAACATTTTACCCCAAAACCTATTGTTCTTTGAAACAAATCGCAGTAAATGAGCTTATCATTTTTGGTTGAACTTTCTTTTCTTTATGTTGTCCTCTCTTTCTAGTGTAGCAAGGCAAACGGATATGACACTATGACAGGTCATATGCGTTTTATATGCAGAGCACATGTCACAAATCGGTATGATCTAATCACGAATTGATTTTATATGCATCGACAAAGGCAATGAAAAAGCTTAAAAAAAACTAACGGACAACAGTGTGTTTGACAGCAGTCTACAATATTCAAAAACCTTTGATAGCTCTCCTATAGTTCAGCAGATTGCACAAACAGAACCTGCAAAGCATGCTGGAGCGCATGTACTCAAGGGCATAAAGTAATCAACTTGAGAAGAAAAAATCACACAATATTTTAGCAACTTCAGAACATTCTTATGAGCAGCAAGTACCATATACTCATACTTCCAGCGAAGTGTCAGAAATATCAGGAGAAAAAAGTCTTCTCCTATTATCTCAAAAGAGATGCGAAAGAATGAGTCCATGAGTTGGGACTGAACTGATTATCCTTTTTGCTAGTAGTAACAGTAAACTGTAACACATTCCCAGGTACTGTTCAGAAAAAAACGAAGGTAACTTTTTATCCTCTCAAGCCATCACGTTGCTGTAAAATGGTGGAGGTGTCGACTACACTGTCCAGAGAAGGGCAAGAAGTGTTGCTTGATCCTATCCTTTTCTCCTATGCAGCATCAATATATGGAAAGCGCAGCTGGTTGTACCCTGTTGTCACAATGTCACATAGATGAATGGCCAGAATTATGGATTTGGAAAACAAACTAGAAGAGCTACAGTTTCCGATACATTGCACAAGACATAAGCAGTAATTATCTGAGACAATCAAGTGTTGATTTTAAGAAATAGCTCAGGTTAACTTAGAACACCCGAATACTTTAAATTAAAGAGTGGAAAGCCGAGGTCGCATCTATAATCGAATTATGCGGTACACTCTACATTGTGAAAGCAGGCAAAAAACCATCAGCATGAAGGCATATATAGTTTAAACATTTAAACATTTGTTTTCTGCCAGTCTAAGGTATTTACTGCATGACATAAGTCTTTAACGACGTGCTGGATATATACTTTCTATCATCACACTTCACAATAGTAAAAAATTTGCCGCCACAAACATTCATCGAGCAGTGCCATAGTTGAACATGGTGATACTGAAATGCATTTGTTCAACAATTAATAGTAACTTCTATTTAGTGGATCAGTTGTCTTGTCTGGGTTAAGGATCATAGAATGATCAACTTTGTTCCGCAAGGATGAATGCCCATTTGACAAATGTATTTATCAATCAGATTGTAACTGGAATAAAGCTTTACCAGCTACCAACTTTCTGTAATCACATCATATTTAATTTGTGGGTTAGACTTAGATATTTTAAAAATTGGATGTTCTGAACACTAAAAACTCGACATTATCCAAAAGAAAAGGCACTACAATTCACGAACTAATGAAACCGAAATAGTATATTTTCTGGATTCTAATATGCATCTTTTCGTTCTCCTCATTTCACTACGGTGACAGTGTCATGATCACGTCACAAAAGAAAAGGTGTAGCTCCCTATTTCCGACAAAAGAACAATAGTGTGCAGACCACTGAATGCGGAGTTGAGTTCTCAGTTTCTCACCTGGGGTACCAGCCCTGTACACCACTACGTCGAAGTTGTCAAGTCGACGAGGCAGGTCAGTGAGCAGAGGGAAGAGCCGCCCAAGGTTGCCTGCTCGAATGAAGATGGAAATGTTCTCCAAACTAAAATCTCCCCCGAATCGTTGTTCCAGTGCATTGCCCAGCTTAATCAGACTCCTTCCAGGAACCGACAAAGCTTCCTCACCCGGGTCATCGACAATCCCATTGTCATCAGCCACGCGAACAACAAGTTGTATCTCTCGAGACTCTTGGGGCCATAGCCCAAAACACTGCTCATGCAAATTTGAAGAATTATGTTAGTGGACAGAGAGGAATAGGAGCAGACTTGAACAATAGCCCTAAATTAGCATAGATGACGCATACAATGATATCATTTAAGAACACAATTCACAAATTAGCACCTGAAGCATGAAGGAAACTACTTTGCTGCAAAGAATTTCAATCAGAAACCATTCGACAACAACTAGCTGCTTGCAAGTTGCAACCAACTTTGCAGTTACCAGAAGACGCAGCAAAATTAGAGGCAAAGGATTTTATCAATACTGACGACCAATTATTACTATCGCTGAATGATCCTATGATCAGAATTAGACTCTCAAAGAACCAAATGTGTAACACAAGTTGAAACTTATGTGGTTATTGCAGACCATGAATCAGCACGAAGGAGTTCGTTAATCTCTGAACGAACAGATCAAGCGTAAAGGTCTGAAGCCCACAAGCCCACAACAGGCAGGTTAGTATTTGAGGAACTAAAGGAGAACCCCGATCTTTTTTTTTATGAGACACAAAGCGAAGCTTATTGCAGAAATGCAGAGCATGAATTTACAATAACCGGACCACTAATCTATGAACAAACAGACCAAGCATAAAGGTAATTAGCCACAACAGCCAGATTACTATTTGCAGAACTAACAGCGAGCATGGCCGAGCAATGCAAGTTCCTTAGGTAGAAATTTCGCGCAACAGAAATGGTAGAAACAGATAATGTCCGAACAAATCATCAGGGTAATGAACTTGAGAACTTACCCTTGCTTCTCGCCTCAGCTGGAACGGTGGCCTCTGCGGCCCCATGGGGACGACCTGAACCTCCCACTCCATCATCAAGCTGAAGCGCGCGTCGGTGTGGTCGATGGGCTGGAGGGAGACGCCCGTGTTCCAGAGACGGTACTTGCCGTTGGCCCGGAGTGCCCTGATAACTCCATTGGACGAGTTCACGTTGAGGAGGAAGACGACGTCTCTGTCGCCTCCCGAACCCGGGACGGGGATGGTCCTCCACATGACGCGGATGTCCTCCATGGTGTCGAAGGGGCGCTGGTCGACCTGGTAGCCGATGTGGCCGTCGGCCCCGCCCCTTGGCGAGGCGGCGAGGTGGCGGCCGTAGGCGCCGCGGAGCACGACGTGGTAGGCGTCGGCGCCGGCGCCGCCAGGTGTCTCCAGGACCTGCACGCGCCACACCGTGTTCACCATCTCGCGGATGCCGCCGATGGAGACGCCCTTCCCCGACTCGTCGGCGAAGAGGTAGCCGCCGTAGCCGGCGAGGCGGCGGCCGCGGTTGAGGAGCCGCACGTACTGCCCGCTCTCGAACGGCGCCACGCCCAGCGGCTGCGCGGTTAGCGCCGCGCCCTCGCTCCCGCGGCCACCGCCGCCGCCGGCCGCTAGGAGGACCCACGCGCCGCCGCCTTCTACTCCGCTCAACGAGCTCCCCGAGCAGCTGGACCCAGTGGCTATGTCCGACGACGACATGCCTCACAAACCCAGTGATCTCCCTCGGCTTCCTTCCCCGTCGCCGGCGTGCAGCGAGAGAGAGAGAGAGAGAGAGAGAGAGAGAGAGAGAGAGGCGCGAGGTGATTTGGTTGTTGCGGCGGTTATCGCCGAAGCGCCAAGGCTTGGTGTTTAAATATGCTCTCGGCGTCGGCGACGAAAGGAAAGAAGGCGGCGAGTCTGACGTGGCGGTCGCCATCCACTGTCATGTGGGGCCCAGATTGGTAGAGAGTGGGGACAGCCACGTAACCTGCGTGGAGGTGGAGTCAGGCTTGCGGAGGAAGGACGCCACTGGTCCCGTGCCGTGCGGCGGCGCCGAGCCGCTTCTCCTCTCCTCGGCGCCGGGATCCTCATCGGCAACGCCCATGGCGCCGGTGCTTGGAGTTCTTTGGACACGGGCAGTCGGGCACCCAGGCGGACACCGACTGACCTCGCGGCGGCGGCGGCGGGACTTGGGATACGGTTCGGGCGCTCGGCGGACAACCGTGGGGACTGGGGGGCGCAGGCGGCGGCGCAGGGTGGCCGCTGGACACGGCCAATGGGGTGGGTCGCTTGGGCCTTTGGATGGGGATGAATGGGTGATGAATACGTCGCAAGTGATAGACATGGGCCTGGTGGATTCTGTGCAATCTGTAAGCCCCTGGTAACATTCGATGGGCTTAGCAACACTAAGATACTGGAAGTCTGTCTGAGTAAGAATTCCTCATTGCCTATTTGCCCCCATGATTGTTCTAACCAACACCAAACATTTATGATGGGAGGAGTACTTGAGATTTAAACTATAAAATATGAAATTTTGCGATAACTTCAGTATTAAATATTGGGCGTTAGTAATGGAGTTTATTCACTTAAGTGGTGATTACAGAGAGTCCTTACAACGTGTAGAAAATGACCAATCTCCCCGTAAGCATGAGGTGCCAGTTTTCCTTACGTATTAAAAGAAAGATATATATCTCCACATGTCATGAGACAAATACACATGCATTCTCCTCATAACCTTGAGAAGTCTTGCAAGCGTGCGAAACATATGTATTTCTCATACATCCTTCGAGGTGTCGGATTTTCTTGTATAGATCATAGATGGGACCATATAAAGTACCGCGTAGGTTGTAAGACGTCTCGGATACATGCATTCTTTTCCTCGCATCGAGCGTATTTCCATGTGTAGATGGGAAACATGTAGAGTACCCCAAGTTGTGCAAGGCATGTAGAAAGTACCTCTTGCGGAACTCAAAAATATACTAGATCTTATTGTGTAAAAAGGGACCATAAAAGCATGTATAGACATGTCATAGGACGTCAGGCTATAAGGCGCATATATCTTCTTTTTTTTTTTGCAACGTTGGGGCATCTTTCCCCATGCGAACAAGAACCATAAAAAAGTATCCAAGACACACGCGGTCTTTCTCGGAACCGTTGGGTGTGATGCTCACCCGGACTAAGCTGGCAAGCAAGGCATGCGGTGTTGCGTTGCGTGATGATGAAGTTTGGAAGTCCAAACTGATCGGTATGCTCCATGCTCGGGACGACGAACGAAGGTATTGATATAGATAGGCGCTATAATATGGATGTTAGTTATGGATTTTTTTTTCCACTTGAGTGGTGATTAAAGAGATTCCTTACAACGTGTAGAAAATGACCAATCTCCCCGTAAGCACAAAGGGCCAGTTTTCCTTATGTATTAAAAGGAAGATATATATTTCCGCATGTTACAAGACAAAGACACATGCATTCTCCTCGTAACCTCGAGAAGTCTTAGGCCGCGTTTGAATCTACCTGGCTAAATTTTTGTCTCGTTTTTTGTTAGCACGCTTTTTAAACTGCTAAACGGTACATTTTGTGCGAAAACTTTCTATATATAAGTTGCTTTAAAAAGTCAAATAATTAAATTTATGTGTCAAATTTTTAATAATTAATACTCAATTTAATCATATAATAATTATGTTTCTCGTTTCACGTGTGGCTAGAACTCGGCCTTACAAGCGTGTAAAATACGTGTATTTCTCATACGTTCTTCGAGGTATCATATTTTCTTCGTAGATAGGACCATATAAAGTATCACATAGGTTGTAAGGCATCTCAGATACATGCATTCTCCTCGCCGCATCGAGCGTCTTTCCACGTGTAAATGGGGACCATGTAGAGTACCCAAGTTGTGTGCAAGGCATGTAGAAATATCTCTTGCGAGACTAAAAAATGTACTAGACCTCATATATAGACATACTGGGACGTCAAGCTGTAAGGCGCATATATCTTTTTTTGCAACGTTGAGGCGACTTTCCCCATGTGGACAAGAACTATAAAAAAGTATCCTAAGATACAATACACATGCAGTCTTTTTTTAAATTGTTGAGGTGTCATCTGGAGTATATAGAAACCATGAACGATGGTTCACATGACATAAGCGTGCATTCTTTTCGAAAATTGACAAGCTAACTTTATTAATGTTTATATTCTCCTAGAGCATATGTGTTATTCGCAGCTTTGAGAGGATGAAGGTTGAACCCGTTAATATGTTCCCTTAATATAAAAAGATATATCCATTATGGTTAATAGAGTAAAATATGTCTACACAATAGTCAAATATGAGTACCTCAAAACATGACTTAAAAATCCTACGGCAGTAGGCAAATATATGCTAAAGGTAAGATTATGTAGAGTTGGCAAACATATGCTAATATCACATATCAACATCATATTCGATCCCCATAAAAACGACTAAATAATAAATTTGTTACTAACTCCACATTCCCAACAAAATACATTTTTAGTGTACTGATACATATTTTTTTGTGTTAAAGTCATCAAAAGAGAATTTTATGGCATGTTTGGTAGAGCTCCACTCTAGCTTTACCGTTTTCTGGAGTTAGAGCCCAACCAAACGAGTTTAGCTCCACAAAAAATAGGAGCGGAGTAGGTGAAGTGATATGAAAAAATGCACTAGAAATAAGAAGCTGGGTTTAGGCAGCTCTACAACTCCACTGCACCCTTCATTCTTGGAGTTATTTTTAAGATTTGGGGCTCTACCAAACATGGCTTTAGTGATCTGAAAAAATGAACTAAAAATAAGAAGCTGGGTTTAGGCAGCTCTACAACTCCACTACACCCTCCACTCTTGGAGATATTTTTAAGATTTGGGGCTCTACCAAACATGGCCTTAGTGTAGTGCAAAAACAGAACTTTGGATGGGAGAAAACCGAACGGCAGCTCCCTGAATCCCTGCTGAATTGCTGATGCTTCCATGGAAACGCTTAATTCCCCTGCATAAAAAGATAAACAGAAAAAAAGAAATTCATTGTTCTGTCTGCCACGTCACCGATCCGCGCCTCCCCCGGCCCAGCCAATCACAGCCCGCCGCTCTCCCCAACCCTAACGCTATAAAACCCCGTGCGCCGCCCACTTCTCCCCTCCACCGCCTCTCTCCACTCTCCAGTCTCCCGCCTCCAATCTCGAACATTTCTAGAAGCTTCCAGACTTTAGAGGCGGCGATGAGTTCCACCGGAGGCGGCGGCCGCGGCAAGGCGAAGTCTGCGAAGGCCGTTTCGCGGTCGTCCAAGGCCGGGCTCCAGTTCCCCGTCGGCCGCATCGCCCGCTACCTCAAGGCCGGCAAGTACGCCGAGCGCGTCGGCGCCGGCGCCCCCGTCTACCTCTCCGCCGTCCTCGAGTACCTCGCCGCCGAGGTAATCACCGATCTCCTACCGCTCGATCCGGGTGGGATCCGATCTCGTGTTCCCAATCATTTGTTGATCTCCTATGTGGCCGTGTGGCAGGTGCTGGAGCTGGCAGGGAACGCGGCGAGGGACAACAAGAAGAACAGGATCATGCCGCGGCACATCCAGCTGGCGGTGCGCAACGACGAGGAGCTGAGCAAGCTGCTGGGCACCGTCACGATCGCGGCCGGCGGCGTGCTGCCCAACATCCACAGCACCCTGCTGCCCAAGAAGGCCGGCGCCAAGGGCGAGATCGGCTCTGCCTCCCAGGAGTTCTGATCGTGTTCTGCACTTCTGCTCTTCGATGGTGGATGAACATGGGGTCGCCTTCTCGCCGATCTCTCGTCTGTGTCGATGTTCTTTTTCTATGTTGCCTTCGGTTGTGCCCTTGTGGTCGGTGGTTGTTTGAACTTTCGTGGCATGTAAAAACGGAGTTATTTTGTTCTGGTGGAAATGGAGGGATAAATGAATAGATTATATGAGCAATATAAATTTATGATTCCTTGTGCGAAACTGTTCGTAAATCTTGTTGCAAAGATTGATTTGAGTGATTGTGACAACGTTTTTGGATAGATGGCGGATGTGGATTGTGGGACTGTTCAGATTGAATTATCTCATTCTTCTCAGTGTATCCACACCGAGAAATCTGCCCCTACGTTTCTCCCTAGAAATCTGCTCTGGTTCGTTTCTCCCCGGTCTTGATGCAATTCTATATTCTCTTATTCATCTTTGGTCTCATGCAGCAAAAAAAAAATTGCTCTCGTTTATTCAAGCCTACCTGTACTGCTCTCATTAAACTCTGAAGACAATTAGGAGTAAGTCTTTGGTCTCTGAAAATTAATCACTCTGACTCTGAAGACAATTAGGAGTAATTAATTGTATCAATTCTTGGCAGGGATGACGTCCTACATCAAAATGCAATACATGTCCATTCATGAAACCTCCAGACTGAACATTTTGTGATCAGTCGGTATCAGAGCAACACACTAACAACGAGAACCAAATTACACGCCATGCATCTATTTGTTCAATCTGTGTCGCATTAGAAAAAAGACATACAGTTATACTAGGCACCTGATGACCTGACTAACAAAAACGCTAATCACTGTAACTTGTTGTAAGTTTCAGAGTTCTGCTCGGGTTGATCAGTTTAGTTCTTTGTGAAGCCTGATAACTTTGAGAGACCTGCTCGGGCTGATCAGTTTAGTTCTTGGTGCTAAGGATGTTAGCCCTCATGGCCTCCAACTCCGCCATGTTCTCGACGCCGCCGGAGAAGGACGGCTCCGGGATCGGCTCCTCCATCATCTGCGACAGCCGGACGAGGCTCCTGGTGGCCAGCAGCGCGCGCGCGTCCATGGTCTCCGCCGCCCTCCAGTACAAGCATTCCGCCGCGCGGGCGGCCTGCGCCTTCAGCTCGTCAGAGCCCGTCGGACCCAGCAGGCAGTGTGCCACGATCCGCATCGCCGGCTGGAACAGCTCCCATGGCAGCGGCACCCTCCGCCACTTCTCCTCCGTGGCGGCGGCGGCGCCGCCGCCGTCGGGTTCGGACGAGGCAGGCGCGGCGATGCGCGGCTTGTCGTCTAGCTTGCTGCGGTTCCCGGCCCAGGCGACGCAGAACTCGCAGAAGTCCAGCTTGGAGGAGATCGGCATGAGTGCGAGCTTGCCGTGGTAGAGCTCCAGCACGGCGCCGACGATCCGGGCGCGGCGTGTGGCGCGCATGGTGCCGTGTGGCTCCAGCGCCGGGGAGAGCACCGCGACGTCGAGCTCGGCGGCCTTGGTTTTGGGGGGCACCTTCGCGTCGTGGTACACGCTGGGGTTGGCCAGGTTCGGGAGCGCGACGGTCTCGGGCTCCCCCGCGCCGCGCTGCGCCGCGGCGTGCGCGTACAGAGCCAGGAGCACGGCCTCGAACCCGGCGAGCTGCTTCCTCGAGACGGCGCGGGACATGTACACGCCGGCGAGGGCCGGGACGAAGCGGAGCACGGCGAGCTGCAGCTCCGGGAGGTTGGACTGGAACGCGTCGTAGAGCCAACGGCAGAGCCCGTCGTTCCCGACTCCCGATCCGGCGCCGCGGAGGCGCCCGACCACGGCGCGGGCGACGCCGCCGTCGTGGAGGAGCGCGGCCGCGGGGTCGTCGCCCGAGGCGAGGGTGTCCGGGAGCGCGCCTCCGCCGAGGACGGCGGCGAGGGATTCCACGGCTGCCTTCGCGCTCTGGATGGACTGCGGCGACGCGTCGGACGTCATCGGCGGCGGCGGCGGCGGCGGCGGCGGAGAGGAGTTTGGGGTGATCGCGTCGGAGGCGTGGATCGGTGGTGGGGAATGGAATGCGAGGGATTGGAGAGGAGAGGAGGAATAGGAAATTTGAGCGGGCGCGCTTCGCTTGGGCTTTTGACCCCGCAAAATGGCAAATGCTTTTCGTTGGCCACGTACGCTTTAGATTAACAAGAGGTTAGGAGCAAATCAAGGGCGTCACTTTGGGTTTGGATTATCACCTTGCTATTTGGAGTACGCATAAATGCTTTTACTCACTTAACAAATGGCAAAATTGTGTAACACTTATTCTTCACAAATTTAGCGACCATGCTTCATAATCAGCATAAAGATTTTTTGTTGACGTTTTGTACTTTTGATATAACAAGTTAATAATGGGACCATCGAACAAAAATTTTTTTGGTGCCCCACCAGATATTAAGTACGAAATTTCATATTGTGATCTCATGGTATGTGTGAAGAGACGTTGTCATAGGTTTCTTTTGAGCTATGATATTTCTCTTTTCTTATCAATGCTAGTTCCAGTCCAGGGACAATTTTTTTTAAAAAAAATGGTAATAAATTATGTCTATTAGGCCATCTGTTAACAGGATGCTTACTTGAGCGCTTTAAGGAAAACATAGTTTTTTCCTTATGAGATCGAATCCGTGCGAATTGCAAGAGGCCATCGCCTCACTTGGCGTCAACGCTTCGCCGAATCGATTTGCTTTTATGTTGAGACGGCAAACAAATCGACAAAAACATAGGCAATTATTTGATTTTAAGCACCCATCATATATTATCAGCATAGGAATATGGGGTTTCTTTTCTTTTCTTTTCTTTTTTTTTTGCGAGGAGAATATGGATATGAGGTTTCTAACAAGGCGTTTACCACTTTGCTTTCTCTAAGCACCTAGCTTAGCGCTCAACATTAAATGTGCCCTTAGAGGCCGGCTGGTTAATTTTATTTTGACACGTGTTGTCCCGTTTGAGATACTACCTCCGTTTTACCTCCGTTTTATAATGTAAGTGTTTTGATTTTTTTTTCGTCGCAACGTTTCACCCTTCGTTTTATTCGGAAAAATATGAAAGTATCATTAATTTTGTTTGTGACTTACTTTATTGCCAAAAATACTTTAAGCACAACTTATAATTCTTTATATTTGCACAAAAAATTTAAATAAGACCAATAGTTAAACATTGCAGGCAAAAAGGCTAAAACCCTTATATTATGAAATGGTGGGAGTATATGATATGTATATAGGCTTAGACATTGTGACTTGAGATTACGTATAACTGTGTTAGCGCGTCTTCACTTGAGATGACGGTAATGTTATAATATTTGGTGAATGGGTGTTTGCATAAAGAATTGGAAAATATTATATACAACTAAATCAATTCCACGACATTCAGTCTCACTTTTCAACCACCTGTGAAAAAACCCAAAATAAACACATAGTACAACCTAACTCACTACTTCTATTTCATAATGTAAGACACTTTTAACTTTTGCTTGTAATGTTTGAAGGTAGAGAATCACTTCATTTTCTTTGTTAGTGTGGTTGAATTTAGCTTTATGTTCGAATGAATATAAATTAATAGTATAGAAACAATCCATCTACCGTTTAGCCTATTCTTGATGCGAAGATGTGTATAAACATCATGCTTTTCATTGCTTTCATATACATGATGTGATATTTGATATGTCCACTATTTAAACAAGTTATGCTCATTTGGTCGCTCCTTCCGGCACGTGCATCATGTCAATTCTTACGCTGTGTATAACCATTGTAGAATCTAACATCTTATCCTCAATCCATACTCATAACTAATCCCTAATCATATGGCCCATTCCCAATCTCGTGGGCTGGGCTCGCTACAATGTATGAAAACAATAAGACATAATGGATGAACGATTTTCTCCTAAACATTCCAATGGCATTACTTTTTATAGCTGTGTCGTTCGAAACCATCAAAAGCGCTCCAACCATGATTTCATGGATACAGCTGTATCACAACAATTAACAACTATAGAATCTAACGTCTTATCCTCAACCCATCCTCATAGCTAATCCCTAATCATATGGGCCCATTCCCAATCTCATGGGCTGGGCTCACTACAATGTATGAAAACAATGTAAGACATAACGGATGAACGGTTTTCCCACGCAACATTCCAATGGCATTACACTTTACAGCTGTGCCATTCGAAACCGTTCAAAGCAATGACGCTCCAAACATGATTTCACGGATACAACTGTATCACAACAATTTATTAAAAGCTAATGTATAATTTTTTATTCTTTCCCCATACGTAATTTATTCGCCGTCTTGTACACTTTTTTTTCACTTTATACAGATCGGCTTTTTTACATTGAGATTTACTTTCAAATATTTTGATCTACTTGATACACTTATAAAGACATATTTTAATGATGGATTAGGAAAATAATACCCATCTTCCAAAAATAAACGTTCAATCTTAACACCATTTCTTCTCATCCTAACTCTCTACTTATTTTATTTTTAAATTACACCCCCTCATAATCCATCATCAAAACTCCACTTGAAAGCCTGCTCCATCTAATTTAGCTGTGCTTGTCAGTTGAAAGCAGCAAAATGCAAACCGGATGGTCTGTCCGGCGTTAGCCACCGGGCACCGGCAACATGGACCCCACCACCCAGTGAAACAGCCCCACGGCGCTACAAGCACCCAGCGCCGCACCCCCAAAATTTGACACCGGAGCAGTGGAGGAGGGTGGGGAGAGGAGGAGAAGAAGGCGAGAAAGCGAAGCAGCGATAGGTGTGGACGCGGTGCAGTCGCCTCGCCGTCGCGGAAGCCATGGAGCCCAAGTCTTCGTCTTCGGCGGCTGCGCAGGGGGACGCGCCTGCGGAGGCCCCACGCCGCCGCGGCGGCGGCGGCAAGCGCAAGTCGGGCGGGTCGTCGTTCACGCCGTCGAAGAGGCACGCCAAGGAGCGGAACACGGCGGCGGCCGCCGCCGCGTTCCACGTGCCCTCCCACCTGCTGCACAGCGGGCCCCTCACCCGCGCCGCGCGCCAGTCGCCGCTCAAGCTCGCGGGCAGCCCGGCGCCGGAGGAGGCGGCGGCGGCTGCGGGCGGATCGGGGGCAGGCGGCGGCGGGGACGTGATCCGGCTCGATGGGGAGGGGGCGCCCACGGAGGAGATGCCTCTGGTGGACGAGACGTTCGAGGCCGTCCGATCTCGTGGCGCCGGCGTCCATGTGGTCCCTACCTTCGCCGGTGAGCCCTCTGCTCCCTAACAATTCTAACGGTTCTGTGATCTCCTGATCCGGGATGCGCGCCAAGGGTCTGCCTCTTTGTCGGGGCTGCTGGGGTGGTCGGCTTCGGTGAATTAGTTCACCGTGGAAGTGTATTTCCCCTTTTTTTACGCGCGTATGGGAGCAAACATTTAGCATGTCGTGGTGCAGTTCGTTGCTTCACCTTGGTGATTAGCTACTTCATATTAGCTCAATTGGTTCGCGCACAGTGCATATTGAAGTGTTAATTGCAGGTATTTTTGGTAGATTTAGCTCAATTTCAGGACATGACCATCCGGCGGATTTAATTTCTTGAGATGAGAATTTATTGCAAGCATTGCTTCCATTAATTTCAGCATATAGTGGCAATAATGTGTTTGGTTTTTCTTACTGTTGTCTGTGGAGTAAAATGAGGTCGAGCACTCACTGTTTTTCTTTGTTTCCTTGTGATTGGGGGTGTGGTCTGTTTTCTTTTGAGAATACATGTAGACAAACTTAGGTAGTCAGCAGCTTTGGAGAATACCTGATGTGCCCTCAGCATTCATCATCTATTGCCTACCCAGATCAAATTTAGTGCAATCATATTTGCTTAATTTACTGCAATAACTGCTGCAAGCTTCCTGTCAGTATGTGCAAAATATTTTAACTGTGGGACAATGTTAGAAACTTTTCTTGGTTGGCAGTATAATCTGTCTATCACTTTTATTCATAATGTGATAGAAACAACAGAATGCTAAAGTAAATTTTGATAATTCGGTAATCTTCCTATCTCTTGTGCAATTGCAGTAAGCCATGTTGCCCTATAATTAATCCTTGTGTAATTCTTGTGCAATTGCACTAACCAGTCACTGTGTTGCACTAAATTAATCCTTGAACCTGTAATATGTAGCTTCTGTATATTCAAGTCACTTTACTAAACCCTCGCAAAAAAAAAGTCACTTTACTAAACTAATAACCTTTTTTTGTTAGATTTATCTTTGTATAACTCAATTTCCTATAATATATGAATTCCATCTATTCAAGGTATACTATTGACCATTTTTTGTTTAGCTAATCTGTTCTTAGGTACTATTTACCACACAATTCATTCCATTGATTTATGTCTCTTGTTAAGTCCTGTCTTTATCTTTATAGATTTTAACCTTTTTGTGTCTTCTCTAATGCTGTGTAAGAGATATCTCGTTTTGTTTGTATAAGATGGCTTGAAAATAACTCTGTTCTTTTGCAGGATGGTTTTCATGGAAGGAAATCCACCCAGTCGAGAAGCAAATGTTGCCTTCTTTTTTCAATGGAAAATCTGAAAAGAGGACACCTGAGATATACTTGGGGATCAGAAACTTTATCATGCTAAAATTTCATGCAAATCCCCAGTTACAGCTGGAGTCCAAAGATTTGGCTGAGCTATCAATTGGAGAGGTTGATGCTCAGCAGGAAGTATTCAAGTTCCTGGACCACTGGGGCTTGATCAATTTCCACCCTTTTCTACCAGCTGGACAAGAGGAGAGTAAGCCAGAGGAGGGCCATAGCAATTCTCACAGTGAGGAGAAAACTTCACTGGTTGAGCAACTGTTTAAATTCGAATCAGTTCAATCATATATAATCCCTTTACCCAAGAAAGGCGACTTGGAAACTCCAGCTCCTCTGCCTAGCTTGCTTCCTGATCCTGCACTAGTTGAAGATGTAGTTTCAGCTGCTGAGCCTTCTGTTGAGTACCATTGCAATTCCTGCTCAGTTGATTGCTCAAAGAAGCGTTACCATTGCCGGACCCAGGTCAAGTCCTTTTGTTTTAGTATTTGTAACACCTATCAAAATTCTCTATATTGCATGTTGTATGTACTTTTTATCGAATAAATGGGTGGTGCAGGTCTTTTATAATGCATAGTTCAACCAGATACATATTTTATAATTTGGTGGTAAATTAAATATTTGCCCTTCCATTCTTATGTCTGAGATTTCTTTCTATACACAAGAAATACAACTTGAGGATGAAACATAAGTGTAACTCAACACCTCTGTTTGGGCTATAGCTGCATTCTTTTATTCAATTAAGCACACCTTTATTCTTCTTGCTGCTAATTTTAGAAACTTGATTCAAATTGATGCTTTGTTGAGCTGTTTCACTTATAAGTTCGACCTCCTCTGAACTGTATAGAGTTAATTATCATATAGCATATATTGAATGTTGACTGCCAAACTTTAGCCTTGGAAGAGGCTGTTTCTTTTCATCAAGCTATAGATTTATAGCAATCATACCAGTGCGTTGTACCCTGTGATTCAACTTCTCTGTAGCCTGCTGCCCTGCATTGTTCGTTTTGTTTTCTTTTTCATTTTCTTCAGTCAAATATTTTGCTTTAGCTGGTGGTTGCGTTCCATTTCTTATATATTATTCCAAAAGAAATACATAACAATGTCTTAAATCTGAACTATGGCATGGTTTATTTTTCTTTTGTTTGTACAGGCAGATTTTGACCTTTGTTCTGATTGCTACAATGAGGGAAAGTTTGATATAGGCATGGCAAAAACAGATTTCATTCTCATGGATTCTTCTGAAGTTTCTGGTGCTAGTGGTACTAGTTGGACTGATGAAGAGACATTGCTTCTTTTAGAAGCTTTGGAAATTTTTGGTGGAAAATGGACTGAGATAGCTGAACATGTTGCTACAAAAACAAAAGCTCAGTGCATGTTGCACTTCCTTCAAATGCAAATCGAGGACCGATTTCATGGCGATGAAGATACTAATCAAAATATCCAGGAAAGCGCAGAACAAGCTTTAGCTTTGGCAGAGAAAGGCATTCCCGAACCTGAGAAAATGGAAGTTGAAGAGAAAGCAGAAGGAAAAGATACCACAGATGAGAAACCTCCAGAGAAAACGGAGGGCAATTGTGTAGCACAAACGGAAGACAAAAATGCTATTGAAAATAAAGATGCCGATAATTCAGGTGGCACAGATTCAGTTAAATCTCACAGCACTAATGAGCCAAAAAAGTCTTCTGATGCTGACCCTATAGTGAAGGAAATTGATGCTGATGTTGATACTTCTCATGTAAACGCGTCAAACTTTGCTATCGATACCTTGAAATCTGCGTTCGAGGCTGTTGGTTACTTCCCAGAACATGAAGGCTCATTTTCTGATGCAGGAAATCCTGTTATGGCACTGGCAAGCATGCTACACTCAGAAATTTTAATTACTTTACAATACATACTACACATAGGTCTAAAACATGTCTTTGCAGGCAGCATTTTTATCTGGTCTTGTGGAAGATGACACTGCAATCAATTCATGCCGAAATTCACTAAAAGCTATCTCTGAGGTTTCTCCTGCACTCCAGTTGGCAACTAGACATTGCTTTATTCTTGAGGATCCACCAAATGATATGAAGGACATGTCTGGCGGTGCGAGGTAAGCAATGGCTGCACATTTATAACATTGAAATGCTACCACAATTCTTTGCTGATGAACTGAATGCAATTTGCAGTACAGCAAATACAGATGGTGATCAAACAAAAGAAATGGATAAGAGTCAGAATTCTATTGATGGTGATGTGGAAGGCACGAATGAAAAGGGAGAGAAAGTTCTACCTGTGGAAGAGAGGAAAAAAACACCCGCTTCACCAAAAGACCACCAAGACACAGACAAAAAGGATGAATGTGACGAGGACCATTTAGCGGATCCTAAATCGAATAATAGTAAGGAGTCAGGTGATCCCGTTTCCCTGGATAAAGATGCGCCCAACAAAACAAAAGGTAAAAACCCAGTAAAGATTCAGTTACTCCACTAGATATTGCAAATCAATGTGGTATGATAGCTTCTCAAGGGTTTGTCACAGGAAATACTATGGAAGCACATAATGCTGAAATAGTAAAGGACAAATCAAGTTCTGAAGTGGACACTGGTGACGATCCATCTTCAGAAGGCAACGTTGAGATGAACAAGACAAAAGATGCGGTTGCTATTGCATCTACTGAACAAGAACCTAAGCAAAGTGAAACATTGGAAAATGGCAAGATGGAAGGTAATTCATCATTTTTCACCAAAACCTTTATCTAATATTCTAATTCAAGTTTGATAAGCATACATTTTCATGTACTATAATATAATTATAGCTTCACGTTATTTACTAACCCCAAGGATTAAGTTCATGTGTCATCTATGTTGCTGACAACATTACCTAAGATCCATCATAATAATTTGTTACCATTCCCTGGTTTTGTCTGAGAAACATCACTTGCAAACTTAAATCTGATATTTTAGATCTTATCAGTAATCATATTACTTTACCATGCTTTTCCTTCATTAATATTTGTCTGATTGGTGCCTGACAAGAACACCCTCTGCCATCACCGGTAACACACACACGAGGGTAGATCAGTCTTTATCAGTATGGGGAACTTTCAATCATTGAGATTGGATTATCTAGTTCCTCCCACTAAGATTAGCCCTGACGAGGGGTTTATGATGTAAAATCATAATATCACAGTGAACTGTGTGAATGATCACTTACAGGAAATGCAAACACTACAAAGATGGCCAGAATTGTGAATGAGGTCAACTCTGGTTTGTCTGCTAACTTCCTCTTA
Organism: Leersia perrieri; assembly: GCA_000325765.3. NCBI lineage: Eukaryota > Viridiplantae > Streptophyta > Magnoliopsida > Poales > Poaceae > Leersia > Leersia perrieri. The sequence continues at coordinate 23,568,772 of CM002481.1, forward strand.
CCTATGATACCTGTCCTGCAGAACCTAAGAGTACAGAAGATGTCGCTGCTGATGAACAGAACGGCTCTAAAGTGAGTGGCAACCTCACAGATTCCGTAACTAGATTGAAACGAGCAGCAGCTACAGCTATTTCTGCAGCTTCTGTGAAGGCAAAGCTGCTTGCTGACCATGAGGAAGAGCAAATTCGTCAGCTGGCTGCAGTGATGATTGATAAACTGGTAATATGGAGCCACATCCAACGCTTTACTCTCCAAATGGCTCGTTCCGTGTTATGCGCCTCTAATGATTTTATTCTTGTATCATGCAGTATCGGAAAGTGGAGACAAAGGTGTCTTTTCTTACAGAAGTTGAGAACATGGTCCAGAGAACAAGAGAATTCACTGAAAAGACAAGAAAGAAGCTTCTGATGGAGCGAAATGCGATCATCGCTGCCCGCATGGGTTCAATGCCATCTAGGCCAAACCAACCTGCTGCAGCGGGCAACAGATTACCAGCTGGATACGGAGGCCCCATTATCAGACCTCCAAACGCAATGCCCCGGCCTAGCAGCTGATCGAGCTGATCGATTGGAGAAATCCGAACAACTAGTGCTGTATACCCCCATTCTTTTAGAGGGATATCTTGAGAACCATGAGCTGTGTTGTAGCGGTACCATTCTTTTAGAAGCAGAAATACTGTATACTAACAATCTGTTTTTACTGCATAATGTCTTCTATAAAATTTTCCGTGATTTTCACTGTGAATGCGCATATTGTCTTTGTATGGTGTGCCTGACGATGCAGTATTAACGTGAATGCAATCTTTTTTTTTTTGCTGTTGCATGTGCACTTCTAAAAATTACCGGACACAGAAAAACACAATCTACACCTACAACCATCATTTGCTGAACACATTCAGAACTTGAATCTCGATTAACTGCGTACACAAATCTGCCATGGAAGAAGTTCGTCCGCATGTCACTAGACCTGTTTCACCATAGACCGAGATGACTCACTCTCTCTGTCGATCTGTCCCCAACGGGCATGACTCAGAGACCACTGGTCCAGGTGTATGCGAGTATGTGACGTTTCCTTCTGCTCTGCTACGAGTTTTCATGCTCTTTGTTCTCAGCATTCACCGAGAAACTGATATCTCGTTGGTTATTGCTGTTCTTCCTTTCTTTCACACAAGTTTTCGCGAAAAAAAAAACAGCAATTCGGGACGCTTTCCTATTACTTGCATCGCAATTCTTATGTTCTCCCCATTTTTTCGTCTCTTCCTTCATCATAGCAAATGGTTCCTTCTTGCGGTTTATGTTTTTTCTTTGTTTCCCAATCGGACGTGTTCTACTAAGAAAATCTTCTGTCATTCGTCGTGCTTGCTCTTACTTTGTGTACCATTGAACGATGATTCTGGAGTTGTAGTAATTAGGTTTTTCTGTTCTTTCTTCTTACGTTGTTCTTGCGGTTCTTTCTTCTCTGCAATTGGAGAAGAAATATTGAATTACTTCTTATTGCGGCTTATATAGTTGTATTTCGTTTGCTGGTGATCGTGGGTTCTCAAGTTGAGTAATTCGAGACAGGGATCTAAAGATTTTTTCTATTCTAATCTTTTCTTGATTCAACTATTTTTCTAGATTTTCTTGTTCTATTCATTGTTCTTCTTGTGTTAACCGAGAAGCTTAAGATATTAAATATGAACTTATTTTGATTGTTGTTACTGTATTAACCAAGAAGCTTAAGATATTGGCTACGAACTTATTTTGACTTTATTGTTGTTCCTATAAGTTCCAATGTGTATGTCGCACCTGCCGTCTCCGTGTTGGATGCAAAGGGTTAGGGTTATTATACTTCTGCTATGAAAGAGATTGGTTTGGAAGGATAAGAAGTATCTTCTCATCCACCCACAAGAATGACCGATCTTCGCATTTGCTCCAACTGCCTTCGGATCTCTACGGCAGCGTTCCATGCAGGGTAAATTCTAGTTCTCTTGACTCGTAGCATCCCACTCTTCTTCTTCCTTACATGTCTTACAGTGAGTGAACAGCGTTAAGACTAAAACTGGAATTGGATATGTTGGTCCAATTTGGTGCAATTGCAATTTGCATGAGATTTCGTACTTAGTAGTGTTATGATACTGTAGTTGCAATCTGATGGCTCAACTAGTTTACTTTAATTTCAGCAAAACAGAACGTTGCACACTGACGATTTTAACTCTTGTATATTATAATATCTGGAAAGCAACTAATATTGATATGTTTTTGATCCATAAGCATTAATAAGGTCAAGAAAACGAAAGACATTCTGAATAGGTGCACAATATGTTTCCCACCTTTTTTGCATAGACAACAAACAAACTCTAATTCCTGTTGCACTCGTTAAATTATTCCATTTACCAAAGTCCTAATAATTTTTTAGATAGAAGCTGTACTTGGTTAGACTTTATATATACTTCAGCCTTGTCTACTAAAGTTTGATTCAAACTTTTAGAAACTTTTATTGCTAGATCCTATGGTGGATGTAATTTGAACTATAGTTCTGTCAGATGTTACGTAAATTTTATGGCAAATCTGTATTATTTTTTCGATTGCGATGAGATTTTTCAGGTCTTTTTCTCTTGTGCTAGATTATTGTGGGATTTTCTACCTTTTAAAATGGTATATATTGTCTACAAATATTTCAAATATTTCCTTTTGGTACACTGACAAAAGGAATATAATGTCAAATGTATGATTTTCTACCCCAAGAATTCAATCTAGTGGTTCATACTAATAAAAGACTACTTTTATTTAGCTCAACAGAGTTATCACAAGAAAAAAAAGATCCTCTCAAGATCTAGTCCATCACTCACAAAATCCTCTCAAAAAACAAGAAATAAAATCCTTACAATCCCTCTTAAGTTTTCCTCTAAGAGTTCTATAAGGTGCATCATCTCCACTAGGCCAAGACCTTCTTTTATAACCTAGGGAGGCAACCATACACCCATGGAAAAGTCCAAATTGCCCCTAGGGCGAAACCCTACTCCTGTAGCAAAATCAACCACCGGATCATATTTGAACGCCTCAGATTGAGCTATATCGCTGGCCACCGAACCTTCTCAGCTGACCGATCCAAGCCACAGAGGATCCAGCCGTTGCACCCGCACGCGCACCGCGCGAGCTGCCGATGACCGCCACGCGTCGTTCAACCAGACGACGATCCGCGTCGTCACTCTTCCGAGCCAATCACAACGCATGAAAGGAATCGACCGATCCGCACGCCTCCATGCGAGCCAACCGGCCGCTGCCGCATGGCCCGCTCTCCCCCACGCTCGCGAGAAAACCTCGCGCGACCTCCTTGGCGGGTCCGCCTGCCAGCGAGCCGTACTCCCGTGCATTCGTGTTTAGAGTAGAGAATATACAATAGAGAGAAAAGACACAAAGTATAAATGAATCTTAGATTCTCCTTTAATCTTAGAATTCTCCTTTCATTGAGTACATGAGAGGATTATTTATAACCCATTGGTAGAGGGAATATCTATGTACATGGGAGGACTATTCATTGAGCGATTGGTATCACCATCGAAAAATAGAAGGAAGAACACCATACAAAGATGAATTGATTTGATGTTCTCAAGCATGGCTAACCTTGTTGCCGATTGCTTCTTCCTTTCTTTGTATTTTCGATGAACTTTTAGAAGCAAAATCGTGGTATTGCCTCTTTCTGGTTCTTCGATTGTTGGCCATCAAGAAACTCTAGAACAGACTTGTTCTCTGATTTCTTCTTCTATTCTCCTCTTCGTTTGTCCAACGATGATTCACAGAGAAGTTCTTCTGCCTTCTTGCAAAAACAAAAGAACGCAAAACAAAATAGAATTGAACTAAAAATCTAACCTTGTTAGGCAGGATTAATCCTTGTTCTTGCCTCAGTGAAGAGCAAAAGTGTTGATAACGTGTTTAAAGTAGAGAATATACAACAGAGAGACAAGACACAAATTGGAGGATGAATCTCAGAATTCTCATTAGCCTTTCATTGAGTACATGGGAGGACTATTTATAGCCCATTGTTAGAGGTTACAAAGAGGGAAGTTAGATTAGATCACACAATTGATCACTAATAAAACATATGTAAAATGTCTCTTAACAATTCCCTCGCGTGTAGCCGCGCACGCGCGCGTCGCGTGCGTACTCCTCCCTGGCTGACCTACCTGTCAGTCACACGCTGCTGTCCCGAGTCGAGTGACCAGGCCGCTCCACGCATGGGCCTTGCCTCCAAGGTTGTCAGTATCCCAATACGTATCCTAGTATGTTAGGATATCATGATCCTACGGAGCTAAAACAAAACCGATCTCACTTAGTATCCTAATTTTTGCAGTATCCCAATCCTACTATTTAGTTCCACACGATCCTACCAAATTTAAGTTGTATCCCGATACTACGATCCCTACGATGCTACAACAATATTGCTTAAAATAGTGGATTGATAATATTATAAATAAGTCCACTAAAAAGTTAAATAATTTTAATTAATTTTGACAAAATCTAATATCATAGGCTTTAATTTATACTTAAAAATTACAAATCTCATATAAAAATATATAAAAACACGTATTTTTTAAATTTGGTATGATCCCGATACTCAATACTACCAGATGAAAAACAATATTGTCTGGTATCCGGTACTGATTACCACCTCGCTTCCTTGGGCAATAGCACAAGCACAACAGGTGCATGCCCGGGCTGACATGGCCTTAAGGACCTGTTTGGGGAGCTTCTCTCAGCTGCAGCTGACAGAAGCTGCCCCAAACGGTTCACAGCTTCTGAGAATCTGCTGTTACAGATTCTGGAAAATGAACTAAGAAGCCAGAAGCTGAATAAGCTAGGTTTCAAACCTTTTCCATATTCTCAGAAGCTGGCTACCAAACAGCTACTTCTTAAAATTTAAAACCCCAAAATAGACCCTAAACCATGAGTGATGAGTCCATGCCCAGCCACAACTGGCTTTGTACACAAGCTAGCTAGCTTGCTGCACCAACCGAGGCACACAGACATGCATGTGTACTGTTGACCAAGTCAACACAGCACACACACATAAGCATGTGTACAGTACTCATACACTTAGCCCAAGAGAATGTATTGTGCCATTACTTTTCCAAACCTCTTCGCGTAACCCGGCGCTTACATATCTAACTTGTGAAGCATGTTGCGAAGATCTCTCGTACACAATATCCATCAATTATATGTCATCTTATGCACAACCTCGTGAACCGGCACCCCGATCGTTACAGATTTCAACTTTTTTCTGAGTTTAGTCCCGACCTTGCCATCGACTAAGGTTGTCTACACGCAATCCCGATTCTAGTCCTAACTTATCACATGGCATCTTGCCCGAACCTCGATTCCTCCTTGAGTCTAGTCTTGGTCCTTACCATTGACCAAGGTTTGACCTAAAGTCACATGCACACGAATAGACAAACAAATTATTTATGGGAATATACTCCTCACACTCACACTAAATGGCATACTAAATGATATTTATTAAAAAATATGGTCTATTACAAAATTATAGATCTTATCTAGATCTATAACTTTGGTATAAAGTTTATCTTCATTGGGTTGTTATAAATATAGATCTGATATTTTATAAATCTATATATATGATATTGTACTAAATATTATTTAGACCTATAAATAGATTCAAATAAAAAATTATGAACTACAAAGTTTTAGATCTCGTCAAGATCTACAAGTTTCATGTGTAGTTTAGTTTCATCTGACTCTTTATACTTTATTTAAAATTATAAATATAATACAATTTAAAATAAAGTGTGTAAATACAAATTATTCAACACCTCTAATGCACGTCACATAAATCGCCCTAATAAACAGAGGGTATAAATACAAAATATAAATCGCCTTCTCAGAGGGCGGGAGAAGTGTATTTTTGTCAAATTCTAAAATGGTGACTTATCTTTTAAAACTTCTATAAAATGAAAATAAAAAAATGGAGATCGGGACGCTTCTGCCGCCTAATCTAGGCCGTGTTTAGATGCAGTAAAGTTTTTGGCCAAAAATATCACATCAATGTTTAGACACATATTTGAAGTATTATATAGACTAATAACAAAACAAATTACATATTTCGACTGTACACTACGGGACGAATCTTTTGAGTCTAATTAATTCATCATTAGTACATGTTGGTTACTGTAGCACTTATGGCTAATCATGACGTAATTAGGCTCAAAAGATCTCGCAATGTACAGTCAGAATATATAATTTGTTTTGTTATTAGTCTACATTTAATACTTCAAATATATGTCCAAATATTGATGTGATATTTTTTGGCCAAATTTTTTTGATCAAGGCCTTGTTTAGTTTCCTTGTATTTTGAAAGTTTGATTGTAAAATGGAATGATGTGATTGAAATATTGTGTGTGTATGATAGGTTGATGTGATGAAAAAGTTGGAAGTTTGAAAAAAACTTGGAACTGAACACACCCTAAAACACACCCGTAATCCCTGCCACATTCACCTTGAAGCCTACTACATCATTGATGCCCTACAGGGACACCGGACTCTGGCCGCCGCCGTGTTGTGCTCACGTGCGGCTTTGTACGTACTGCTATGCCACAGGCTACAACGACGCCGGACTCATATACACTTGGGTATGCAACCTTTGATAATTTATCCATGTGTTTAATGAGGTGAGTACGTCCTAGTTCCTGCGATTGATTTGATTAGCCTGCATTTTATCAAGGGATTGTGGCTGCTGCTTGGAAAAGGCTGAGATCAGTAACGTCGCAAGGGAGCGAAGCACCACTCCACGGCTTGTCACTGCAAGGACACTGGAGTAGTCATCCTGTAGCTCTTTCTGGCGCTGCTCTTCTATAGCTGAGGCGCGGCTATACCGCACCCGTGTGCCGCGCATGGGTTCACTGTTAGCCCCGTTACATAAAAAGGTTCTAAATTTTAAAAAAATAGAATAAAAGTTCCAAATTAAAAAAATAGAAAAAAGTTTCAAATAAAAAAAAAGGAAAGTTTCAAACAGAAAGAAAATATAAAATTTTACATTGAAAGAAAATCAAAATTTCAAAGAGGAAAGAAAAAAATAGGCTTCCGGCTACAGCTGTAGGCGTGCCTCGCTGCCGACGGGAGTTGATGTCGTGCTGTATGCGCATGGGCGCATGGAGGGCGGCACGGCCTCGTCGCCGTCAGGGGAGCACGCCTTTGCGCGCAGGGCAGGGGCGGCACGCCTGGCAGAGGTTTCTGTTGTCGCACGTGGGGGAGGATGGTGCCAACGGCGTGGACTCGCTAGTGGGTGCGTGAGGTGGCATCAATGAGGCGCGGGTGGCATCTGCCACGCAGACGGCGTGGCGTCGGCGTCACTGTCACCGTGTGGCGTCACCATCACCATCACCGCGCGGAATGACTGTCACTTTCAACACACAGGTGTGGGCACGACCACCGGTGGAGTTGTCGTCACCGTCCTGGTCATTGGTTGTTGGCCCAATCTAGATCGGGATTTTTAGAGAGAGAGAGAGTGGAAATGTGGAAAATTTAGAGAGGGGAAGAGGAAAATTAAATATCTTGTATCGCCATTTATCTCCACTTATATTTCCATCAACATAGTCAGCAGGTGTACCCGTTCCCGAGCGCCCGATAAGAATAGGGGTTGTGTCAAACCTAAGTCAAAACACCACAAAAGCAAGTTTGAATCCTATAAAATGACAGAAAAATGAGTTGGTACTTGGTACTCACGGAAAAGACTATAAAGAATGCGATCATCGCTGCCCGCATGGGTTCAATGCCATCTAGGCCAAACCAGCCTACTGCAGCGGGCAACAGAGTACCAGCGAAATGCGATCATCAGAGGCCCCGTTGTCAGACCTCCAAACGCGATGCCCCGGCCTAGCAGCAGATCGATCGGAGAAATCCGGACAACTAGCGGTGTATACCCCATTCTTTAAGAGGGATATTTTGAGAACAATGAGCTGAGTTGTAGCGGTACCATTCTTTTAGAAGCAGAAATGCTGTATACTAACAATCTGTTTTTACTACATAATGTCTTCTATAATTTTTTTTTTTGCGATTTTCACTGTTAATGTGCTTAATGGTGTGCCCGAGCTGAGTTGTAGCGGTACCATTCTTTTAGAAGCAGAAATGCTGTATACTAACAATCTGTTTTTACTACATAATGTCTTCTATAATTTTTTTTTTGCGATTTTCACTGTTAATGTGCTTAATGGTGTGCCCGACGATGCAGTATTAACGTGAATGCAATCTCTTTTTTTTTTTTTGCGTGTGCGCTTCTAAAAATTAGCTGAGACAAAAAGAAAAGAGATAATTTTATTTTTATTTTTACCCCTACTTTGAAAAGTAGCCAATATTAATTTTACCTTTATGTTTTAGGATTTTCGTCTTTACCCCTGTTTTTTTAAACGAGGGTGTCATTTACCCTCTTTATGACGGGGTGGGTGGAGCTGCAGTTAAGGATATGAAGAAATAAATAAAAAATAAAAAAATATTTTGAGAAATATGTAATGACATTTCTACCCTTATGCAACTGTGTATATCCATGAGAGAAGCTGTCACGTCCCTATCGGTTTTTCCCATTGCGGGCGGCAGCTGGGGGAGAGAGCGAGTGGCAGCGGCTGGGGGAGAGAGCGGGCGGCGGGGGGTGGCATCTTGGCGCCCATGGAGAGCCGCGACCCAGATGCCCGCAACCCGACTGCAAGGGCGTCGCGCAGGGACTCCGTGGAGGGCGGCGAGGAAGCCAGGGCGGGCTCAGGCTGCGTTGAGGGCAGGGGGGATCCCGGGCGGTGACGGGTGTCGTCGAAGGTGGCGGGAATCCAGGACGACAATGGGCTTCATCGACGTGGCAGGGAGCCGGGACGATGGCCTGCGTCTACACGGCTGGGAGCGAGGGCGACGACTGGATGCGTCGACGCGGCAGAGAGCCAAGGCGGCGACGGGCAGCGGCGATGCGATGGCGGCGGCTCGATGGGGAACGAGAGCGGTGGCTGCTCGGCCGGGCGTAGCGACGAGGAGCCGGAGCAGGTGACTGTGACTCGGGCGAGCGCGGCGATGGAGAGAGGGGAACGGCGGGGGCGATGGTGGGGAGCTGCCCCGACGACGGCGAGGAACCGGCCTTGGTGAAAAACCCAGATGACAGAAAATGCTAGATAAATGTTGTCAAATTTTTTTCAAATTGTTGGTAAAATGATGTTATTTTTTTGCAATTCCTGCCAAATTTGCAGTTCTAAGAAGCATGTACAAAGTAAGGGTAAAAACAAAGTGAATAATTATAGGTGTAAATGTGCAAATAGCAAAGGAGGGCAGAAGAGCCTATTTGTTAATGAATTAACACTGTTAACTCCATCATTTAAAATAGGGGTAGAATGTTGTTTTGTTTTAAAAAACATGGAAAAAAAACCCTAGAAAGTAGGGGTAAAATCAATATTGGACTAAGTATTACTACGTGTCGTGATCATTTGCTGAATCAATATCGGACAAAGTAGTATCCCCAAAGAAAAAAAAACATAATCTACACCTAGAAGGCTAGAACCATCATTTGCTGAACACATTCAGAACTTGAATTTCGATGAACTGCGTACACTATTCTGCCATGGATTATATACTCTGGATGCTATTATCTCACCAATTTGACGGCCATCACTCACCCTCTTTTTACTGCACCTGAGCTCCCACCCAACGGTCAAAAACTGCCACGTAGGCAACGCAGCCATCAAAGCGGACAAAAGGGGAGCGATTTGAACGCTACGATGGGTGACCACACGGCGCACACTCTTTCTTTGGCAACACGACCAATTACGTGCTCCGTGCTCCCTGCCACGGTCGCATCACACGGTCGGACGGTCCGCAGTTCCGCACCACCCACTTCTCCCGGACTACATAGACCTGTTCCACCATAGACCGAGATGACTCACTCTCTCTGTCGCTCTGTCCCCACCGTGCACGAGTCAGAGACCACTGGACCAAGTGTATGTGACGCTTCCTTCTGCTCTGCTCTGCAGGGATCGAGGCGCAGGAAGGTGGTCGTGCACTCGTGCTTCCCATCTGCGAGCCACCGCGCTACTCCTACCTCCGTTCTACATTGACCGACATGCGGGACCACAGTACGTGGACCCAACGTTTCAGTGAGTTGAGCGTCCGGGCAGGATATATCCGTATCCATCAAGGGTGTGGCACTGCACGCGCAGTAACGCAGTTTGAACGGACAACGGCAAGCTGAAAATACAGAAATGCCCCTGTATCTGCCCACTGACGATGCGAGCCCACCTCCCTCCATGGCATTCTCGTAATTTAGTACGGATTACATGGGCCTTTACGGTTGCCTCTCTCCCCACACTTTCCCGCCTGAAACCCTCCCCCTCTTGGAGTTGGGAAACCCTCGCCGTACGAATAAATAACTGGCAACTCCACTTTCAGTCCGTTCCTCTTCCCTCCCATTTGTTCGCTTCCCCGAGAATTTTTTTGGGGGATTAGAGCTTGTGGTGATTCTACGAAGAGACGAATACACATCAAGGTAATTTCGTTGCATTTTATTGTTTGTTGATTCATCGGTGAATCGGTTGGGGATTTTTTTTTACGAAAATTTTGCTTCATTTATTTTTAGAGTTGGGTGATAAGACTGTAGTGTCAGTCTGTCAGGTGTGGGGAAAATCTTTTTCGCTGTTAGAAATTGCTATTTTTGCGCAAGTTTCTCTCAATCTGTCCTGTTTTGACTTTGATTGGGCGCTGTTCCGTCAGGGCTTGAATTTAGGGGTGACCTATGGTGGAAGGAATGGTGGTTGCCGCCGTGGCGAATGGGGTGAAGGTGGAAGCAGCCCAGGACGCCGGCGCCGGCGCTACTGCCACCGCAGATTCCCCCACATCCGTTCTGGAGGACGAGGTGATTATTTGTTGTTAGATCTCATTCTATTTTGCTCTTTTGTAGTTTTGGAAGCATTATTTTGTGATGAGCTTCTGATGCGATTATTCTGTGCAAATGTATAGATTTCTGAAGACAAGAATGGGGATGCCTCCATTACTGCTGAAGCGATTAAGCAAGTGGAGGATCATCTCAAGGTGCATGTTAAGCAAGAGAAAGTTGACGATTTTGTGGATGCAAGTTCTACACTGCCTGTGAAGGAGGAAGAGCAGGTCTTGGAGCCTGTCAAGGAGGAAAAAGCTGATGATTTTGTGGATGCAACTTCATCTCTGCCGATTGACCTTGAGGCCAAGAATGGTGATGCATCTCTCATTACGGATGCGATGAAGGAGGAGGAAGACAGACTGCACGAGGCCCGGGTTAAGGTGGAGGAAGAAGAGGCACGGAAGAGGGAAGAAGCTGCAAGACTTGCTCGGGATCCTAATGCAAGGTTTAGCAAGTTGGACGAGCTGCTGTCACAGACACAGCTCTATTCAGAATTTCTACTTGAGAAAATGGACCAGATTGCAGATGTAATGTCTTTCTGTATCATACATACATACGCATACACATTCAACTCACACGCACAGTCACACACACTAATCTTTCTGGTTCTTTTACTCTCGTTATTTTATTTTTCTGCTGACTGTTGTGCTTTTGGTTTAGGTGGAGAGTGTTGAAGCTCAAGCTGAAGAAGAGCCAGTAGAAGAGAAGAAGAAAGGGCGTGGCAGAAAGAGGAAAGCTACTTCTGCACCAAAGTACAACGATGTGAGTTGTGGTTTCATACATTTGTTCTCCTGAAATCTAACTTAATGTATTATAATAGCATTGATGTTGCTTGATTTTCAGTTAGTATGTTGATTAAATAGACCCTTTTGACTAGCATTAGATAGTTAACAAGGTCACAGAAGTAAGAAAATGGCAGAGAGAGAGACAGTGTCAGAGAAAAATGATCTTTTTATATATATAAAATTGTTCATACCCTACTAATAAGACATAATTATAGATTGAGTGGTTGTTTACTCATTAATCAGGGATAACATATGAGGGCACGCACTTATATTTTTGCACTTGGGGCATTGTTTTCTGCTTATATCACTTTGAGTTGTTTCGATTTGCTTCAAATTCCTCTAGAATCATGCGTATTCAGATACTTTAGGATGAATCATATACTAAGAGGATAGGTTAACATTTTCATTCCTGACCAAAAAAATAAAATATTTCTCAGAAAAAGGCTAAGACAGCAGTGGCAGCCATGCTTTCAAGATCTCGTGAGGATCGTTCACCTGAAGATAGTACTCTCACTGAAGAAGAAAGGTGGGAAAAGGAGCAAGCCAACCTTGTTCCACTAATGACTGGTGGGAAGTTGAAGTCCTACCAGATAAAGGGTGTTAAGTGGTTAATATCGCTTTGGCAAAATGGGCTAAATGGGATACTAGCCGATCAAATGGGCCTTGGGAAAACAATCCAGACTATTGGTTTTCTTGCCCATCTCAAGGGGAAGGGTCTGCATGGTCCATACCTGATAATTGCTCCTCTATCCACTCTCTCAAACTGGGTCAATGAGATCTCAAGGTAACATATCCATACTATCATTTCACTATCCTTAATTGATATTCTTATGTGAAGCTGCTTGATTTCAGGTTTGTTCCATCGCTGACTGGTGTGATTTATCACGGAGATAAAGTGGCCCGGGCAGAGATAAGAAGAAAATTCATGCCTAAAACTGTCGGCCCGGATTTTCCATTAATAGTAACTTCCTATGAGATGGCTATGGCAGATGCCAGGTTTCTTGGTCATCATAAATGGAAGTATGTTATTGTGGATGAGGTAAATGGGAAAAAAAAAGTCCTTGCTGTAGGTCATTATCCTTATGGTTTTGTCTTTTTATTATGTTTACATGTTACTTCCATGTCTTTTCTCCAGGGGCATCGATTAAAGAATTCAAAGTGCTTATTGCTACGGGAGTTAAAGCGCATTCCAATGGATAATAAGCTTCTTCTTACTGGAACACCTCTTCAGAATAATCTGGCAGAACTGTGGTCGCTGTTGAATTTCATTTTGCCTGATATATTCTCATCGCATCAGGAATTTGAGTCATGGTATGAATCCATGTGATTTGTTCCTTCATAAGTGTCATTTGTTCTATTATAGTCTCATGTCCTGGCACTGAACTACAAATACCATATAATTGAACTATTGAAGATTTTCTCGTCATGCATTCATTCCTACAATAACCCTGACCTTTCTGTCAAGTAATTGTTATCTTTTACAAGTTGTCATTTTCCTGACTGTTTCATATATGCATTGAGCAGAGCATTTGTTTGTGTCTGGGTCTTTAGAGCCAACATATTGGTTAAACCAATATAAAAGAACCACTTAAACTTCTTAAGGGCAATTCAATTTTAGTTACCATGTCTATAAATATAATTATTCCACTACTTTGTTGCTACTCTTAAAGACATTATCTTGCAGCTGTATGTAACATATGATGTTCAGAAGCACATTTCTCTGCAAATCCTGATTTTTCTCTCTCGCATTGCCTTGGCCGTGTGATGTGTTGTAAAGTGTAACGCCGTACACATTGCAATGATTATGAATGTTGTGTTGATATGCCATTTGCTAACGTATCTTTTGAATATCAACAGAAATTCATATTGTGCTTTTTTTTTTGCTGATTAATATGATGTGTATTGACATGCTATATTTTCTAATGTGTCTAATTGACCATTTAGATTTTGCTATCATAGCATGCTTGAGCAATTTTTGTTACAAATTATGTACTAATGCTTTCAGGGCAAGCATTGTAATGATTAGTTTTGCCTCTTGCATTGGTGTTTTTTCTGTGTCATACAGGTTTGATTTTTCTGCAAAAGGAGGTGAAGAAGAACAGGAGGAAAGTGAAGAGAAGAGAAGGGTCCATGTTGTTTCAAAGCTTCATGCCATATTGCGTCCATTCCTTTTAAGGCGGATGAAGGAGGATGTAGAGCAGATGCTTCCGCGAAAGAAAGAGATAATTATTTATGCTAACATGACTGACCATCAGAGGCAAATCCAGAATCACTTAGTTGAAAAAACATTTGATGAATACCTGAATGAAAAATCAGAAATTGGTATGTATACATCTAGTCTCGTACATAAATTCCTGTAGAAATAGAAAAATTAACCTGACAAGTGCTGAGGAATATTGCAGTGTTGCGGAAGCCTGGTATTAAAGCAAAGCTAAATAATCTGTTGATTCAGCTGAGGAAAAATTGCAACCATCCTGATCTTTTGGAAGCTGCGTATGACTCCTCAGGTTGTTTCCACATTGAACATCTGCTTTCAATTGCTTCACGTGCTCATTTCTTAGCCACTTTTGTTGTTGTTGTTGTTTTATTCTGTAGGTGTGTATCCACCTGTTGAGAAACTCTTGGAACAATGCGGCAAATTTCAGCTTTTGAATAGATTGCTATGTTTGCTGCTTGCACGAAAACACAAGGTACATGGATCTCTCTTCTATTTATGCAAAGATTGCTGGAGTTTTTTGAAGAAAAAAAAATATTACAGACCTCAACTGGTATTTTTTGTAGGTTCTGATATTTTCACAGTGGACCAAAGTTTTGGACATTATTGAGTACTACCTGGAAACAAAAGGCCTTCCGATTTGCCGAATTGATGGTGGTGTTAAGTTGGAAGAGAGGAGAAGGCAGGTATGCAGTAGGCTGTGACAATATATTGTTATTTTACATAATAGTAGCGTGTATGTTGTTATTTAGCATGTAAACTTTTGAGCCCATGTCTGTACAATGGCATGATTACAAAATTTATTTGGGAACTCATTTTTCACCATTCTTCCCTTTTAATATCCACATGCTAGCACAATGGCTAATTCAGTACTGTTCTCACACTTTTTGTTCATTATTCTCTTGCAGATAGCAGAATTTAATGACATAAACAGCAGCATGAATATCTTTATTTTGAGCACAAGGGCTGGTGGGCTTGGTATCAATCTTACCTCGGCTGACACTTGTATTCTGTATGATAGTGACTGGGTAATTCCTTGTTGATATGTTACTTGAGACGAATGCAAAATATTTACAGTACATTCGAAAATGCTTTTGTCATGCGATTAGCCTGTTCGGGTGGTTGGCGAGTGGTTACTGCTGCTTGCTACGCTCCTGTACACAAAACTTAAGTTAGCTTCTATAATAGTGATCATTTGCTAAGCTTTCGCCATGATCTTGCAGAACCCTCAGATGGATTTGCAGGCCATGGATCGATGTCACCGGATTGGTCAAACACGGCCAGTTCATGTGTATCGGCTGGCAACATCACATTCTGTTGAGGTGTGGTCGAATGATCTTTCTATCTTCAGGCATTGCTAGGCTACACCTGTTGGATAGTCGCTCATCTTATTAATGGTTTTGCAGGGCCAGATCATCAAGAAAGCATTTGGGAAGTTGCGGCTGGAGCATGTGGTGATCGGGAAGGGGCAGTTTGAACAAGAGAGTGCGAAACCTAATGTCCTAGATGTAAATGTTCCATCCTTCCTCCTAGCTAATGACAACAACTCTGTTTTCAGACCATTTTCGAAAACCAAAATGCTGCACTTGACAGATGTTCCATTTTGTCATGGGTTTTTGCAGGAAGAGGAATTGCTGGCTCTGCTCAGGGACGAGCAGGGTGAAGAAGACCGGATGATCCAGACGGACATCAGTGACGAGGACCTCCTGAAGGTGATGGACCGGAGTGATCTTACTGGCCCTCCTGCCGCGGCCGACGCGACGCCTCTCCTTCCCCTGAAAGGTCCCGGCTGGGAGGTGGTGGTGCCGACCAAGAGCGGCGGCGGCATGCTCACGGCGCTCACCAGCTAGCTTCATCTTTCGTCGCACCTCGACTGCAAGTTTGTAGTGTTGTTTTGGCTGTCGATGAGGAGACGATGCTTTTGTGATATACAGTATCCCCAAGTAATTACTGACTGGGCATTGCACTTCGCACCAGTAGACTAGGATTTGATGGAGTTCAAAAAAAAAAAGAGGATTTGATGTGGTAGTGTGCGATTAACTGAAATGCTGTTGTGTTATTGGCTGATTGGCTCGGCTGCTGTATTTCATTTTGTATGGCCAAAAGCCATTTCCAGCGAGTCATGTAAGAAAGTGGTTTTTGTGACAATACTTGTTGTGTACCCTGCTTTGGTGATCAGGCTATATGCCAATATGCAATGGTATATATTATAGTTTCGCATGGTATAGTGCTCTTTAGTGCCACTGGGTAGGTTAGGTAGTTGTTGCTCGTACTTGAATTTAATGCTGCCAATGGCTTGAACTAATTATTGGCTTTTGGAGGTCTATTTGTCATGCTTAACATAAGAAAGCTGGGGCACTAGTGCCCGGGACTGAAAGACAATCACCCGGAATATCCACTGTACCTTTTCCACTACGGCAACATATGATTGCCGGGCTTTGCTAATGCTCCATTCTGAGACAAAAGAACATGTATCAGATTACAAAATGCAGGATTCTTCCCCCTTACCAATGCCTTCTCCCTGGTTCTTAGACAAGAACACATGTATCAGGACAGGAGGAAATCTGTGTTACGGAGTACTATAACAACGAAAGTGAAATTCTGAAATCGCATTCATCAGGGAACAACGATAGTAGACTAGTATCTTTTGCGCCTTAAGGTGCCGAATGCGATAAACTTATCAAAACACCTGTGCATCACGTCTTGTTCACCTTGGTTCAAACAATCAAACATTTTCTTTCAAACACTTCAAATTTTACACTAAAAACTAAAAACGCATGCGATAGTCATGTAAAAATTATGGCGCTGTATATTAATAGAACATATAGCACTTCCCTCAAAAAATAGAACATATAACACGTGTTTGTTGCTGCCTGGTTGGGAAAAAGAGTTGTGGGGGGTGGGGGCAGGGCCGTGGCCATATCTACGGGCAGTTTAGTTTTGAGCCAAACTTTGGCCTACCAATATTTGGTAATTTGAATAATATTTATTTATGTTTAGATTGAGGCTAAATATTGGCATGCCTTCAAAAATTAGACCACTTCAATAGTACAATAGACTATTTTGGCTTCAATCTAAACAACACTTAACCTTACCAAATATTGGTCATTCTAAAACATGCCAAATTTTTAAATGACCAAAAATTGGTAATACCAACTTTGGCCCTAAACCAAACCAGCCCTGCAAGACAATCAGCACGCATTTTTTCCCCCCTCGTCCTGTCATGAAAATCTAACCTTATCATGCTGTCCATCACCTTTGCCCCATGTCCAATATCGTTACTCCATCATCGGGCGGTTGGTCTCACCCGTCACACCACTCGCTCGCTACACGCCGGCCGGTGGTAGGCAGGCCGGTTGAGAGTTGAGAGACGATTTCCCCACAACATCATCAATCATCATCATCTAATTCTCGCCTCATCCAAACAACGCACACAAACCACGCAGGATGCAGGCGTACATCACGCCAAGGCAAAAAACACAATAACCAGACCTGACTCTAATACGGTCCTACCCACCCAACAACGCTTAACGATGGCCGTTGGATCTTACACCACGGGGGCAACACGCGCCGCCCATCCAACGCACGCACACCTGTCTTTCCCCCGCTACTCGACGGGAAAAATCGTGGACGCGTTGTTGTTAAGACCAGGCAGCTGCTGGTGCTCGCCTTTGATTTGCCTCTTGACAGTTTCGAAACAGGAAAGGAAGGGAAAGGGGGAGGCTTGGGCCGCTTTAGACGACTCCTGCTTTGTGTCTCTTTTTTCCTTAGTGACACCCGACTTTAGAGCCAAATTATTGTTGTTTGTGCAGAGATTTGGAGCAGACGGGCTATTTCCTACCACGCTAAGCAACCTGCCAACCTTAGCCCTGCTTAAGCCAGCTGCACCCTTCAGAGAAGCAAGCAAGAATAAAACAGAACAGCCGTCTTGCTTGCAGGGAGCAGTGTCTTGGAGAGGCAGAGGACATGACAGGGAGGAGGCAGCTTCAGCTTCTTCCTCTTCTTCTCTGGGGATTCTTGCAGCTCGTCCGTCTTCCGTTTTCAGGTAAGAATCTGCATGCGTGTCTACGTTTTTTCCCTTGTGTTCGGTTTTGCCATCCAGTTTGAATCATGTGTTCTTGCTGTTGGGGCACTTTGAGGTGATCTTGGTTTTATGTAACTATGTTGAAGGATAGCTCCAGCGAAGTCTCCCACATTTTCCTGAATTTTTTGTCCAAAATTTTAATTGTTCTAAATTTATTTCCCTGCAATTCCGCAAGTGCCACATGTGCTATGGAAACGGTTTTCTTTTTCCTCTCTTGTTTCTCAACTGTTAGAAGTTGCTGGATAGAAACGACGATGATATCAGGATAGGGAAAGGAATGGAATGAGGGATATGCGTGTATATGCAATGTACAGTATGTAGACATTTCGGCTCTCATCTTTATCAACTGCACGAAGACGATCAGTCGTTAATTGGACCTCGTGTCATCATGTGATGGTGACATCAGGCGTCGTGCAGTGATAAGATGACACCTAAAGTTCTGATACAGTATTCAGATTGCCGAGTGGTGTGGCCATTGATTTCTAAACAAAACGTTCTGTCTCGCTCAGCGTGTAAACCCTTTTAGCTTTCCTTTAACTGTTCCATAAAATTGGTGTACTGCGATTTTCTGATTCTATGAATGAGGCTTTATTGTTCAGTCCTTCCAGCCTATCCAAAAAAAAAAAAAACTCCCAGTCAATAGAACTGTAGTCTTCGTTTGAAATGTGAGATCTTGTTTCGTACTACTAAAATCAGACTAATTTTTGCTGAACTCCATGCAAAATTCAGTGGCATTTGTGTTTTCAAAATAGGGTAGCCGCAGTATGGATGCCCAATTTCCACTGTTTTGGCGCGAGCCAAAAAAAAAAAAATCTGATCAACGGTTTAACCGATCCCCTGCAGCTTCACAGTCCTTCATCGGCATCAACTACGGCGACGTGGCGGACAACCTCCCGCCGCCGGCGTCCACGGCGCGGCTCATCCAGTCAACGACGATCACCAAGGTGCGCCTCTACGGCACCGACCCGGCCGTCATCTCCGCCTTCGCCGGCACGGGCATCTCCCTCCTCCTCGGCGCCGCCAACGGCGACATCCCCAACCTCGCCTCCTCCCCGGCCGCCGCCGCCGCCTGGGTCGCCGCC
Source organism: Leersia perrieri (assembly GCA_000325765.3). Taxonomy (NCBI): domain Eukaryota; kingdom Viridiplantae; phylum Streptophyta; class Magnoliopsida; order Poales; family Poaceae; genus Leersia; species Leersia perrieri. The sequence goes on from CM002481.1 coordinate 23,587,833, forward strand.
CACCTCCCCTCCGCCACGTCGTCATCGCCAGCGATCACCGCCGTCTCCGTCGGCAACGAGGTCCTCTTCGCCGACGACCCCACCCTCGCGTCGCAGCTCGTCCCCGCGCTGGAGAACATCCACGCCGCGCTTCCACCCAACTCGACCGTGAAGGTGTCCACCGTGAACGCAATGGACGTGCTTGCCAGCTCCGACCCGCCGTCGTCGGGCGCGTTCAAGCCGGACCTCGCCGCAGCGCTCGACCCGCTCCTCGCGTTCCTCAGCAAGACCGGCTCGCCGTTCCTCGTGAATCCGTACCCTTACTTCGCCTACCTCAGCGACCCGAGGCCGGAGACGCTGGCCTTCTGCCTGTTCCAGACCAACCCAGGCCGGCCCGACGCCGGCGCGGCGGGGATCACGTACGCAAACATGTTCGACGCGCAGGTGGACGCCGTGCGCGCCGCGCTTGACGCCAAGGGGTACAAGGACGTGGAGATCGTGGTAGCCGAGACGGGGTGGCCCCACGCGGGAGGCGACGACGAGGCAGGCGCCGCCACGGTGGAGAACGCGCGCGCGTTCGTCGCGGGGCTCGTGTCGCACCTCCGGTCCATGGCCGGCACGCCGCGCATGCCGGGGAAGCCGGTCGACACGTACCTTTTCGCCGTGTACGACGAGGACCTCAAGCCCGGGAAGCCGTCGGAGAAGTCGTTCGGGTTGTTCCAGACGGGCACGCTCGCCGAGACGTACCCGACGGGGCTGGTGAGGAACGGCACCGCCGCCGTGGCGCCGGCGCTGGCACCGGCGCCGACTGCTGTTCCGGTCAGGCCGACGCCTGCCGTGGCGAGCCCCGCGCCGGCGAGAGTGCCACAGGTGAATCCGGTGCAGCCGGGGTCGGCGGCGGCGGCCGGGCCTTCTGCGCTGTGCGCGCCGGGGACGGCGACGACGGCGGCGAGGGGAGCCGCTGCTGGTTGTGGTAAGCCTAGTGCGGCTGAATCGTCTCGGATTCGGACAGTTTCGGTGATCCGCATCCTTGCAGGCGTGTGGTTATTGTACTTGTTAATCTGAGCTTTCCTGTAGACTTGCCTGCCATCAGATGTATCGAGAATTGAGGCACTTGTATTCTCTTTCAAATCATATGTTATCTTGTCCAAGTATTGCATCAGGATACGATCATGCAATAGCAAAGGTGTGCAAATAACGTACAAAATTCGGGTTCATAGACATAATTGTCCCACAGAAGGCGGATTTTGGAACCGACAGCCATGTGAACTTACCCATCCGTCCGTCCGTCGAGGCCTCGAGATCAACGCCCGAAATGCTGCTCGGTAGATATACGACTGAATAATTCCACCGTATTTCGCAGACGTCAACATCAGATACTAGCTGTATTCGTATACAAAGTACCATTGTCGGGTCCACGACCAGTACTTTATTACTATTACTTTCTTAAATGTAAGGTATTTTAATTTTTTGCTTTTAACCTTAAAGTTTGACCATTCATCTTTTTCAAAAAATTATGAAAAAATTATTTATTTATTTTATGATTTACTTTATTATCTTGATACTTTAAACATGGCTTATTAGTTTTTATATTTGCACAAAATTTTTGAATAAGACAAATGGTTAAACGTTAAAAGAAAAAGGTCAAAACGCCTTACAATCTGAATCGGATGTGGTAAGTCATAATTAAAATAATTTTGATAATAAAACAAATTATAAGTAAAATAAATAATACTTTAAAAATTTTTAAATAAGACAAACGGTAAAAGTTGTAAGTAAAAGTCAAAATACCTAAATATAAGGACGGAGGTAGTACATTTAATTCCATCTACCCTGACTTCTACCTTCACACCCTAAGCCAAATTTTTATTGGTCGCACCATGCCTGTTCGAATGGAGACATCTTTTTGAACCATAATCCTTTACCTCTATGCCATTAAAAAAGATGGCCCTTTTTTTTTTGTCACTGGAAAATTCGATCTTCCCTCTATGCCATCGAAAAACTTAATCGCTCCCTCCACGCCACTCCGTCCCTATTCTGTTAGATTTCACCATTTAGCAGCGCTGACATGTGGGCCCGGATAGTTAAAATGTCCATTGTAGCCCTCTCTTCTCACTCTATCTTCTCTGGGTCACACATGTCGGTCTCTCTTCTTCTTCTTCTTCTTCTTCTTCTTCCAGGCACGACTGTGTTGACGTGAAATTTGGTTACACGTATTTCACACTGAAGGCCTGAGAGATCTGCTTAACTCTAGTGCAGGTCCTAACAATCGGGTTCAGGGCGTGCCAGTTGATTTAATCTTGCAATCAACAAGAATAAAAATCAAGGTTAGATATGTTGTGCCATCGGCCACTGGGCCGATGACGGGTAGCCGATTGCAAATTATGCGATCGGCTTTTTGGTAATCAATAATCTGCATCGACTATTTTAAGGATATATGAGCCGATGGAGTAAAAGATGTGATAAACTGAATTAAACATAAGCTATCGGCTAAAACCCCGATAAGAACATGTATGTTATCAACTGATATGTCTAAACCAATTAAATCTGATTTTAGTTCGAAGGATCTAACGAGGCCGAGACAGCTTGCACTAAAATCGTCAATAACCAATCTAAACAAATCAACCGATAATAAACATGCTGGTAGATGTATCGTGTCGTATATGGTGCAGCCATGATATATTATTATCGATAGTAACCTAATTAGAATATCAGACTGAACCGAGAAAGTCCTAACTAGCATCTTGATTAGAATATTGGACTTAACCAAGAAAGTCCTAACTAAGATGAACCGATGCAAATATATCATGGTTGATTTAAAATCTAACGATACATATGATACGTGACATACAAATCGGCATCTAAAGCGATGGCGATCTGCATGAAGTTTGACGAACCGTAGTTCGAACTAAATTGATGCAGCACGACCCGAAAGCACAATCTTGTCGAAACCTAGCCAAACCTAGGGTGGCGATGCGCCGAAATTGTTGTATTGTCAAAAGTGTGGATCCCTATTACAGTGCCCGGGTTACAATATTTATACCCACAGGCAACCGACTCGTAATAGCACACGACTCGATCGTCTTAACATATGCGATCATTACATAAAAGAAAACTAATTCCTAACTTTACAAAACTAGGTCTCCGATAACTTGCAAGTAAAGAAAATAACACAATTTCCTATTCTAGATACAATCGGACCTCAAGTCCGATACGGCCAGTATGTTGACTTAGTCTTCATGTCGACTTAGTCTTCATCGGCTCTTGGTTATCATCGGTTTCTAACTTTCCATCGGTTTAATCTCCCATGCTTCTGAACCCGATGCATCTTCCCCTTTTATCGGCATCCAAGCCGATCCAAATTCTGGTGTCAACAGACTGCCTCGTGGCGGCGACCTGCGCGTCCACGCCGCCGGAAACTTGTGCGTCCGCACCGAGTTGGTGGGGGAGCTCGATCCCCTCCGCACACTCTCCTCCATCCCGCATCCGCCGCCGTGCTCCGCTCCGCCCGTGCCATCCACGCCACCTCCCTTCGCCACGGCCTACTCCACCATGGCCGGCCTCGATGAGCATGAGGCACGAGACCCGCGCGTCGCCGTCTTCGTGGAGGTGGAGGACCACGCCGCTGTCGCGCACGGCGATGAGGGCTTTCTGCACGGGGGAGAGCTCGGGGGCAGGAGGAGGGCCTCCTGCTTCAACCTGACGGGGCGTCGGCGCCGACGCTGACGGGGACGTTGCGGAGCGCGTCGCCGGCCATCCACCTGTGGGAGCTCGTCGGCATCGGCGCCGCCTTCGTGCGTCTCCTCGCCTCCCGCGGCCACCCTGTCCCTCGCGAGCCCGTCTCCACATTCGGCGCCGCGCCCCGGTGTAGTGACCTGAGTTTTACCGCCGTAAAATTATTTTAATTAAAAACGTATTTTAAAAATTTTGGTTTTTGGTTGTGTAATTAGTTCTAAGTGCCAATTAGATCTCAACCCCTTGTCTACCCCGACACCAAAAATCCCGAACCAAAAACCCTTTTCCTATCATTCTAAATTTTCCTTGTTTCCGGAAATGACCAAAGGATTTATACTCCAAATACGTTCTTTTCCGGGAATACATCATCCTTTTCTGTGGACCAGAGTTTTTCCCAAAATTTGAATATCAAATTCTGAATTGGAATCACCTTTTGTTGTGCCCCAACTCTCTATCCAAAATCCTTAAGAAAATGTTAAAGCATTTCTTTGTTTGTGGGCTATTTCCTCCCTTTCTTTTCCCCGGCCCACTCCTTTCTCCCTCCTTTTCTCCCTCTTCACCGGGTGGACCGCAGACACCGCAGCCCACCAATCCCTCCTCCTCCTCCCTTTCATTTCCGCCCCGGCCTAGGCCTCGGCCTACCGCCAATGCCACGGCCCGGCCTCTCCCTTCCTGCACAGCCGCCGCCGGCCCACGGCCCGCAAACAGCTGGGAGCCGCGCGCCCGCTGTTTACCCTTCCGCGCGGTCGCTCGCTCCGTTGCCACGTCTACTGACAGGCGGGCCCCGCACTCGCCTGGATCGAGCGACCGTCCGCTTGCCACATGCCCGCGCGGCTTGGTGTTGATGAGCTGTTGCCTGCTGGCTTTTACGCGTTTGTGCCCACTGCTCAGCATCGGAAAGCCGAAGCCATGGGGACTGCCGCCGACGGAGGTCCGAAGGGGCAGGTACCTAGTGGAGGAGGAGCACGACAAAGGATTGATGCAGCAGGCAGCGGCAGGCCGGCGGCGCTGCGCCGGGTGGCAGTGCCCCGGCGGAGGAGCTACGCAAGGGCGGAAACGTGACGATGGCGGCGGCGGCGGCGCTGTGTACATGCCAGCAGCTGTGTTCGGCGGAGGAGAAACTGTACCGAGTTGGAAACGACGGCGGCGGCACTGCGCCCATCGGCTGTGTCTGGCAGATGGTGAGCTGAACTCGGGCGGAAACGACGACGGCATCGCCAGCGTTCTGGGAGCGTGTCTAGGCAGCGCACGTATCAGACAAGTATCCGAATTTATTTATTTATTTGGAAATCCTAAAAATGCTGGATACGCACGGGATACGTATCGGAGCATATCCGATACGGATACGAGGCCTGACGGACGTATCTTGGTAACGTGGAGGACGAGTCGATACCAGAAGCCTAGGAGCGACTGCAGGAGTATATCACCACCTGCCCTCACCATGTGTTGGACGACTGGCTAATCCTGCAGTGCTTCTACAATGGGCTTGCTCCGTCTCCCGCGACCACCTGGATGCGGCAGCTGGAGGAGTCTTCTTCTCCAAAACTATTCGAACAGCTATGGAGCTGATCGAGAAGATAGTCTCCAACATGGGCTGGAGTGATGAGCGACTCCAGTCCCGTCAGCGAGGAATGCACACCATCAAGAAGACGGACCTGCTCGCTGCCAAAATCGACCTCTTGATGAAGAAATTTGATGATCAGGAGAGAGGAAGACCTCAAGGCACTGTCAACGCCCTGGACTCACACATAACGTGTGAGATTTTTGGCAACATGGGTCATTTCGGGAACAACTGCCCCGAGACTCGTGCCAAGGCGATGTATATGGGCAAAAACAACTTCCATCTACAAGAGGCCAAGGGTGGAATCAACCATGCCCCTACTGCCAAGGAGGGAACAACTATAACAACAACGGACAAGGTAACTCATCTAGTCCGACCACTTTGAGATATGCTATCTATGGTCAGTCTAAAATTAATGATGGTCTAAACAAGAAAATGGCTGCCATAGATAAGATCTTAGAAAACATAAATATAAAGTAGATGGTTTCTCATCTGCTTTCCAGAAACAACTTAGCTTTAATAAAATGATAGAAACCCAGCTGTCTCAACTTGCTGCTTTAGTACCTGTTAATGAAATCGGGAAGATTTCTGGGCAACCAGAGTCTTCTGTTGAAAATGTTAAGGCGCTCACCATGAGGGGAGGTAAGTCCACTCGGGATCCGCCATATCCTGACCATCCAGGTACAACCAGCAGCGGCAAGAAGGAAGCAGTACATGAGCAACTCTAATCTTCTTAACCATGGCATACATGATGGCAAGTTCATCCTCTCTAATGGACCTAAGATCATTCCTAGGGAACATGGTCATGGCAATCAATTTGTGCATAAGCCTAAGTGTGGGGTTATAGATATCATTATTTCTGGGTTTAGTATAGACAACTGCACCTGAGATATCGCCCCAAAACTTCGTTTTCTCAAAGCCTGTGACAGCTTGTTGAAACTCCGTTTTGCAGCGATCATGGAAACAGAGGAGGGTACTCAGCTGCCTCCACGTAAGGGTGTATTCCTTACGAAAAATCCAAAAAGTAATCCGTCCTCTACCTCTCTCAAAGTGCATAGAAATTGGCTAGTAAGCAAACGAGAACCAGGCTCATCTATCACTATAAAATCCTGCCATCCTATAGCTCTCTAGACAATAGGAAAATCAATATCCATACCTATCATTTCCAACAGAATTGGTCATATGCTCGGGTGTGAGCAAACTCCTGATCCCTCAGCTTCCTGTAGGCTTGTCGCTCATGCGATCCCGAAATATCGAGGTCATCATCGGTCAACAGTTGCCGAGCGACTTCGGCCTCCTCCATGGGAGTGTCCGTGGACGAGTCTCCACTCTCCTCTTCTTGGGGATGACGTGAACGAGAGCTAGACCCTCGCTTGAGCAAGCGAGTGAGTCGGCTCTTCATCTTGCACAAATGGAACAAGCAATACTCGGACGGGGGTAAGGCTAGCAAGATTTGTACCCGCCGAGTATGAGCAACTTGTATATGCAGCAAACAATGCAATGTGGTGGAGAATAACTAATGAACAATCTTTGCAGCTCTAAGCATGATTTTTTTGGAGCAAAGTGGAAGCTTGAGAGGGAGTGAAAATGTGTTGAAATGGTGTGGAACTCTCTCCTAGCCGAGTGGCTTATATAAGCAAAGGCACAATGGCTAGTTTCAGGGTGTGGGACCCACTAGCCATTGCCCTGCCAAAAATGGTAGGTAACCGTTGCTTGCTGGTGGGCCCAGGCTGTGCAATGGCCAGAAATTTTTACTCAATTTTTTTTGCAAATTTATTCAAAGTATTTTTGTCCACAAAAATTTTTTAAAAAACATTTTTGACATTTTCAAAATTTTTATGGGAAATTTAAACATGAATTGATGCAAAAATTAAACATGGCATACATACCAATTTACCTTTTGGCGAGGATGACGTCATTTCTGGTTCGACGGCCAGACCGTACCTCCAAGAAATTACTGCTTGGATTTTCCACCCGTCTTCGGAGGTGATGGAGCAGGTGTACTCTTCTTCTCCTGCCAGACCTTTCGTGTCGGCGAGGTTGGTGCCTTCTTGGGATGCGGTGGTGGTCGGCTACCTCCCAGATTGAGTCGGTTCGAGTGGTTAGCCCCTTCCTTCCTCTTCCGCTTCTAACGCTCTGCATCCCGTTCCAGGAAATTCCTCATGAAGGTGATGAGGCTGTCAGGTTCCCTCGACTGCAGTTTGACCTCTTGGATGTTTTCTTCGTTTGGTACTTGATATTAATCATCGAGCACTTTTCTATGGCTTTCAGGTGGAACTCGAGTTCCTCCGTCCCGTTGATATGGAATCGAATGCTTCCGGCCCCCACATCAATCATGGCCTCGGCAGTGCTGAGAAATGAACGCTCCAGAATGAGTGGTGTGTCCTTGTCCGCCTCCATGTCCAGCACCACGAAGTCCATCGGAATGAAGAAATCTCGTATCTTGACTGGCACATCATCAGCTATGCCCGCTAAGTAGCAGACGGACGAGTCAGCCAGCTGGAGACGCATCGGTGTTGGGGATGACACCATGAAGTTGAGCTTGTCGAAGACCCCCTTGGGCATGACGCTGATGCTGGCTCCAAGATCGTACAAGGCCTGGTCGAACTGTTGAGTTGCAATTGAGCATGTGATAGTGGGACATCCCAGATCCTTCTTTTTCTCCAGGAGATGGTGGAGTATAACATTGCTACACTCCTCCGTCAACTTCACTACCAGAGCGGTTGGTAGAGGCCTCTTGTTGTTGAGAATATCCTCCAGGTACCTTGCTGTTGACACCAGAATTTGGAAAATTGCTAAATTTGGTAGATTCTTTACTGGATTCGATCAAGCAACAATCCAATGGAAAGAAGAGGCCAAAATCAGGAAGGAATCGTGAAGACCGCGGATTGGCAGTTTAATTCTATCTATTAATTAGGCATGTTTTAGATATTTCCTTATGTAATTAGGAACGTTTGTTAGTTTCCTTTCTTGTAACGGCTGCATATAGCAAGCCGATCGAGTCGTGTCCTACTAGGACTCAGTTGACCCAAGGGTATAAATTGTATGCCAGGGGTCTCTGTAATTTTTATCTCTCGATCAATATACTTTCGGCGCATCGCCACCCTCATCTCTGAGGTTTTTGCCAAACCGGCGGAACTTGGCACCTGACGAGGGGCTGCATCAGTTCAGTTCGATCTCCGGCGAAGGGGTAAGTCCTACGTTCCGCTGGCCCTGGTGAATCTATCGGCTACGTTGGTGTTGTTCAAGGTTGCATCGTTTCGACCTCTTGGATCGCTCTGGTTTGGTTGATATATTTGCCTACCCGATATCTCAATTATATTTCTAATTGCATTGTGTTTAGAGACACATCGGTTTAGTCAGAACTGTCTCGGTTAGGTCTGATCTTCTGTCTTAGCCGATATTTCTCTACAATCATAATG
>CM002481.1:23596629-23645867 GCA_000325765.3 Leersia perrieri
ACAATACATCGGCTTGATAGCCAATCAACTGCCTGACGATCAACGTTCAACTATCTTGTCAGTTGCAGGATCAAACTGACTGGCACGCCCGCATCCTCAACGTTTAGGACCTGCACTGGAGCTAAGCAAATCTCCCAGGCCTTCGTGTGTCCGAGCGCGAAGAACTCCATTGGCCAACGCACCTATCCACAACGCCTAGCGGCCGGTGGCGGAATTTTGCGTCAACACTTGCATAAGTAGACACATGCATGGCATCCAGCAAAGGCATGTTGATATGGATCTTTTGGATGACCTCTAGGAAACGAGTGAACTGCTCGTCAACAGAAGGCTTCCAGCGCCTCTACAGAAATGGCAGCAGTGGTGTCGGATTATTCCTCTAGCATTGGCTTCTCGGGCTCCGCTGCCTTCTCAACAACAGGTGTAGATGGTGCTGCTTCCTTCTTGCTATTGCTGGTTGTACATGCATGGTCAGGATACGACGAATCTCGAGTGGACTTACCTCCCCTCATGGTGATTTCCTTAACATTTTCAACGGATGGTTGCCCAGGAATCTTTCCAGATTCATTAACACGTACTAATGCAGCAAGTTGTGCCAGCTGGTTTCTATCATTTTATTGAAGCTAAGATGGTTCTGGAAAGTAGACGAAAAACCATCTAACTTGATATTTATATTTTCTTGTGTCTTATCTTTGGCAGCTATTTTCTTATTAAGACCATCATTAATTCTAGCATGACCATTGTTAGCATCTCTCAAGGAGGTAGGACTAGATGAGTTACCTTGTCCGTTGTTGTTGTTGTTCCCTCCTTTGTAATATGGACAAGGCCGGTTCCACCCCTGACCTTCTTGTGGTCGGAAGTTGTTCCCGCCCTTGTACATCGCCTTGGCATAGGTCTTGGGACAGTCGTTCCTGGAATGACCCGTGTTGCCATAGATCTCGCACGTCATGTGCAAGTCCAGGGCGTTGACGGTGCCTTGAGGTCTTCCTCTCTCCTGATCGTCGAACTTTTTCATCAGGAGGTCGATTTTGGCAGCAAGCAGATCCGTCTCCTTGATGGTATGCATTCCTCGTTGACGGGACTGGAATCGTTCATCACTCCAACCCATGTTGGAGACCATCTTCTCAATCAGCTCCATAGCTGCTCGAACAGTTTTAGATAAAAAGGCTTCTCTAGCTGTCGCAACCAGGTGGTCGCGGGATGACGAGGCGAGTCCATTGTAGAAGCACTGCAGGATCAGCCAGTCGTCCATCCTATGGTGAGTACAGACGGTGACGTACTCCTGCAGTCGCTCCCAGGCTTCTGGTATCGACTCGTCCTTCGTCTGCTAGAAACTTGAGATCCTCCCACAAAGGACATTTGTCCTACCCATCAGGAAGAATTTTTGCCATGAATGTCGTGGAACATTTGTCCCAGGTGTTGACAGTGGCACGGTTGGTGTAGAACCACTGCTTCTCCTTCCAAGAAGGGAAAACAGAAACAGACGAAGTCTAATGGCATCCACGCTGACTCCCTTCACCTTGTACGTGCTACAAATCTTTAGAAACTGCTGGAGGTGAGCATTGGCATCCTCGTTTGGCTTGCCACAGAACGGGCTAGCCTACACCATGATGATGAGGCTGGTCTTCAAGTCGAAGTCACCATCCCCAACGTTGACTTGCGGCCCGGTGGGCACGTTGTCAGTGGAGGGAGCAACGTACTCACGAAGTGTCTTCTCATCCATCGAGAATGATACTGGAGCTGGAAGAACTGGCTCCTTGTCAGAGATGGTTGTTGGTATTTCTTATCGTCATCCTTGGAAACATAATTCCCAACGATGGGGACTCAAAATAATCAATGGGTAATCTATGGTTCACAGAATAAATCCGCAAACGCACAGATATATCATTATAGCATTTCACCCGAAAGTATTCCAAGGTATCGTATTTATTTAATCTCAAGGAAAGATTGGTAAAGAACTAACCTTTCTAACATTATATCATACACTTGTATACGTTATAGTTCTAAGCAGGGGTAAGATAAATAATCTTGGGTAGAGTGACACAAGCAAATGGTTATGCTAACTCCATAATTAATCTTAATCTAGTCCTAGCAAGAGTAGTCATAGATAAGTCCTATTTCTGTACTTCTTTTATACAACAACCTAGCATATACTAACTAGTATACAACAATATAGTATATCCTCCTTACAATGCAGCTACAGCTAAGCCTTAATCTAGCTAAGCCCTCCCGGTGCTTCGCAAAGTTACTTCAGACTGTCGAGTTCCTTATGACAGTCCGTCCTAACCATTCAACCAGAGTTAAATATGGAGGTGCATCTAACCCCAGGAAATGTGATATAGAAATATATAATGCGGGGGCGACACCCATACTGAGCTATCAGCATCAGCGGCCCGCGTGCCCTCTAGAGTATATACGCCCAAATAATGATAAGATCCTGCCTAGACACCATGTCTATGCTATCACTCCCTACTCTACAGCCTCGCGATTGAAGTAGAGTACCTAAGTTCCAGATTAATAACTCTTGGTTCAACCTAAGCAGATTATTAACCCAGTTGTTAGACATTATTTCCGCACCAATGCAAATCCCAAATAATGTAACTATACTAAGCATATTAGTCATGTATAAACTAAGCATGGCATCCATAATCTAATAACTTAGACTAAAGTACCACAGGTGTATAAAAAAGAATGATTATATCGAAGTATTGAAAGTCTTAAAAAAACTAGAAAGCAAAGTATAACTTTACTCGAATTCATTCGAAGACTTCGTTGAACTAGAACTATACTAATTCTACTAATGCTTGGACTAATACTACAAGTAGAGAAGCTTGATCCTTGCTTTGGTGTGTGTTGGAGTGAAGAAAGTGAGGTCTATTTATAGGCTGATTATGGCGGCAGCTTCCCATTGGAAATGATTTCATTGCCACTTGTAACCGCCATTAGGAGCCAACTAGGCATCGCCACGTGGAAGGTCGGCGGGAGAGGCGGCGCCTCTGGTTTGGCCGAACTGCGTGGTTCGGCCGAACCAGGCCAGCCTCCCACCAACTTCTCCTTTTTCTGGTGCACTGACAGGTGGGCCCTTATGATGGTTATTGGTGCGAAGACAGTTATCTTAACCGCCAGTTGTACCTCTCATCCACAAGCTTGATTGGGAGTGAGGTTTTCTCCCACTTATTTTCTCTATTTTATGTATTTTCCATACAAGCAAATATTCTCCAAGTACAAGTGAAACTATATTATTCTGAAATAAATATGCATTGCAAGCATATCCTATTTTCTATTATTTTAGTTAAATTGACGGTCAAAATGTTGCTATAACGACCGTCAACAATGGTTTTCTGAGGCGGATCAACCCTTGGCTTGACGCTCCGAACAAAAACTTCGGGATTGTCGTGGAAGTTCTCCGGCAGGTTGAAACCAATCATGCACTACCCTACTTTCACATAAACAGAGAAAGCAACCAAGGTTAGTCTGCAAAGGATTATAACCCATACAGAGGTATATATAAAATATTTGCGATAGTTTCTTCTTATAAATCTTCCCCGGCAACGACGCCAGAAATGCTTGTTGGTATTTCTAAACGTCATCCCTGGAAATATAATTCCCGGCAATGGCGGCTCAAAATATGAATGCTAATTTATGGTTTATAGAAATACACCCGCAAGCGCACGGATATTATATGTATTTGCATGTGTTACAGTCTTGCAAGGGTAAATATCATTGCATGGGTAGGTTGACACACAGCTTAGCTTTAGCTAACTACTATATCTCCTAAATTAGACTAAGTGTATATAGGTTAGTCAAGTTTCTTCCTATAAGTTAGTTTATCCTAACTAGTATTTATCATGTACCCTGACCTTGCATTATAGACTACTCTGGGTTGCCGAGTTCCTTACGACAACCTGTCATATATAGCCATACAACCAAAGCGGGATACAGAGGTGTATCCAACCCTAGAAAATTCTATGTTGGAATATATACTGTAGGGTGACTCGTACTGAGCTGTCACTTTCAGCGGCCTGCAATTCACCCAGAGTACGTACGCCCATATAATGGTAAATCGTAACGTAAGCCCCATGCTCAAGTTACTACCTACTACTCTATAACTTAGCAACTAAGTCCCGAACCCATGTCCTTTGGCTTAGCCTAAGCAGACTATAAACCTAGAAATTAGACACTATCGATGCAAATTCAACAAGATGTAGCTACAACAACTTATACTAGTTAAGTATAGACTAATCATGACATTTATATTCAATGATTGGAATATAAGACCAGCTCGTATAAACAAGAATATTATATTAAATATCGGAATACGCCATGTCGCCCCCGTGTCGCCTTGGGGGAGAACGATGTGGGGGACTGAGAGCGATATGGTTGAAAAGTGAAAAATGTAGGATTTTTGCCGCGCTCCTTTGTCGTCGCCCGTTCCCGCGCCTTCGCCGCATCGGCGTTCTGCTTCTGCTTGTTGGCCCTGAAACACGCTAGGCCAACTTGTCCTGAATGTGGTTTCCCTGTTCCGATTCTCTATTTCTTTTTTTTTAGGAACATTGGGCAGGAGCTCTGCCTATTCAATTAATTAGAGATGAAAGCAGTTTCAGTATAGGGTTAGGCTGCCCGGAGTAGGCAAGACCTCAACTTTGGACAACGAAAAAACAGAAAGCAAAGATCTATTCTCGCGTCCTGGCTTGTTCACCCTCTTTCAGAAGCTGGAAAGAGCGATTGACGACATCTAGTGGTTGCTCCTGTCTGTGATTGAAAACTCTATCGTTGCGTTGCAACCAAATACACCATGCTGTCACCATCACAACTCCATCAAAGATTTTCCTTTGCTCTGATATGATCCTCTGCCTTGCTGCCGCCCACCAACTAAGGAAATTTCCTCGGAAGACTCTCATCGACGGCATTGTTAGATTCACCCTCTTTCAGAAGCTGGAAAGACCGATTCTCTATTTCCTTCGATGGTCCTGCCAGGTGTCGTCCCTTTATTCGAAGTCCCTCCGTGACGCACGGGACTTATGCCGACTTCCGTAGCCGCGCGCGGCATCTCCGCCTCCAACTTGCTCCTTTCCATGTTTAACCCGTCGCCGCCCGCCACCTTCAAATTTGACTCCCCTCATCATATCGGATTAGTCTCCGTTTCTAAATACCACCCTAGTTCATTTCGGATTCGAGTCCGTAGCTGTATTCGAATAATAATACATACATTGTTGCTCGGCTTGACTCAGGTCTTATGAGGTGTTCAAAGCTATATTACCATAGACTGAAACACTCAGGACAGAGGAACAGCCGAAGAGATCGACCGTCGTGCACATGGCTTTGATGCCTCCATGTCCCCTTACAACCGACGTCCTCCTGCAAGTGTTCTTCCATCTAGACCCCCGATCCATTGTCCGATGCGCCGCCGTCTCTAAGTACTGGCGGCTCGCCGTGATCAACAACGCCTGCCAAGTGCGGAGCCATCCGGAACGGCAAGCAGACCACCGCCTTCTCCTTGGCTTCCACTACCGAGAAATCTACCCTAGTACACTCCGCTTCTGCGCAAGGTCGTCGTGGGTACCGTCGGCCGGGCAACACTGGTCGGATGACCTGCCCACCCCTTCCTTCGTACCTGCGGCATCGGCAGATGGTCAGCCGGAGTTATACGCCCAACTTGCATGCAGCGAAGGCCTCCTGCTCGTGTGCCGGGGAATCTTGGAAGAGATCTCCGTGTACAACCCCCTCACAGGATTCCACGCGACCATGCCTCGCTTTGATGAGATATCGACGGAAGCCTATTTCTTGCACTCCGTGCGTGGCGACGAGTTGAATCCTAGTGCTAACTCCTTCCAGGTGCTCGCTGTGGAAATCGAATGCAACGGCGTTCTGGCTCTCCAAAACTACAGCTCGGATATTGGTGCTTGGGGTCCTGTCATGCGTCCCAATCCTGTCGATGTCGTAATGCCCAATGTAGTTAGGCATTCTGTCACAGCTATCGAGTGCCAGGGTGCCATTCATTGGCTATGCTATAAGACTTTCGGGAAAGAACAGCGTCCGCTGGAGCTGTGGGACTGCACCATCACCCACATCGTGGCGGTGGACTTAAGCACATGCAGTGTGTGGACGACGAGGCTGCCGGAGCAATGTATGATGTCTTATTTTAGCGTATCGACCAAGAAAATGCTCATGCTAGCAACGGCGGAGGATGGCCGACTAGCACTTCTTCAAAAGGAGGATGCCGGCATGGAGGTGGCAATCTGGGTGCACGCTGAAAATGACAAAGGCCGTGGCAATGGTGGCTGCGATGACGGTGAAGCGAGTTGGGTTCTAGCACGGTCTTTTGATGTCCGGAAGCTCGTCGAGGATGCTGGGTTGGCACATCATCGGCTAGAGTGCAAAAATTGGACAGATTTGGAGGTTAGGTTGGAGTGGTTCTGCCGCAGGAGCCGGTGCGTGGTCATTTGGGTTCCATACCTTGGGTTGTTCATCATTGATCTAGAGCGCATGCAGATCCAGAGAGCTTCTGGGGATAGCCAGACGCATGTCTGGCCCTACGAGATAGACTTGACGGTTTGCTACTCCTTTTTGAAGCAATTCTGCTGACCTTCCCCTTCCTTTCAGTAGGCTGCCGTTGAGATCTATGTTCAACACACACTGGATGTGGAAGAGCTAAGGAAGTGTTTAGAGGGATTAAAGAGCTGATAACTTCATAATGGATTATTTTCTTGGCTTTTCAGTTATTTAGTTTTTACTGGCACTAGTGGACGAAAGGGCTTGCGTCCTAGTTGGAAAACCCTTTAGTCCCGGTTTCTCAACTATTAGCACGCGAAATCGATCCGTGCAACAATATGATACCTGTCGTGCTTACGTGACGACGAACGGATGCTTTTCAGGTAAAGCAACAAAGAAATCTTCGCTTTTGTGGAAGAACCCGACTGGTTTTGAATGCAAATCAGTAAAGATTGATCAAGCTCTAGGTGATTTGAACCTGATCGACCAAGGAGAACGAACAGGAAGAAGAAAACAGTAGATGGAAAAATAATAAACTGATCAGTTTGTCTCGATTGATTGTGTCCTAATCCAATCATGCCTGTTTTTAGCAGATCCTGTAATAAACAAAAATCAAATACGACTCTATCTCCATCTCCAACCCACGTAATTTAATTACACCATTAACACATGCCCCCATATTTTTTTAGTATAACATAACTATTTTTACCAAAAATAATCTAGCCTTTATATTTTGCTCACGGTGATGTTCAATAGCACACCGGCCATTTTTCCTCGGGACAATGCCTGCGCAACACATCGGCCATATTTCTTCTCAGGACGGTATTTTAAAAGTATACTGGCCATAATATTATTAAGCCTTTTGCCACATGCGGGATAGTACTTCTTTAAATACCTCCCGTTTAGAGCTTTATGCAACCTCTCTCCCTATAATCCCTATAAAGATTGTACAGAATATGACCTTTCTAGCTTGGTGGCCACTTGCCAAACTATCTACTCCTCGTCCCGAGGGACAAAGTCATTTTCCACACTAGTCCACCTATTAACTTGAAATGAATTTTCTCACACTTCTTTATTATAGGTCTTAGCCACTCTCAATTTTTCTTTTTCCATTGCTCTTAAGGCCTTCAATCTCTCTTCGAACACATTATCTATACTGTCCAACATTATATTCCTATAATCTATAGCCGGCAAATCATTTTGCCTGGCTATTCTAAGAGCTTATAAATTCATCTCCACAGGTAGCACAGCCTCTTGTCCATACACTAAGTCATAAGTCATATGGTGTCACTTGAGTTGCATCATGCATGCTTGGATTTCTGATGAGCCCATAAAGCTTCCGAAAGCACCTCATGCCACCTTCTTGCACTACAAGAGCATGTTAATCTATAACGGATTTTTCGTGATGTATTCAGAAAACGTCATTACTATGCACAATCTGTGACAGTTATCTATTTTTTCATCATGGATCTAGAGTATGGATATCAGGCCCATAATATGATGACGTTTCACTAAATTCATCAAAATCTAGCCCACTAACTAGTGACGTAATACCCATGATTACCTGCTTTACCCATTGTCGGTGATATGGATATAGGGATACCCCGAGGGCGTGACAAAGGCCCCGGAGAGGGTGCATTACGTACACGCGACGACCAAGTTCGGCACGGGACTTAGGGGCCATTGCCTTGAGCCAAAGGATTAGGACCCGAGGCAGCCACGTGGTCACCCGGAGGGGTCGGCCCAGTGCGCCGCCCAGAGGCCGAACCCCTACACCAAGGGGTTCGGGTAGATCCCGAACCCCCATACGTTTTACGCCGAGAGGCTCGGGTCGATCCTAAGCACCCTGCGCACCCCTCACCCCTCTTTCTCTCTCTACCTACCCGAAGGGGAGGAGAGGCGGTGCGGGCTGTCTTCAAACCACCGCGTTTAAGACTGCAGGGGGAGACGCCTGCCCCGTCGCATTAATGGCGATGTGAGACGCGACTGTCAGCCCCTCATCATCACTATTCACCTCCTTTCCCTTGATTCGAGGGAAGGGGGTGGGCGACCAAAGTCTTCCCTCGGTGATAGTGCGCTGACAGCGCTGTCGCCGTGGGACAGCACGCCTCTCCGCCCCGTCTCCGTCGCATTTAATGCGACGGACGGCTGCGTGGCAGAGGGGCATGAGTACTCTACTCACCTACTCCCTGCCTAGGCTAGTCAGTGGGACGCTGTCAAGCGGGCCCCACTACTGGTTGGGTAGGATGATATCCCCAAGCATCAAATCTTCGGTGGCATCTCGGCCCGTTTGCTTCGCCGACCACCGCGGCGTGGCAACGAGGGAGGGAGGCATGGCCGCACAGGCGACAAGACAGGGCAGGCGTGCCCGCTCCAAGTGGGAGAACATCCCTCACACATTGAAAAACAGTAGAGGACCACTGTGGTGTCCTCTTGAACTATAAAAGGAGGCCCAGGTTGATAGAACAAAGGGGTGGATAGAAAAAAGGCTGGGAGGCCGGTTGGCCATTGCTCATTCCAGTCATCCACTCCAACCCCTAGGGAAGAACTCCATTGTACTAAGAGAGAAGGGATAGGCAGAAGAGTGAGATAATACTCTGACTGTTACACAGAAAAATCATCACACCAAATCCTTGTAATCTCTCATCCACTATATCAAGAATAAGAACAAGAGTAAGGTATTACGCTTCCCTAGCAGCCCGAACCTGTATAAACTCCTCCGTCTCCAATCTTCTCACACACACTCTCCCTTCCCCCCCAAACATCTAGCGAAGCTTCAAGCCTCAGCCCGTACTCCTGGGCCGAACAACAAAGGGGGTCCATCGGATCCCCGCTCGAGGAGTTCACACTTCGACACCCATACTCATTTTATATTTTTTGTATAGCGTTAAACTCGGACCCTAAAATTTTTAAACTCACGTTCACACTATAAAATTTTGTCAAATTCAATTAAATTTTATAGGGTTGATTTATCTTATAGAAGCAACTTTGAATAATTTTTTAACAAATTTTAAATGTGGGACCACCCGTTTTACTCATACTCATTTTATACTTTGTATACTGTTAAATTTGGACCCTAAAATTTTTAAACTCGTGTTCACACTAGAATTTTGTCAAATTTTATTAAATTTTATAGGGTTGATTTATCTTATAGAGAAGCAAATTTGTAGAACTTTTGAGCAAATTTTGAATGTAGGACCCACATATACATTACCCATTTTACCCTTAACCGTTGGATAATACATATTTTACCCATTAATAGCAATTATAGAATACTCATACCAACAAAATACACCTTTTTCTGTGAGCTCATCTCGAGAGAACTGTAAGGTTAAGCGTGCTTGACCTGGAGCAATTTTGGGATGGGTGACCAACCGGAAAATCTTGATATCCTAGAGAGCTACCATGTGTTAGCGTGCTCGGCTCGAGGGGTCGGGTCGTGACAGTAAGTGGGCCGTTTTTTATACTGGCCCATAATATATTGGCACATTAATAAATGGCTCATGACGATGACATTATTGTAGACGTCAGTGTCCATGTCAGCAGCCATGTCACACTCGTGATGATGGGGTTATTCAATCTATGATGAATACTGGCCTAAGATTATGACGTTTATTCTGTCATAAACATTGGGCTTGGGTTGGGCTACACGGGCCTAGGACAGTTCTATAACGGTTGAGAATCGTCACGGATCGTGTTCAATCTATGATAATTTTGTAAATCCGTCACGCAAGTTAATCTGTGACGCTCAATACATGACGGAATCTAAAAACGTTATAAATATTGGTTTGTGATGGTTTCTTAGTGATCTATGACAGAATTTTTCCATCATGGATTACAAGGATTTTTTAGTGTCAGTTGCTCTTCTATTTTATTTTTTATAAGATTAATAAAAATTTTATTGCTAGATTCAGCCTGTCCATTAGCTTGAGCATAATAAGGCGAAGAATTTAACAAGGGGAAAGTCCAAATACCCCCCTATAACTTACTGGTCCTTTCACTTTCCCCATATAACTCATTTCCGTACAAAAAGCCCCCTATAAGTCAATTTCTCTTCTAATTTCCCACCTAGAACTTATACCCTTACGTTTAGCACGATGGTAGAAGCGACAAACGTGCCATACAGATAATTGGAATAATAATCGGAACATTTACAACTAAAAGATACCCTTGTCGAAGTGGATAATATAGTCTCACCATGCTAGAAGCCCACGTGTCACATGGAATCGAGCTAATGATTATAAATTATTGAAAATTTGATGTAGGTGGGTAATTGGAAGAGAAATTAAATTTGCAGGGGGGCATTTGTACAAAAGTGAGTTATAGGGGGAAAGTAGAAGGACTGCTGACTTATATGGGGGGTTTTTGGATTTTCCCCATTTAACAATTTAACTCTAAAAGATTCGGCAAAATCACAAAATTGTAGTGACATAAAAGAAGAACCCTGCTCAGTGGTTAGAGTCTGAGGGATTCCGAATTTATGAATAATATGCTCTAATAATATTTTTCAAAGGAACCGCTTCTGTCCATTTAGTAAAATAATCTATGGTGACTAGGATGAAGCGATGACCCGTAGAAGAAGCAGGATGTATTTCTCCTATAATGTCTAAACCCCACCCTAATTGAGATGTTAATTAGGACTTTCTCGGTTAAGTCTAATATTCTAATTAGGTTACTACTCATAATAATCTATCAAGGCAATACTTTATATAACACGATATATCTACCATCATGCATTCAGTCAATGGGTTCATTTAGATTGGCTAGAAATAATCTTAGCGCAAGCTGTCTTGATTGGGTTCGATCCCTCGAGCTAAGGTTAGAGCTAACCGGCTTAGATGCATCGGTTGGCAGTGTGTATGGTTCTATCGGGGTTTCAGCCGATAGGTTATCTTCAATTCAGTTTCTTATCATATTCCTTACATCGGCTCTTTATATTTGGTTTACTCGCTTATAGCCGATGTAGGTTAATTCTCATAATCAATTAAACAGTCGGTTCAAAATTTCTTGTGATCGGCTACCCGCTATTGGCCCAGTGGTCGATAGCATCCTGAATCTAACTTTAATTTCTTTATTCTTGTTGATTGCAGGATCAAATCAACTAGCACGCCCTGAACCCGATTTTCAAGGACCTGCACTAGAGTTAAGCAGATCTCTCAGGTCGGCGTAGTTCACATGTCCAAATTTTACGTCAACAGCTAAAGTTGTCAACCTGGACAGATGCTCCTTGAGGGCCTCGAAGGCCTGCTTGCACTCCTCCGTCCACCGGAAGGGTGACGCGCCCCGAAGGACGGCAAAGAAGGGGAGGCAATTTTTAGCCGACTTCGCTAGAAAGCGTGGGAGCGTGGCCAAGCGCCCAGTGAGCCGCTGCACCTCCTTGGGAGTTGTGGGGTGATTTATGTCGGCGATAACCTTGATTTTTTTGGGGTTGGCTTCGATTCCTCTCTTGGAGACAAGGTATCCCAAGAGTTTACCTCTTGTTGCCCGAACGTGCATTTCTCGGGGTTTAGCTTGATGCCCGCTTCCTGAAGGCTGGTGAACGTCTCCCGAAGGTTATTGACGTGGTCTAGGGCCCGCCTACTTTTGACCACGACGTCGTCGATATAGGCCATGACATTCCGGCCCAGCTGGGCTCTAAGCGCAGAGTGGATCAACCTGGCGAAGATCGTTGTTGGTATTTCTTATCGTCATCATTGGAAATAGAATTCCAACGACAGCGACTCGAAATAATCAATGGGTAATCTATGGTTAACAGAATAAATCCAAAGGCACACGGATATACCATTGTAACATTTCACCCAGAAGTATTCCAAAGTATCATATTTATTTAATCCCAAGGGAAGATTTGTAAAGAACTAACCTTTCTAATATTATATCATACACTTATATATGTTATAGTTTTAAGCATGGGTAAGATAAATATCTTGGGTAGAGTGACACAAGCAAAGGAATATGATATCTCTGTAATTAATCCTAAACTAGTCCTAGCAAGAGTAGTTATAGAACAACCTAGCACATACTAACTAGTATGTCAATTCTAAGTGGGAGAATCGGCAAATGGGCTTATGCTTTAATTGAATATGATTTGAGCTATGAGTCATTAAAATCTATGAAGGGTCAAATTGTTGCTAATTTTGTAGTGGATCATCATATAGATTTGGATGACATTCATGTTGTTAATATTGTGCCTTAGAGGTTATATTTTGATGGTTCTTCTTGTAAAGAGGGATAAGGTATAGGCATAGTATTGATTTTACCTAATGGCGCTATATTTGACACATCGGTTCGTTTAGAATATCATTGTACAAATAATGAAGCCAAATATGATGCTTTGCTATTCGGCTTGCAAGTATTAAAATCTATAAGAGCTAAGCATATAGAAGCTTTTGGCAATTCCCAATTAGTGGTGCAACAAGTAGCCGGGGCATATCAATGTTTCGATGGATCGCTAAATATATATTTAGATAAATGCTTAAACATAATTGTTACTTTTGATGATTTCGTCATTGATCATGTGGCTAGGGAGGAAAACAACAAAGCCAATGATTTAGCTCAACAAGCATCTGGTTATACAGCATCCGGTGATATCCCTCAATGGCTTGGGGGCATGCACAAAATATTGGGAATGCCGAATTGGAGAAAAATTCAGCTATCATCAAGATTGATCAAATAGTTGATTGTAGAATCCCTTTTGATTGATTATTTGAAGAATCCTAGTAGCAAAGTTGATCGGAAGGTTTGGCGGCAAGCTTTAAGGTATACTTTATTTGAGGATAATTTATATCGCCAAGCTATAGATGGTGTGTTATTAAATTGTTTAGATGCCGATCAATCTAAAGTTCTATGAGGGATTCATGAGGATAATTTATATCGCCGAACTATGTGAGAGGTTCATGAGGGAATTTGTGGTACTCATCAATCGGCCCAAAAAATGAATTGGTTATTGAGACAAGCCGGATTTTATTGGCCGAGTATGATTGATGATTGCTTTAGATATTATAAGGGATGTGAACCTTGTCAAAAGTTCAGGAATGTTCAATTGGCACCTGCCGCCACATTGAATACTATTATTAAACCGTGGCCGTTTCGAGGATGGGCATTAGACTTCGTCGGCCAAATACATCCTTCTTCATCAAAGGGGCAAGATGGTTTATCGGTCAATGAATATTCTAATTTGATGATGGATGGGTTAGATGAAGTGACCGATAAACGTTTTAAAGCTTTAGATGCTATTGAGAGAGATAAAAAGAGGATAGCTAAAGCTTATAACAAACGATTCAAGGCATAATCGTTTCAAGTTGGGGATTTAGTATCGAAAACGATTTTGCCGTTAGGTTCTAAAGATAGGGAATTCGGTAAATGGTCACCAAGTTGGGAGGGCAAAAAGTAGGAGTTGTCGATACTTTTTGTCCTAGTTTAGCTTTAGTTCGTGTCGATTTGCGCCGTAAATCATCCGTCTTCGCTGCGAGAGTGCGAAACACTTTATAGGTTTGTCTAGTAAACCTTCTGCGCCGCCGACGAGATGGGCTTCTACCCTAAATCTAGCTAAATCGGCTCCGCAAGCTGGTTTAATTGCTTTGTTTTTCTAAACGCATCTTGTTTGTTCAAGATGGTTGGCGACTCCGTTCATCAAGACACCGCAAGGCGTTGGATGACTCGTCGTGGTGATCCGCAAAAAGACGTCAACGCTATACAAAGCAGGAGGCACGGTTTTGACACTATACAGAAGAATTATAAAAAGGGGGATTACTGGCATTCGATGGCAGCTGTTGCCGTGTACCTCACTCGAAACATTTCTGTTGGGACTCATTCCGACAAGATGCGAGCAGATGGTTCGACGCCGGGATGGGATTGGGCAGTGTTTAGGATTAAACCCAAACCTCTCGTGCAGTCATTCTCCCTTGTGAAATATTCCGTTTAGGATTTTGACGCGAGCTGATATCAATATAGAGTGCGTTTATGATTTGAGGCAAGCAGATACAGAGTCCGTTTAGGGTTCTGATAGAGTCCGTTTAGGAGTTTTGAAGGCGAGTATGGCCGGAACATTGGAGCGTGGCCTGGAGCGTCGAACGTGTACTGGCTCACGCCGGTAGCACGCCGATAGAGTCCGTTTAGGTTTCCTGTGGCTGCGATTATGAGATTGGAAGGTGTGGCTGCGATTTTGAGATTGGAAGAGTGTTTTTCTTTTTATTTTGGTACTCTGAATTTGATTTGAAATTGGAGTGATTGAGTTCTAGTGGGAATATGAGTTCTACTCTTTATTTGTGATGCAAATTTTAGTTATAAATAGTGGCGTATAAGCCAAGAGTTAGCATACATGAAGAGAAAATTTAGGATTTAGTCTAGGGCCGTGACTTTTTTAAGTTGGGAGATAAGTGCTTTGTGGGCACTTTGTAAACACATCTTGTACAGTAAAGTTGATCTATTCTTAAGATTTTAGTCAAGTCGTGCTTGTTTGTTCTTGGTAGACAGCGGCAGGACCAACGTCTCTATTTTGGTTCAGATTGTGATCGATAGGTTAGTCCATAATGTTGTGGTGTTTTTATATTCGCGAAAAGATTTGGTCATTTGGTTCTTGGTAGACAGCGGCACCCTCTCTATTTAGTTTTGTTCTTAATTATCTTCTATCATGTAATTTGTAAGATGGAGGATTCACGGGAGCATGGCGACGTGAAGAAGCACTTGCGAATGACGGATGAGGCTAATGCGCACAGCGCGACGATAAGGTTGAATATTACGGGCCGGCCCATACGGTTGAAGATGAATAGCTTATTGGTAAACCCGAACTGGACATGGCAGGATGAAATGAAGGCATGGGTTGCCAGCATCCACCGTGATCAGTACCAACAATACGATCCCAAGCACCGATCGTTCTGCTCCTACCGCAGCTCATTGGCCGCCCCTATGGCACCAGACTTGGTCAAATATTTCGAACAAGAGGGTATGTAACTCGAATCTTATAATATGCTATTGGATTACGAGATACTTTTCTTAAAGCGGACTAGGATGTAATAGTACATATGTAGTTAATATAATTTAGTTACATGCGATATATTACCCTCTACAGTAAGGTAAAATAACTAAAATGGGTAATTAAGCTTACATGAAAGGATAGAACCTCCTATTTCAATTATTAAATTCCTTTCACCTTTAAAAACTACTTCATCCGTTTTATAATATTGTAAGACTTTTTACTTATAATGTTTGACCCTTTTCAAAAATTATAAAAATATCATTTAGTTTATTTGTGACTTACTTTATCATTAAAAATACTTTAAGCATGACTTATTATTTTTTATGATTGTAATAATTTTTTAATAAGATAAATGGTCAAACATTGTAAAAAGAAGTTAAAAAAGTCCTACATTAATGAAAGGGAGGGAGTAGATTTCATCATATACAGCACTGCTTAATTGAATTTAGTTGCATTACTTGATTTGTCAAATATATGAAGCACCTCTATTGAAACTGCTCTTGCCCGACACAATAAGTTTAACTCGTAAAATAGTGTTATACCTACGGAAATTCAAACGGCACAAGATCCACAAGGGCTACTTCTCCGGATCAACTTTTATACTAATAAGGTAACATATAGTAATTTCTTGGTTCTATATGAACTTTTCAGCCACAAATACCTGTGGGAGACCGCTTGATGCATTGACGAAGGACGAGATAGATCAACTGGATGACGAGTCGGTGAATGTCCATTATGTCAAGATAATAGAATCTGATGTGGGCTTTCCTTTGAATCTTTATGGAACTGTGCTGGTAAGAGATGAAATTGACTTGAAGTGTATCTATCTCTTCCGACGTGATAGAGATAACTGCCAGCTCATCAAATCCCGGGTCAGTACTAATTTGTCGTTTTTCCTTCAAATTGTTAATATCAAGATAGAATATCTCAAGTAAATGGACTTATGTTAGTTTCACCAAGGAATTTCGGTGCTAGCAGCCGGTAGATCTTTTATAGGATGGCTTGTTTGGTTTTTTACTTCTTGTGAGTTGTATAACCAATGTTTTCACTTTAAAGCAACTAAACTAAAATTAAACATAAGATTCCTTCAAACATACTAGATCCGCTAGATTTGGAGTAAATTTCACTTTGTGCCATCTTTTATCGTCGATGTTTCGCTCCAAACCCCACCCTTAACCCATGTTTTTACTTTGGACTATATAATCTTTGTGACACTCTTGGACCACCGTTAACTCTTGGACCCATTCAGGTCTAACTCAGCATATGTCAAAGAAATAAGTCCACATACAACTATAGGGTTCATTTACGAGTAGGAGCAAAAATCACCTAGTCCAAAGTAAAAATATCGAGTAAATGGTGGTCTAGGCCAAAACTTCAGTAATAAAAGGTGGCCCAAAGTGAAATTTACTGTAATATGGGACCGAGATGGTAGTATGCCATGGCGTTATTATGAATCAGAAAGAGCTTCTGGGTTTTAAAAGTTTTTAGTTTTGTCATGTGAAAGCTATATGTTGATAAATTTGTAACTGAAATCGCTACATTAAGTTATGTCTGTAAAAGATATCTTATTATTTTGGCTAACATATGTGAGTTAGAAAAGTAATATGCGGGACATGTGTATAGTGGAGATCCTTTTGATTAGTATTAAAATACACAGATCGGCGGGAGTATTTCATAAAGTTATTTTTTTTACTAAATTCCATATTTATATGCAGGGTGAAAAATTAAATTTACTTGGGCCATATCGAGGACCTTGTGCAGATTATTCGATTGATTTTGAAGTCAATTTGAAGATTAGGGGTGACAAGGGCGAATCAACCGATATAATTTTTAGCAAGAACTTCATAGAAGTGAATTCTGATTCAGGGAAAACTAAACGATATTTTTCCAGCTGGTTGAGTACATTAGAATTGGCATATACATTTATTCATTGCGCTGTGCAAGTGGCCATTGGAATCAATATTTTGAAGGGGCTATCAAATTTCTTGGGAATTATTAGTGCCTGCGGTACTGAAAGTCATGGTGATACAATGCTATATGATAGTGAATTGCATGGCACTAAGATTGGGATTGGTCACGATGGATCTATTGCATTGTCTCGCAACGTGGTGGTTCTACGTGTTGATGAGATGCTTATACTTACAATTTCACTTTACGATGATAACAAATCTATGTCCAGCCCAATTGTCCTTACTGTAGGACATGGTGACAAATCTATCGATATTGGAAAAGGTTCTTATGAGCTACGTGTGAAGCTTGATTGGTCATGCATCAGGGGACAAGATTAAGTGTTGTCCTGAAAATGTTAATTCCTAGTTAGCAACATTTAGTGTGTTGTGTTGTAAAATATGGAACATCTTAAAAACTTTGTGCACACGAAATTCCGGTATTCTGAATATAATAAACTCCAGTCTTCTGGATTTGCTTGTGCACATGAAACACGAATGAAAATTCAGAACAAATCAACAACGACAAGTGGCCAGCACCGACTACTGCAGTCCCAAGTAACTTCCCAAACAAACTCAGATATCATGTGTCTTTTCTGCCCAAAACAAATTCAAAGCCTTCCTACCATCTCATGTCTGATGAAGAAAGACCCAGTGCAACAAATTTTAGAACCCATGTGTTAACAATGATCAAATCTGGAGGACAGTAGGACACACAAGCGTGGTCTAACCGAAAAAACCTTAGAGCACAACTTAAAACGCCAGAGTACAACTGGATATGGTCTGACAAAACAACAATTGTCGAGTGGTACAAATAAATTGCATGGAATTCATTATCACCATGCCTCTGCCTCAAACCAAATAGCAGCTGCTAATGCCGGCAACCAGCAGCAAATAATGACGCAGATAGACGAGCTTCGCAGTTCCAGATCAAGGGGTAAGCAGGCTGTTTTCAAGCAACAAATTGCACAAAACTTAATGCACATGAGAATCAAACTGAAGACCACACAAAAGAATGCAGAAAAAAAGCTTCAACAGAGAAAGACCTAAAATCAGATCAGATTAACATCATACAAAAATGCCTAAAATCCCTGGAATATATCAAGTTTTCACATTATTCATAACCCATTCCTATAAAACAAATCAGAGATGCAAAAATACCTAAAATTCCTGGAATCTATCATCTAGTTTCACATGTACTCCATTCCTCTAGAACAAATCAGGTGATACAAAAAAAAAATCCTGAAGCTTATAAATTTCTGAGGCTTTATAAATTCCTCCTTAGTGTTGATAAGGAAATATTTAGCACAGAGATAGAAGATTACTGCTAAGCTGTCAAACACTGCTTATCACGAATGTTGTTACCATAACAAATCAACATCGACAAAAACAATGGCCCTAGATGAAAAACATTTCAAAATCTTTAACAGTTCTTGAGTATTTCTACCGTGGAACCCAACATATTTCCGACCGGCAGTCGACAGAAGCAGGAAGCAGAGAAACAAAGAGGGAGAAGAAGAGGGCTGGGTAGAGGACCTGACAGAGGCGGGTCAAGGGCAACGGCTTTTTTGGCGAGTCGAGCTCGCCGGCGTAGGGCTCCCGGCGGCCGCGACATGGCATGGTCACGGTGAGGCCAGTAGCATGATGACGTAGCGGAGCAGGTGGACGAGGAGGGTCGCGGATAGGTGCAGACGTCGTCGCCGGAGAAGACAACGAGGGCGTCGCGGGCACGCCCCCGCGTCGCCGCCGCCGGTCACGCCCCTCGCCGCCGGAGAAGACAACAAGGGCATCGCGGGGTTCCGGCCGCACCGCTGCATCCTCGCGCTCACTCTCCGGAGACCAGATAACGAGTCAACGATACGCAGCTAAGCTTTGCACATTTGTCACTGTTCCTAATTTTTTTGCCACTGTGACCTTGTGAAATGTCTCTTATGCCCCTTCCATTCCATCCCCTTCCTCTCTTCTCGTCGAGCAAAAGCCGGTGGGGGCGGTGGCCATGTCGCTTCGTCGTCGTCGCCGCCCCTGCCCGATATGCCGCCCATTGCCGTCGTGGAACTCCCCCTCTCTCGAGGCTCCTGCCCGAGACGGATCCGTCGCCGCCGTGGCCCTCCTGCTGCCACCCACCTGCGATGAGGGGAAAGGGGAGGAAGGCGAGCTCGATTGCGCCAGTGAGGATGCAGGTGGCGCCGGCACCGGTGGAGAAGCGGGACGAGGTGGCGGGCGGGCAGCCGGAGGCATAGCCGAAGAGCGTGGCGGCGAGGGCCGTGGAGACCATGCGGCGACGGTGGATCGAGGATGCCAAGGATCGCTTCACCAAGTAGCTCATCACGCCCCACAGAAGCTCACCGTCGTCGGCCTCCGCCGTTTTGCCGGCCCCGCAGCATCTCGCCGCCCGTTGGCCTCAACGGAATCGCCCGCTACCCGCCGTAGCTCGTCGCCGTTAGCCTTTGCGGGGCCGCCGCTTGTCGGCGTCGCTTGCCCCCAACAACGCTGGTGGTGGATGTCATCAGCCTCCGCCCGGCCACCACGGACCTCCTCGCTGCCGCCGATGGAGGTGGCCGGAGCTGAGGAAGAGATTGGGAAGGGAGGAGAGGGGTAACATAGACATTTCCCATGGTAAGCGTGGGCAAATAGATAAATTCCCCTTTGCACACACAAATCGGAAATTCCCAATATCTATTCAAAACTACCGCCTCGTTGGCTCGTTGCCCTCCCTCATCTCTTCTCACTCCTGCCCGCCATTGCCACGCCGCCGCCGGCAATGTGGAGCCGGAGGCGTCCTATCTCGTCCACATACATGACCCTGACCAAGTGCCACCCTCGGGCGATCGCCAAGCTAGCATTCCTTCGTGGGAGAGGAAGGGGAATCCTTCCACATTGCCTTTAGTTGGTGGACTTGAGGGGTGGACCAAGTGAGCAGGGCGCGAGGCAGAGGGAGCTTGCGGTGTCGGCGGAGAGGAGAGGATGGCGGTGCTGGTGCGGTGGCCTATGAGGAGACCGCAGCGGGAGGAGGAAGCCATGGGCGCTGAGGACAGCGTGGTGATCAGTTCGCAGGCCGCGGAGGAAGTGCTGGAGCTCGCCGCGGTCTGCGAGGGATGCGGCGGCGGTCATCCATGGACTCGGCGGCGGCGGCGGCGTCTTGGAGCCGCCTGCCACGTGCTTACCTGGTGGCCGAGCCGAGCCGACCTGACCG
Organism: Leersia perrieri; assembly: GCA_000325765.3. Classification (NCBI taxonomy): domain Eukaryota; kingdom Viridiplantae; phylum Streptophyta; class Magnoliopsida; order Poales; family Poaceae; genus Leersia; species Leersia perrieri. The sequence goes on from CM002481.1 coordinate 23,617,232, forward strand.
TTGTCACGGTTAGGCTTCTTCTACACCCAAAATTTGCCCCCTAATTTCAACTAAACAGCTCTTATACGAGCTGCGAACTAGTAACAGAACAGCGGCACAATTTGCCAAGTATATAATGTACTTGAACTAGCTTCAAACAAGCCGCCTTTCATAGTCATTATATAGCGATCCCTGGTCGCTCGGCATCTACGAGTTTATTCACCCACGCTCCACCGCTCCATATCAACGCCGACGGCAAGGCAACTCGGGCTGGAGAGAGAACTCTCAAGAACTTGCGATCGCCGGTTTCGAATCTCTCTCCGGCCGAGTCTCCGGCCGTGAAGACTTGTCTCAATGGATAACAAGGTGAGTTTCTGGAAATTTGTTGGTGCTGGTTCTTGATCCATGGGTTCTTCTCTTGTTCTTGAGAGTTCTTGCTGGTTCTTGGTCGTTGATGCAGGAAGAGAACAAGCTGGTCTGTTCTTGTTCGAACGCATTTTTTCCTTTTGGAATCAGAATCTCTTCTTGATTGTTGATCTGGTTCTTTCCTCTCGTTCTTGATTTCGTTCTCAGGATTGGGTGGTCAAGCAGAAAGAACAAGCTCCGTCTTCTAGCTCCGCTTCTACGAACAGCTTTAAGGTTTCTTTCGTTCTGCTTGACTCTCAATTTGGTTTTCTCATTCCGGGTTGTCCATTTTTTGATGTTCAATCAATGATGCAGAAAAAGAACGAGAGGCACCAAGCACGCAATCCTCATCAGGTCTGTTCTTGCAGTTTTTGCTTCTGGAATCAGAGTTTTCTTGATTGTTGATCTGGTTCTTTTCTCATTATTTCGTTTTCAGGTCTGGGTGGGAAAGGAAGCAGAAGCTCCGCCTTCTAGCCGCGATTCACCCACTAGCTTTCAGGTTTCTTTAGTTCTTCTTCACTCTCAATTTGTTTTTTGGATTACGGGTGTTTCATCTGTTGATGCTGATTGCACCCAGGATTTTTCTTTCACCGGGAGCGGACAGAATGCAGCGTCTGCTTTTGCAGATTCCGGTTTGGTTTCTCGATTTGCAATTTTTCTCCATTCTTGATTTCGTCCAGGCCTCATTGCTGAGGAGGGGAGAAGAAGCAACGATTGAGCCACAGAATGCAGCGTCTGCTTTTGCAGCTTCAAACCATGAGCGTCAGCCCGGCTTGCCGAGGAGGGATCAAGAAAATTCTGCTTCATCAGCTCATTCTTCTAACAAAAGAGTGAGTATTTGATTGCTTCGAAGTTTCTTTTAATTTTGCTATCTGATTCAGGTTTGGTTTCTTGATTTGCATTTTTTCTCCATTCTTGATTTCGTCCAGGTCGCATTGCCTAGGAGGGGAGAAGAAACAACTACTGTGCCACCGTCGAGGGATCGACAAAATTCTGCTTCATCAGCTACTTCAAGCGTGAGTCTTTGATTCTGCTTCGAAGTTTCTTTTAATTTTGCTCTCTGATTCCGGTTTCTTAATTTGCAACTTCCATTCTTGATTTCGTCCAGGTCTCATTGCTGACAAGGGGAGAAGAAGCAACGATTGTGCTACAAAATCCATCTGCTTGTGGTTCTTCCAATGAACGCCAGGTTTCTTTTGTTATCGAGTCTTGATTCTGCTTTGTAGTTTCTGATTCCGGGTTAGCGGATGACGTTTATGCTCTGTTTCGGCTGAACTAGCCATCGCATATCTGTTAATGCCAGTGGTAATCTGAATAAGGTTAATAGAGTTTTACTCCGTATGATTTTTTTGGGTTCTTTTTGCCCATCAGCAAATGATCATTGGGCTTCCCTCTCGCGTACAAATGCGGCCCATCAGTTTTTTTGGTATGTTAGAAATATTCTTTTATTTATGATGACTTCAATAATAGTGTATAGTCTTATATAGATAGAAGCAACTAGTGCCTACTAGCAGCTTGTTAGGCTAACAGCAAGCATCCCGCGCCCCCTCAGGCCTGGGCAGCAGCAGCCCTCAGAAAGCAAAGCAAGCAGCAGCCAGTAAGCAGCAAGCAGCCTCTTCACTCTTCAGCAAGCCTGAAACATAAATTGCAACAAGTCAGCAAAACATCAAGTTGACAACAATGAACACACTAATATTTTCCAAAGATTCAAACATTAAAATAAAATCACATATGCATTTCATACAGTCATGGATTTACATTAACTTATCTTTACCACTGAAATTTGAACCCACCATGTAGAAACAATCATTTTTTCTTCAATTAGTGTAGGATTCATAAGTTAGTACTAGTAGATCAACAATAAGACAGATAGATTAATCTGTATAATTTATGACTTTACTATACATTTTGGTTTTGACACATACTTTTATTTTATAGGCAGCTAGCTCATCTACTGTCGGTGGGAGTAACAGCAGTTCTGCCAGTGAGACCGACATTTTTACGTTTGATCTCCAAGGTGATCTGAGCAGCTCGATTCAAGATATCTGGGAAGGCATACGACATGGAATCAAAGCAAGGAATGCTGGTCAAAGAGATGCGGGCATGATCAATGGCAGATTGTATACCCCAACAACAAAAGATACATTCATTGTCAATCTGAAGCTTGGCACAGAATCTGTTCTGGCACTGTTTAAGGGCCTTTACAATGGTAGCCACTCAGCCTAGGTGTCGAGTGGCTTCAGTGTACCACATCAGCAAAAAATGGCCACATAGGCTGTGGACCGGTCCCTGAGAAGCCGCTTGCGTCCTCTGATAGACGTTCGCGTCTTTGTCAGACTGGAGAGAGAGAAGCAGTCCCGGAAAGAGAGAGGAGCAGAGGAGAAGAAAAAAAGACCGCCGGCCGGTACGCGCCATCCTTCGACGCAGCTCCGCGGCGCTGCGAGCTCGCCGACCGCCGGTCCGCGCCGTCCCTGGAGCTGCCGCCGCCGCCGGGAACTTGCCGCCTCGCCGTCGCTGGTCCGCGCCGCCGTGGGAGCTCCGTCCGGATGGGGAAGACGATGGCGACGTCGACAGAGGTGGGCGGAGGGGAAATCGACAGCGACGGAAGGCGGCGGGCGGAGAGGGTAGGGAAAAGGCGACGGAGGCGCCCGACGAGGAGGAGGAAGGGGATGGCGGCGGCCGAGCTCGATCCCGGCCGGCGAAGCGTAGGTCCGTGCCGCCGGAGCTAGATCCGCCATCCGAGATCGACGCTGGAGAAGGGGAAGGCGGCGCCCGCGAGGAGGAGGAAGGGGATGGCGGCGGCCGACGAGGGGGAGGAAGGGGATGACGGCGGCCGACAAGGGGGAGGAAGGGGATGGCGGCGGCCGAGTTCAATCCCGGCGGCGAAGCTCGATCCGCCGCCCGAGATCGACGCTGGCGAAGGGGAAGGCGGCGCCCGGCGACGAGGAAGCGACGGCGGCGTCCGACGGGAGCTCACGGGCCTCCGGCCGCCGGCGGGATGGGATGGGGGAGGATTGGGGTGACATTTATATTACTTTTTCTGTTTTGAGGGTCTTTACTGTAAATATTAGACCTATATGTAAATTTATAAAAATCTAAGGACTGACCTATAAATAAATAAAGCTGTCAGAGACTGTAATGCAAAAAATTTGTTGGAGTGGTTTCCATTGGATGGACGTGTGTCCATATGGTGTCTTCTGCCACTTTTGGGCTCTTTTGGGCTGAGGCCATCCGAGTAGGATGGCCTCCATTGCTCATGCCCTAAGTTTCAGGACCTTTATCTTGACTCTTTTTACAGCAAAGGGTCATGGTATAGGTTTTTGGATGCCAATGCAGAACTTTCAGATGGCTATGGACAGACTCAAGAGCGTTTTGACTTTACGGGCTCCTATGATGTGACAACTGACAAGAATGGAGTCTCTATCCCAGGATTGGATTGCAATGTTAGCGTGGAAGATGCAAACATTACGGTGAACGTTGAAGATTACTTCAAAACCTTTAAAACTCTAGCAAACATCAAGATTCACCTGAAGACAGCAGAAGGAAAAGCACTTATCAAAAAGGCCGCTATATTCATGATAGCTATCACAGCGGAGTCACTCCGCTTCCCCGCAATGGAGAGGTGGACACTGACTGCGATAGCTAACATGAATCAGCCCAGAATTCCTGTAGATATAACTGCCAAGTTTCGTTTGTGGGGCAAGTTCTCAGAAAAGATCCACAAAGGCAGAAAAGACTTCAAGCCACACAGCAAATTTCCAACATTGACATTTGATGATGTACATTCTTTGGTGGGTGTAGTCAATAAGCGAAGTAAGAAATAGAACAGTAACTGAGATAGTATATTGTATTTAGCTATTCATTTTTAGAGTTCAAGTGGCAATGAATATACTGTATATTGTTGGGATTCAGCTGCCTTTTTTGTCATTGAAAATAACAAATAAACATTTGAAATCTCTAATGGGCTCCTGTGCAGTTCCAACTTCCTGTCTTTTTTTTTTCTCCTTCATGTTAGTACTTCCCATCAAGCTACAAAGAACTGTGTTAAGCACAAATACAACAACAAAAAAAGAACTTGCCATCATGTCTCTGAAAACCTTTTTTTTTTTTTTTTGCATCTCTTGAATGCGCATGAAGTTGATGATGCCTGTATATAGACTTTTAGGTCTGGTGTATTGAGTAACTGACTCTACACTAGGATGTATATCAAATTCCAATGTCCTTGTCATGCTCACTTCGCTCTCATGTAACATTATGCATGGTCTATAAGAGTTTTAACTATTTATATAAAAAAGGGGTGTGCACAACAGAAACAAACATGTAGCACATAGTAAATGTGTTATATCCAATAAATAAAATCATAATATGACGAAGGAAAAAAAACTAGGAATTTATATGGCATGCAGAGGTAAAGACTTTCAGCTTAAGGATAGAAAAAAGAAAATGAATAGAACATATCTAAAGTATGTGCTAAAAACCGCCTAAATAATATCCACGTCAGTGAAACCACCTATCTAAAGTTCTAAACCACCTTAGGGTGTTCTTTGATCGGGTTTAAATACTTTTGGGTGTTAAACAGACCAATTCAAAGTTGAGCAGACCAATTTGGTAGTTTGGGGGTATAAAAGACTTATCCCAATCTTGATTAACAAATGTATCTCTTGTACTAGAGAGCAATTAATCTTGAACCACAATGCTGGCAGAACATTTGAACTTGCAAGTCATAAAAGTGCAGTTTGACATACACACCTTTTTGACTCCAGAAACTTCTGTATCAGTAAAATCACGTAGGGCTTAGGGTTTTTTTCCTAGAAATTGTGAAAGGAAACAACGTTTTAGTTGTCTATAACACTCTCTGATAAAACAATATAATCTAGCAGTACAATAAGTGCATCGGACTCAAAAAATAGAAAGATTATAACAGTATATTGGGTCAAGTCCCTTTTCTAGTGAATGGCAGGCATCCCAGTTTTTGTTTTTTTATCTTTCACCTGGTCTTATTGTCCTCTTCATGTGGCTTCGTTGAACCTGCCAGGAAAAAAAAACAATACATAATCAGTTAACATATAGATTGAAAACACCTAGCTCTGATTATCTACGAAGGACAATGGTACTGCATAGAAAGTAAGCAAAAACATAGTTAATCACCCTCTATCAAACAATTGAGGCTGCACAGAAATGAAATTGATACAAAAGTTCAAAATTGAGTCCATCCAATTAAGCATGTACATGAAACACCATTTTTTATATATAATTTGTATATATTATCAGTAAAATCTCAAATTCAAATATGCACTGTATGATATGGAGAAATCTTCCTGCAAGGCATGCAGTTACTGTAAGACACAGGTGTAATTAGTGTGTTGTGTGTACGTTACAGGTTTAGCACACATTCTGATATAGCAGATGCACTTTTCATGTTACCGTATGAAATTAGTAAATGCATCAAATTCAATGGTTTAGCAAATGTACTAATAAAAAGTGTGTACAATGACCTAAATAAAATCCCTTAGCAAAATGGTTGTCTTGTTAAGTGCTTAGTCCAGGAGAGAGCAAATCCATCTGCATAAACCCGATTATCCGGTGTTCATCACTCAAGTCCAGTGACACATAAAAAGGATTTCTTTTCAGGAACCACACATACAATGATACAAAGGAAGGAAAGCCCCTTATATCAGTACATGGAAAATAAAAATGCAGCACTTTAAGGGTTATGTTACAATACATCGGACAACATATCTTCTTTCTGAGAAAAGAAAAGCTAACAATCATCATTCTTTCCAACAAGCATACATCCCTTCGAATCTCTGATAGGCTGTTGTAACTCTTAAATATTAAAAAAAAAGGTCACAAGAATTCTGTAAACAAGCATGTTCAATATCACCTCAGAAGCCTCACCCTTCAAGATCCATCCTCGATTGTTCTCTTTTCATTGCTAAAAAGGCAAGAAATTTATAAGATAATTTTTGTTTTTATATATTTGATTAAATTTTTTAAATAAGACGAATGGTAAAGTTGAGTTTAAAAGTCAACGTTGTCAAATATAAAAAACAGAGGGAGCAAGTCCCATCAGCCCATCAATGAATCGTGATTTCTACTGTGGTGTACTGTGGTGTGGTATACTAGGATCGAGCAGATAATCCTGCTCTAGTACCTCTTACCATGCTAAGCAACCTGCCAAGCTTAGCCCTGCTTAAGTCAGCTGCACCCTGCAGAGAAGCAAGCAAATACAGAACAGAAAAGAACAGCCGTCTTGCTTGCAGGGAGCAGTGTCTGAGAGAGGCATAGGACATGGTAGGAAGGAGGCACCTTCAGCTTCTTCTCTGGGGATTATTGCATCTCGTCCGTCTTCCGTTTTCAGGTAAGAATTTGCATATGTGTGTGTGTGTGTCTACGTTTTTTTTTTCCATTGTGTTCGGTTTTGATATCCAGTTAGAATCATGTGTTCTTGCTGCTGGGGCACTTTAAGTTTTGAGGTGATCTTGATTTCTATGTTGAAGGATAGCTCCAGCGAAGTCTCCCTCATTTTCCTGGGTTTTTTTTTCCAAAATTTCCATTGTTCGAAATCTGTTTTCCCTGCAATTCTGCAAGTGCCACATGTGCTATGGAAAATGTTTTCCTTTTTTCATTCTCTCTTGTTTCTCAACTGTTAGGCCTCGTTCAAATCAGCCCAGGGATTTGGCACGCAAAACAAGAAATATCATTAGCATATGATTAATTAAGTATTAACTATTTTAAACTTTAAAAATAGATTTATTTGATTTTTAAAGAAATTTCTATATAAAAAGTTTTTTCAAAAATACACAATTTAGCGGCTTAGGAAACGTGCACACGATAATTTAAGAATTAGCTACTTGCCCTATGCTGAAAAGAACTGAGTCTTAGAAGTTGATAGACAGAAATGACGATGATATCAGGATAAGGAAAGGAATGGAGTGAGGGATATAAGTGTATATGCAATGTACAGTCTGTAGACATTTCGGCTCTCATCTTTATCAACTGCACGAAGACGATCAGTCGTTAATTGGACCTCGTGTCATCATGTGATGGTGACATCAGGCTTCGTGCAGTGATGAGATGACACCTAAAGTGCTGATACATCATACAGTATACAGATTGCCGAGTGGTGTGGCCATTGATCTAAACAAAACGTTCTGTCTCGCTCCGCGTGTAAACCCTTTTAGCTTTCGTTCAACTAAACAGTTTCACAAAATTGGTGTACTTTGATTTTCTGAATCTGTGAATGAGGCTTTAGAGAGTCATCAGAGACTAAAGTTTTAGAGTATCCTTCAGTCCTTCCTGTATACAGAATTGGAGTCTTCGTTTGAAATGTGAGATTCTCTTATTTCCTGATAGTACTAAAATTGAACTGATTTTCGGTGAACTCCATGCAAAATTCAGTGACATTTGTGGTTTCAAAATAGGGTAGCAGTATGGGCGCCCGCCAAATTGCCCATGTTTTCGCGCGAGCAAAAAAAACATTATTCTGATCAACGGTGTAACCGATTCCCTGCAGCTTCACAGTCCTTCATCGGCATCAACTACGGCGACGTGGCCGACAACCTCCCACCGCCGGCGTCCACGGCGCGGCGGGGATCACGTACGCAAACATGTTCGACGCGCAGGTGGACGCCGTGCGCGCCGCGCTTGACGCCAAGGGGTACAAGGACGTGGAGATCGTGGTAGCCGAGACGGGGTGGCCCCACGCGGGAGGCGACGACGAGGCCGGCGCCGCCACGGTGGAGAACGCGCGCGCGTTCGTCGCGGGGCTCGTGTCGCACCTCCGGTCCATGGCGGGGTCGCCGCGCATGCCGGGGAAGCCGGTCGACACGTACCTTTTCGCCGTGTACGACGAGGACCTCAAGCCCGGGAAGCCGTCGGAGAAGTCGTTCGGGTTGTTCCAGACGGGCACGCTCGCCGAGACGTACCCGACGGGGCTGATGAGGAACGGCACCGCCGCCGTGGCGCCGGCGCCGGCTGCTGTTCCGGTCAGGCCGACGCCTGCCGTGGCGAGCCCCGCGCCGGCGAGAGTGCCACAGGTGAATCCGGTGCAGCCGGGGTCGGCGGCGGCGGCGGCCGGGCCTTCGGCGCTGTGCGCGCCGGGGACGGCGAGGGGAGCGGCTGCTGGTTGTGGCAAGCCTAGTGCAGCTGAATCGTCTCGGATTCGGACGGCTTCAGTGCTCCGCATCTTTGCAGGCGTGTGGTTATTGTACTTGTTAATCTGAGGTTTATTCGGTAGACTTGCCGTCAGATGTATTAAGAATTGAGGCACTTGTATTTCTCGTTCAAATCATATGTTGGTCTTGTCCAAGTATTGCATTAGGATACGATCATGCAAATAACGTACAGAATTCGGGTTCATAGACGGAATTGCCTTTCAGAAATGCACAGAAGTAATTCGACCACTTTGGTGACAAGGTATAGTAGCAGTCATGCAGAAAGAATGAACAGCTGAGACATACAACAGTAGTATGTTGGTATGCAAATACACCAACCAAACGAACAGCACAATGAGCAGGGAACAGCAATCGTAGGCAATATTCAGTACTCCAAACAGCCTCCAGCACGCATCAAATACCTGCTACAACTCTCAACACACAACCAATACACAAACAAACACAGAAAAGCCGCTATCATTGTAGTTATGCTCCAGAATGAGAAACCGGTGAGGTGATGAATTGCCCGTCCTTGAAACTATGGATGTATTGTTGAGGCAAAGCATGTTCCACCTACAAAATAAGAACGATGTCGTAAGTAGCAGCCTGTATAGCTTCCCTTCAGAAACAAGAGGCCATAGACTCTGAGCTCCAAATGGTGCTGTTTTATACTGTACAAAACTACAAAAGTGTCTGGCTCATGAAAGCTGTTAACTGTATGGTCCGGTTAAAGGTACATACCAACACTTTACATCAGATGAGAACCACATACTATAAAAGGTAAGGCATGAAAAAATGTGAAAATTCGAAGGCCCTAAGGAGAAAAGCAAAACGCAAATCGTGTATCTAAAACGACATTTGAAAATCTCTTTAAGAAATTCCAATGAACTTGGTTACTTTCATCCTGTGATAGTCATGGTGACAATATATTAATAATGTCTGCATTTTGTTAGCTTAAATAAGATTTGTGAAATTATAGTATCTAATCTTTGACACTCCATGTGTCAGGGTCTATATAACATGCAGATGTTACAAGCAAGGACTGCTTTCATCCAATTGCATATCACCAATAAATATGTAAGAAAGTGTCCATAATTTAAAGAGATTCCAATTGGGGTTACGGTGTAAAGTCAACAAAGATATGCCATTGCAGAAGATCAGATCTTACCCAATCACCATCAGTAGCACTACTTGGAACCATCACATTGATTTCACTAGATTTAGCTGAAGTGATGGAGGCTCCAAGTGAATCATTGCTTAAGTACAATTGGCATCCAGATGTGTTGTCGATTGATATTGTTGGTGCCGTACCCTGCAAGTTAAAAACTTCAGTTTCTGGCAGGAATTTAAGCAGCAAATATAAGAGGGTTCAGAACTTCAGGTTCAATATGGTAAACTAATAGTGGATAGAAAAAAAAACATGCCTCATGAATAATGATAATAGAAAAGAAATAAAAACAACTACTAGTACTATACAGAATAATTTGTTGAAATTTATACGAATAAATTTAAAAGAAACATGATAAAAATAGCAAGTTAAAAACAAGAGGTTCTCTAATATATCCCATTCTTCTGTGTCAGCCTTGGAGCCTAATCTGCTGGCAGCATAACAAGGATGAATGCCCTCATTTCAGTCCTTGGGCAGTTGTGCCCTTCCTGAATATCTGATGACAATATGGTAGTATCAAGGAAAAAAGAATGATCTTATGACATCTTCTAAGGATAGATGGCCAAGCAAAGGAGATTAGCATATTTCTTAATTTTAGATAATTGTGGGCATTGTCTAAATATAGATGGCCAAGCAAAAGAGGAGATTAGCAGATTTCTTAATTTTAGATAACTGTGGGCATGCCTAAGCTTTATAGTTTTCAAAATGGAAGTGACCACCAGTCCAAAACACACAGAAAAGCGACACCGTTTTTAGAGTGGCGAGTAGTACGACCAGATAAAGCACTCCTTAATATTGTACGTGCATTTACGTTAATGAATATAACATTCCAAAACAGAATACCTGGCATTGCACCTCAACGCCATTGCAATTGACGACTTCAAAAGCTGCTACAACATCCTGAAACACATGGTAAACTAAAATCAGTTTTCCCATGTAATAGAATAAAATTAAGCCCAGGCGAAACTTGGTCCTAACAGTCTGCATGAACCCACCAACCTTGAAAACGATTCCAAGTTTGGTGCATTTGTCAACAGTGATATTGTTCACTTTACCTGCAAATTGTTTCATGATTGTTATGACCAAATAATGTAGGTGAATGCAATATGATATATTTCCCAAATAAAGATGTATATTACCATTTACTTGAAGGACAGAATCCTTGCATCCATAAACATACACGGATTGTCTAGCATCACAGTCATCAATTGCAAGATCCTTTTTACTGACTTGATTTTCGACCGCCCATCTGCCATTTTGTACATCTCAGGAAAATGTGGAAACAGAACAATCAAAAGTTCATGATATGTGTTCATTTTACCAGAAAAAGATCATATAGCATCCTTCTTACTACCATCATTTTAAATGAAGCAAGCTCCATTAAGCAGACACTACCATCATTATAAATAAACTCAGGAAGCAAGTTTGTTTCTTTCATATCAGACAACTAGATGAATTTGTGGCATGCAATTGTATAGCATACTAAATTTGAACATAACTACATGTCTAGTTAATTCTGTTTGCAATACTTCTCTTGTACATATAATTTAACTATTTAGACATGTATTACTTGAAGAGACTTATGAAGCTATGTCTACTTTATCCTTAATAACCCTTCATCTCCCTTCACAATCTCTATTCTATCTTGCTCCATCCCTCAAATTCTTAATTGGTCATCTAATAATCATTAAACATACAGGAAATCAGCAAGTTATTGCAAGATTCCAAGTATGACCAAAGCCTCATTCTTACGCCCTCTGTAACAAGCCAACCACACACAATGCTTCTTTCGATATTCCTTATGGTTGGACCTTGCTAACGTTGATGTAGTCATGCAAGCCATCAATCAAATCTATAGACTACCAATTGACAGTTTACGATACGATATTTTCTTAAAGTCCTTCCAGAGGTACCCCATATTATAGAGTAAATTTTGGTACCCCAAATTAACTCTAGAAATCACGGTACCTCCTCAGGGGCCACAAAATTGCTCTTATACTAGAGTCTTAGATAGTAATCTATTAATTTTTGAAGAATCATGGTGAAGCTTACTTGCGTCCCATCTGAAGCTCCAGTTTTGGGGGTCCAGACTTGAAGGAGAAAGACCCTCCACGAGAAGTTTTCTCAGGAGCAGCAGCCGGAGCAGCAGTACTATTGCTAACAACACCACTTCTATCAGCCCGGTTTTTAGCCTTCATGTCATCAGTAACCTTTCGCAACCCTGCACAACAATAATAGGGTGTCAAAGGTCTGTTTTCAGTATTGCGAATGAAGAAAAAAAAAGTCACATAATAGACATCATGTGTTTTCATCTACCTGAAATCACAGGTTTGCCAGAACTAATCTCCTGAAAGACAGCTGACATTCCTTCTTTAGGCTTTTCAGATTTAGGAGATTTTTCTGTGCTAAAAAGAGGCGCCGAAGGTAGAGCTGGTGGAGGGGGAGGGGGACCCTTAGCCCCTGGTGCTTTAGGTGCTGGAGCAGTAGATTTTGGTTGGGAAACAGGTGCACCTCCAACTGGACCCCAGGAAGGACCAAGAGGGTAATATTTCTTAACGAAATCCCGTAAACCAGGCATGTATAGCTCCTTCAAAGCTTTAGCCCACTCAACGTGGTCAGGATCTTTGTTCCTGTACTCCACAAGAACCTAAGAGGAAGATTGGAGAACATGCTGAAAGCAGTATAAATAAATATTCATATGGTTCTGCAGTTGAATGAGATAATTCAGATTAATGTTTAATATCATCATTGTGTACTGAACTAATTTGATGTGGGCATCATAAAAGTTTTAACCTGATTACGAGACAAAAGGACAAGGCCACTAAAAATACTAAGTACTAGATCAACCAATATTATAAGCTTCACTCTTTGAACAACTATTACATCGGTACCACTCTAGTCCATTTCATCATATCATCAAATACTTTGAATTTTAAAGTAGCCCCATGCATACGACTGTTGCAATTGTTTGTACAAGTGTGCATATGGTTTTCTCTAAAAGGAATACTGGTAAGAGAAACTGCTAATATGTTTTGCATAGGATTAGTTAGCTATCTTACACATCTTACAGTGCCAAACACTTTAATTTGATATGCATATAATAAAACTGCATTATTTCCAAGAAAATCAAGTTATCACATCGCTTGATAGAGTGAAATTTTAAAGTGCATTCTCAACATGGCAATGATTGTCTAGCATGACCCTTTTCTGAAACAAGACCAGCTTGAGAATTCTGATCAGATTTTGCGATTGACACATTTTGTGACTTTCGATAATCTAGGTATAAATGTCATAGGTGTAGTAAAGCAAACCCAAAGAACAGTAAAAAAAATACCTTGTTATTATAGAACTCGGCCATCTGCCAACTTTCTTCAACATGTGCTGTAGGGAAACTCATGCCTTGCAACGAAGAAGAATTGACGAAATATCAAAAAGGGATATCTCTGGTTTCGACGGTATCCAATTAAAAAAAAAAGCCCAAAACAACTTTACTAACCACAATCCTTTCCTAAGAAGCCAACCCATGCCAAAGCAGTAAGACTGTCGGCAACACTCTTAATATGGTTGAAATAGTCAGGCCTCCTTCCTTCAGTCATGGCAATCGCTTTTGCCATAACATCATTCAGTGGCTTAAAGAACTCCTGTGCATCAGCCATTGATGCAGGTCTCTGCGCAACATTAAGAAAAGAAGTTGCTCATTGATGTAGGAATGGACATCACATTTTTCAGATCTCTCAATGCAGCAGCAATTTTTCTACATAAATGTTAGTATCAATGAACATGTAAGCAAATCATCCCTCTAACAATCTACTCCTCACAGACACCGCTTGAGGCGTCAAGCAGAATGGCCGCGGCAGTCTCAAACTCTCAATTAAAAAAACAAATCCTAAATTTGCCTCCAAATCTCGCCTTGATCAGCCATTCCCGCGAGATTCCTCCCCGGGACGTACATCGGATTGGCCCAAATGGAAGGTACACCGGGAGATCTACGCGCCGAGCACATCCAAATCGAAGAGATCAAGTCTAGACAGAAGAGAGAAGCGCGCCCCGTACCTGGAGCTGCTTGGCCTGGACAAGGCGGTCCTTGGAGACCGCGAACGCCTCGGCGAGGACCTTGGTGGCGTCGAGCACCTTCCCCCCGATCTTCTCGGCCGCGGCAGTGAGGCGGCCGACGGCCCCGGCGACGAACTCGTCGTACGCCACGATCGCCGGATCCGACGCCGCCGCATCCAGGCCGCCGTCCCCGAGGTCCCGCGGCGCCGCCGACAGCGAGGCGCCGGAGGCCACGGCGGCCTCGAGGCGCGCCACCGCCGCCTCCAGCCGCTCCACGAGCGCCTTCTCCATGATGGAATCGACGAGCGGGGAGCTGTGTCTAGGTTACTAGGGGAGCGGCGGCGTCTTCTTCTCCTTCCTCTGCTGCCTCCACGCGTGCGCTTGCGCGTCTCTGTGGCGCCGCGCCGCTTCCAGCCTTGGCGGATTTTATGGCTCTGCGCCTTCGGTTTGAGCTTGCGTGCGGTGTCGCTCTGTTATGTACTTCTGTTTTTTTGTTTCTCTTCCCTTTTCTGAGTCGACCAACAGACATAAAAGTAATGGATAAACACATGAAATGCAGTCGTGTATTGACGAAATTCGCTTTCGAAATGTGTATGATAGCTTTCGAAATTCGCTCATTAATGTTTGACGCCTTGCAGTGTCCTGTAAGTGGCAGGTACGTGGCGTCAAATATTAACAAATCCAAGGGATGAAGGGAAATACTCCCTCCTTCCCTAAATGTTTGACGCCGTTGACTTTTTTATAATGTTTGACCGCTCGTCTTATTAAAAAAATTACGTAATTATTAATTATTTTTCTATCATTTGATTCGTTTTTAAATATAGTTTTGTGTTTACCTATAGTTTTACTTATTTCACAAAATATTTTGAATAAGACGAACGGTCAAACGTGTGTCAAAAAATCAACGGCGTCAAACATTTAGGGATGGAGGGAGTAGTACTACTAGTAATTTACAGAGAAACTTGTAGCAAGACGATCAAAATGAGTATTAAGATTATTGGAGAGTGAATTTAAGTGGTTTTTTAATGTTAAAAGTGCTTCTGATACGATTTTGATCAATTTGTAAGAATGTTATAGTCCTGGAAAGGCCAGCACGACAAGGTCATGGTTGCACATGATCTTTGATTCTTTTCAGAGCTTTTGGAATTGGTGAGCTGGGCTAATTGCCGAAAGTTGAAGGCAGCCGCCGAAGGATAGGGGTTGACAATAACCTCTCTCCCATCCTTCAACAATCAACATGACAGAAAAATGTTGCCATGGGTTTCAGACTTCCTGGCCCAACTGGCCCGAATCAGCTCAGCAAGAATCCGAGCCCAAATTGGAAAATTCCACCTGGTTGGGCCAAACCAAGTTCTAGTAGTTGCGACTTGTGAGTCATGAGGTCCACAGTGCATCGGCCGCAAGTCCTTAACTCTACATCAGTGGTCTGAAAGATCACGACTCGCCAATTCTGCATGCTGCTCTTCATGGGCTGGGGGCTGGGGCTGCTCTCTGTTTTGGTTCCTTTGACAGAGTTCAGAGTTCATGTTGCTATGGGCTCCAGACTTCCAGAGTATTGGCTCCTGCCATATATACAAAGCTGTTGCCATCATTACCTCAGTTCCTAAACAAGAATACGATAGTACAGTTCATTAATCTTTGTACAAAAAATATATACCTTAAAATACATTATGCTCCATACCAGTATGAATCTATCATCTACGGTGCGAAGACAACGACTCCAATCGACAGGGACTGGACCATATACATTATGCACCATGATTTGAGGTCTTCACTGTAGACGCCAGTATACATATATACACGGTACACGCATCTATGGACCAATGGACCATTGCTCGATCAATCATATGAGCGCATAGGAATAAGAAAATCAAGCCCGATCGATCAACGAGACTACGAGATAGTGACTTGTCACTGAATTTATACGCATAACAGCTAATCAGAGTAGCTAGTCCCTGTTCACCCCCTAATTCAGGGTAATCAACACGTCGTGACATACGGAGTACAATATAATCACGCACCATAGCATCAGTTGTTAACTGCGTGTGGACAACGGCTTTAACAACGCTAAAAAACGGTAGATGATCAGGTCGTCGTGATTTTTTACCCTTTCGAGAGACCACATAAACCGGCACGTTTTCCTTAACCCACGGTGGCTAGCTAGCTAGGAGTAGTATATACATCTGTGATCTGCCAGCTGCCAGGCGTCGGCGAGTGCAAACACACAAGCAACAGGACAGGAGATCGAAATCTACGTGCGGCACAAGACAGCGGGATGCGTCCATTGCCAACCACAGGTGGTGTCGTCGATGTCGCCGGGGTTGGGTGCAGTGCACATCAGTCGCCGTCGCCCCCACCGAAAATCCACGCGCGCGGGGCCGCCCGGGCGGCGCTTGCAGCTTTCGGCCGCGCGATCTGATCGATCAAAAGCGCCCGCACACCGCCGCGCGCGCAACCCGGCGACGACTTTGCGCGGCACCACGCGTAAGCCGAGCCGCACCGCACGCACGACGGCGCGCGCGGGAGATCGACTGAACGTGACCGGCGATTTTGTCGCGGGACACCCGCGTCACGGGACAGGGACGTGACAAAGGCAGCGCGCGTACGTCCACGTCGTCGTGCGTCGAGTCGAGCCATCGGTCGGCGGCAGCAGCGACGTCGACGGACGCGCGCGCGCACGCTGTGTGTGATGTGTGTGAAAGCCTGCCTTGACCACGGAGCGTTTACGGCTTTACGACCGATAAGGTTGGTTGGTGCGGCTTTACGACCGACCGATGTGGTTGGTGCGGCAGATTTGCTTCCCGTCTCCGGAACTCGCTAGTGCGTGCGCGGCCTGTTTTGGGCTTTCCCGGTGCGGAAAAACGGTATAAGCGTGTTCACTTCAGTCACGAATGTGTCGACTATAGTATATGCAATGCAACTGACCATATCAGGATATGCAAAGCGAACCGTATCATTTCATTCTTTGCTGAGCACGGATGGTAAAGTGGTAAGATAATCAGAAACGGGCAGAGATCGTGAACGTGTGATTTAGTACACACTTGATTACGATCGCGAAGTGAATTAAGCGATAGCTTGGTGAGGTTGGTGTCTTGGCAGGACAGAATTATAGTGTTCCTTTCCTTTATCCGGGCTATAGGCTACGTGAACGTGATCCACGCTTCCCGAGCAAGAGCACTCGAGATTCACGTCCCGAAAGAACAAAATGGTTATACAAAACGCAGCTGTTGACCCCATGGCTGGGCTGCACGTAATTTGGTCATCAAAGTCACGGCACAATCATTTTCGGCCCCCCTGGCCCGTCACTCGGTCTAGATAAGCTATCAGCGCACGTGTAAAAGTACTCTAAGGCGTATAGTTTAGTGATAAAGTGCGATCTATGGTGCGTGCTAGGATAAGCACCGTCCCTAATCTCAATACGATAAGACAAGATGACGGAGGCATTGCTTGCCACAGTGACTTAATTGGATAGCAAACCGTCTGAGACTGAGCAAACCATATCGTGATAACTAATCAAGCAAGGCGGTGCGAAACTGCGACAGTTTTTTCTCATCGCTATGACGACGTACTCTATTGTGGTACTAGTACCGTTGTACGTACATAAATAGCGCCGCATGCTACTGTTGTGTTGCCGTGCGCTTGTTGTATTTGGGGAGCTTTTGTCAGCTGCGGCTTCTCCTAAAAGCTGCAGCTGCCATAAATTATTTTAAATGGTTCATAGCTTCTAAGAAGCTATAGTTATAGATTTAAAAAATTAACTAAGAAGTCAGAAGTCGACCATTAAACAGCTGTTTCTCATAATCTAACCTCGCCGGACATGCCCTACGTCGTTCGCAACTTTTTGCAAGGCTCGCGCACCGGGCGGCCGGGGCGGGTAGATTCGCGGGCTGAAAAGGCGACGAGTAGAATAGAGGAAAAGGCGCCGGCAAATCTCGGGCAAGTTAAAAACAAAACTCCAGAGAGCGCGTGGGGGCTAGCGGCTGACGTCGCCGCCAGCTCGGTGGCTCGTCGAGTCTCTCTTCGACCGCCGTTCCCACGGACGCGACAGCGCGGCGCGCGGTCTTTTAGGCCAGCTCACGCGGCGCAGCGCCTGCGCCGCGGGGCCGGAGGGGCCCTGCCGCTGCCAGCGTCGCGTCGTTACCGTAGTATAGCATCACTGTTGCTGGCGGAGGACGGGCATTGGCAAATTCGGCCATGCAGCGAGTAGATTACACGATCAGCTTTGCCTTGATGGTCACTGCCTCGCAAACATGTACGAGTAGGATTAAGTACCGTTTACTAGTTGTTGTCCAAGTTGCCCTCACTAGATGGGCACGCATTAGTG
Organism: Leersia perrieri; assembly: GCA_000325765.3. Taxonomy (NCBI): domain Eukaryota; kingdom Viridiplantae; phylum Streptophyta; class Magnoliopsida; order Poales; family Poaceae; genus Leersia; species Leersia perrieri. Next base: position 23,635,317 of record CM002481.1, read on the forward strand.
ATTAGTCCATGCACGTCACTGCACGAGTAGGATTAAGTACCGGAGTATTGTAGTAGTACTTATTGCACTCATAACAGTCGTTGGGAGGCAGGGAAGCCGGTCCGGACTCCGGACTGGTCGAGCGTGGCAACGGGAAACAGGGGAGCGAACCGCGAATGAGAGTGCGCCGTGGTTGTGCGTGCGCGCGCGCGCTGCGCCCGTTTGCTCGACAACGCCGGGGTGCATTAATTTCCGGCTTAATTCCCGGGGAGCCCACCAGGCAGATCCGACGTGGAGAACGCAGGCGCGGTCAAAGCACAGTACGGACGGGACGTCCTTCCCCGGCCGGAAGGGAGGACGGAGGTGGTGTCGCCTCACTGACTCTGAGCGCCGCGCAGGCCGCAGGACAGAGACGGAGGATGGTGGGCCCCACGCGACGGTAGGGTCACGTCACGGGGCGGCGCCACGATCGAGGCTGGCCTTGCCTCATCCGGCCAGCGGCTCGGCTCGTCGCGCGATCTACAGACCGGCTCGCGTCACGTTGGCTCCGTGCAGGTGGGGCCCGCGATGCAGCGCGCGACGTGTCACGGGCCGGTGGGGCCGGATGGTGTCGTGGGTGAGGGGTGCGAGCGTGCGTGGAGGGGAGGAACCGGACGGGCAGAGTGAGCTTGGCTATCTGGGGGCGTGGCAATCGTGCTGTGTGTATGGTCCAGCGCCTGTGCAGTTGGGGAAGATCTTCTGTAAGCATCAGCGGTGGCACAGTGGATGGCAGCTGGAGGGTGACGGCACTGTTGAGGGACGGCAGCGTCCTGGTCCCTGGGGCCAGTGCGATGATCGAGTTGCGTAGCGTTGGGCAAGTCAAAGATCGCTGTAACATCAAAAAAAATCGAACTTAAATTTTTCTATGACATTTTAATTGGAATTCAAATTAATTTGCCACATAACTCTAAAATAGTCTCGTTTATCTATTAATCTAGCTCTCACGGTGCCACGTATGAGCACGTCTGGAACCACGAAGGCAGTTACCTCAATCGTTTCCAAACCCAACAACTGAAGATCGAGAACGTATTGAAGCGAACATCAACAACATAAATAAAAAGCACAAAGCCATTTAAAATACAACAACACTTCATCCTTGGATATATAGGAATGGAGGATGTATCCGGACATGTATATGACCAGATACATCATCCAGTCTCTTATATTTAGGAAAGAAGAGAGTACAGTTTCAAACATATACAGTTTGAAAAAGGAGTATCACTACAAATTCCATACACAATCTCATGAGGATATACGATAAAGTTGACATATTACATATATCATTACACCTCAAGTTAAGCACATGCACATGTTGACTTAGTTTGTAAAAAAACAAGCACAGTCACAAATTTGGCTATAAATCATTCAAGTATGTGCAAGCACACACTGCGCCTTCCGTAAAAAATTAAGCATTTCGTCTGAAATATGGCATATTTTAGTACAACGAATATGTAAAACACCGATATTCAGAACCGTTATATAGGAGTAAGTATAATACTGGGCCGCAAGTTCCGCAAGTTGACTCCAATCCTATATGGAGGAGAGAGACAATGAAAAGAAGTAAGAGTGAGCTGTCAGTAAGAGCTAGCTCTACACAAACTTCAAAATAAATGCATTTAACTTATAGAGATGGAATGAGAGAATTGAAGCCAATCTTATAACAGTTAATCTATTGTAAATGCTAGCTACAATTTGAATTAGAGTAAATAAGTGGACTCTTCTATTAAATTTGCTCTAAGATTTTAGATGTCTATATTATTGGTTAGAGAGAGTACATAACGTTATACCATCCTTCTATTGTTACATCTCGACGCGAAAACATAATGTACAGATCAAACCATTATTAGCTCAAGCTAGTACATCTTGAGATGCAGGAGTACATGTGCAGGGTGGATTGATTTTCATGGTTGCCAACACATCCATCAACAACAAACGCTACACATTGGTAACGAACGAGCATGTAGCCTAGTGGTTACAGGAGCCTTAGTAGCACCTGAGGTCCTGGGTTTGATTACCCGTAGGAACGAATTTTCAGGATTTAACGGCTTTATGCTTCAAGTGGTAAGCGACGTACCCGTCGACAGCGAGGCGCCCGTGGTGACTTCGTCAATTTGAAGAATCTGCCGGTCCAGAGATGCTTATAGGGGTAGGATTTGCCTAAATCGATATAAATGCATTACAAAGTATGGCCGATGTATTTTCCACCTGAACGAGAGAGTTGCCGCAGAAATACGTTAAAAAGAAACAAAGGTACAGTACCCATCCAGTCTCCACAGAAGATCCCCACACCTGATCACCCGGTTCTACTAGCGCCCACACTCTCCTGCCGTTCATGACTTAGTCCCATTTTACCGTTGAGGTCGGCGACCTCCGCGGACGGTACGGCGGCATACTACTAGTCCGGGGCGAGGGGCAATCCCGTAATTCCGTGCGGTACAGTGTGACTGTGTGAGTGTGTGTGCGCCTCCCCACCGCAGTGGCCACGCCCTACTGTTTTAAATCCCCCTGCCGCTCTCCTCCGCCGTCTTCCTTCCTTCCCCTTCATCGGCCTCTCCCCACGAAACCTCCCCGATTCGTCGACTCGATTACCCCACCGGCCGCGCGGCAGATCGGCGGGAAGAGATGGCGTACATGTGCGCCGACAGCGGCAACCTCATGGCCATCGCGCAGCAGGTGATCCAGCAGCAGCAGCAGCAGCAACAGCAGCAGCAGAGGCACCACCACCACCATCTGCCGCCGCCGATGCCGATGCCGCCGCACCACCAGTCGAAGCACCATCATCATCACCACCAGATGCCGCCGATGCCGCAGGCGCAGGGCGCGGCGCCGTCGCACGGCCAGATCCCGGCGGGGCTGTCGTATGGTGGTGGCGCGGCGGCATCGGCGGCGTGGCCCGCCGGGGAGCACTTCTTCTCCGACGCGTTCGGGGCGGCGTCCGCGGCCGACGCGGTGTTCGACCTCGCGGCGGCCGCTGACTTCGACTCCGATGGGTGGATGGAGAGCCTTATTGGTGACGCCCCCTTCCAGGACTCCGACCTGGAGCGGCTCATCTTCACCACCACCCCGCCTCCGCCGCCGCCGCCGCCGGTGCCGTCCCCATCACCCACGCACGCCGCCGCCGCCGCCGCCGCCGCGGCGCGACCGGAGTCTACCCCGGCGTTGCTTCCCCAGGCTGCCGCTGCGACGACCCAGGCGGCTTGTTCGTCTCCGAGCTCCGCGGACGCCTCCTGCTCCTCCCCAATCCTCCAATCCCTCCTGTCAGTCTCCCGCGCCGCGGAGGCTGACCCTGGCCTCGCCGCCGCGGAGCTCGCCACCGTCCGCGCCGCCGCGACGGACGCCGGGGACCCGTCCGAGCGCCTCGCCTTCTACTTCGCGGACGCGCTCGCCCGCCGCCTCGCCTGCGGCAGCGGTGCTCCGCCGTCCGCGGCGCCGGACGCGCGGTTCGCAACCGACGAGCTCACGCTCTGCTACAAGACGCTCAACGACGCCTGCCCTTACTCCAAGTTTGCGCACCTCACCGCCAACCAGGCCATCCTGGAGGCCACCGGCGCGGCGACCAAGATCCACATAGTTGACTTTGGGATCGTGCAGGGAATCCAGTGGGCGGCGTTGCTCCAGGCGCTCGCCACCCGGCCTGAGGGGAAGCCGGCGAGGATACGGATCACCGGCGTCCCCTCGCCGTTCTTAGGGCCACAACCGGCGGCGTCCCTCGCCGCCACTAGCACCCGTCTCCGTGACTTCGCCAAGCTGCTCGGAGTGGACTTCGAGTTCGTTCCATTGCTTCGGCCAGTGAACGAGCTCGACCAATCCGATTTCCTGGTTGAACCTGATGAGGCCGTGGCTGTAAATTTCATGCTCCAGCTCTACCATCTTCTTGGTGACTCTGATGAGCTAGTACGAAGAGTGCTTCGTCTTGCCAAATCGCTCAGTCCAGCAGTGGTCACCCTTGGAGAGTACGAGGTGAGTCTGAACCGAGCTGGGTTCGTCGATCGGTTTGCCAATGCTCTAAGCTATTACCGGTCAGTGTTCGAGTCACTGGATGTGGCAATGACCCGGGATTCACCGGAGAGGGTGAGGGTGGAGAGGTGGATGTTCGGGGAGCGCATTCAGAGAGCCGTCGGACCGGAGGAAGGCGCAGACAGGACGGAGAGGATGGCCGGTAGCAGCGAGTGGCAGACTCTGATGGAGTGGTGCGGCTTCGAGCCTGTCAGGCTCAGCAACTATGCAAGGAGCCAAGCTGATCTTTTGCTTTGGAACTATGATTCCAAGTACAAGTATTCACTTGTTGAGCTGCCACCGGCATTCTTGTCCCTGGCATGGGAGAAACGGCCGCTGCTTACTGTGTCTGCTTGGAGGTGAGGGCTTTTTGAGTATTTGGGGTGTGTGTATGTGGCATTGTGATAGAATCTGGGAGGAAATAGGTAGGAAATCATTTTGCAGCTTTTGTTGTAGTTTCCTCCAAAACTGTGTTTAGGATGATTGGTATAATTGGGAAATTTTAGTTGAATTATATTGCTTGGTGTTTGTGCGGCTGCATGAGTGCATGGTATTATAACTGGTCAAAGAAATTTTTGTAATAGTTTTGTACAGAATTTGATAACAGGTCTCCTTGTGGTAAGCTTGCTCATGTGACGAGGATGAGAAATATACATTTGGATGCAATTATTCATGTGAAGTGGGAAAATCACGAGTATTATTAACATTGTTCTTGGTCACTTTTGAAATAAGAGTACTCTTGAAATAATAAAACCGGACTAGTTTTTGCTTAAGTAACTAATTTGCAGCTCCTGACGAGATATTTTTGAGGTTCTTGCTATTGCTATACTTGAGTTGCTAGTGAGACTGAATTCATTGTGTCAATTTGTCTTTTCATAACCCAAAATTTCGAAGTCCATTTATTTCATTCCAGGCAGCTGATTGTATCAAAGTGATATATGTAGTTACGCATGTATGAATATTTTCTGTCCTTGGTTTGTCTCTTCAGTAAAGTGTTGTCTGGAACTGGAAGACCTCTTGAACTATTCTTGTGATTTAAAAATTAGCCTTAAATATTTGTTTTTGGCATTTCCTATGTATCCAGTTTGCAGGTTTTCTTCACATCTTGTAGTTTATTTTCTTGGTAACTGCTTTTTTTTTTTCCTTCCAAGTTCGATGCGGTCAATTGTTTATGCAAGTATTTTCCTATTCTAGTGATCTCCTTTATTTTACATCTTCATGTTATAGATTGTCGACGTCTTACATTTCTTTAGAAACTTAACATTTTATCTTGATCTAGAAGGCAGCATCTTCTCTTTTGGCACTTGCCCTTTTCTTCCGGAGCTAAAATTGCTGTACTTATCAATTTGTCATCTGACTTTTGTGCATCTGAACTTGAAAGCATTGTTCCAAATATTCTTTGCAGAAGATAGATAGCAACTGTCATTTTTCAGGTTTCATACCTTTTCTTGAATTGAATGAATCACCTCACTATTCTCCTTATTTGGAAGGCATGATCAGAATCCAGCGCAAACGGATGTTTGCTTGCCCATTTTATCCTGACCCATAACACACAAACCTGGAATTGTAAATCTAAACTTTGCCTGTAAACTTTAATAGGCTGAAATTTACATTATTTTGAGGAGTGAGCATGTCTCTCCCTCTGAATAGCTCTGGGATCCGACTCCGCTGAAGTGCCCTCTCTGAATAGTATTATCTGTTCTTCCACGGGTTCGTGTTATGATCATGTCGAGATATTTCTGTCAATTTTAACTTCACTGCAAAATTAAAGCGCGAAAAGCTTTTCTGAGTACATTATGCCAAACAGTCAAGATCAGAGTCAGGCCTGTTTTGGCAAGATCATGAACCTGACCACCAGAGAGCTTTTAGTGTGATCAGTGCTCCGATACGCTTTGACCCGAGTTGCGTAAGTTCTCTGGATCTCGTGGCCACTATGGGTTGTCGGACGACGAAGGCCTTTGCTTCTCCCCCACCAGGCCACCGCTGAACCTGAAGCCATTTTTCTGTAGAAGTGAAATCCAGGAGCTGAGCTAAAGTGCCATTCCCACTAGCTTTGCCCCCAACCGTGTGATAATGATTGTTTCATTGACAAGTATTGACATTTGTTGCCCCGGCCACTGATCTGGGCACTGGTCGGCTGTTCCTTCATGCAGTGTGCCAATAATGCGTTCACGCCCATGCTAGCCTGCTAGTGGTAGTGCCTCCCATGATTCCATCGTAATCTATCACTCCCTCTTTCTCTCTTGCTTTGACGAGTGGAATCTTTTGACGTAGTTGACGAGTGGAATCTGTATCATAGTTGACTGCTAATATTGCATCACAAATTCACACGAAGTACATAATTACTGTACAATGCACGATTACAGTGACTGAAAATGTCATTGTATCCAACTACCCATGTTGCGGTGTGCTTGCAAAGTCGCTTAACTCCCTAACCTTTGCCCGAAACCTCACGTCCAGAATCCACGTAATCCTCTCAGCGTTTCACGAGTCACGATGGTGTGCAGTGCACTGGACGCCTCGATGGCTCGATGGGCCAGCCAAAGAGACAACGGCCCAGCGTCGGCCGTCACAAGGTCTGGACCTCAGTGCCGACGAGAAAGGCCTGAGCAAGTCCACAGATAAAGGCTCACCGAAGACGAGACCCCGCCCCGCAGCTGAAACTGAGGCCTTGTTTAGGCCCCATTTACTTCCAAAAATTTTTTTCCAAAAAATATCACATCAAATATTTGAACTCATGTATGGGGCATTAAATATAGATAAAAAATAAAACTAATTGCACGGTTGGGTTGTAAACGACGAGACGAATCTTTTAAGCCTAATTACGTCATAATTATCCATAAGTGCTACAGTAATCCGCATGTGCTAATGACGGATTAATTAGGCTCAAAAAATTCGTCTCGTGATTTCCAGGCTAGCCGTGAAATTAGATTTTTCATTCGTGTCCAAAAACCCCTTCCGACATCTGCTCAAACGTCTGATGTGACATTCAGTTCAAAAAAACGTAGCCTTAGTTGCAAAAACATCACATCAATCGTTTGACCGGATGTCGGAAGGGGTTTTCGGACACGAATGAAAAAACTAATTTCACGGCTAGCCTGTAAACCACAAGACGAATCTATTAAGCCTTCATTAGCACATGTGAGTCACTGTAGCACTTATGGCTGATCATGGCCTGATTAGTCTCAAAAATTCGTATCGCGATTTCCATCCTAACTGTGCAATTAGTTTTTATTTTCATCTTTTATTTAATGCTTCGTCCAAAGATTCAATTTGATGTTTTTAGGAAAAAATTTTGGGAAAAAAACATCTTCATTATGTTGGTATGGTCCACCAACCTGTATTCCATTAATCTCTTGACTTATGTGATATCGTAACGGAATATTTTGTTCTTTCACTGGCCCATCTCTACGGCTGTCTCACGCCTAAGATTTTACCCGTGATCTTACTGGCATATCGTAACGGAAAATTTTACTGCCGTAACGGAATATCGTAACGGAAGATTTTACTGCCGTCCAGGTGCCAAATTGGCAAATACTATTTGGCGAAAAACCGTACCATTCCGGCTGTTTCCCGAACAAAAAAACTGGCTTAGAGTCGCCCTCACCGTCCGAGAAATCCCCGCGAGCGAGAGAGCGACACGACCCGCCCCTATCCTACTCTCCTGCCCGCCTCGTGTCTGCCCAGGAGCGCGACGTACGTGCCACCCGCACCACTGCACGTGGCTGCCGCGCGCACGCCCCACGGGCGTCCGATCCTTCCAGGCGCGCCGCTCTACGTGTCCCCCTACCCCATGGCTCGTCTCCTCTTATAACGGGAGCTTCTCCTCGACGCGAGAAACGCACCACCACGCCTCGCTTGTTGTTACCCCTCATGTACTCGCTTCGTTTAGCTAGCAGCAGCACGGGACTCGGCTTCGCGCTCGGCCGGCTCGGCGGCAGGAGTGGTGGTGGTGGTGGTGGTGCTTCGTCGCCGGTTGTATCCGCTCGAGCGAGGAGGACAATCTCGGCGACGCCCAACTCCGCCGCGCCGACTCCGGGCGATCAGGGCGTCGCGATGGAGCAGGGCAACAAGCAGCAGCACCAGCCGCCGCCGGCGCAGCATCAGCAACAGCAGCCTCACCGCGACGCCGCGGGAGGCCAGGAGGAGAAGCGCGACCGCGACGACATGCACAAGACAACAGGGTAAGCACGCACTTAAAGTTAGCACCGGTGTGAAAGGATTGAACGGTAACGTGTGCGTGGATTTGTGTAGGGACGTGATGACCCACTCGTTTGGGGAAGGGTACTCGACGCGGTCGGACGAGGAAGGGTTCGGAGGCGTCTACGGACAGAACGACCCGGTGTTCAATCCTGGGACCGAGGTGCACCCGAGTCACCCTGGTATGTGTACGTGCAGCTACACATGTTCTGACCTCGGTTGTTCGTGTGTAATTTTGGTGCTGGTTGGTCACTTGGTTCATTGGATATGTGCAGACTATGACACGTCGCAGGGGTCGGAGGTGAAGGAGAAGGAGAAGGCGCGCCACCTCAAGGACGACAAGCACGCGACCTAGGCCAGGTGGAGGCTGATTAGGGTCTCTTGATCTTGATTCAGTCGAGCTTGATAGGGGGGATCTTCCAGGACACGACGTGGCCTGGGACTAGTTGTATCTTTGCTTCTGAACTGTTTAAGCTAAATCGCTTCGGGAGATTAAATTAGAAATGGAGTTGTACTGCTCCTGTGAATCTGTGTTGTTTTATGATCGATCCCGTGGCCCGGGCTCGTTTACGTGTGGGAAATGTCGTAGCCGTCCGTTCTGCAACCAGCATTCAGATGATCGGAGTCGGCCCGCTCCACGGCCTGTTCTGCTGCTCGATGGATGATTCAAGTCCATTTGGCTGCTTTGCTCGCTCCGGTCCGTTCGATCCGGATCGAGCGGACCTTCTCGTCCCAACGTCTGTCTAACGTTCTGCTTACAAAGTCAGATGAGCTGGTTACCTCACCGCCTCGACTCCTCGACTTCGAGTCCCTCGACTCCTAGACTTCGACTCAGGGCATGTTTGGGACTGCTCCGCTCCAACTTTTGCTACTTCGCTCCCAAACCAACCAGCCAAACAGGTCCAGCTTCAGAAACTCTACTTCTAAAAAAAGGTGGAGCCAAGGGCCAACTCCACGTTTTTTTAAAAGCTATGGAAGGGGTACTCCACGAATCAGACTTTTGTATATGCGCGTGGAGTTGAGAGGTAATTACTCGCAATTGTCACTGGATACACACGTAACGCTTCGTTCTTTTATTTTCAGAGACCGAGATGCTGTTTGGTTGGAGCCTTGAGAGAATTTGCCTGGCCTGAGCACCTCCCTGAGAAATATAGATGAGTGTTTGGTTGCTACCCTGAGCATCTTTCTAGCTTGCCTAACCTGGTTGCGTGGACATGGTGATTAGCCTGGCTCCGGCGACCTATTTGGATGGCCTGGCTCAGGGAGGTTGGCTCAGGGAGGTTGGTAAAGAAGTGATTAAGATGTTTGATGTTTCATCAGTCTCAATGCTCTGACTATAAATATAATAGCAGCATCTGACAATAATTTTTTCCCTGGATCGTTGTGTCATGGACACTTCTGTACTTTAGCAGCTCTAATTATTTTTCTACTGCTATTATATATTTTTAAAAAAGATAATTATGTACTTGACAAATCATTATTACAAGCTAAATCATGTATTAGATTTCTCAGGCTCATGGCACCAACCACATCTTTTCAGACAAGCCTAGCCAGGCAAGAGCTGCCACTATTTACTTTAGATGCCACTCAGGCATGTATTTTGTCGGACATCCTCCTCAGGGCACCAACCAAACAAGCTCCGACACCCCCTTCCTCCCCAGCCGCCAGAGCCCGCTCCTCCACCCTAGCCAGCCGCCAGGCGCCCACGCCACCTCCTTTTTCGGCCACCACGACGAGTATTCCGGCGAGCTGATGGATGAAATCGATAGATCCGATGGTTCTCTACTGGATGAGCGAGCTAACCCCCCCGCGCCCCCACAAATCTTCTCCAATGAAGGCCCGGTGGATGGCTTTCCAGAAGCGGCGACCGTACGCGGAGCAGCAGCGGCTGGATTTGGTGCGCCGGCCGGCGGAGGAGTGGCGGCCGGCAGAGGAGCGGCTGGGGTGGCTGGATCTGGTGCGGCAGTCGGCAGAGGAGCGGTGTGGGCGGCTGGATCTGGTGCGGTAGTCGGCAGAGGAGCCGCGGTCGGCGGAGGATGTCATACTTGCAGATATGACATCAGGCAAGGAAGACGGTACAACGAAGGCGGGTTCTAAAATGACGCTTTCAGAGTAAAGGAAACGCATCGTCTCGAGATAACGTGTAAGACTGGCCTGCGAGCCGGGAGTTGTGTGCGTGTTTGGCCTGTGTGCCAGCTGTGTGCGTAGGAATGGTTATAAGACCAGAAACTGAAACTGTAAGCAGTTGAAACCCATCGAGGAATTGAATGCAAAAGATTGTCGATCCCCAAAAAATATCTTGTCTAGCGTATCACACACACCACTCCGGCGGCTTCC
>CM002481.1:23645967-23663421 GCA_000325765.3 Leersia perrieri
TGATGCTAAGCGATCCTTTCGAGAGTTCTCAGTGGGTGATTCAGTTTTCTTGAAGCTCCAACCGCATGCTCAGAAATCTGTCGCCTCTCGCCCATACCCGAAGTTGGCGCTGAAATATTTTGGCCCCTTCGAAATACTGGAGCGTGTGGGTCCCGTGGCTTATCGTCTGCAGTTGCCTGAAGACAGCTTGATTCATCCTGTCTTCCATGTCTCACAGCTGAAGGATTTTGTTCCCTCTAATGTTCCTGTCTACTCCCAGCTACCTACTCTGGTTCAGTTGGATGTTACGAATTTGGAGCCTTCAGCTATTTTGGACCGCCGCTTGGTTAAAAAGGGCAATGTTGCACTCACTCAGGTACGTGTTCGCTGGGGTGATTTACCTGATTCATGTGCTACTTGGGAGGATTTTTCGGTGGTCCGTGCCCGCTTTCCTTCCGCACCAGCTTGGGGACAAGCTGCATCTCAAGGGGGCGGCAATGTCATACTTGCAGATATGACATCAGGCAAGGAAGACGGTACAGCGAAGGCGGGTTCTGAAATGACGCTTTCAGAGTAAAGGAAACGCATCGTCTCGAGATAACGTGTAAGACTGGCCTGCGAGCCAGGAGTTGTGTGCGTGTTTGGCCTATGTGCCAGCTGTGTGCGTGGGAATGGTTATAAGACCAGAAACTGTAAGCAGTTGAAACCCATCGAGGAATTGAATGCAAAAGATTGTCGATCCCCAAAAATATCTTGTCTAGCGTATCACACACACCACTCCGGCGGCTTCCCGGCCATCCTCATCGGCGCCGGCGAGCGGGGGGTGTTACAGAGGAGCGGCCGGATTTGCTGCGGCGGCTGGCAGAGGAGCTGGGGCGCCGGCCGGCCATCCGACGGTGGCAGCAGCAGCTGTTCTTCCAGGATGTGGTGCCCAGAAACGTGCACCGCCTGCAAAGAAGAAAGATGATCAGTTATAGTTCTTCTTTGTAAAAAAAACTTGTAACTGTGCATGTTCTTCCACGTAAAATTGTTATTGCATAGTGATTGCGAAATTCAATAGTGTCTTCCATGCTTGAACATATTGTTGCAATCATAATCAGGGTGATCAAATAGAATGGACCGATGCTCATGTGACATTAGCTTGTGAGTTGATGGCTGAACAAGTTAATAGAGGCAATCGCCCAAATACTCACTTGAACCCTATAGGTTTTACCGAGGTCTCAGATAGATTTTATCAAATGACCGATATATTATTATCAAAGACACAAATAAAGAACAAGTGGGATAAATTAAAGACTGATTGGACCATGTGGCTAAAATTGAAGAGGAGGCAAACGGGTACTGGTTTGAATAATGCGACACAAACAATTGACATGGAGAGTGAGCGGTGGAAGAAGGCAAGAAAAGTGAGTGCTGTCAAATTGTGTTTTTATGTTTCGATGCACCGATACATATATTGATGTATGTGTTTTCATTTTATAGGATATTCCAGGTTGTGGCAAGTTTAGGAAAAAACCTCTCCAAAATGAGGATTTGCTTTCTCAAATGTTTAGAAATATTACAAATGAAGAAGCGGATCTCTGGAACCCTATGAGCGACAATCCTATTGTCCCTAGTAATCATGAGTAACCTTTTGATGTAGATAGTGAATATGGAGGTGGAGATAATCATGTACTAGGTTATCCTGTTGATGACAACAACGAGGGGGATGACGAGGTCCAGGAGGTCCAGGAGGTCGAAGAGCTCACTCCAAGAGCACTTTCAAATAAAAAACCTCGTGTAGATAGGAAAAAGGCAAAGTCAAGCACAACACTTCTAATTCATGAAGCAATTTCGAAGATATCTGATTGTACAAGTTCTTTTACAGCAAAGAAGCAAGAAGGGGTCTCCATTAAGGAAGTAATGGAGCATGTTCTGGACTGTGGTGCAGATTTTGGTTCAGATGAGCATGACATTGCCAACCAATTGTTTGTGAAGAAGGATTATAGGGAAATGTTCATGACCCTTCCTACTAGAGAAATAAGGCTCAATTGGCTTAGGAAGAGACATAATGACAAATATGGAAGCTAAATGTTTGTGAACTTATATGCTAGTTGCTTATGTACTGCTGTTTCAAACAATTATCCGTGAATCTGTATGTTATTTGCTTATGTACTGCTACTTGAAACAATCTGTGTGCAACCTGTTATTTGCTTATTGCTATTTGCTATTTGCTTATTGCAATCTGTGTGTAATCTGTGTGCAACCTGTGGTGCAATCTGCTATCTGCTTATTAACAATATGTGTGCTTGCAGTTATTTTTTTTTTCAATTTGAGTTGAGTTTTTATCTCTAAAGTCAACTTGTGTGCATTTTTTTAATCTGTTTGCAGAGTGATGATACTGACACTGACCAAAGTGATTCTGACAATGAGAGCATGATGTCTGGTAATCTGGCAATGGGTGGTGCTAATCTAGCTGCAGCCTATATTGGTTTGTATTGTACCAAAAATCCTCCCAGGAAGTCATTGCTTAGTGGAATGGGCTGGCTGATAGAGACATTGAACACGCCAGGTGAGTGTCATTCACAACTTCGGATGAGCACAGAGATATTCTACGACCTTCATGATATATTGGTGGGAAGGTATGGTCTCAAACCATTCCTACATACGAACACTCATGAGATGTTGGCGATATTCTTATTTGTTTGTGCTGGTAATGAGTCCAATAGAAAAACACAGAACCGGTTCAAGCACTCAGGTGAAACTATTCATAGGAAATTTTATGAGGTCCTCATTGCTTTGATGGAAATGGCTAAAGATTTTATTAGACCAAAAAACCCCAATTTCACAACTGTTCATAAGAGAATAAGAAATGATGGTAGAGCATATCCACATTTCAAAGATTGCATCGGTGAAATGATGGTAGAGCATATCCACATTTCAAAGATTGCATCGGTGAAATGATGGTAGAGCATATCCACATTTCAAAGATTGCATCGGTGCTCTAGATGGCACTCATATTCGGGTTTCCTTGTCACCTGATGATCAAGAGAGATATATTGGAAAGTCTGGTTTACCAACTCAAAATGTTCTAGCAGTTTGTGACTTTGATAGGTTCACCTATGTGTCGACCGGACAACCAGGGTCCATGCATGATACTAGTGTCCTGTTTAATGCAATAAGAGTTGACGAAAGCTTTTTTCCACACCCTCCAAAAGGTGAGCTGATATTTTTCCATATGCAAGATACTCGGTTTGATCAAATGCTTGCAAATACGGCGCGGCCTCCCCCACCCACGGCGCGGCCTTCCCCCATCCGTGCGGCCGCCTCCCACCGTCAGCGCCGCCGCCTCCCCCAATCTGCGCCGCCGCCTCCCATCGGCTCCCAACCGCGCATGGACAGAGACGGCTTCGACGACCTCAGCGCGTGGGCCTCGCAGCCGTCGGCGAGCGGCCCCGCCCACGCTCCCTCTGCCGGCGCCGGTTTCGACCTCAACTCGCAAGCGTCGGCGGCGGAGGGGTTCCCGGGAGTCGATCAGCTTGCGCAACATCTTGCACATCGATTCCATCAGAGATGGATGAGCCAAATCTTGCAGTAAGTAATTCACCTGTCAGTAGTCACATACACACAAAGATGTACACGATCAGATGCTATATCATGGTAGGCCACATTATGTTAATTGATCTGACTTATTTCTGGACAGAACAATAGTTTATCAAGTGTTTATTAATGTTAAAATGGATGCTCGAATATGCCTTTTATACATAGGTGGACTTTGGTTTGTTATGTAGACAACCTATATTATTCACAAATATACATCATTCTTTCATTGACGAAAGCAGTTCCATGCTTGATAGGGAAATTAACATTTTAGTTTTCCTATTTACTATCACTTTGTAGGTAATAGTCACTATTAATAGTAAAGATGTGTTAGGTTATCAATATTTATGCTTCTCTCATCGTTCCTCTCAAGACTATCCACTAAGTAGTGTAGCTGGGTCTTGTGTTATTGAATTGCTCAGTTATCACCTAAAAATAAATTCTTTGGGTATCATTAGTTTCTTGATGACCTCATCGCCACAAACCTGCTGTCTACACTTGCATAACATTATCTTTCAGTCTGTTGATCAATCAATCATAGCCACAAACCTGCCATCTTCCTAATTGCTAGCAGTAGGCAAACATTGATAATTCAGCATCGTTACCGACTCAACTGAATTAAACATGCATATATACCATCATATTAGTATGTGCTAAGGTCCTGTCATTTATAACAGTAACCCCTCTTAATTTCTCAGTTCAAAATGTAATCCTTCTTTTAATTCCTCGCTCTCACAATTCAAAATGATGAGAGCATCAGGTTTAGGGTGGTTCAGTGACAGATTCATCTTGTTGTTATAGTTTTATTTCACCAATTTTTGTGGCTATTGTTGTAATGATCGCTCACTCCTTGCTGTTAATCATGTTGATATGATCTGTTGGTCAAAACTATTTTTGGTACACCTGACTTAAAAATAATAATTTCTTCGTTACATCCTTTTTGTTTGGAGGTTATCCTGAGAATTGATGGCAGCACAACAATATTACTGCATGTATTCAAGAATTACGGATTACTGGTAGAACATTAAGCTCAAGGAAAGCAGAAATTTGTACTCTCAAGGATAGTATCACCTGTTTTACTTCCTTCACAACATCTTCCCTCATATGGACTGCCTTGAATTAGCTTCTGAACTTTTAGTTTTCTTCCAAGTTAATTCGGGATCAGAGTTGGCATGCAGCTTTGTTTTATGGAGCGTAATTTTTTCTTGTTTAGCTTCATTTGTATGGACTAAACTATTTATCGAGTGAGACATCTCATTTGTATGGACAGATAAAATTTATCGTGTTTTGGATGCTTGGTTTGAAAGATGATTTGTTTGTGTCATTGTGAGAGGGTGGAGGCCACACATGAGCCAGCCACATCAAATCTTACTGGAAGTATTGTTTAAAGTAGCCAAATGATTGAAAAAATAAATTTATTATCAATCTAACCCTTCATCCAAACATCTCTTTGGTTAGAGTTAGTTTAGGGTTAGTTGTGAGCTAGAAAACAACTCTAACTTCTAACTTTAGCTAGTAGAACCAAACAGGGCCAATGAAGATATGACTCCCTGTGTCTTTAAACTGATTCTAAGGGGGGTTGGGTTTGGTCGGTACCAACTACTAACCTAGCCAGATAGATGTTCTTTTGCACAGGCAGATACCTACATATAAGCTTGTTTTAACCATTTGTAGTCTCACCAACTTAACTTAGGGGCTGTTCACTTCATTGCCAAAATGAACCATATCATTTGTTGTTAAGCCAAAAAATTACCAAAATTTTGGCAAGGTCTAAATATAAGTTGATGTTTACTTTGGCACCTTACCAAATGATGATAGAATTTTATAACAAATGATGATAGAATTTTATGAGTGGAACTTTCTAGAATTTTGCTAATTTTTTTAGGCATTATCAAAATTTGGTAACAAACCAAATGCTTCCAACATTTGTTGGTTTATCAAATAATGGAATGGTTGAAAGTGGTAATAATCTGAATAGGCCCTTAGAACATTAGAGACCTCTCCTTTTACCAGGACTGCAATGGGAATTTCTAGTATTATGAAAACAGCATTCTGGATCTTTTCATGTTGGAACTATGTGCGTCAGTCTAATATCCATCCTTCAGAATGTGTTCAGAATGAATGGTGGCTCTTTCCTTTCCAGAAAAATCGGCTGGTCGCGGTACCATGGGCACAGATAATGTCCAGACTCCAGACCCGGTGGGATTCATCGAAGCAGCGGACGCGAGAGAGACGGAGTACTAGCGCTGATGTCCCAACACATGCATGCATCAGGCGATGTGCTCAGAATGTGGATGCATTATGGTTTGTTAGAGTATATTTTAGGCGACGTTGGCTTTAAATTGAGAGTCCTTTACCCAATGCCATTAAAAAAAGACGGTTTTGCTATGCAACACGCATGTGTTTTTTTTTTAAGTTATCAGTCAATTTTCTGTTCGTTCGATGGACCACGAAGATTCGTGTGATTTTCTGTAATCGGGCCCGCACCTCCCCACGGTTAGATCCGTTACCGTTTCTTTTTCACCCGAACCCGAAAACGGCGTACTAGCGACACGCGTCCAAAAACACTGTTCAAAAACTTTTCCCCATCTCTCCACCGCTCAAACATTCTCCATGGAGACGACGGCGGCCGTGGCAGCTGTGGCGTGGCCGATTCTCTACGCGGGTCTCGAGCTACCCACTGCGCCATGCCATTTTCTGTGTTGGTTCGCGAGGCGATTAACGCAGTCCCCTCGCCTGGCCTTGAGGCTCCGGCTGCACCGGATCTCGCTCCTCTAGTGGTATCGCAAGGACCAATCCTTGCACCCCCGTCGAAACCCCCAAGGTGAGCCATTGTATGGAGCAGTTCTTAGTGATGCATATAATTGGAATTTTAGTGGGTTCGATGCTTTTGATTTGGCATTTTTAGTTGGGTATTTTTGTCAGATCTGATGTTTTTCTAGCAGGGGGAAGGGGTGTTGGGGTAACACAAGGCAGATCTTAACGTGTTCTAGTAAGTGGGTTTTTTTTTTCATGTTCTAGGCATTTATTGATATAGAACTGGCTAAGTTTGGACTCTGAAACCTAAGTCTGCTTTCATTTGGTGTTTTGTCGAATCTTATTTCTTGTAGATCCGTGTATGTCAATGAAAAGCATGCAAACCGACCAGCTAATTTTGCATCCAATCTGTTGAATGTGGCTGCCATGGCACCCAAACTTTTGTTTGATCTGCAGGGGTTGGTAGGGATTGGTGCTTGCTGCTTTAGATATCTAGAGAGATCCTAAGGTTTCTGTAGTTTGTTTGTGATGCAAGTCAGTGAATCATGATTCTTTTATCCCCCTAAATTAACTGAAAGCCAGTGAATCATAGTTCTTATTAGCAAGAGCAGTACATTTTTCTGAAAGCCTGAATCATGATTTTTTTTGTTAATTGGATTTCTACAAAGTTTAAATCATCTAAATATAAAAATCAAGCCTGTTGTTGCTAAGAGCTAATGGTACTGACAATTTAGGAAACATAACTATAATGGCCCAATTTTATTATGCAACTAAACTATTCAATGTGTGACATCTTCTGCCTGTGATGCTTAATTTCTTCGGAGAACTTACTACTCTGTTTCTGTCTACTTTCTCCTGTCTGAAATAGGTCATTTTTTCAGCGTTAATAGCTAATACTAAATTATAGTATGGGAGTACTAGTTATCTTTCTATCTTTATAGTGTGGGAAACGTCTGTGGTTTGTGTGTAACTTTTGTTAGAAACATCTATGTTTATAGTACTATGTCATTTATTTGCAATTAAGGAGCATAAAGCAGATCTGTGTCAGTAATGCCCCAACTTTTGATGTTTTTAGGAGGGTTGGAGCCTTGGAGGAGGGCAGGCTGAGCAGCACAAATGGCCATGCCTCTGACTCACCAACAGTTGTAAGCTTCCAGCACAGGAAGCCTTTATGAAATATTATATCTTGCACAGGTAGTGTAAGGAGCTAGGTTTTGTTAGTTCTGTTACCATAATCTCTGTTGTAGGGGCAATGGGAGCATGCAGCTTGTATGTCCATTATCAGTAGCTGAGTATGGATTTTAGGGAGTATTTGATTGCAAGATATATCTGAAGGAATTGTAATTTTTTCTGTGATCTGTTGCAGCGATAATAGGGAGGGTTGTGATCTGATACGTGATAGAAAATGCCTTCTCTGTTAGATGATATGTCCTATAATTAAATTTGAATGTTTTTTTACCCGGTACCAGAATGTTTTTTGTGGTATTAGTTTTGAGATTAATTTGACAAGTCAGTTTCAGAAATGCAGGATCTTGAAGTCCCAGATGCAAGAAATAATTTTCGAAGAGTAGGTTTTCAAATTCCTAGTATGACTAATACATCTTAGAAAATCGAAAGATGAAGTTCTGGTCGCTGAGCTTGTAAGCCTAGATGCTCATTTTTTACTGCATATTGTTTTGTTTGATATTTCGCTGAATGCAGAACTTTGTAAGCCTAGATGCTCATCTTCAGAAATTTCCTGGTCTCTGAATAGTCATAATATCTGCACTACAAAATCTTCTGAATTTTTATTTGAGTGAGATGGCATTCCCTGTTTCTAGGCTAAAACTTCTGACAAGATGAATTTGTTCAGGTTGTGTTTCTAACTAGTTGTGCTTTTTTTCTGGGGGGTTGCATATAGCTGGCCGTTTTGGGTTTTTTGTTGTTTTGAATTATAAACTAGGGGGAAGAGTAGCAAAGACGAGACGCAGGTGTGTCTAAATTCAGAACATGGCCTTGTAGGGATATTTGATGATGGCCCTGAAATGCTGCTTTTCTTTTCTTTTAACTTTTGTTGCGCACCAAACTTCTGTTTTTTAACTGTGATCCTGAGCATGTGAGTGGATTTTAATCATTCCCAAATCAGTAACTAATCTATCATAATTAAAGTGACTGAGTACCCTTTGTATGATGTTCTTTTCAAAGTTACAGACTTACAACTAGATGCAGGTATGTTTTGTGTGCTCACAAAAGCATAAGGTACCAAAATATACCTATGAAATTTACTTTGTAGTTTTGCCTTGAGTTGTTTAGTTTTAGAAATAGTACTTTTGGAGATTTTGTGAAGCAGCCAGCAGAACCTAGTTTTTTTCAGATTTGTACAACCCCTATAGCAAGTTTGTTTGATTTGTCAAATTTGTCTATTTTGTTGGAAATATCTTTGTAATTTTTGTTTGAGATTTGTCACTTATTATGTCATATTTGTCCTTTGTTAGTTATGTTAGCAACTGGCAACAGCTAGGTTGTCTATCTGTCATTTTTCTGATTTTGTTAGTTCTGTCACTTGTCTGATTATTTGTCTCTGTGTATTTGTTTTTGTCAGAAATTTGTATTTGTATTTGTCTCTATCTCTGTTTTGTCCCAATTTTTTACTGAACTTTTCATTTTTTTAATAGCAGGTTTTAAGGCCTTCTTTACTCCAGGTGCTGAACTGAGGACTTGCATGTATGAAATGAGAGAATCCAAATGTAGCTATAATTATGCCAATTTTGTCAAAATATGTCTTAACTATTTTGAGATTCTTTTTTAAAGGCAGTGGTGGGGATGGTGGGACGGCAAGCTCTGTCAGCATATTTGTGACCTAAGGAACCGAACCAGCTCAAGGATCTGATGGCGTTTGCTCAAGGGATGGGAGAAAGACGTTTTCCTTGATGGCTAGGGCATGATCACCTCTGTATCACTCCACTAGTAAGTAGCATGTTCATTTATTTGTTATTTAAGAGCTCCTAGTAGGATGAAGAACCCATGCTTAACAAAAGGTTTTGTCAATGTTTTATGTGTGAGCCTAGATGTAGAAGTAGTTGTGGTCTGTAACAGCTAGCTTGTCTATCTCTGTCATTTTTCTGATTTTGTTAGTTCTGTCACTTGTCTGGTTATTGGTCTCTGTGTATTTGTTTTTGTCAGAAATTTGTTTTGTTTTGTCTAAATTTTTTCACATTTTTACTAGAACTCATAAATATGTTTTTTCTCTAATCTAAGTAGAACTAGGAACAGAAACTCTGTCAGCAGGCTGGTGACTTGGCATGAAAAAGCTAAGTTCAGGAAGTTACCTTTGGTTTTGTAATTTCATATTTTGTTGGATTTTTTTCAAGTTATGGGTAGTAGATTAAACTTTTTTTAGACATTTCTAGTGCTGATTGTGTATGGCGATTAAGATTCAAGCTGTAAACTATATCAAGAACCCACTAAGGACTCCCATGGCCAATAGCTGAGACCAGGGCTCAATTGCTCGCTGCGCCTAAGCGATGATCACCTGCTCGCTAGTCCCCTCATCACAAGTGCACCAATCAGCTTACCTCTCTTTCCATCCACAGTAATCTCCTCATCTCTGTTTCTCTCTTTTATCTACAATTAGTTCTGTCAATTATAATCAATGTTCTGTTAGTTCTATCTGCAACCAGGGACAAGATTCTCAGGATGCAAGCAAAAACAGGGACACAAGATTCTCAGGATGCAGGCAAAAGCAGGGACAAGATTCTCAGGATGCAAGCAAAATTCTTTGTTCAACAGACTCTGGTTAGTGTTCAAAACCACATCCAATTGACCTTCCTTCTCCCTCTTGCTCATGTTGGCATCGACCTCACCCTACATGACGCTCGGGAAAGGTGGAAGGGGCAGAGCCAATCTGTCTTTTTTTCTCCTTTTCTTTTGGTTTTAGAATTTTTGATTTGTTTCTTCTTTTTCTGCAATCTTCTTCGGTTTTTGATCCGGTTGTGGTGGGTTCTTTTTTCAGGGAGTCACTTTTTTGGCCCAAAACAATCTGGACAGGCTATAGGTTATTTTGGCCCAAAACAAGCAGAGTATGGAACAAAAGCAACCGGGTTGAGGAATACCCGATAAAGGCCAGGAAGGTACCGTGCGGGAAGGGCTGCATTTGCGGGAGTCGCACATCAACGAAAAACAGAAAAAGACGTGAGCTGGAGATGTTGACATGTGGCAGATCTAAGGGACAGAAATTTGAGTGTAAACACAAAAAATTTCAGATGCATGTCACATAGAGTCCCAACTAAAAAAGACGGTGGTTATCTATGTGCAACTAAAAAAAATTTTAGGCACCCTTATACCATCCACCAAACTTTTTTTTTTACCTGTATGCCATTCCGTCCATTTTCTGTTAGAAAATAAGTTCTGACATGTAGAACCCACATAAGGAAATGACTAATTTGCCCCTTCTCATTTTTTTCCTCTCCTGACTGCCTGCTTCTTCCTCTCCCGACTGCCTACTTCTTCCGTGCGCCGCCTCCCTCAGAAATCCTAGCCGCCGTCGATATGCCGCTGCCGGACCGGCCAGATCCGGTGAACCCCCGTCTTGCCGGACCCCCGCATGGCCAGCCCAGGCCGGCGCGTGCGTGCGGCCAGCCGGCCTGGCCGGCGCGTCCAGGTCGACGCCTCTTCCCCGTGCAGCGAGCCCCCAAGCCGGCGCCCAGGTAGAAAACTGTTCATAGTCGTCGCGACAACTGTGGTGGCGATGATGATTCCGTTCTTCAACGCGGTTCTGGGGCTTCTAGGTGCATTCAGCTTCTGGCCACTGACCGTGTACTTCCCAATAAGTATGCACATTGCTCAGGAGAAGATCACCAGGGGGAGGAAGTGGTGTCTCCTGCAGGGTTTGAGCATGGCATGCTTGATGATCTCAGTTGCAATTGGTATTGGCTCTGGGACTGACATTGTTGATAGCCTGAAGATTGCAACCCCTTTCAAAACTGTCAGCTAAATGCTTTGCTGCAGTATTATTGTAGATTAGTGACAAACAGAAACAGTAATGAGTTGTACAACAATTGTAGGATTCTGGACTCTGATTCTGTGTCTGTGTATCAGTTCTCTCGGATATCCAGCATATGTTCTGGAAAGATTTGTACTTTCTGAACTTTGCTGGGTCAGCTATATTGACACATTAGGTTGTTCCTACTCTGATTGAACAGATTGGAACGGAGAGAGGACTTGGAAAGAGCTCGGAATATGCAACACTAGTATTGGAATAACCTGTAGCCTTTGCCTGTTCGTGTTTCCTGTTCCTCTATGAACAATTTCAGCACATGGATATTTAAATAGTATATGGTCATATTCAAGGTTGTTTAAACTTATCTACACATAAAGTTTCTCTCTTTTTTTGGCATGGCACTTTTACAGAAACAAAAGAGTATTGAGTACATGACTGATTTTTGTACAGGGCAGCTTGTACATAAGTGCAAGCTTTCAGAGGCCGCTAAAAACCTCCATATTATGAGTCCTTTACCCCTATGCCATTAAAAAAGATGGTGATTACCTATGTGCCACTAATTTTTTTTTTTGTATGCAATGGTTATGCACCTGCTTGAATGTTGATAATATGACCCAAGTAATTTAGTAGTAATGTCATGTATTTTTTCTATTGTCTTCCCATATTTTTTTGATTTATTCTGATTATTTTGGGCATTTTTCTGATTTTTCTGAATTATTCTGATTTTCTGTATTTGTTTATGCATTTTACTGTATTTTTTAGAATTATCCAGATTTATTAACCAATTTTCCTGAATTTTTGTGAATTTTTCTGAATTATCCTGATTTTCTGTGGATTTTTTGATTTATTTACCAATTTTCCTGTAGTTTTTAGAATTATCGGGATTTATTAGCGAATTTCCCTGAATTTTCGTGAATTTCTAGACATTTTATAAATTAATTACGAATTTTCTTACTTATTTCCTGATTTAAAATTAATTCTGTTATTTTCTAAATTATTTTCTGATTTTCCGCATTTATTTACTATTTTAAATTTATTTTTATCATTTATCTAGTAATAAGTTGAAACAATCTTTTTATACCTCCTCTATTTCCTCTATTTGACACCGTTAACTCTCCATCCATCCAAAATAGCGTGTAGGTAAAAAAAAGTTTGGTGAATGATATAAATGTGTCTAAAAATTTTTTTAGTGGTATATAGGCCACCATCTTTTTTAATGCACATGGGTAAAGGACATTCAAAGTTGATTGCGGACACGAGTACAGCTGCTTCTGCCTGCCTGCCTGCAGGTTGAATGGATCCACGTCGTCCGTACGTCCTGGCTGTCGTCGGCCGGATTCGCTGGATTCGACCCCCTCCTTCACCGCCTCCGCCGCGACGGCGTTGACCCCCGGAAAGTACGGCGCGACGTCGTCGTTGTCGGAGTCCGGTGAGGAGGGGCAGCGCGGTGGCGTCGTCAGAATCCGCCGCCTCCTTCGTGGCAAAGCTCTTTGAGTTCAGTCCACATACGCCGCCGCTTCGACTTCCATCATCCAGCTCCTGTTCGTCGTCCACACCACCACGTCCAGATCTTGTTGTTGCTGCATCCTGCGAATCCCCTTGTTCTTTTTTTTCTTTTGAGAAATCCCCTCGTTCTTATGTCAAGAGACCAGATCAAAGTTCTTTCTCTCTGGATTAATTGATTTGTATGCCAATTTTCGCATTGAACCGAGCCATCTGATCTGCCCTTCACTTATCTGGTTTGATATGTTGCTGATGTTTGGGATCCCTGATTTCTTTTTGGGTTGGTTTTATGCTATTCTTTTGATAAAAAACACAATTGGAGGAGGCTGTTGCGATGAGGATATCAAGCTCCCTCTTCTGAAGACATTGAGGACACTCGCTAGCAGAATCAAACCAATTAACATAATCACCACTGAGTCCAGCAAGGAGGGGTGGCGTCGCCGGTGGAGACCGGCGAGGAGGGCAGCGCGGCGGCAATGGAGGAGTCCAAAGACTGCTACTCCGTAGGTGCCAGCTACCTTTGGTCGCCTCGGTGCCGGCCGGTGTGCTCTTCCTGCCGCGTTCGCTCTCGAGCACGATTCGATTGTCATGGTGACCAGCGCCAGCGCCGACAGGAGTATGGGGGTGGGGGCAAATGGCAACCGGCGGCGGGGACGACTTGGTGGTGGGGACGGCGGCAGAATGGAGAGGAAGACGGAAGAAAGAGGAAGGAGAAGGAAAGTGAAGGAAAATGAGATGGATGGAAGGAAAAAGGAACGGTAGTGGCATGGATCTAATTTTGAAAATTACAGTGGCATTGTACTGATTTTGTGAATAGTAATAACACTTTTATAATTCTGCAAAGTTGCAATGGCATGGAACCAATTAATATATATATATATATATATATAAAGGAAAATGCAAAAACGATCATATGTATATGTGCACCAACAATCTGCACCATTGATGTGGGATCAATCAAGATCTCGACCGTTGATGTTAAGTGTAGTTTATAATGAGTAAATGAATGCTTTCGAGATTATATTTTTGAGATTATATAATCTGAACATTATATTTGAACATTATATTCTTCGAAATTATATTTTTTTGAAATTATAATCTGAACATTATATTTTTTTGAATTTATAATCTGAACATTATATTTTTCAAAATTATACTTTTCAAAACTATATTTCGAAATTATAATTTAAATATTAACTTTTTTGATCGCGTTTTAGGTACATAAAAAATGTTTTCTCTCTAATCTACCAGGGACACGTGTCACCACGTCCATATTGGTCCTATATATACATACATACATATATATACATACATACATATATACATGTACATGTATGTATATGTATATGTATGCATACATACATGTATGTATATGTATGTATGTACCTACATGTATATGTACGGTCATGCTAGGGGGCACGCATCGCGGTACCAAACCAGTAGCGCGACTCACAAGTCCTCAAATCCCGTTTTTCTGCTTCCCTCCTGCACATCCCTCACTCGAGTTAAAATTTTACTACCAGATCTCAACTGCAATTCCTGTTTTTTGTCATGCTCCCGCAGATCTCTTGTGTATGTTAAAATTTTATTGGATGCTCCCTCACGATGACATGCATGGTTTCTGCGGTGGGATTGAGTTAAGATTTTACTGGAGCACGGTAGGATGATGCAGCGAGTATGTGAGTGGAAATTTTACTAACGAAACCCCGGTTGTAGGACTTAATATTTTTACTATGCTGCATTTTCACACATTTGCTTACACGGTGTGTTTTGAGTAATAATTTACAATACAAACTGGTACAACCATTGTATGAGTAAAAAATTACTGAGAGAGTTACAATGCATAGATCGGTTCTACAACCAAGCACAGATTGATTCTCCAACCAAGCAAATAGTCACCATGCACCCCGGTTGCTTCGGTGCCGTCGGCGGAGTCCAGCGAAGTTGACATGCCGGCAGGTGGAGTGTTCGACCATAGACATGCCAAAGGGGGCTGTGATTGCTGCTTCATCCATTTTCTAGTAGCTAGTAAGGATCTATCACAGATCATAACAAACTGGTGCTTGAGTAAGGATCGATCAAATATCAGAACAAGCTGGTGCTTGGGCTGTCACATGCAGGATTCTCATCACACTGTATCGAGATGGAAATACAATAAATCACTTGATTTCACATCCATCTATAAGAAGATTAACTCTGTAGAAAGAATCAACATAGAAGACAAGCATGTCTTCCTGGTCGCAGGGTTGGGCAACGACGATGGTTTCAGCCTGAGAGGAGATCAATTAAAGCGTGGCAAAGGAATCAATAGCTGCTAAATGTTGCACCGCACCAAGCTCTTATGGTCGCCGAACCGGGACAAGCACAGAAGATGCGCCGCCGCCGTCATCTGTCATCCTCCGACAACCTAACCTCCACCTCTACAGATCTAGACATGGGATGAAGGCACCGCCGAATCTGCTCTTCCAGTGCATCAACAACCCGTTCCGAGGAGAGGACCTTCCGATGTCCCTCCTCAACGGCGGGAATCCGCCCATGGTGCCGCCGCTGCCGTCGAAATGCTCCTCCGATGCACCGCCGCCGTTACTGGATCACTCCGCCAGTTGCTGCACGATAACGAGATCCATAAAATTAGAAAATGATTTATTAGTTACTGTGGGAATCAGATATAAATAAGTATCATGTCAATGAGTAAATTTTTCACTGACCATGATGAGTGAGACCGTGGAGAGAGGTTGCAGGTAGAGATTGGAGTTAGGAAGTAAAAATTTTACCCAAAAATGAAATATGCGGGATGAGCAATCCCATCGATTGGTTGCAGTAAAAATTTTACTGAGATTTTTGGATGGTGGGAGCCTTGGACGTATCGCTGGTATGCAGTCGCGCTACCAAACCTGATAACGCTAGACAGCACGCAACGTGCCACGAAAGTGGGAGCGCGCCTCCTAGCAACACCTCCTCCCGGTTTTTTCTTTTTTTTCTCTTTCCTCCTTCCTCCGCACCCATATAGCGACGGTAAAAAAATTACTTGCGTTTTCTAATTCGCTCCGCACTTCTTTTAGAGCAGTTAAAATTTTACCCGCGGTTTCAGTTTTCTGTTCCTCTTGCCGTTCAGTAAAAATATCACCACCCTCCAGATATTTCTTTTGGGGTGCCTATCTGTTTGTCGACAGATTTTGCACGTTGCATTTCCATTACAGTTGAGTAAAAATATCACCAATTTGTTTCCTGATTAATATTTTTACTCATATCACATTACGCCACTATCAGCAATCCTTTTACAATTCATTATTGATTTGCTTTCTCGTTTCGTCACTATCCAGAAAATTTTTTTACTCATATCACATTACGTAATATTTTTACTCCATAGTCCTAATTGACATATAGTGATATTTTGCTAAATAAATTCTAATGAATAAAATATTAACTGATAAGTTTGGATTATAGTAAAAATTTTATTAATTAGCCATACACGCGTTCAGAATCTGTACTCATATGACTTCACGTAATATTTTTACTCCAGAGCTCTAATTGACGTATAGCTAAATTTTTCATTATAAATTCTGATGAGTAAAATGTTAACTAATAAATTTCGATAGCAGTCAAAATTTTACTAGCCATACTTGTCTTCCACATGAGTACATAATTTACGCAGATGTTTCAGTCAACACACCGCTGACAAACTAGACGCATCTGGAAGAGCAGGGGAAAAACTAGACGCATCTGGAAGACACTAATCTGCAATCTTGCCTCGGTCGACGACAAGAAAAAGAAAAATGCAAATCTCTTGCAAGACAGCAACGCCGGAGATGAGCAGATGATTGAAGCAGATCGAATCCTAGTGGACAGCATGCATCGTTGCTGAGGCAGGCAGGCGCAACTTCTCACTACTTAGGTCTTCCACGATTCCATCTCACCGCGTCACACCGGCCACGAAAGAAAGCACGGCCACGTCTCCAGAATGCAGGGAGGGCGCCGCCGGCGAGGGGCAGCCAGTCCGCTGCTTCAGGCCACCTCGATCCCCTACCATGCAGAAACGTGGCTGGCGATGGAGTGCCCTGGCGAGGTTAGGGACAAGCACCAGGCCGGGGCTTGGCTCGAAGTAGCGGGGGGCTGTCGCCGTTTGGTGCAGGTGACGCCGGAGAGGAATGGTTGAGGCTCCCGGAGCCGTGACTCCCGTCTCTTTTGCCGCACCCGCCGGAGGGGTCCGTGGAGGCGTGGCCGGTGGCCGGAGGCTCTCGCCTCCACCGGCGCCGCCGTTGAACAGGCCTAACCGTGCGGCTACCGAGGTTCCCTCTGCCTACGATCTGGATCCTGCCGGCAGATGAGCATCGAGCCATTGAGGGGGCGTGGAAGGCTGGACATTGCCGTGGTCGCCGGTAGAAAGCCTCGTCACGTCGCTAGTCTTGCCGACGACGGGGGTACGGGTTAATGCCAGATCCAAAAAAAAAAAGGGGAATTAGGGATTAGGCATGAATAATAGTGATTTTAATTACGGTGCTGTACAAACTCATAGAAGACAAAATATTGGGGAAATCCGAATGGTGGGTGGGGAGTGTGATTAAGAGTTAAAAAATTACCCAATCGCTGGTGCCATGCCGGTAGAGTTGTAGGCGCGCTACACATCTGGTAGCACCAGCGTGCCCCATATATATATA
>CM002481.1:23663521-23678277 GCA_000325765.3 Leersia perrieri
GGAAATTCGTTAATTATGTGCAATTGCATTCATCGATCATCCCATCTTGCTATTTAACTGCATGTACTTTATAATTCATATATATAGCTACTGATGTTATTCATGGACTGAGATCGACCGATAGATTTGTCAGGCTCATCTACTTTGTGAAAGAACAATTTGAGCGAGCAGAACTAGGAGCGGCTGATCACATCGGATGACACCCTTGCCTTTTCTCCGGCAGGAGCAACGCATGCTGGAGAGCAACAAGTGATGGACCAGTGGTGGCGGCAGCTTGGATAGCTCATTAACCCGCGAGTTATCTTGCGGCAGGCGAGCATAATCGCCGTGGATCATTCGGAGCAGGAGACCATCGGCGGCATAATGCAAGCAATAGACATCGTGTAATAATTTTTTTACGCGTAATGCAAGTTCTGCTTGACAGGCGCTATGTAATTTTTTATGGTTGAAATGTATGTGACCAAATTTGTACCAGATTTGTAGTTGCTCTGCTCCTGTGATTCAGTGAATTTTTAGTAAGTAATTTTTTTACTCAGTGAGTTGATAAGAGGTTATATCTTTAATAAGTAAATTTTTTGCCGAGGTTTCAGTCAAATTTTTTAGTATGGTTAAAAGAAGTGAGTGAATCTTTAACAGGGAAAACGTAGGAGAATAAGTGAGTAGCAAATAGACCAGAAAAATTTTTACTTTTCATCGCCAGGTGCAGAGACGGGCCAGAAAAATGGAAAACTCAGGACGTGAGTTAATTTATAACTCAACATTTGAAACTGCGGGGTTGATCAATCATACAAAACTACCAGTAGCTCGCAGTTAAGATTTTACTCAAAATTTGATATTGCGGGATGGCATCAGGACCCTCCTGAGTCGCGCTATATTTTTTTGTTATATATATATATACACGGTAGCGCTAGGGGGCGCGCAGCGTGCCACCAAAAAAGTAGCGCGACTCACATAACTGTTATTCCCCTCCCGCACAACAAAAAAGTGAGTTAAGATTTAACTCATTGATCTCTCACACCTAAGGTGTCCTCCCGCACATCTCATATGCGAGTTAAAATTTTACTCTCCACTTTAAGCTGTCCTCCCACACATCCCAAATGCGAGTTAAAATTTTACTCATATTTAAAAATTGCGGGATTAGTCAGTTGGGTGGATCCACTAGACCTCGCTGGTAAGGCTATGGGCGCTCCCAAATCTAGTAGCACGCAGCGTGCGTATCTGCACCAATATGGACGCAGTGACATGTGTGCCTGGTAGATTAGAGAGAAAGGATCTTTTATGTATCTAAAACGCGATAAAAAAGTTAATATTCAGATTATAATTTCAAAATATAGTTTCGAAATATAATTTTGAAAAATATAATGTTCAGATTATAAATTTAAAAAATATAATGTTCAGATTATAATTTTTTTAAAAAATATAATTTCAAAAAATATAATGTTCAGATTATATAATCTCAAAAATATAATCTCGAAAGCATTCATTTACTCATTATAAGCTACACTTAACATCAACAGTCGAGATCTTGATTGATCCTACACCAATGATCCAGATTTTTGGTGTACATACACATATGATCATTTTTGCATTTTCATACACACACCACACACAGAGGACGATGAAATCGTTGATTGTGCGGCGCATAAAAGGTTACCTTCGTTTTATAATGGTCAAACGTTGATATGATTACTTGGTGGTTTATGTAGTGTAAGGATTTTTATTTTTTATGCCTTCCGTCTCATTTAGACGTGCAAATTTTTTAATAAGGCGAATTATATAAAAAATTATATATATATATAAATATTTTTTTGAAATTTCGGGGAGGGGGGGGGGGTTGAGAGGGACCTCTTCGTATCTGTGATTCCAAATTCGCCAGAGGGTAAATATGAGCATGATCATCTGCCACACCACCTCAACCTCAAGTGTCTTCTGTAGTGCAATATATACCTTGAGGATTAGTTTTTTTGCTAAAGGGTAAGATTTTGATCACGAAGTGACCATCGCTCGAGGTTTGAATAGAGGAAAAATGCACAACGGACTAACGGAGGAGGTTGCAGATGATTACCTAAACCAGTTTGTAACGTAGCCTGTTGATGTCGTGTCGTATGAATGAGTTTGAAATTAGAACAGCAAAGGGAAAAATCCAATCCATGTATATATGTGTTCTGGCGAAATAGGCCTTTCAAAATGGGTTTTCATCTGCTAGACTGGATTAACGCGCCAAATACGTGTCGGTTTTATAGTAAAGACCTGACATGTTTTTTTATATTTTAGTCCTTTCAAAAAGCTTATTTTACAAATAGACATATTAAAAACTTATTCCGGAAAGGACTTTTTAGAGCGCCAATGTCGTTGGCGTCATGGTCTTACGGCACAACGCCAGTGATGTTGGCGTCGTCCCTCATGCGGTCCTGCCACGAAAATCGTAAACGTTAAGTGGTTTGGTGTCATCATCATTGGTGTTGTGGACTTATTAGTAAAAATATTTAAAATAGATTCCCAATGATGGTAATGCTGCCGCCAAGGATTTATTTATAAATATTTTTTTACAAACAAATTTTTTGGATGACCTATGTGTATGTACGGTGCCACTTTCTACCACTTTCTTCCGAGCTATAGAATGAATTATTTTTGACCGTATCCTTACTTTAAGCCAGATCTATTAATTAATAATGTTCTTATGCTTCTGTCTTGAGAGAATAATTTATTAATTGTAGCTATCGGTTTTCCTGCAGTTGAATGCAATGCTAATGCCTATGCACTGACAACTCTGAATTTTCCTAACATAACCTAGTGGTCGATTCGGTTTCAGAACTAGGCTGGGACTGTGCCTTCCTCGTAGTAGGCTGGACCAAAATCCAGCCGAGAGGGTAGCCTTTAGAAGCAACAGGTTGGGAGAACTGTACTGTCTATTTACTCCTACACGGTTTCATGGAGCCGATAGCTGCCGATAGCTGATCTGAATGATACAATCTTGGTGCTAATCCCCAAGTAAAGGACCCGAAGTTTCTAACTCAGTTTAGACCTATCACCCTTTGCAATGTTTTGTACAAAATTGGGGCAAAAGTTTTGGCAAACAGGTTGAAAGGGATTCTGCCAATTCTAGTCTCAGAGAAACAAAGTGCATTTGTGCCAAATCGTCTGATAACCGATAACGTTTTCATTGCATACGAGTGTATCCACACTTTACAGAGCAGGAACCCAAGAATACCGTTTTGCGCGGTTAAATTAGACATGATGAAAGCATACGATTGGATAGAATGGCACTTCCTGGAACAGATGCTCCTAAAACCAGGCTTCTCAGATGCTTGGGTTGCAATGATAATGCGCTGCGTGAGTTCCGTCAGATATGCTGTTAAGCGGAATGGTTCAATTTCAGAGTTTTTCACTCCGTCGAGAGGCATTCGGCAAGGAGACCTGCTATCCCCATACTTATTTATCCTGTGTGCAGAAGGGTTCTCAGCCTTGTTAGTTGAGGAGAGGAATCAAAATAAAATAAAAGGAGTGAAGTTTGGAGCTAGTGGACCACATATCACACATCTTCTGTTTGCTGATGACAGTGTTGTTTTCCTACAAGCAACTATTCAGCAAGAGGCTTAAAAATCTGTTACGCAAATATGAGAGAGCTTCTGGACAAGGTGAATCTGGCTAAATCTTCAATTTTCTTTGGTAAAGGCACTTCACAGGAAGTTTAATCAAACATCAAGCAAACCATTGGTATTCACCAGGAAGCTTTGAATGAAAAATATTTGGGTTTACCTACACAGGTAGGTAGATCAAAAAATGGTGCTTTCAGGAACTTGGGGGAAAGAATGTGGAGTAGGGTATCGGTTCTAAAGGGGCAGGGTTTATCCAAGGCTGGGAGGGAAGTGTTGGTAAAATCTGTACTGCAATCCATTCCTACTTATACGATGAGTGTCTTTAAGTTACCAAAAGGTCTGTGTATGAGGTTAACTTCTATAATCTCTCAGTTCTGGTGGGGAGCAAAGGCCGGGCAGAGGAAGACGCATTGGGTTGGGTGGCATAAAATGTGCAAAGGCAAAAAGAATGGAGGATTGGGTTTTAGGAATTTAGAGGACTTTAATCAGGCCTTGTTAGCCAAGCAAGGTTGGAGGATAATAACACACCCCCAATCTCTATGCTCCAGAGTCCTAAAAGCACGTTATTTCAGAAATGGGTCTTTTCTAGATGCTCGGTGCCCGAAGAAAGCTTCATACACTTGGCGAAGTATTATTCATGGAAGAGATTTGATGAAGGAAGGACTGGTGTGGAGAATTGTTGATGGAAATTTAGTTAACTTTATGACAGCCAACTGGATTCCCAGACCAGGTTTAATGAAGCCATTGGGGACCAAAGTCCCGGGTGTTGGAGGAATGGTCAGTGACCTTTTTGTCCCGGGAGAGAGGAAATGGGATGTGGGTAAGGTTAATGAACTGTTTTTTCCTTGTGATGCTCAAGATATCCTTCAAATTCAGATTCCTCAATGGGAGGATGGAGATTATATGGCCTGGAGCTTCACCAAAACAGGAGTTTTTTCAGTTCGTTCGACTTATCATATGCGAAGAGCACGGCAGGATAGGAATAATATTTCATCCTCTGATAACCAATTAGCCCATATGGGTTGGCAAAATCTGTGGAAAGTCGATACTCAAAACAAAATGAAGGTACATTGCTGGCGCCTAATTCAGAATGGGTTGGCAGTAGGATTTGAGCTGCAAAGAAGACATATCAAGGAAGGGGTAGTGTGTACTTTCTGTGCGAGAGTGGAGACAAATATGCACAGATTCTGGGAATGTCCTTTCTCAAGATGGGTTTGGGATAGATTGGAAATGAAGTTGGATATGAAGCTACATAAACCAGGTCCTTGCTGCAACGAACAGCGCAACCTATCAAGTTGGTTGTTGGACAGGCTAATTGACCAGCCGGAGGAGTATCTCTCTGTTTTGGTTGTCACTCTATACAATCTGTGGACGGCCCGTAATAATGTTGCACATGGTGAATCGAAGGAAAACCCTGATCAGGTGGTGGAAAGAATCATATCGCAGCTAACCGAATGGAGAAATTTGAAGGGAGAGCAACCTATTCCTGTTCACCGTCCGACACAATGTTGGGAGCGGCCGGCACAGGGGTGGATCAAACTAAACGCTGATGCAGCCTTCAAGTCGGATGAAAACACATGAGCTGGGGGTGTAGTGGTGAGAAATGATAGAGGACAATTCGTGGCGGCTGCAACGTTTCTCTTCCCTGCGGTGATGGATGCACCGATGGCTGAAGTTCTGGCATGCTATAGATCGCTGGAATTTGCTAAGGAGGTTGGTTTTCAGAGAGTCGTCCTGGAAACTGACAATATCCAAGTTCAGAAGATGTTGTCTGAAGAAGGAGTGATCCGTTCGGTCTACGGGACCATTGCGATGGAGATGAAGCATTTATCAAATACTTTCCTGGGTTTTAGGGTAACCTGGGCTAGAAGATCGCCGAACATGGTAGCTCATCGTTTAGCTAAATTTTGTTTTTCTAATGAACTTGTTTCGACCTGGTATACAATCCCACCGGATTGGCTTAGGTCAGATTTGTTTAAAGATTGTAACTCTTCTTTGATGAGTGAATAAACGCTACCATGCTTTCCCCTCAAAACAAAAAAGAAATCATAAGTTTATCAGTCGAATTTGGCATCTTCTTGGAACAACCTCTAGGGAAATTGTTGGTTTATGGCCCATTAGACCCAGGCCCATTTTGTCACACAAATATGTGTACCGCTGAATTGTGTTGTGCAACAATTTGAAATTTCCCCAAATTATGACACACCCTACATCAAGATGATGTAGAGAGCTTACATCAAAGAAAAAAGAAGTGCCGAACAGTCCTGTATGTTTCATGGTTGGGAGTAAGAAGCTCATGACATGTCTTTTGGTAACAAACCACAAACCACTGCTAGTACATTACATTGCAACCTTTTTCCTGCGATCAACTGCTGATGCAAGAATTTTTTGTCCTGGTAATGGACACTTGGACACCTTTTGATATCAGTTACATAAGGCATGATTGATGAACGTATTGACACTTGGATAGAGGGTGAGGATTTGAGCGTGTTCTGAAATTCTGAATCTCAAAAACAGAACATGAAGCTACCATTCCAGGAATCTTAGAATAACATAGCCACCAGAATGTCAATCTCCATATTGCCAATCTCAACGCAGTGGAACTGTGTTTATAATTTATACGTAGTAAGAACATGAAGCTCCTGAAACTTGAAAGGCATATTTTCCTCTTCATCCTGAACTGAATTCCTTGCTGCAGCAAGCCGCCATGGACCGAAACCTTGGACTCTGCAAACCAGCCCCTGCCGGCTGAAGTACTTAAAAATACTTAGACGTGGATACACGGGTAAGTATATTATTATTTATGTTATTACCTTCACTTGATAAGGGACGTGTCGACTAGGGATAAGCAGCATGTATTGATCCCTAATTCAAGAATCAATATTGCACATGTAATGTCAAATTGACAGTACGTTTTTTTTTCACTCAGGATAGCGGGCATCAGTACATTGAAAAGTATTAACTGCCGGTTTGCTTTCCGCTAAAGCTGTCGTTATGGTTTCTATCTATCTTTTTTTTTTCGACTTTTGGCTACATACTCTTTTCCATTCACTGCTAATCCTTTCTTTGTTCGGCAATACAATCATTATTATCTCTTCCTGTCTAGCAAGTAATTTCTGATGGTCAGTTCACTGTTCAGAGAAATTGTTGTTAGTGCACAAGCTTCAATCTGTTAATCTCTTTTTCAGATATGCAAAACGCAGTGCATATTTTGCAAAGTCACGCGCCATAAGTGGTAATCACAAACCATGCCAAATTGCAATTAGCTGGACCATCTCCTCAATCTCATCCACATGCATCAGTTTGTGAGTTTTGAGAAGATCCATTGCAAATAAGCATAGTGTACCTGCTCCATTTCACAGTTTACTAATCAGCATGAGCATCACAAGTCTTGAAGTGGAAAGAGTGAAAGACTAGTCTAAAACGATATTGTAACGAAAATTATTTTGAATATAGTAGAGAGGAGAAAGATTGTGTCGGGGCAGGGACCTCGCACGCCCCGCAGGCGCGCACGAGCAATGGCTAACGCAGTATTTCAGTTTTCTCCTTTAGGTGACCAGGGTTAGCGGTTCGAGCTGGAAGCCACGTTCGAGCTGTTCAACGCCCTCCTGCCGTAGCTCAAGTTAACCAAGTCGCTGTTCGATCGGGGGTCGAAAAGTAGATGCTTCTGACCAACAGGCAACAAGGGGGAGACAATTATGGGACCACAGCTGTACTTTCAACTCGCCAATGGGACCACGAAGGACAGCCTGATGGATTAGGACCACGCGTAGGAGCAAAATGACTGGCATATCCACATCTTTGTACCAGCCCTGTGAGGGCTATATTGTATTTTTCTTTTTGGTATCTGGGCCCTATAAAAGGAGGACCCCAAAACCCTACAGGGAGGACGATTTTTTGAGGAAAAAAGAATAGATTAAGTGACAAATATACTCGTGTTCGAATCAGAGTGCTTGTGCCATTCGGAAACGCCTGTTCCTTCAAATCTATAAATTTCCTGGCCAAAGCTAGCGCTTCGACAGATTGCGTGGGGATGGCAAAATTATAATATTGAATCCGTATGATCTAACTGCTAATGCATTGTAAACGCCGCGCTTCTGCCTTTTTTTGGGTAATGTTTCCTCCATGTAAAGAACTATACCCATGCAGGTGTCACAATATCAGTACATCAAGGACTTCCTTCTAATGTAAGGTCTTTCTCTGAAGTGTTTATCTTCAAGCTAATAGTTACTCTCTATTGTTCTAACTACTCGAGTTTCTTTATGTCCCTAGATTAACTTTCCTTCTTTCTCTCTGAAACTCTGTCTAACTATTCATGGCTGTCAGTTTATAGTGTCATAAAAACTTGGTTGAACAAATCATATGAAGATTTTTTTTTGGGGGAATGCGCAGCAGGATTGCACATTTTTTAAATTAAAATCGAGGAATTAGAGAGTACAAAGCGTGCCAGATGCCATGGCGGGCTTACATGACTGATATCTCGCAACTAATTGACACGACCAAAGCAAGAAAGCCGAGACAAGCTCCGCCAGACACCCCCGTCCCGCCGCGCTCCAGGAGCTGGCAGTTTTGGCGGTTTCCACCAGATCCATGAAGACCTCAAGCCAGCGGCGGCGGCGATCCTCGAAGACGGCTGCGCTCCTCTCCTTCCAGATCGTCCAGGCGACGAGCACGACCATAGTGTCATAGCCGCGACGTTATGCTGACGGGATGGAGGCCCTGGCTGCAAGCCACCAGTCAACAAAGCATGACTCAACAAAGCATATCAAGACAATGTGCATATTTAGCCATGAAGACAGAGACATATATATTCCAACACATCGTCATGAACAAAAATAGAAAATAGTCAGTGCTCTGAAGTTTGCACAATGTTCAATAGATGTAGAGCATCAATGCTTTGTGGTTCCAATGTGGATGCCACCGCGCGAGCGTTGATGTGTGTGTTTTGAAGGATAAGTGGCAGGAGCTCTGCTGTTCAATATACTCCCTCCATTTAGAAATGATAAGTGTATAGTGTTTTAGGTGCCGTTCAAAATTGATCAACGTGTTAGCTTGCTGCAGTAAATTCTTTCTTGGGAGGTATGCACAAACTCCTGGTTATCCAACCTATAATTACTGCAGGTGCATGCAGATGACTGCTCACATGCAGATGGAGTACTAGTACAACGGGTGCAAATGCATTGTTATCCAAACTTAAGCTATTTTTTTTATCGTTGCTGAGATGCATGTATTGGTATTGCTGCTCACATGGAATACGCAGATCAAAAACGAACGGAGGGAGTAAATAGGAAAGCCAGGAGTTTTTACAATAGCGTTTACATGCGGAAGAAACCGCACGGATTAGCAAAGAACCAGGAGAGAGAGAGGAGTCGGGAATTTTTCGTGCGGCGTATCAGTATCTCACTTTGCTGGGACTTTTGTCCTTTTGCTTATGCTAATGGGCTTAATCTCATAACCAATTAATGGGCCTAATCTTATAACCAATTAAGGGGCCTAAAATTGTTCAGTTCCAAGCAATCTTGTTGAGAGGAAGTGCGGCTTGTTCATTTCCAAAGGGATTGAACTCCAGATAACGATTTTGAGATACAATCATTTTCTTCCTCTCTGATACACAAAAACTCCATGCAACCTCCAAAGTTAGTAGATCTTCATAGGCTGTAACTTGCAACAGATAAGCAAAACAGCACCCTTCGTACTTCCTAAATACATCTATATGAAAATGTTTTTTTACTATACTGGTAATAGCCAAAAGATATGTTCGGCGCTTCCACGTCTTGCTTCGCACCTGGGTCGGGCAAGCCTAACAATACAACAGGCAGTACTAAACAACAGATGGATTAGAGATTTGCAGGGGAGCTTATCAGTGCAAGCCTTAGAAGAATACATTCAACTCTGGGAAATTATGCAAGATCTCTAACTGCAGGACAATGCCACAGACTTAGCCAAATGGAAGCTAAGGAGCCATGGACACTAAACAACAGCTTCGGCATATGAACTGTTCTTCATAGCAAGAACACGACCAACGTTCTCTGAATTCATTTGGACAGCAAAAGCGCCATCAAGAATAAAATTCTTTATGTGGCTGGTTGAAAAGGGCAGATGTCTCACGGCCGACAATCTACATATTAGAAACTGGCCGCATGATCCAAAATGCTCTCTTTGTCGAGTTTCAGATGAAGACTGTGATCACCTATTCGTCAGATGCCAAATGACAAATAGAGTATGGAGCCTACTCATGAATTGGGTGCAGGTAACCTTCATTGTATCGGGCGATAGCAATCGACCCCTCTTTGAGTGGCTGATGGAAGCTAGAATGAATTTTTGGACGAGCTACAAGACTTCTTCCTTCGACAGCCTTGTCTTCCTGACTTGATGGATGGTTTGGAAGGAAAGAAATAACATAATATTTAACAACAAACAGAAGACGGCTGAGCACATTTTCCATGAAATAACAGAGGAAATCAGAGTGTGGAAGGAGGTCGGTGTCCTCAGAGTAGTTGAATAAGGTTTCATTCTAGGGTTAATTGGATCCATGCCATTACAAATACGACAGTTTAGAAATATGCCACTACAGTTCAACAAATTAGATCTATGCCACCGTAATACTTTACATATGCCATGTTGTATGTCTAATATGCATGTTGACTCGTTTTTTCCCAGAAATTGACTGTTGTATTTTGGTATGGACCTAATTGCCCCTGCTCATTGACCGACACAACAAAACAGATCCTGAGTTTCTCTCTGTCACGGTTCCCTAACCCTCGCGAGCGGGAGTGGCATCGACGGCGGCGAAGTGCAGCGACGACAGCGACCCCAATATTCTCTCCCTTTCCCTGCCTTAGCCCTAGCGTGAGGCGTGAGATCTGCTGCAGCTGGTGACGGCGCCGGGCAGCGGCGGCGGCTGGTGGCCGGCGATGGAGGAGGGTGGCGCATAAATTTGGCAGATTTCAACTAATATGAAATACATACATTCCTGCATACACACGTTCAATTGATACTAAAGCATATGCATTTGTTCGATAATTTTGTCAAAACCGTGGCTTTTGCTTGCACGCGGCATCTGATCTTGCTCTGAAAGATTAAATTTGCTGCTCTGATGAATCAGGCCAAGTGTTGCTGTTGCCGCTTGCTTCTTCTTGATCCTCTGCTGTTGCTTGTTGCTGGCCTCATTGCTGCCACTTCTATTGTTGTCGCTGCTGGTGTTTGCTCCTCTGCCCGCGAGATGCTGCTGCTTGCTCGGCGCTGTCGACGCCAGCTGCCGCAGCAGCCCAACACGTTCTTCGCGCCGCTCGGCGCTGGCACCATTGGCCGCCGCCGCCGCGGTTAGGGAAGGATAAAGAGAGGGTGGTAGCCGTGCACATAGCTGTCGCACTTCGTCGTCATCGCCGCAGGTAGGATTAGAGAACGGGGGGAATCTGGTGAGATGTGTGCGGTCTCGAAGGGAAAGAAGCAGGGGCATTCTGTCCATATGAAAATACGTTTGTCAAAATACGGAGTCAACGAGCCCAGGGACGCACAGCATGGCACGGATATAATTCTGTGAGTTTTGCAATGGCATGGATCTAATTTGTTGAAAGGCATATTTCTAAACTGTGAAATTTCTAATGGCATAGATCCAATTAACCCTTAATTCTAATATACTATAATACCCGTGTTTGAGTTTTTACTCAAGCACGGGTAAACGACAGTATAATGTCGTTCTTATTTGTAACTTTTCTTCCCTCATATTTAATAAAATCAGGTCGCCTCCTTTGGCCGACCCGAAAAAAAAGTTTTTTTTTCATTTATACGTTAAGAAGCATATAGGAACAAGGACACTATAGTCTAAAGTATGCATCAACCGTCTATGGTTGTTCTTATTCTCCGAATGCATGTCTATAGTTCTATTTTGCAAGTTTCACTTGGCAACATGCCAACATGTCTTAGAGCAATATGTACTCCCTTCGGATATAGGGGCGTGGGAATATTAAGTTTATAACAAATTTTAATGTAGGGGTGGACATAAAGTATTCTTTTAGAAAATAGATTATACTACATTAAACACAGGCTCTCAATTAGCAATTTATTGCAAAGTCTCAGTGTTCTCAAATGCCAACACAAGACGTTATTTAATTCCAATCACAGTATCGTCTTACAAATACTGAACACAACTAGGTCAATGCAAAATTGCCATAGTGCTGTTCAGTTCATCCTGATACTGAAAACTATGCTGGTTGGCTCCAGAACAGTTGAAGACAGTATTTTTTTTAAATAAGCCGCACACGAAAGTTTGAATTTGTGCAGATAGATAGAAGCCCACAAACTGAAGCGTGCCGCAGTAACGAATGCTCCAAGATCAAATGCAGAGCTCATGCTATCACTCCGGCTCACTGATTTCTTCCCGGTGCTTGTCATCGACAGCAAGCGTGACCGAGTCAAGCCATTTCCTGATCCTTACCGCAAGGCTCTTGAGCTTACTGATGCATCCCCTGATCACACATTCATATTTGAGGTACACATGAAGTTCTGTAATTTTGTTCACAATAATGCCTTCAGTTTTATCATCAAATATATTAATATGGTGTTCATCCTTGTCAAGGACTGCTTCAGCGATTCCAGCTGGTGTAGCTGCAAATGTTCCTGCAGTTGGTCTGACACCTAGGAATCCAGAGAAGGTTCTAAACGATGAAGGGGCAAGCTTGCTGGTAAAAAAATTCCAGGACCCAAAGCTACTGTCCATACTTGTAGAGCTAGAACCTGCAGTTGCAGTTTTTTAGATTGCTAGTGATACTGGCCTACCAGTGATTCATTAAAGAACTGGGATACTGGAATAATTATACATCTGTCTAATAATTATACATCTGTCTGTTCCAAAAAATAAAAATAAAGCTGATTTCTAGATTGGGGGTCAGAAGTCAGAACACGTCCTCAGATTTGATTTCTAGATTTGCTGGCAGCCTGAGCATCCCCTGGTTCAAACTGCAAAGCTTTGGTTCTTAGGTGGTGTTAAGTGCAAGTTTGGCAATCCATAGTCCAATATGTAATCGAGGTAAGAAAATGTGGCGCAAAGTGCAATTCACTCATAATAAATTAATAATACATCATTCAAATAGCCTTGCCCTTTGCACTTAAATCAGAGGGGGAAGGGAGAAAGGAATACATGCAGAGTATTACAAGTTGTTTCAAAAACTAAAACCGAACAAGCTACTGAGCAGTAATTCTAACGAGACTCTCGGTGTAGGGCAACAATGTGAAGGTGTAGAGATTCTTCCATCCTGCTGGCCTACCACCCTGGTACCTAATGCGATCCAACTCACACACCGGGGTGAGCTTCTCAGTTGAGAATTCATAGCGATGGATCGTGCGACTTCCCCACAACAGAATGCCACCGTTGGGAAGCCCCATTGGAACACACATGCCATCGACAGAGAGGATGTATCGCAGATCCCATTGCGAGTCATCCGGGTCATCGTTGTTAATCGACAATGTGTAGACCATCACAGCTTCCTTGACATGGAAGATGCATAGCTCCCCGTGAAGCTCGATCGGCAAGACTTTGCCGGGAGCCGGGTCCAAGGAATCTGGAAGAACGGTGACACGGAACGCCTCATCTCGTAGGCTAAATCGGAGGAGTCCACAAGGAGCATCGGGGTAGCGTTCCCTGTCCATGCACCAGAACAGGTAGCAACCCCTTACAGAAACAGCGGTTGTCCCTATAGTGATAGGGTATGGAGGATCAGTAGCGGCCTCCCTCCAACATGTGCCACCGACGGTGAACACCTCCATCCCCATGCGAATTGGATCCATGGAACGGTAGAAGGCCTGGACCACCTTGTACTTGCCGGTGACAGGATCTAACCCTAGCCCCGCAGCGTCGTGCGTGTTGTGGCTGCGATGGCCATCAGGCAATGTGATGGCGTCTCTGGTTGCCGGGTTGAAGAGGTAGAGCTTGGAGTCGGTGGGGGTGAGCACTAGGCCGTCACAGTGAGCGAAAAAGGAGATGGAGCAGAACTCGCCGGCAGGGAAGTCCCTGGCATCCATGAGCTTCGCCCTCGCAAGGGGGGCACCTCGTTGCCAGTCCCACTGGTAGAAGCTGATGTGAGTGTTGAAGTTGGCCGGCCAGTACCCATCCTCGAAATCCTCGGGTAGCTGCTCAAGGAGGATGTTTGGGGTGATGAGGATTGATGGGTCATGCTCACGTCTAGAGGCCGAGCACCGGAGGTGCGTGCGGATGAAGGAGGGGCCAGAGATGATGGCTTGCCAGCCTCTGCTGACAGACTTGAACCGTAGTAAGGACTTGACAGGCAGCCGGGCCAAGATCTCCACGATAATCTCCTCTGGCAGCTCGGGAGCAGTAACTACTGCAGGTGCCGTCCTCTTCCTCTTCTTGCTCATCGTCTTCACACCCATGGTGTCGTACATGCAATCAAACAAACAAGAAAGACTTTGATTGGTTCCATACTAGAGAGAGATTGCTCACTGTATTTATTCACAAAAGGCAGCATCATACTAATTCGAATCGGAGTGAGTCCCCTTCGGGGGTAAAATTAAAAACAAGAGTACGAGTCTGGGATCTGGATCCAATCCGATTCGAATTCTGAGATCTCCACCAGGAGAACCGATAAATATATCACGAGAACAGTTAATTAAAAAAGAAGCGTTTTTCGTCTCTCTGCTAGTAGAATCGACAGATGAATGAAGGAAGGAAGGCATGGATCGGAGGTGACTTACATCGGTAAGGTCGCCCTCTGCTGCAACTTTTCATCATCCATCCTCTCTGAGATGCAGTAGCGCGGCGACGAGAGCGCGTCACGCAACCACCAACCTCAAGCGCAGCCATGCCTACCGTACGTCTCGCAACCTGGATCTAGGCCGAGCTGAATTGGACGGAGGAGGCCGCTCCGGCGGCGGCTAGGGCTTGTGGGAGGAATTCATTTTAAGGTTGCCCTCTCTCCCCCTCTCTTATTTTAGGGGGTGTGTTTGGTTGGATGGATTTCGTGGGTTGGGATGGAGCCACCGGTTTTAGGAATGTGGTCCAACCGGTCCGGGAAAAACTGGCGGACGAGGCAGCTCCTCCTGGACGGCGATGACGCTGTCTCTGCCCCCGCCCACCGAGCGCCTCGTCGCCCTGGCCGTCGCGCTCGCCGGTCGTCGCCCTTGCCCCGAGCTCGCCCGCCG
>CM002481.1:23686777-23719183 GCA_000325765.3 Leersia perrieri
GGTTAGGTCTGATCTTCTGTCTTAGCCGATATTTCTCTACAATCATAATGCTATTCTAAATAGACTTGTTATATCCATCACTATACATAATGTCAGTTGTTATGCTTAGATCGGTTAGCAATAGTCTTGGCGCAAGCTGTCTCGACCCCGCTCGATCCTTCGGGCTAAGACTAGAGCTGATCGGTTTAGGTGCATCGGCTGTCGGCGTGTGTAGTTTCATCGGAGGGTTAACCGATGAGTTATCCTATGACTAGATCTAAGTGTTGTATCGGCTTATCATGTCACATCTTATTT
The DNA here is from genome assembly GCA_000325765.3 of Leersia perrieri. Classification (NCBI taxonomy): domain Eukaryota; kingdom Viridiplantae; phylum Streptophyta; class Magnoliopsida; order Poales; family Poaceae; genus Leersia; species Leersia perrieri. The sequence goes on from CM002481.1 coordinate 23,687,072, forward strand.
ATAGCCGATACTATTATTAATCTCACTTGTCTATCTGATTACTTGGATCTATGTTTAACATACAGCCGATTGACCTTCAATATTTTATCGACATCGGCTTATAGCACATCGGATCGGCTCGATAGCCGATCGACTTCCGGACATCATCATCCACATCAATCGGAGGCGCCACAGTACATCGGCTTGATAGCCGATCAACTTCCTGACGATCAGCGTTCAACTATCTTGTCGGTTGCAGGATCAAACTGACTGGCACGCCCACAATCTCAACGTTTAGGACCTGCACTGGAGCCAAGTAGATCTCCCAGGCCTTCGTGTGTCCGAGCGCAGAAGACTCTATCGGCTAGCGCACCCGACGGTAACGCTCCATCGGCCGGTGGCGGAATTTCGCGACAACAGTATACTACTCCCTCCATCCCAATATGTTTAACGTCATTGACTTTTTGTCATATGTTTGTCCATTCATCTTATTCAAAAAATTTATGAAATTATAAATTATTTTGCTATCATTTGTTTTAATGTTAAATGTACTTTAAGCATAGTACGTAATTTTACATGTTTTATAAAAATTTTCAAATAAGACAAACGATCAAACATGTTTTTAAAAATCAACGGAGTCAAACATTTTGGGACGTAGATAGTATATAATTGATCAAGTACGTACTCGCGCATGAAGCACTAGGCATTGCCGACAACACAGTAAAGAGCGGTGCAGACGGAGGCCTTCGTGGTGAGGCGTTGCGGCCCAGCCACACGGACCACGGGTGTTAAGAGAGATATGCAATAGCGAAAGGAATAAGTCCACTTGAGGTCCCTCAACTTGTCGTCCAATCTGTTTTTCGTCCTCAAACCGCAAAACCGGATACAACCGGTCCCTAAACTATCAAAACCAATGCAAAAAAGATCCCTTGGCGGTTTTGGCTGATGTGACGCCTACTTGGCTAGTTTGACTAGGTCTTCGTCCCACGTAGCATTGACGTGGCGCTTACGTGGCAATTATATATCAAGAAAAATAGTGGGCCCACCTGTCAGCTACACACAAAAAAATGATTTAAAAATGTCTGGCCCACGTGGGCCTACAGTCAGCTACCCAAAAGAAATAAATATGGTGGGGCCCACATGGCCCCACATGTCATTTCCTCTCCCCTCTTAGCTCTGCATCTACCTCCTCACGAGATGCCGTCGCGTCGCACTCTCCTGCGGCGCCAACGGGCAAATCACACGGAGGTGTGGCCTGGGAGCACTGACACACGCCGAGCCAGGAGGAACATAAGGCGGGGGCGGTGTTGCGGCACCAGGGGAGGCGGTCGGAGCGGTCGAGGCATGGCGAATCCACTCGTCTCCCTCCCCACCACCCATGGCGGCCATGGCGACCCCGCAGCAATGCTGGCTCCCCACCCACGCGCGCTCCCCCTCCTCCACGCACACCCTCCTCCGCGCCCCAACCGCCGCCCACGGCTGGCCACCGTGGCTAGGTTGCTCCATCATGAATCACGCCTCAACGGTGGTCGATTCGTGACCCCGAAGGTGAGGCAATGCTCACCGAGCCATCCGCCAGGCCCTCTCCGCACCTCTTTCTGTCGCCGGCGCCTCTATCCGCCGTCACTCCTACCCCACCCGTACGCCGTAGGATGCACTAGGGCCAAATTAGGGCGGGTCGGGGGTCAATTCCAGACCCCCATGGCGAGGCAATGCTCTCCGGCTCTTCCCTGAGCTCCGGCTGGTACTATATCGCCGGCGCCGCCTCTCACCCGAGCCGCTCCGCCGTCCCAAGGCTGGCCACCATGGCTAGACCTACCCGAGCCGAGTCGAGCCAAGCTCCACCGGTGGCCAGAACGGGGCTCTTGGGACGAGGCGTCGGTCTCGGACTCCAGCATTGGACCTCCTCGCTCCCCCGCCGACGGCGTGACCTCTTGCCGCAGGATTCCCGGGGGAGGGAGATGCGCCGCTCACCTCCGCGCCTCCGCCGCCGCAGCTGGCTTGGAGGCGTCCTCCCGCGAGTCCGCTGCCACAGCGTCGCCGTGCGGCATTCACACCGCTCCCCCCGTCTCGCTCCATCAGGAGCCGCCGCGCGAAGAACGGATGAGGAAGAAGAGCAGCAACAACCACCGGGGATTGAGGATGACATATGGAGCCCACGTGGGTCCCACCATTTTTTATTATTTTGTGTGTGAAACTGACATGTGGGTCCCATGGGTTTTATTATTTTTCCAGATCGGATTGCCACATAAGCACCACATCAATGCATGTCATATGGAGACCTAGTCAAACTAGCCACGTAGGCGCCACATCATCCAAAACCGCCGAGGGGCATTTTTTGCGCCGGATTTGATAGTTTACCGACCGGTTGTATCTGGTTTTACGGTTCAAGGACAAAAAAGTTCAAGGACGAAAAACAGACTGGACGACAAGTTGAGGAACCTCAAGTGGACTTATTCCATAGCGAAATATGAGACTAAACGGGGGCATCAATACGACCATCGTTCGTCGTGATCATGGGAATTCATCTGCATGTTTGAAATGGGAACTAAACTCCATTTACTCATTTGGTACTGGAAACCTCTTTCATGTACATGTGTATGCTTTATACACACTTACGTTGATCAAAAAATGGCATACAGAAAGAATACATTCATATTTTCTCAAAAACATGTGCGCAAAGTAGGGTAAGGTGCCGTGAGGCCACAGAAAAGTTAGTACATTCTTTCTGGAGAATACGCAGTGAGAACTATTCCTAAGAACGTAGATAAACAGAGTCCTTGCACATTTTACAAATAACTAAGCCCCAACATCTGGTCAGGCGCCAGATCTGGCAGCCTTGAGGTCGTGGTCACCGGATCCGACAGGCACGATGTCCAGCGGCGACGAACGAAGAACGATGTCCAGCAGCCAAGAACGGAAGACCAAGCAAACACGGGAAAACAACAAGCTGCTTGGATGGTGCCATGGCGCCATGGCGGACCTAGTGATGAAACTGCTTTTTTTTTCAGACGACGGCGTCGAAGCCATCGATCCTCTGCCTCCGCCCTTCTGCCTATTCCTCCTAACTTCTCTCTTTTTTCTTTTCACGGGGGTGATGAAATTGCTTTTTTTTTCAACTTAAAATATTGGGACTTTTTTCCGAACTCAAAATATTAGGATTTGGCATGTTAAATCTGAATTTATTTAAATGACAGTGAAAGGGTAACCTCACCCTGCCAAATAAAGAGGTAACCAAACTCATAACCATACAACCAACCAAACAAAATCTCTTTCTGGCCTGGCTTAGCTAATGCAAACAACCAAACAGCTACAAATGCATCACCCCATCTAGGCCCAGCTGAGCCTGTATGAAAGAGATGAGCCAGGCTAGGGAGGTGCGAGAAACCAAACGCATCCTACATCTCTGAATATCGAGTGAAATCTAAATATGTAACCAGACTCTCTTGCTTTCTATAAAAAGCAGGGCCCTTAGGCTTTTTATCCAAAAATATCAAGTGAAATGTACAGATGAAGGCAAAAAGAACATGTATAGGATAGTCGTAATTCGCAGATATGATGTCGACGCTCAGCGTTTGGCGTGTTTTTTGATTTTTTTTTTTGTGGAATACGCTTCGCATATCATTTTAAGGATAAAAGGTATAGAGAAAAGAGAAAACAGGTGAAGAGGTTAGGGAAGAAAAAAAAAGGAGGAAACAAAAAAATCTTCAAGAAACAGTTAATTCTCGCAACACGCTTGAGCAACCTATACCATTTTTCTCAAATCAGACGGTCAAACGGAATGAAGTCGCTGCCTCCGCCGCTTTGACCAACGAACTGGCGTAGCAACCCCAAAGCAATCAACCACCCACACACCTCCTCTTCAGTCCTCGCGGCGCTGCCGATCTGATCCCACCCACTGCCAGCCTCCGACCATCTTCCCGCGGCCAGCGGCGCTAACCCTAACCCTAAATGGCCACCACCGCCTCCTTTCCTCCGGCGATGGCGGTCCCGAAAGCTACTCGCCTCAACTAGAAGCATACCTTGCTGCCTCCCGCCGTGAAGGGACCAATCACGTCGGAATTTCCTGAACCAAAAGATTATTTAGGTGAAGCCTGTATGAGTGGTTATTATCTGAAGCTTTAAAGCAATTCTGTAAGGCAAGTACTCGTACTACACTAGGCAACTATAGCAATCTGCGTAGCGACAAATATGGTATGCCGCATTACGGTACAGGTACAGAGGTATTAAATTTTTGGTTCAGGTTTGCTAAAAATCTGTCCTTCAGAATTTCTCATTGTTCTATGATGATTATGTTCTAAGGGAAAAATACTAGTAGTATTCTTTGTTGAATACTAATAAGTTCAGCTATAGTACTACAGGTTATGGCTATTCACTGACAAATGCAGTGAAGGTGTGTTTGTTACCCTGTATAACATCTAGCCTGGCCGGTAGGCCTAGATGATCCTGTCTTGGACCAGAATTTTTGATATGTGTTTGGTTTGTTGTGTTTGCTTAGCCAGGCTCTCTACAAAACTTGTTTGGTTCCATGCATTTGGCATGGTCAGATCCTTTTAAGCCAATAGCTTAGCTTGAAGCCACGTCAGCAAATTTTAACTCATCTCAGCCAGGCCCATGGGAAACAAATCCCACCGTCGTCTCTGCGTAGCCAGGCTCACGCCTCTCTTTTGCATCCCGTGAGACAGGCTCCAGCGGCTGCACAACCAACCAAACAATCTTTCCTTGCATGCGTAGGGCCAGGCCAAGACCATATGCAGTAAACCAAACACACCCTGAGTGACTAGGGTACCAGGAATAATAATCTTTCTTGAATAGCCACTGCATTTGTTGAAGATGAGCAGCAAATCTTATTGTGAAAGATGCAGAGGGTGGGATTTCTGGGATACGAACGATCAGAACGAGTATTTCTTCTAGGTTATGATTGGTGATTTTCGACACCAAATGGTAAGAAAATGGTAAGCAACCTTGTTAGTTATCTGTTGGGTTTCTTTTTTATATATAAAGGAAGCTTTTATTGCACACAGTCAATTACATCAAGGTGATACAACCACTGAGAACACTCCCGGCCTCTGCATAAGTAGGATGCACATAGCCAAAAAACACACCACCATAAGTTTAAAGTTAACACAGGGCACATAAGGTTTTAAATAACATCAATCCTAAAACTAGATAGCGACCCATGTCCCTGGGTAAAAAAACTCCGTGCCCACTTGCTCCAAGCGTAGACATGCCGCAGCAACCAAATCCCGCGAACCCGGCTTCTTTAGTATAACCCAGGTGCGCAGCTAATGAATAATTGAAAAAACAACCTGCATAGGAGAAGATATAAATTTTCTGTCAAAAACCACATCATTAGCCAAAGCGACCAACAAGTAGCAGCCGCCCCTAACAAGACAAACGGTTGCAAATCTTTTCCAACTCCCCAAAGCCAGCCAGTAAACATGTGTGAAACACTATGGGGTGGATTAATTCCTGTTGCCACATATATAATGGAGCAAACAAAATGAGCAAAAGGGCATTCAAAGAATAGATGTTTAATTGTCTCTTTATCATGACAAAAACAACAATTCTGATTGCCTTGCCAGTTACGCTTAGCTAGATTGTCCTTCGTTAAAACTACGCCACGATGAAGATACCAAAGGAAAATTTTTATTTTAAAAGGAAACTTTAGTTTCCAGAGGCGTTTATTTAAATTAGGGACGTCACTATGAACTAGCGCTATATAATGAGTCTTCACAGTGAATTGTCCATTAGGGGTTAAATTCCACTGGAACTCATCTTGGTCCTGACTTAGAACAATATTAGTGATGCGTGGTAATAGATTATTCCATGCCACCAATTTTGCACCAATTAGATCCCTTCTCCATGAAAAAAATAGAGATCCAGTTTGAAAGACCTCTGTAACAGTAGCATGTTTATGTCTAACAATATTGTATAGACAAGGGTACTGTTCTCGCAAAGTTGCATTTCCTAACCATTTATCTTCCCACCTGTTGGGTTTCTTGGTGTATGTTAGTGCAAAGTTTTCATTTTAGTATAAGTTTGTCTGTGGTGGACCCAAGGGGTTGCCGGGTGGGCATCAGCATACCCAAAATTTTCTAAAAACCATTAGGATGTAGTATGCAATCATGTGTATGAATGGTATTGAGAAAGCATGAAAATGGAATCCCCACAAAGAGTAGAACATGATGGTAATAATGATTTGGGTGTAGGTCTTGTAATTGCTAAAAAATCAAACCGAGAAGAAGAAAGAACTAAACATGAAGAGGAAGAACAGTGGAAAAGTGTGACGCCCCGCACTTTTACTACTGTAGATAAAAGTACAAGACAATGGATTATTATTTAACAAATTCTCATTTTGCTAAATAATGACCCACATCAGAGATAGCAACAGAGAAATAGTTAGAAACTACCTTTAATCCATACTCAAACCTCTAAAGGCCATAATCTTAACATGCATGCCTTCAAAATTTGTAGTCACCTGAAATATCTGTACAAGGAGGGTAATAGCAAGGGTGAGCACTTTCGTACTCAGCAAGTCATTAATACAGAATATGTGCATGAATTTATAATAATCTAATAATTTATATTTTTATTCTAAATCATGATTCCCCTATCATCATCATTCATAAATCATCAATCAAGTTAAATTTTATTTTGTAAAATAGGTTTCAAAACAAAGTTACAAAAACTAAATACACTCGTAACATTGAAAAGAGTTTGTAGCAACTCCCCGTAGTCTCCAATCCAGGAGACAGGCGTGAATTACGATTTAATTAGCACTGCACAGGCTTGTATCACTTTACCCATAGTTACTCTAAACACGTTTGTGTGTCGCACTTCACTGGATGCGACACCATGCGTAGAATACAAGACGTTTCCCCTATTTCCATTTATCACACTCCACGTTTGTGTTAGGCCTAACAGCCCTCCACACCACCGCGCTACTATATGCGCATTGAATGCACTCATCCGGCATTCGATGGGATTCTTTCATCGCCCATCCTACTACTACGTACCCATGTGGAGCATAATAAACTTAGTAAGGTACTAGGCCTAGCCCATCAAGGACAGATCTATGGTCGACACGGTCTATACGGTTCTCCGGTACGAGTGATGGGGTTATTAGTCCTTATATTTATAAACCATATGTAGAGAGAGCCCTGACCTGCCACCGTAAATCATCACATCCGTGAGCTCCCCCTACCCGCCATATTAATTCCCCGATGATCTCCATCATCATCGGTTTACCAATCGTGTCATCATCGCTATTAGTATTTCTGAAAGTAATGATTTAATGCAATACTAAGAATAATAGTTTTGTCAAATATATTTTTAGCTGAAATAAGATCACCATCTATCGACATGGTCAAAGAGGGACTTGCCTGAGCGTCTGGAAAAATTAAATGTGGCTCTGATCATATGTGTACGCTGTCTTCTTATTCGTTTGGCACATTTGATTTGATGCTGAAATATTGACATGTAAATTTATATTGAGTTAAATTTGAGCTGGTGATATTAGGATGTGCAGTGCTAGGTGACAGTGATGCATCTACCCAAATAAATGCAAGTGTACATTGATATATGCTTAGGCATGATATTGATCTATGCTATTAGGAGTACCCATTGTTTAATTAAAAGAAAATCTCCCTCTACCCTCGTTAGCCCAAACCACATGTATTGCTCTCCCACTCCTTCTCACCTGCACGGCTGCACACACAGGCACACCCCCATCCTCTCTCCTTCCTCCTCTCTCCACCATACCTACACCAATGTGACCACCACCTCCAGCTCCGGTGCCCAATCTGCCACCAACGCCGGTGGAATTCGACGCCGGCAACCTCTATGGCTCTATTCAATACCTCCCGCTAACCCGGTGCAAAGCCCCTTTGTTCTCCCTCCCAATTTCTCCTCCTCCTCTCATGGACCCAAGCCCTAGCTCTGCCCTGTTGTGCTCCACATAGCCAGCGAGTTCATGCCGACCTCCCTGCCCGCGAATCCCGCCTCCCTCAACTGTGGCGTCCACCTGACCGTCCCTGCTACTCGGCGCACCACTGGAGCCGCCGGTGAGGTCCTGCTCCTTCTTGTACTACTGCTACTGCTGCGTACTGCCAGTGGCAGTCTGCCACTACTGCTACTCTTCTCTACTCTCCCTGAGCTGCATTCTCATTTCTCAAGTATTGGCCTGTCAGATTCTTTTAATGGTAAAGATTATTAAGCTAACAACATGTTAGTGTCTTGTCTAGTGAAAACCAAATTGTATTTAAAATAAGAAATCTGTTTCCCTCAATCTCTTGTTCTTGCTACTGCTAGATCCTTAATTAATGAATGTTCTAGTTGCTGTTTGATGCACCATTTGGTGGATTAACTGTGGCCCATTGATCTACAGACTGGAGATGGTAGTATATTTTCAGAACTAGTACTCATAAATTTTTATATAGTTGATTTGCAACCTTTTAACCCTGAATATACTACTGATGCTTGCTGCCTTGACATGCAGGTCCCAACCTTGAGCTTGCTAATGTGATGTGAGCTAGCTACTTGGGTTTTGGGGTATGAGCTAGTGAGGCAAATAATCTGTGTGTGAAATTTGTGGTGTATGGGTAAATAGTTGGTTGAGAAAAGTGAGAGCACCTTGCTGTTAAGGATGAATCAGCTCAGCAGCCTCAACTGTTTGCTCCATGTTTGATGGCGATTTGGCCTATCAGGCCTTCTTCTCCTAGCCGGTTGTCACCTTGCTCCTCCAACTCCTCCTGGTTAGCTTTCCTCCTACTACTCTTGCTCTTCACCCCTCCTGCCACCACCATTGCTATGGTTCTCTCTTTGCTTCGGTTGTTTGAGAAGAGAAAATGAATGTGAGTGGGAGCGTGGGAGGAAATGCTCTAGCTGCTTTTCACCTACTTCTACTATTCTTTGGTTGACTACTAGAGTTGGTCAAGTGTGGCACATCTCATGTGGCGATTCAACTTGTGGCCTAACATGTGGTTTATAGGTGATTGGTTCATTTGTAAGAGTCTATAATTGGTTTATGGTATAACCCTGTTTTGTGATCCAAGGGATTATCAATTATACCCAAAACTTTATATTATGACCACCGTGTACTTGTATGTGTGTTGATGTTTGTAAATGGACTGTTTATTGTATTCCAAAACATGTAAAACTGGACAATGATATTATGTTTTATGTATATCCTTTTTTTTTAGTAAAAGATTATAGCTTATAGTTGACAAAAATTTAAATTTATTTTTTTTAGTTAGCCAGCCACGTGGGACTAATTAGTCACAAGATTGTTAATTAAGATTTAATAATTTGTGGGTTGTTTCAAAAAGAGAGAAGAAAAATATAGCTAGATAGTTTAGGGCCATGATCGCTGTGCATCCAGCCATCCATGATGATGTCCGCTCGTTGTGCAGCTGTGATATATAAGAAAAACAATCAGATTTAATCTAAGTATGATTGAGTCAGGAGAGAGGACTGAAACTTGGGATAAGAAGACAAACATATAGAAGAGGATATGGACGTGGATTTCTATTTGGTCCTGGTCCACTGGAGGTTGAAAGTGCACTAATCGAACCCTAGTGGGTTTTGGTGATACTTGACAACATTATTAAGGGACTAACATTTGCTAATGAGTTATAAAACGACGCAAGAAGACAAGTGACCCCAATAGTACTTAAACATCAATGGAGTTAATTAGGATGGCGAAGCGGCTCAAAGGAGTAGAAATAGGTTGTATTTATTTTTTAGTCATAGGAAAAGCCGTACTATCAAGGGGATCGGCTAGTTAGAACTTGGATCAACCTCTAAATGCTCTAAAAGGATCAGTTCTAGACTAGTGTCTGAGAGATACACTTGTATTGCACAGCACTTGCACGTTTGGTTTGGGACAGTAAGTCTGCAGTGTCCGGACGTTCGGTCCGGAGTGTCCGGACATGAGTTGTCCGGATCCTCCGACTACTTTTGCCGGAGTGTCCAGACAGGGAGACCACCGTTCAAACGGCTAGTGGACGTCACCGTTACATGTCACGAAGTAATGGCTAGGAGGTCCGGAGTGTCCGGACACCCTGTTTCCAACGGCTAGTGGGTAGGTGCGTGGGCTATTTAAGCCCATCCTCTCCCACTGAGCTAGGTTGGTTGCCACATTCACTTTCTGCCACTCCTAAGACTCTAGAGCATTTATTTTCTCCTCACTTAGACTTAGATTGATCTAGGGATTAGGTGAGAAGGGTTGGTGAGTTGTGAGAGTGTTTAGATTTGATTCTTGAAAAGTACTTGGAGCGTGGGCAAGATCTAGCTGGTTGGATTTGTTACTCTTGGAGATTCCATCTCCTAGATGGCTAGGTGTTGCACGGAGCTGCAAATCGACTTGTGGTTGCCCAGGAGAAGTTTGTATGGGATTTCCTCTCCCTAACGAGGTAAGTGAGTATAAAACCTTGCTATCTCCTAGAAGTAGGGATCGATAGAGCAAGGAGGCTACTAGGGGCTAGGACTCCTAGCTTGGGACTTGATCATGGGATCGTCCGGGAAGTAGCTAGTCCGAGAGCTCCTTGGAGATCGAGACCACCTTGTAGGAGATAGCTAGGTGAGGTTTGAGATTGTTTGATCTCGCTCTCCGAAGTGCCTCAACATGGAGTAAGGTCCTTCGACCCGAAGCACGGTTAAAACTCATCGTGTTTTTGTCTCCTTTTCTGTGTTGCTTCCTGCTATTACCTACTTACTCTGGAGATTCCATTCGAGGAGTTTCGTGCTTCCAGGTCTAGGGGCTCCGACCACTTTGGCCAGAGTATCCGGACGCACCGGACTGTCTGGACCATTGGACCAGACTGTCCGGAGAACTGACTTCCGCTGTTAAGTGTTTGCAAGATTTTTAGGTTGTGTCTATTCACCCCCCTCTAGACCGTTCAAAAGTGTCTTCTTAAATACTTTAATCTAAATGAATGCCATACATATGTGTAATGAAGAAAAGCATTACCATTGAGTTGCGGCAAGGACAAGATGAACAGGATTGCTTGTTTCTGAATTTTATTGATTATTCATGAATGTTGGGCCACATTTTGGTCAAAATTTGAAAAGTCCAATCGAAATTTTCAAATTTTTTTGACATCAGCCCTAGGTGTTTTCTTAAAAAAAAAGTGGTGGATTGATCTCTAGAGTAGGCACACCCAGGGTAAATTTTCTAGATCTGCCTGAAGTTTGTAATTTTTACTGAGATGTGGCTCGTCCTTATTCTTGTCAACACCATACATTGACTTTGACTGAATTAACCAAACTCTTAATGTTTGGTAGCAACTACTTGATAAAGTAGACATTTTCCTCTGCCATAATAATGGCATATTCAGTGTAATTGCAAAAAAAGAAACGTATTTGCTTTCATCCAAAAGATACTGAGAGGAAAAGGGAAATTAGAAACATTCACATCGTTCTTGTTATTTTTGTTTCTCTTTACTTATTATAAACTACATGGCTACATCTATGTTTTCTTTGGGTGATATTTGGAATGAGGCAGAAGCTCCTGCTCAACCAAACATTTTCCATTTGGCAATATCTTGACAGTAACAGTAGCACTATATTGTTTTTTCATTACTTCAAAAGAATTGTGAATGCTTTATTTTATTCTTCTTGTTGCAGACCATACCGCACAAATTTGCACAAAATTTTGGAGACAAGATCCAAGGAATGATAAAACTGAAGGCATGTAATGGTAACACTTGCCGTGTTCTTGTTGCCAAATGTTCAGATAAGTCCTTACAGCAGGGTGGGCTGCATTTGTCAGCTCTCATGAAATAAACATAGGTGACTTCCTGGTATTCAGATACATCGGCAATTCTCAATTCAAGGTTAAAATCTTTGGTCCAAGTGGTTGTGTCATTCTTTCCATGTTTGTGCGTAAGCCACTCATGGCTCGGCAGCTTTCTGCTGTGAAATTGTAATCGGACCTTTTTTTTCGTCAATCTTAATTACATTGGACGGGTAGCCTTTAGCCGTCCCGGCAAAAAAGTGGTTGTGTCAAAGCATCATCACACAATGCTGCGAAAATTGGCCATGATGTCCAAAACATGCAAGGAGACCTAATTGGAATTTCAAGCAGCTCTGATAACAATCTGCTGAAACAATGGCTAACAACTGAAAGGCAAAATCAACTTGAAAAGGATGGCACAGACAAGTGTAATGAGAAGATGAAGACAGGTCCATCAACCATTCCCCTTCATTTTAACAGTAGCAAACAAATCTACTTGTTTAGATTTTTCAACATCATGCTAATGCTTTTTTTTCAGTACAGAAAATGCTTTTTCCTCAAAAGATGATCAAGAAACACCTGCTGCCAGCGGTTATGTACTCTCACGTTCTCAAATACCACTAACTGAGGTGCACAGGATGAAAGTAAAAACAGAAGGTTCGAGCAGTTCATTCCCACCACACTGTTTTTGTGACTGTCATGAAAAAAAAGCAACATTACTAGACTGCCTTGCCATCTGGTAAGATTTTGCTAGCAAATGCAATTTATGTGAAGTCACAATTACTACTATCTGTTGTAATTTGTTATTATCAGTTGGAAGCACATGAGATTTTTTTATTTGTTACAATTTGATGAAGCTTCAATGTAAAACATTTATCGTACTCTGTGATTAGATATTCAGCAGGAAATATGCCAATAAATACCCTCCACACGAGGACCAAATGCTAACGCTTCAACGGCAAGGCAAGAGGTGGCAAGTGCAGTTTTATATCAGTAAGCGGAATACGAGAATGCTTTCCAAAGGATGGAAAAAATTCATAAGAGATAATGAGCTGCAGATAGGTGACACATGCCTTTTTAACAACTGAGAAACGAAAACCCATTCGCAATGAATGTCCATATCATCAGAAAATAGTGATCACTGCATGTGTAATATCTTATGTTAGTGTGAAATATATGTATAATGCACTATGTATACTCTATAATTTGCTAGTAGTCTTGATGGCTAACACCATGCTTTGCTTGCAGCATTTTGAGTTCTGTTGGTGCAACTGTACAACACTACAACAGCCTAGTGCCCTAGTACTATATTATGCTAGTTTGCCAGACCATTTCATGATTTTGTTGATCCACGGTAAAGTTCATGCTAATTTGTATAATCGTACCAAGATTATATTCATGCTCCTTTCTTCAGGCATTTTTTCCTTATAATTTGTTTGGCTTAAAATATTTTAGGGACTTTTTAAATGTATGAAAATCACTTTACGCTCAAACAAAGAGTCTAATATTCGCCCATTCTATTGAAGTCTTTGAGTTATGCTTATTAAAATCATCATTATATCTCAATAAGTTGGTGATGGTATGAAAAGAGATTAAAAGCTCCCGTGGTACTTAATTAGTACTAGTAGTGCTAGTACTAGTACTAATCATATCTCCATGTCTTATGTGTACTGAAGAAGTTGTTTGGACCTTTTAAAAACTTATTTCACAAATAACCCCATAAAAAAACTATAACAAAAAATGGACCCCATATTCAGCGCCAAACCCTACGGCAGCAAGCGATAACACCTCAGCGCCATAGACTGCGGTGCTAGAGACAATGTTTGTCGATGGGGACGGCGTCAGGAAAGTCAGCGCCTGTTTCACATGATTACAGATTTTATGTTCTTCGTTTATAAAAATTACATGTACTCAACAGGCTTAAACACTTCTGTTATAAAATTGTAGTTTTAGTATCTCCACTTCTTTTACAAAATTGCAGTTTTAGTATCACCATTTATCCCAAAACTACGGATGTGTGTCTTCGTCATTAGTTATTACTGCACACATGCTTTTTAACATTTAACTCTATTTGACCAACAATTAGACTATTGTTATTTAAATTTTATTTGATAAAAATAATATCATTGAAATAACATTTAAATCTACTTTCATATGACTATAATTTTGTAATAAAAAATAAAATAATACATGAGATATTATATTTTGAAATTAGTTTTGAAGACCGTGACAAGTTTGACCGCGCCTTATATTATGGAACGGATGGAGTACAAAATTACATGTTTATCATGGTTAAAGTATAACCATATGTTTAGTATGGTTAAAATATAACTACATGTTTAGCATAGTTAAAATATATGGTTTTAGGATAACAAAAACACTAGATTTATAATTTTATGATAAACAAGGACACTAAATCTATAGATTTGTTATAAATGTATATGCTTAATCTGTAATTTTGTGAAATAAAATTTTAAATCTATATTTTTAGTATAAATTAATTATACAAGGTACAAACAAAGACACTAAATCTATAGTCCTATTACAAACCAATATACTTGTTTTGTATTTTTTGAAACAAATTAACTCTGTATTTTTACTATAGATTATAAAAGGTACCTATAGTTTTGTGCTACATGTAAACACTAAATTTAGCTTCCTAAAATAAACTCTTAAATCCACAGTTTTATAACAAATTATGCAAAATACCAGTGGTTATTTAAAATTTACTCCATATACAACCAGGTCATCATGTGGCTCACAATATGTCGATGCGTGTGCTCGACACGCAGAGATCCCGAGGACCCCTTTTTGTTCGGCACAGGGGTGCGGTATACCGAGGCCTGAGTCAAGGAGAAGAAGGTGGTGGGATAAAAAAGAAAGCATGCAGCACATGAACACAGAGATTTATACAGGTTAGGGCAGCTAGGTGAGCGTAATACCCTACTCCTGTTCTTGTTGTTGGTATGGTGGATGAGAGATTATAAGGATTTGGTGTGGTGATTTTTCTGAGCTACAATCATAGTATTATCTAACTCTTCGGCCTATTCGTTTCCCTTCAACTTAGATGGAGTTCTTTCCTAGGTGGGGATGTAGCGGATAACTGAGGTAAGCTCTGGATTTCTCAAGGGTCGAACCTCTTTTAGGATGGACTTGGGCCTCCTTTTATAGTGCAAGGGGACACCACAGTAGTCCTAAACCTCCTAATCTCACTCCAAGCCGTGGAACGGCTCTTGCGCTGTCTTGTCGGGGGCCATGCCCCATTCCAACTCCTGTCGCCACGTCACGGGAGTTGGTGGAGAAAAAACGGGCGGCGAGGCCATCATGCTGCTGGCGAGGGGCGTGGTCTGCATACCTACTCTAGTGGGGCCTACCTGTCAGTGGCCCACCAACTGGATTATGGGTGACACGGAGCCCCCAGCCCTTGCCTTCTCTCTCCCGCGCGGCCGTCGAACGCATTAAATGTGACGGTGACCGGCCGGGCAAAGGGGTGTGGGTAGCCTGACCGCGCAGTCAATTCGCGGTCGCTGACGAAGACTTTTTCACCATCTCCCCCGAATTAGGCAAAATGGATGATGATTACTGACGGACATGCCTCGCATCACATTAAATACGATGGGGCGAAGCCCGGCCACTCCCATCACATTAAATAGGGTGGTTGGGAGATAGATGTGCACCCCCCACGCGTCTCTCGCCCGAGAGAGGTGCGGGTTGGAGGAGCAGAGGTCCGGGTGCTCCCAAACCCCAATGTTATGGAATAAGGGCCTCCGGGCAGCCCCCGGGTCGTACCCCTCGGGGTGGCCACATGGCTGCCCGTGGCCCGGACCTCCTTAGACTATATATGACGTATTTTTCGGATATATCAGTCGATGAGGATGTATTTTCTTCACTTGTATGGCATACTCTCGCTATACCCCGGGCCCATATCACCGACACAATCCATTGCATTTGTACATTTCAAAAACAATACTCCCTTTATAATCGATAATAATAATGAAAGAATTACATCATAAAATACAAATTGTCAATACATATTCGAGCAGGATTATTAGTGGATGATGACGTGGATACCCTCATGTTTATCCAGCTAGTGCGGGTAAGGAATATAATTATCAAGTTATTTGGGAAATGATATATATTTGAAAAGCTTTTACACACTAATTTTCCTTAAGTAAATTTTTTGGCAAGATTCAACATGAACGTACTATGTGATTCGATAGGAAAGTTTTGTTCAGTTTATTACCATATTAAAATTTGACATTGCCAATAAATTATAAGGTTGATTTTCGCAGTAAATAGAGCAAGCTCTTGATATGATTTAACCAAAACAAATTTTTTATTTGAAAAACAATCCTATAAAAACCAGTGGTGAGCTAGCGATCGTGATCCACTTTTCCCGGAGTCGCGATCCACATCTCCCCTCGCCGCCGCCGGAGCGCGCCATCGGACGTGATGATGGCGGCGGCGGGGACTTCGCCAGCTTCTGGAGGAATAACTCCAATCGACGGTGACCAGATCCATGCGCGGAAGACCGGCGGCGGCGGCGGCGTGACCGCGGGCAGCGGCTGTGCGGACGTGGAAGGCAGCAATAGGGCATGGCCAGCGGTGCAGCTAGCCGGGTTCAGCTGGATCCAGCGGCGGCTTCGCGTACGAGGGCGGCCGGTGGCGGTCGTACGGACGAGGTTGTCGTCGCGGCTGCGCAGACGGCGGTGGCAAGGGGCTGCTAGCCAGGTCCCAACGGCGGCGCTGCGGACGGTGGGCGACGGCGGTGTGGACGCGCGCGCAGGCTACTCGGACGTTGCGGGCAGCAGGAGTCCATGGTCGACGGTGTTGTTGTCCTGATCCAGCTGGATCCAGCAGTGGCGCCGCGGGGCGGCTGGCGGCGGCCGTGCGGACGCAATGTCGTCTTCGGGGTTCGTCGACGACGGTCCTCGTGGATGGTTCTGCCACTGTGGGTTGCGAAGTGCGTCGGCCAACATGGTGACGCTTGTGGACGCCACTCACGTTCTTGAAGGCGATGTCCGAATTGATGCTTTATTGTTATTCTGCAATGGTACTTTCTTCAACACCAGACTTGAAATGAATTCCCGTGAAAACCTAGCGATGACGACATTAATATCATAACTTTGTTGAAGGCATCGCATTGATGGTCCATCTGTGCCGTGACGTTGTGGTTAAATCAAGTACAATTGATGCTGAAAGGTTTGGTACTAATGATTGTTGTTTATACTTAAAATATTCGACGTTTTTTCCGCTTTGATTTGGCTTGCCAACGGTGATGAAAGTATAACTATTACATAAAAAATTGGTGCTCTTTTCGAAGATTCTATCTTTTAGTTTGAGAAAGACAAAGACTACGTACAACTTATAAGTCTTTCCTGGGAACAATGGCCAGGTTCTCTCTGACCAGCATAAACGGAGATTTCTGTTTTAGGATAGTTTTTTTAAGTAGTCTTCTTGTTTTTAATCAAGCTGAAAATTTTGTAATTTATAGATATTAGCCCTGTAATTTTTATAATATTTGGATGTAGCTTTTTAAAGTAAAGGCCAAAATGAATTTCATTATATAAAAAATAAAATTTATGTAGATGCAAAAAAAAAAAAGGCTAAACCTTCGATAATTATCCACGAAATGTATCTCATCCTAATCCATTCCCCTTTGTCCTCTTCCGACAGTGCAACCGCCAATCGACGCATTCACCACCCTTCTCCCCGCCGCCCCGAGAAGGGTACGGGAGAAAAAAAATCCCCAATCCCCAATTCCCAACGCCGAGGATCGCCGAGCGGCCACCAGCGGCAATGTCCCTCCGCAAGCGCCAGCGTTCGGTGAGCAGCTCCCGCCTTACCACCCTCTCCTCGCCGTCTCCCCACGACGCCGCCGCCGCCGCCTCCCCTCCGCTCTCCTTCCCCAACGCCGACCTCATCCTCCGCCTCCACCTCGACCTCGACCCCTGCCCCGACGAAGACGACGCCGGATTAGGCGCCGGCGAGGATTTGCGGGGACCCGCGACCTCCCTCGATCTCCACGTCTCCTCGTCCTCTCTGCTCCGCTCCCGCTACTTCGCCGCTCTCCTCTCCGACCGCTGGAGCCCCGCCCCCTCCTCCACCGCCGGCGGTGGGCACGGGCACCTCTCCCTCGCCGTGGCCGCTCCCTACTCCTGCTCCCACCCTTTCCACGCCCACGTCGAGGTCGTCCGCCTCCTCCACACGCTCGATTTCGCTGGAGCCATCCGCTCTCCGGGCGACGCCCTCGACGTCCTCCCCGTCGCGCTTCAGCTCCTCTTCGACGCCTGCGTCGAGGCGTGCACGCGGTTCCTCGAGGCCGTCCCCTGGTCGGCGGAGGAGGAAGCCCGCGTCCTCGAGCTCGCGCCTCTCCTCCCCGCCGATGAGGCCTCCGACCTCCTCGCGAGGATCACGCCTCCTCCGGCCGCCTCCCCTTCCGCGGCCGGGGGCGAGGCTGCTAGGTCGCCCTCCGAGGCGATGCTGCACGGGTTGATCCACTCCGCCATCCATGGCCATCCGGTCCCTGCCGCAACCAAGGCTTTTGTCGCGATGCTCCTCAAGGATTATCCCTCTCGTGACTGCGTGCAGAAGGTTCTCGATGAGGCATTCCTGTCACGGCTTGAGACTGTCAAGGAGCTCATGGGGAAGTATGCCAGTCCCGACTTTAGGGTCGCTGTGGACAGTGATGAGCGGGAGGCGATACAGAGGCTTAACCTGCAGTCCGCGGTGTTGAATGTGAGGCACTTGCTTTGGCTTATTGAGAGGATGGTGGATATGAGGGTGGCGGATAATGCGGTTATGCTGTGGAGTGAGCAGGCTGCGCTTACTGCTGATCTGCAGAAGTTACTGAATGATGTGGATATGTGGAAGAATATTACTCCTGGGCTTCCTGTGCTTGTTACCAGATGCACACTCAGGTTCGCCAATTCGGTTGCGACTGGGGAGACAGTAGTTCCGCGGCAGGTTAGTAGAGCTGACAATTTCCTTTCTGTGAACTTATATGTCCATTTTAGTATTTAATGAAGGTTTGCACTATGTTAAAGTGTTCCAATTCAGTTAGATTTACGGCTAGTCCAATTTGATTTATTTTCTTATGTTGCAAAGAAATTGAATAAGTTGAGTTATCCATATGTGATAGATGCTGATGCTGGTATTTATGCTCTTTACTCCAATTATCAGGATATATTTTGTTATCGTGTTTACCTGTTTAGTATGTTGGTGTACGTCTGCAGATGTAATCCCATGCTATATTTTGACATCTGTTGCTATGATTTATAATGGAATGTTTCCATAAATTATGGTTGTGATCTTAACAGCTAGCATTATTTAAGGATCCCTGATTGCAAATAATAGCACATCAGTTGTTTTTCAAATATTTTTTGGTTAAGCTGGACATTGACTTGTGTACATTTTTTTGGGAAATAGTTGGGTCATAGTTGCAATGATTCCATATACCTGAATCAGGATGACAAACCTTTGGGTTATTGGACATAGGCATTTGGGCAGATGTAAGCCAACTGTTTCCTGAATAGCTCACAGGCCATCCAAATGGGTATGGCTTTTTCCCTAGGTTAACGTAGTAGCCAATCAGATCCGTTGCATCTGTCTGAAATACTGTGTCAATTCTCCAAGTACACAAGCATCATCCGATCATATGACAATAACAATGGAATGTCCATTTATAACATTGAAAAGTCAATTGTAATTGTAGTAGCTCGTGTTTTGTGTTTTGCATGTTAATTCACACCATGGAACAAGTGCTGAATTGTACATACTATTCCCATTTCCTGCCGATGTGGCAGAGCAGTCGCCTGATCTGATTTTTTAATTCTTTCTCGTTTGCTGAAACATTAGTGGAGAACATGAATTTTTTTTGATGGAATGTGGATAACATGATTAAGTACAAAAGTCAGAATTTGGTTTCTTCCTCCTTTTCCCCGGAATTCTTTTCAGATAAATTAGAGATGTGGCAAACCCCCAGTCTCTGCATCAACCGAAATCTTACCTTTAGATTGGTTTTGTTTGACGTAACATTGATGCACTGTTGGATTCAGCTAATTCTCTTTTATCTCTTACTAGCTGAACATGCAATTTTAATATGAAGATATCCTTGTAGCTGCCCGTTGGGTGGTCCTGATTTTCTGTGGAAAGTTCATATTCTATATCTACTGTACGATTTTAGCTTTGTTGTAATGTTCAACTGGGTCTGACTGCTGAGCTCATATGTGACATTTCTGCCTCAGGTGAGGATGAAGCTTGTCAAAAGTTGGCTTCCTGTGCTAAACGTCTGCAGGAACATGGTTCAGCCTATGCAGTGTGGATACAAGTCACCAAATTGCCAAGAGCTGGAGGAGACATTTCTTCAGATCATCTCCACCTTGCCTGTTCCAGATGCTCAAGAGCTGCTGCAACAATGCCTCGGATTCTCTACTCGCAATGTTGACGACTGCCCACACTTGGTTGCTGCCTTCAAGACATGGTTCAGGCGTGCTGGCAGGGCTCCACAAGGCGCCGAAAATTGAGAGGTGCGCTGCTGATCGTTTCCCTCGCCGGTGTGCTGTGCTATGCAGTCTCACATGTAGTTTAGTGTAGTTCCTAACTCTGATTTCTGTACATTGTTGTTCTGTGTGGTATGTACATAATAACGTTATTCTCTCTTCGTGTGAAACATGTAAGAGCAGATGAATGCTGCACTAGACAATTCATATGTGCAGTACTGTTCTTCCCTCTGGAATGTGAATACAACTTGGAGGACAAATGTATAAATCTTGCGATTAAAACCAAAAGCTGTGTTAACAGAGAACTCTTAGCAGTTGATTTCTCCTGTTTTCCTTGCCGAGAATTTCCTGCCACAAGAACATTGGATCCCAGGGGTTTATTGGTCTCTCTTGTTACAGGCTCTTATGCACTGCAGATCGTGTGAAAAGGAGGAAAGACAAAAAGAAGGAAAAGTCACTTGTAATTGTAGTGGCTCATGTTTTGTGTTTTGCATGTTAATTCAGACCATGGAACAAGTGCTGAACTGTAGTACATGCTATTCCCATTTCCAGCCGATGTGGCAGAGCAGTCGCCTGATCTGATTTATTAACATTCTTTCTCGTTTGCTGGAACAGTAGTGGAGAACATGATTTTTTTAATGGAATGTGGAGAACATGATTAAGTACAAAAGTCAGAATTCGGTTTCTTCCTCCTTTTCGCCGGAATTCTTTTCAGATAAATTAGAGATGTGGCAAACCCCCAGTCTCTGCATCAACTGAAATCTTACCTTAGAATATAGGATTCAAATCTGGAAGAGAGGTCTACGCACGAAATGTCACTGTTTTCAGCTCATGTTCCACGTAAGACCCAGAATGTTTAATTCTAGAAGGGACAGTGATTATGGAATTTGTTATGAAGCTGAGGTATAATCCAAAAGAAGATCAAGAATTAAAGACATTCTCATCTTTCACTTGCCAATGACACGTTTCTACATTATTACAGTACATTACGTTGGGAAGGTTTTAGCCCAACCCAAAATTACAAGCGGCCGAAAGCAAGCCAAATTTGAGAGATTTTATCTCGTCGTCTTCCCATCGACATTACACAAAGGAGAAGAAAAAAAGGAGATGAAGAAAAATTGGAACGATCAAAGAAGGCACGAGTCAGGCGAGAGACGTCATGAATTCTAGCACCGAATTGTACACCGGAATGCAACGACTGCAGCGACGACGACGAGAAGACGGCGAGAGCTTAGCCATGGCGTGCAACGGCAAGTCGAGCTAGTAGAAGCCCTGCACCGGCCACCGGCGTTCGGGATCGGGCAGCCACGACGAGCGCTTCTTCTTCTTGTCCTTCTTATCCTTGCTTCCGCCATCCTCGCCGTCGACCTCGGCCTGATCCTTCTCGCCGTCGGAGCTCTTCGAGTCGCCGTCGGACGATCCGCCGCCGCCGAGGCCGGACTTGTTCCTGTTCCTCACGTACTCGATCAGCCTCCACGCCGCCGGCTTCGCCTGCTGCGACCTCGGCGGGGACGGCGGCTCCTTGGCCGGCTTCTTCGGCGTCGGCGTCGATGGCTGCTTCTGCGCCGGCGGAGTCGGCGGCGTCAGCGGCTCGGTGTCGCTCTTCAGAGGGTCGGTGTCGTCGGGGAGCCGCGCCGACTGCGACAGCCGCTCGTACTCCGGCAGCGGCACCGTCTCCTCCGACGAGCCCCCTCCCGCTTCCTTGCCGCCGTTGCCGACGCAGTCCATGAGCAGCAGATGCTGGTGGCTGCCGCCGCCGCCGCCCCTCCGCCGCCGCGAAGCCCTGAACCTCGATCCCCTTCCGCCTCCTCCGCCGCCGTGGCCGTAGCGCTGCTGCTGCTCCTCCTCCTCCTCTTCCTCCTCATCTTCCGTGTGATCCAGGACGTCCATATTTATCTCGGCTCTCGGCGCCACAAACCATGCGCTGCTCTCGATCTCGCGATCTCGCGTTGGGAGTAGCATAAATTTTGAGCAAATGGATGGCGAGGGCCGAGACGAGGAGGGAGACCGGAGACGGACGGGGGACGGGGAATGTGATCGAGATGGATCGGTGGGATCGCCAAGTTTGACAAGGGTTTGGCTCGCGAAATCGCGTTTTTATTCAAGCGTGTGGCGTTTGACCCGCGTGGAGAGGGTTCGAGTCGTGGTCGTCGTGGGCCGTGGCCGTGGGTGGTGGTGCCGTGGCTCGCGTTACGTTACGTGCCGTCGCGTTCGAGGGCGCGGGACCCGTCGGTGGATTTTGACATTCTAACGGAGTGAAACGGCAAACCATCTTGGTAGGAGTAGTAGTAATGTCATATCATGATAAGTATCGATTGTACGTTAGCTAGTGACATTTGGGAATTTCGGGAGGAGTCCGCTTGGTCAAGTCCACCTCCACTCTGACCGCATTATCCCAGGTTATACTTCTGTTCCTGTTGCAAATTATTGTCACTTTAATGTTACTACCTTTCAACAGCTCACTGCATCAAGAGACAAATGCAAACTTTTGCAAAACTCAGTAGTAGTTCGTACGAAATTAAGCTTGCCGTTTGTATTTTAAGATCAAATGATCATATGAACTGTTATAAATAGATAAGGATGGATAGGTAAATTCTACCTTGAAAAATTGTCAAGTGCCAAGTATTTGCGTATAAATAAATTTGTTGGCCACGTCAATCTGTAAATGGGAGATTATATATCACTGTAGTATATATCACTTTGGAATTCTACATACTCCAGGACCACTCGCCTTCACCCCAGTCCCAGTTGCAAGATACACACATAACTAATTTCCAGTTGTGATAATCAAAATCCTATTTTGTACTATCATTGGATCTAGACAGAATGGATCAAGCCCTCCTCGATCGCTAACTGGATTCCACATGACGGTGATCACGATCTCTTGGGGACGCCTCGCGTTGCTAAACAATATTGCTGAAACCACTTTGTTTCGAAAAATATTGCGAAACCACGGTGATCATCTCTGTAGGATTCTGGTAATCTACTATTTTAGTACTCCTACATGATTAGGATTTAGGGCAAGAAGGACAGACTCCAACGCTAATCGAGAGTATATTAATCGCATCTGCTTGGATTAGACCAAGCAAATTAAGAAACAACAAGTGATTTACGCGGCGAGTCGACGTCGATGCAGGCACACGACTCCGTGCACGCACGTCTACCGCGGCTAGCTTAGCTGCCTTCACACGCCAAAGCTCTCAACATCGAAAGAGAGATCGATCGATCAATCACTCATGGTCAACAGTCAACACGCAAGACTAAATCGGAGAAAGGACCGCAAGCTTAGCATAATCGGCCTCGTTAATTGGGTACCAATCACCCCTACCAGTTTGTCATTTCCTGATTGAGTGAAAGTGTAGTAATGTTGCGAGGCATCTGATCAGCATGATGATCCTCCTAGTTTGGCGTATAATTAACATGTAAAGCCTGGGGAATGATACAGTTGCAATCCTCTACGAAGCCCACTGAATCCTGGGTTGACCGATTTAGTTATGAGTTCTTGTCTCAGTGTGTCCCCCGTATTCACCGGCAGCCAGATTTAGTTTGATGGTAAAAACGCCGGAGATGTGCTGTTGGACGGCGGCATGTACATCGTTGCAAGCGATTTGGTTGGACCACATTACTCTGCCAGGTGCTGCTGGAAGCATGTGCCACACAACCACACTGCTTAAACCTTGCTTAGTTAGCCAGATAAAAGTTGCTTAAACCACGCTACCTGTAGTAATTTACCATGAGCTTATGTATGGCCTGCTTTGGCCCCTATACTTAATAAAATTTAGGTCGCCACTTTCGGCCGATCCGGCCAAAAATATGGACAGCTTTGGAAGTGGAAACCAAGCAAAATATAAAAAGCGTAAGAAATGCGACCTTTCTTCTAGGGAGCGATACGATGAAATGCAATTGAACTACCAGTGTCTCGGATAAACTTCACCAAATTGGCCGCAACGCCCCGTCGCGATCCCGTACTGGCCCAATTCATATGGGCTTCAACGTGGCAATCCCGTTCCGGTCCAATTAATTCTTTTACAGATGCGTATGTTTCAACTGCGAGCGTGAGGTGCTTCTGTGTCGTGACGGTGCAACGCTCTGAGCTGACTCATCAGCTCGGCCCAGTCGCCGCACGACGACCCACCGTCCGCCACGGCCGCGCGCGCCGCGACGCCGAGCTCGGCCGCCCTCGCCCTCCTCGCCGCGGCGTCGTCGTCGCCGCCCATAAGCCTGCCTACCGCGCTCGCCACCGCCTCGGCCGTCACCACCACCGCCTCTGCGTCCTCGTCCGTGTCTCCGTCAACCTCCTCCCGCACGCTCACGCCGACGCGGGCCACGTCCACGAGGAACGCCTCATTGAGAAACTGCTCTGCTCGGAGCGGCCACGTCGCGAGCGGCACGCCGGCGGCGACGGCGTCCAGCGTCGAGTTCCACCCGCAGTGCGTGAGGAACCCGCCCACCGCGCGGTGCGCCACGATGTCCCCCTGCGGCGCCCACCTGCCGGCCACCACCATGCCGTGGCTCGACGCTCGCTCCTCCTTCTCCGTCGTCACCGCCGCATCCGCCGCCGCCGACGGGATGACCCAGAGAAACGGCCGCCCCGATGCCCTTAGCCCGGCCGCGAGCTCCCGCAGCTGGCTCGTCCCCATCCCGCACGTGCTCCCGAAACACGCGTACACCACCGACCTCGCCGCCTGGCCGTCCAGCCACTGCAGGATCGGGTCCCGCTCGCCGCCGTCGGTGACTGCGGCTGCCACGGCGCGAGATGGGCCGACGAGGAAGACCTTATTGGGAGGAGACCCGTTGTCGAGGGTGCGGTAGTACTCGGCGAAGTCGGACTCGAGAGCGGCGAAGGAGTTGAACACGACGGCGAAGCTGTCAGCCTCGGCGGCGCGGAAGAGCGGGACGTGCGCGATCGCCTCCTCGTTGCCACGCGCGGCGCGGCGCGTCACGGCGTGGAACGCGTCGGGCATGGGCGCCTCCCCCTCGCGTTGGTGGTGGATGGCCACCATTGCGGATGCGGCGAATGCGCCGATGGTGTGGAACGTGACGTGCGGCACGCCGCACTCGCGCGCCACGCGTGGGGCCCAGTGGAGCACGGCGTCCGACACGACCGCCACAACGGCCGCGGCGGATGAGCTCCCGCGCACGGCGTCCGCGAGCGCCGGCGCGAGGGCGGCCTCGGCGGCGGCGAAGAACGCGGCCGGGGAGACGTCGCTGGGTAGGAGGGAGAAATCCTCATGGCCACCCGGGAAGTGGAAGGGCGCCACGTGAACCGCCACGTTGGGCGGCGCGAGCGCCGCGAAGTGGGGCGTGGTAACGATGGTGGCCGTGGCCGCCGCGGAGGCGTCGGCTGCTGCTGCTGCTGCGGCCGCCTTCGCCGCGACGGGGCCGAAGTGGCTGCGAGAGAGGAAGGGGAGGAAGACGAGGCGCAGCGTGGGCGCGTCAGCGTCGGCGTCGCGGCGCGCGGGCGCGGGCGTCGTGGCGCGCATGGTGGTTTTCGCTTTCTCGGTTCGTCTCACTCTCGTGGGCTGGTTGAGTTGGGCTCTGCTGCGTGGGGACTGGGGAGTGGGATGATGCACGCGTTGGGCCGTTCTTCCTCTTATTTTGGGCGGTGAGGCTGCGGGTGCGTGTGGGTTTCGGTCCAGGAAATTCGCGGTCATAGGAAATGTATGCGCGGCGCGGCGTGGCGCGTAACCTGTGTTTTTGCTTGCGTTGCTAACCTGTTGCACTGAGGTTTCAGATTTTAAATTTTGTTTAATTAATCGTAGGGAAGCGACGAACTTCGGGTCTCTCTATCGTGGATTCAGACAGATTAGATCGAGATGCGAGCGATGGTACGGGGCTGAACTGCTCATCGATTCTATTGGTGTTCGATCGGTTTGTCACCGTCACTGTTTTTCTCCCCCGTACAGTGAGCAAGTCACATTCAACTCAAAGTTAGAGGATCCCAATCCCCCATACATTACTGTTGCATAACAAATCTATTCAATTTTGTGGTTGTACTGATCACCAACCACCTTGATGAACCTCGCACGGTCGTTCGTTCACTCGTTCTCATACTCCATCGTGAATTTGCGATGTTGAGTCACTAATTCGGACTACATTGCTAGCTTCAAAAGGACAAAAACTCTTCCTCAATTAGTGCTGCATAACAAATACAATACAAATTACTCTGAGAAAACTGGAGCTGACGAACTGGGGAGTAGCTTGGTTTTTGTCACTCCACACTACCGTTGTCATGTTAGTGCTGGGTAAACAAACACAAAGGGAATACTTATGTAGTTATGCACGGGACTTCTAAAAAATATTTTTGTACATCATGTGTTATACTGTTTTGGATAAATGCATCACAGTTTATATATGTTTTCTTCTTGTAGATGTGCAAGATGCCCCAAAGCCAAAGGCAAAGTGACGTATTTATGACATAACCCTTTTTGTTTTCATGGCTACGTGCATCCCTAGTGGTTGCAAAGACAGGATATTTTCAGTGAAATATTCTGTTATTTTAAAGGAGGCAATTTTCAATTGCGCAAATCCAAAATTGCGAGGAAAGTCATAAAAAAAGAAATAGAAAGAAAAATTATACACATAATCATATACGCTTGCACTAGTTTTTTTAAATGAAAGTCAAAAATTTTGCCTCATACTATTAATAGAGAAGGAACTTGCACAAGGAAGTAAATCACCATTATTTTATAACATGTGACATGATCGGGCATATGGTTTCGTTAATCAACCTTCGGTTTTAGTCTTTTAGACAATGAAGTACGAACACCTATAAATTGCTGATTTGTTTCAGTACAAACAGAGGATAGAGCCATAGAGGAGTTCCTGGTGGCACAACAGAAAACCGTGGTCCGTCCGCTTTTATGCACGGAAGTCCATTCCATCTCTCAACCAGCTAACGTAGCTACGAAGGGCCTGAATGGAAAAATAAACGTAGTACAAAGGGCTTGTTTAGGGAAGCTTATGCAGTGGTTTCTCTTAAAAGCTGTAGCTATCAAATCTTGTCCCAGATGATTCATGATTCTTACTGGCTGAATACCAACTAGCTGCTTCCCAAACAGACCTAGATGTAGTTATTAATGGGCTCTCTCTCCATTGTCACGTAAGTATGTTTGGTGATGTGAAAGAGAGGAGAAAGAAAAGAGAAAGATGAACGTTACGCATGACAACGGCTAAGAGTCGACTCTTAGTATTTATTAGCAAAAAGAATTGTTGCATAGAGTCCACTAAAAATACTAATAAAAATATTTTGGTATACTAATTATTAGAGACTTTCGTCTCAAATGTGGTAATGAGATAGTCTCTATATAAAACAAAGACATATCCGTCTCTACTTTTGTACTTGTCCTAAGAAAATACCGGAGTAATAGTTATTAACAAAATTGAATTCCAGCAAAAGTTCATTGTAACAAAACCATTGAGTTCCAGCTAAAGTTCATCGTGACAAAACCACATTTGGGTGAAATCTAACTATCTAAATGGTACTTATTCAACATGCTGTAAGACAAATCTTGCAAGAATTAAACCGAAGAGAATAAGGCATTAAAATGCTTGAGTTTTTTTTTACTAGTAATGTTCAAACTTTGCATTCCTTAAAACTATAAAACTATTCTTCAGCAGTGCAAACAACACCGAAAAATGACCTGTCCACCAACGCCGTTTAGGATAACTAATCAGAAGCACTGTTTTCATGAAACATGTGTTAGGGCAAGAGAGGCAAATCTAACACACAGATTTAATGCGGAAAAATTCCTGTAGGAAAAATAACGGACAACTATCAGTATTTCAAAGTTGATATAAATACAGAAAATAGAACGGACTGTCGTACCCTTTCCGTGCGGCTTACAAGGATGTATAAAAGAGAAAATGGAGGAATCCTGATAGAAAAAGACTAGAAATTCTAATAGAAAAGTAATCTAACTACTACCAATATAATCAACATACCTAAATTATATGCATAAACTCGGATAATTTATCTAACGATACGAGAAGCCATCTTCACGGCACAAGCTTGCTCATGCAAGCACTTTTGATAGATAACCCAAACTTAGGAATGAATTTATTTTACCTCCAAGAGCTTGATGCTTTCTCTTTCTTTCGATCACTATTTGGTTTGCGGTGAACATGAACGCCCGAACGAAGATGTTTATATTATATCCTTGTTGATAAAGGATTCTCTAGCTTAGCTTCTGATTAACATCTAGTGACAGATGTATGTATGTGCTGACAAGGAGCAGGACGAAAAAAAAGAAGAAGGCAAAAAATAAACGCAGCAAGAGGAGGGAAAAAAATGGAAAAAAAAAAATAAACGTAGCAAGCATCGATAAAGTTTTTTTTTACATTATATTTTTTTCAAAAAATTATTTTACAAATAAATCTCTCAAAAAATTTTATTTTAGATCTCTCAAAAGTCGATACAGTTATTTTAATCAGGGGCCTTTCTACGACGTCAATGTCATTGGCATCATTGTACTACGGTACGGCGCTAAGAAAGTTGGCGCTGTCCCTATGCCATTGCGGAAGAAAGGGTACGGTACTAGTGCCGCTGGCACTGTAAACTTATTTATAAATTAATTAATTACAAATATGTAATCCTCTGCATCAACGGCATGGGTGCTGAATCAAAATTTATGATTTTTGCGACTACGATAGCACGAAGGATGGCGCAAATGTCACTGGCACCATGCCATAGGACCGCAACCCATTGGCGCCATGAAAAGGTTTATTTTCAAAATAATTTTTTAAGCGCTTCATTTATAAAATAGGTTTCAAAAAAGAACTAAGTAAAAAAAACATCTTCCTTTGAAAAATATGCAGTCATGAATATCCCTATCGGTTCAATTGTAATATTATTTTGTCTAGAGGGTACCGCACAGTTGCGTAGAATATGACAACTTCAAGATCAGAAAGGGATACGACAGAGGCGGCATGCCGGCATGTGCATATCACTATTCATAGCCAAACAGTAATTCCACTATTCATAACCACATATGCTTTCTTTAGAGTGAATATTTGCATGTTTGTAATTTATGCCTTTTTATGGCCGTCTGGTTCTCATGCAAATATCAAAACAATTGATTGCATGCTGCGTTGCATCTGACTTTCCCTAGCTTGTGAACAACAAACACCTCAACGACATGCCTTTTTTTTTGCATTCTTCACTCAATTGGATTGAAAATATTCTAAGTGATCAAAGCCCAGTTTAGATAGAATTAATAGCTACTGGGAATTTTGCAAAGCAATCTCTCGTTTGGATCGCTACCACTACCATTGATAGTTATTTAAATAGAGCATTAGATATAGATGAAAAAAAACTAATTGCATAATTTGGATGGAAATCACGAGACGAATCTTGTAAACCTAATTAGGCCATGATTAGTTGCGATGCTAATTGTGGTCTAATTAGGCTCAAAAGATTTGTCTCGTAATTCACAGGCTAGCCATAAAATTAATTAGTATTTTCATTCGTGTCCGAAAACCCGTTCGGACGTCTGGTCAAACGTTGATGTGACACTCAATCCCAAAATATTTTAGGAACTAAACAACCTGAGGAATTTTGCAAGTTGGCCCTTGGATTTTTCTCTTCACTGTCCCTCTTGTGATCTTGTCCTTGGTACCACTGATGATCATCTTTTGTCAACCTTAGCCGAAACCACCCTATTGTCCTTACTCATTTCCTGAAGACATAATGCCTCAGTTCATCTTTTATGTTGCGCCTTTTTATAATGACCCATGAGTTTGGAGGCTAACGAAAGACGTTATGCACTTATGCATGCATAGGGATATGCTTCTGGGTTTTGAGGCTCGCCAATCACACTTGTAGTTATACCGTTCATCCACTTATATGATAGTGGGCGAAATAAACTAGCATGCGGTCAACGAACTTTCTAGTATCATGACAAGGGGTTGGAAGTGGAGTGAAACTTGAAAGAGCTACGGTGAAAGTTGTGCTTGGTCCCAAACCTTGGCTGACGTTAGCGGCGCTTGCAGGCACTGTTTCCTCCTTGGAGGTACCGTCATCATGTCTCTCTTTCCCTCTAGATGAAAACCTAGTCCGTTGAGCGGGCGTTGGACAACGTCTTAGATATTGCTTTTCTTGTTGAAAGCTTAGCTCATAAGAACCTGCTCCATAGGTAGGAGGTTTTGGTGGTTATCAAGTCAATCGACTCTGCATTTAGAAGTCGGAATTGCATGTCTTCACAACGCTCGGCAACGATAACTTTTGCGGAGGCTTGGTGGCTGCAAACGTTTTTTCCTTTTTTTCCCCTTCATTGTAGGTTTTACCGGTTTTTCTCTAATTAACCGTGCATTTGCTAGATTTTTAGGCCTGATTTTTCTTATAAACTTAGTCAATTCTTCTTCTTATATAAATTCCGACATAAGTTTTGTCGTGGGTTCCTTGAAAAAGATAGACAGGTGAGTGCTTCTCACCTTCTATCAATCCATAACATGGGTGATCAACAAATGTGAAAATGATTAGTATATTTTTGTTTGAGTTGAAATCTCCCCTCTACTATGGGCACAGCGGCTCTTTCTATAAGTTGAAAGGCAGACAAGGGAGTTGCAAGGGAGTACACTATGGGAAATTAGGAACCGGTCATTTTGCACTTCCAGTGATAGCTATCTTTTAACTTTGTACTATCTTCGTCCCAAAATATAGCAACCTTTAAGAGAACGGGACATTTTCTAGCACAATGCATGTGGACACATGCATGTCTATATACATCGTCTGTCTCATCCCCTCAAAGGTTGCTATGTTTTGGAATGGAGGATGTAAGAGGAAACACCTCTCGATAAAGCTTATGTATAGTAATGATTATTAAGACAATGTTTGTTTAATGATGGTTACCGTACCGAATAGTTTTTACCAACGAAGCTTCTTTAGGCCTTTTCGTTATGCGAGTTTTCATGTCCAACTATACCTTAACTTCCCAAGCTTCTCTTCTGACTAGACATCTTACAATAGATCGGAAACTTTGCATCCTTAATTGCTTTAGAATCTTGTGTTCTTAAGAACCTTGCATCCTAGGCTCTCTAGGCTCGGAAAACTGCTAATTGTATTTTGAGTTGGGTTTTTGATTGAGAAGGAGGTGGTTGGTTTTCCATGCTATAACAATGCCCATTGCCCATTGGCCATTGATATTGAAAAGGACATGTGAAAAAGAGGACACTCACTTTAAAGCATCATTTCAAACTACCATGAAATGAGTAAATCCTAACGAGGAATTAATTTGTGTCTCTTCTGTCATACCCCGTTCATGTATGTCAACTTCTAAGTTTTCATGTATGTCAACTTCTAAGTTTTAACCATCAACACTTAACCAACCTTAACCACATCTCATTTAATGTCTGTATCAGAGACCTTTTTATTTTGGGCGGTGGTAGTATTTGGAAAAGTAGACGTCGCAGAATACAATATGAATTTATGTTGTCAGATATGATGCGTCATGCGCGAGCAACTGGGCATCGTGTATTTGCGAATCAGATCCTCTGCGGTCGGGTCCTTGACCTGCCTCTACGGTCGGGCTGATCCGGCCATCCAGCAGCAATCCTACGACACCCCTCCCAGATGGCTCCTCTCCAGCCCAACGCTCGGCTCAATCGTATTTGGGAAGACGCACGACGCGCGAGAGCCGCGCCCGACACTGGGCCTTGGCCCAACAGGGGCTGGAGTCCTCATTTTTTACCGCGAAACAACGCCTTTCGGCGGGACGCACCTCGTGTTTTTGGCGCGAGGACTGGCGTTGGCGGCGGCGTACCTCAAGTACAAGCCGTGGGTGGCGGCGATAAGGCTGGTTGTCATTCATCAAGCACATGTGAGTTAATCTCGTTTTTCTTCTTCACGACTTGATTGTTTTCAGCAAACTCTACTATGTGTGCTCTGATTTGATTGTC
>CM002481.1:23729004-24046789 GCA_000325765.3 Leersia perrieri
TTCGCCTGCCCCTCCACCACCGCCCCGGGCGCCGCCGCCGCCACCAGCGCCACCAGCAGCAGCAGCGCCCGGAGCCCACCGCAACCACCACCACCAGCGCGCATCATCTCCTCCCCATTTCCCTCTCCTCCGCCGCCGCCGCCGCCGCCGCCGAGTGGATGGAATCGTGGGGAAGTGAAAGCCAACGAGGCTGGGTGCCAGCAGCGGAGACGGAATTGGGAGGGAAATTAAACGCAATAAAGGAGAGCAAACGCAGGTACAGAAGCCACCACCACCACCTTCCTTGGGGGCTCACCTCTCTACCCCGCCATCAATGCCCAAAGTTACACTCCCCCAACTGCCCTCCCAATTATTACCCCTCCCTCCTCCCCTCCCCGCCGATCCGCGCCCAAATTCCACACCACGTCGTCGTCGCCGGCCGGCGGGGTTCGCGGCAAGCCGGCAACGGGCGCGAGCAGCGGCCGTCGCCGGAGCCGGAGAAGAGAGAGGCGAAGACGAGGTGGGAGGAGAGCGAAGAGGAGGAGCTAATATCGTGGTGGGGGGTTTCGGTTGTCTAAGGAAGCTGTTAAATGTTTTTGAAATTCTCGGGGGCCGAAATGGAAGGGGATTTGATTACCCCGATTCGATTTTTGATTTCCCCTCCTGCGTTTGGCTCACTTGCCACGTTTGGGTCTAGCTCGAGCCGGATCGGCGACCGTGGCTGCTG
This sequence comes from Leersia perrieri, assembly GCA_000325765.3. Classification (NCBI taxonomy): domain Eukaryota; kingdom Viridiplantae; phylum Streptophyta; class Magnoliopsida; order Poales; family Poaceae; genus Leersia; species Leersia perrieri. The sequence continues at coordinate 23,729,711 of CM002481.1, forward strand.
CGGCCGCGCATTGGGTTTTGACTGCGATGCCCCTGGTGCGCGCGGCAGAATTGCCGGCGCTGCCACTGTTGGTGGTGAATGAGCCGGCGCGTGGTGGGTGGGTCTCTCTCGCGGCGCGCCGGGTTTGGTGGTTGGTTGGGTTCGTGTTGCATTGCACAGTGGCATTGTGGGGTTGCGAGGGGTTTGGTGGGGTTTTTTGGGCGGGTCAACGAGCCGAGCCGTGGGCGTGGCCGCGGGCGTCGTATGCGTTTCTCGGTGGTTTGGCGTGAGTCGGTCAAGCAGCCGCTGCCTGCGTGTGGAGTTGTGGATTGGATTCTGGTTCGTTTTTGTAGTTTCCTTTTGTTCCGGATAGGAGTAATTGCGAAGCATATGGTAGGAAGCAAATGTTATAGTAGCTGTATTGTATTACTCCAGTTAGTATTCCAGAGAAATGCTAGATCTGTGCTGTGTGCTGCGCACATGAAAGAATCTTATTGTTTTTTTTTCTCATTTTGGAAGGGCATTATTAGTACATTTAGATATGGTATATGAGTGGGAGCATTTGATGGGCAGCATTTAGGAGGTGTAACGTGACAGTTCGTTTCTACAGTTGTGTTACGTGTAGGAGTAGTATCGATTCAATTAACCCCTAGCCCGGCCAGGCAGCCCAGCCTCATGGTAGCACCACGTGATCATTGAATGTTTACATTTCCATTTTTAACGGAGAGAATTGATGTTTTACTGCATTTGCAGCCTTGCCGAACTGGAATTAGCTGCAAGCGTTCAAAGCAGAAACCCCCAAACCCCCATTGATTTCCTCAGCTCAGATTTGACACGGTTTAAAATCATAAAATGGCAGGCCAGTGCGACAGGCCTCGCTGTGGATGGCCAGTTGGCCACTGGGATCACAAGTTCACAACCCGGAATCCACTTACCACGGTCCACGGGTGGATCCCTGGTCTGACGCGTCACGTTTTAGTAAACGAACCGAACGGCAAGTCGCGTCGCGCGCGTGAGCCCACCACCACATCGCGCGCGGCGGCGCCGGCATCCACGTCGTGCGACGCGACGCGAGACCGACGTGTGCGAGCGCGGGGCACAAGCACAAAAAACCGTTCTCCTGCCGCCCGTGGCAATAATCCACCCGTGCGCCGGCGGAATGTCTCGGTTCTCCTGCCTGCCCGCTTCCGTTTCCGGCTTCCTCCTCGGATTTTTGCACACCGCGCGCGTGCCGATGCCGACGCGATGTCATCTTGTGACTGACTTGACTGATTCTCCGGTACGTTCTTCTGTGCCGTCGTGGGGCTTCTCTTGGATCCTTCTCAAAATCCATAAACTTTTTCTGTTTGTTTTACCATGAACCGTTAGTACATAAACAAAAAGGGACCATTCTCAAAAAAAAAAACAAAAAGGGACCCCCTCGTCTCTTTTTTGTTATAAAAATATATACGTATTAACGGCTGCCACTAGTGATTTCTGCTAAACAAATTGGCACTAGTGCACTTCAACAACCAGCTCTGATTCTTCATGTATTACAACTGGGCGGTCCAACTGTGCACGTACGTACGCCACCAGCAGTCGAGCCGAGCCTCGTGTTAGTTAGAAGCTCTTGGGGTAAACAATGTGGTCAATATGGATGATACGGCACTATTCTAACCTTAAAACCAACCTACCTATACGTGCACGAATCATTGGGGGTGTAGATGTAGCACTCACTATATGTCTGTCGGATTATTCTCCAGTTGTAAAGTGAGCGAGCTGCGTTGTTCCATTTCAGTAGGGCCAATGTATTCTACTACAATTCTACTAGTGCGGCCTCCACAGTCCGTACTCAACGTAGAGTGAGCTGCCCATCTCTCTCTGTGTTTATCCCCTACTGTACCATCCACTAGTTCTCTCTGATCCTTTTGACTTCAGAGAGATAATGCAGGGGTGAATAATCGTCCACGGTGGAAAATACTGTGTACAAAATATTGTTCAACAATGTTCTTGGGCACTGTTTAGTAGTTACTGTACGTCTGTAACTTGTCATCCTGGTCGCCTACCGTGGATCGGACGGCTATGGTTGATCCAAAATCTTGAAATAGGGCTTCCCTGATTTGCATGTTTCTGTGAAGTTGTAGAGTATCTGAAAATCCCCTATGCAATAATTATAAAACCACAATTGATCCTGCTGGGATATGTGTGAATTGATGTAGATGCGTGATGCAAATCACTGCATTATTAGTATGATACTTGGCTTCTACAAAATGCAAGAGACTTATTGACAAGATAAGATCAAGCTAATATTAGAGTCAATAGGGAGAGACTTGATATCTGGCCTATAATAACATGAACAAATAATACTAGTAGTAGACAAGTAGCCTGCTAGATACAGACTGACAGACATACAGTAGCCAGTAGGTTAATTTGCTCGTCAACTAACAGTACTAGCATCAACGGTCATTGAAGGTACAATATCACCGACCGGAGCATGGGCTAAGCTAGCTAGCCAAGTACTAGCGACTAGCGAGACGTTCTGCTGTGCAGCTTGATCTCCAACTAGCAAGAATTCAATTATGCTACTAATGAAGTATATTCTGCTGATCCCTTCTTTTAATCAACAGTGTCAAGTAGGTAATGCGTTGAGAATTTCGTGAAGCCACCAATTAAGCAACTGTGTGGATAAATATATAATTTGTCAATTGACCAGTTAACAGCCAGGCAATAATGAAGAAAATTTACTTTGCACGTCTACTACTTTTAAGCCATATGATTAGTGAATTCTGTAATATAATAGTAAAAAAAATTAGAGGTGATCCTATGCTAGCTCCTACCCTCCAGCCTCCACAGAGTTCCGAAGTGGAGAGTCAACAGACAACAGCCACGGAGGCATGGTATCTATAGGAGTAATTAGAATAAAAATCACTTGAAATACCATGCTTCAGCAAATTATGAGATGTGCCTGATTCTAGACAATATGATTTATGTTTGAAAAGGAATTGTTAATCTAAAAAACAACCTTCATATGCAATTATTCATGATAAATTGAATTCTAAGATTTTTTTCTTTTGAGTATGAATCTGAAATTTTGAACTAGTGAAATTAGTATAGTGATGAACTCTCTGATGGTACTATCAATGGGACAATTATTCACCATGCTTGCTGCTTCAGAGCCAACCATTGATTCTTTCCAATAAAGGGGCGAAGAATAATAGAGTAAACAAGTCAGGTGGCACATTGTCCTTTTGAAAAGGAAGCAAGCGATGTACAAAAGTCAAAATGGCTATAAAGCGCACTTTATAAAGAACTAGGAAAGCACTCTATTTTTTAAGATAATTTAATTCACACACATGTGTTTGCTGTACTAAAAATTTTGATTCAAATTTGGAAATAAAATGTATTGATGTGCTCTGTGAAGAACACTAGAATTAACAAGCATCCTTTTTAAATTAAGCATCAAAAGTATGGTGGTGTAGCCATGGTGTATGATTTCACTTAGTACCAGACTAAAATCATGGTATCCACAAATTCACGCAGATACTATACATTCTCAAAGGAATTTAGACCATCCCTCTTTTTTCTTAAGTCCCTATCACATCGGATGTTTGGACACTAATTAGAAGTATTAAATATGACTATTAATAAAACTCACCCCATATTTTGGACTATTTCGCGAGACAAATCTATTGAGCCTAATTAGTCCATAATTAACGAATGTGATGCTATAGTAAATATTTGCTAATCATGGATTAATTAGACTTAAAAAAATCGTCTTGCGAAATAGCTCTTATTTATGCAATTAATTTTATTATCAGTCTATATTTAATTTTTCTAATTAACGTACAAGCATTCGATGGGACATAAACTAAAAAATCTGGATCCAAACAACCTCTTACTCTTACTGTAGTCATTGGTTTGCTTCTGGTCTCGGTTCGTAGACTGCTTCCATGAAAAAAAAATTATCGGGGCAACTGAACAAGTACTACTTGAAACTAATTTCTTCAGACAAATGACTCATTTCTGTGAAAATTTTACCCTTTCCAAGAGGGAAAAAAAATCGAATGAGTTAGGGACGCTTTGTTTAGCTGGCCCGTCAATTTCGTAGGATAGGATATAATTGAAAACGAGCATGATATAATTGACCTGATCACTCTCTCTCTCTCCCCCTCTCTCTCTCTTTTGAGCAATAGACCATAGGAGCAACTGTTGACATGATCGATACTTTATTTTTAAAAATATTTACTAATTCAGCAAAGCTCAAAGGGCTGTTCGGATGGGTTGATTTGGCAAATTGGCAAAAAATAAAGGTAAGAGAAATGGAATAATTGATTATTAGCTATTTTAAACATGAAAAGGAATTGATTTGATTTTAATAAAAAAAGTGTGTAGATTTTTTCAAAAAAATACACCATATAACAATTTGGAAAGCGTGTACACGAATAAATAGTTAAAAACATTATATATTTTTGCTGGCACTGTTTTTTCACGTGCCATCTGAACAGCCCAAAATATCTTTCTGAACAGCGGTAAATGATAAGAGAAGTTCAAGTCAGCACCTAATCATATATATAGAGAAAATTATCCGGTCAAGATGATATTTAAGAAGTTTGCGTGCCAATGCGAAGATAACCTAAAGTTGCGACCAATATCCTGCCAACTTTCTAAAAGGAAACAGCAATAAGAAATGCAAGTTCAAATGATGGATCTCCTCGAAGAAAAAGGGTTTCAGGCGGTGGGGATGAAGTGATAGTGCAAGCAACACCCGGAAGCGATAAAGATAGAGACAAGTCGCGGTCAAACACGAGGTTAACTGGTAGCTTAAGCGCCGTCATTTGGATGAGCACCATCAGTCGCGGTGCACATAATCAAAAGCGGTAGCCACTCTGGTGAAACAGAGCATATTTGCTTTCTCACCTTTTGCTAAAAGATTACCGATGAGACGTGTGAGCATATATTTTGCCTAGCATAACGACATGTTGACTTGACCATCTCATGTCGAAACCTGTCATTTCCGTGGTTTCTTTTTCTTTATACTGCATTCGTCCAAAATCAATTTCTTTTCTTCGCCCGAAATAAATAAATAAATAAATAAATAAAATTTATTTTATCCTTCCTGGTGTATATATATTTTGCCTAGGTTGTTTCAGTGTGCATCATAGCGTTGAGTCACATATTTATTTTATATTCTACTACCTCCGTTTCTAAGGTAAAACGTTTTAACTTTTTGAATGCTATGTTTGACCATTCGTCCTATTCAAAAAGTTTAATGCAAATATAAAAATAATAATTCATAATTAAAGTAATTTTGATAATAAAATAAATCATAAACAAAGCAAATGATATTTTCATAATTTTTGAAATAAGACGAATGTCGAACGTTACAAACAAAAAGTCAAAACGTCTTATTTACGAAACATATGGAGTACTTATGATAAAAAGAGAGTACTATATTTTTGTTTCATAATGTAAATGTTTTGACTTTTTTCATATAACATTTGACAATTCCTCTTATTTAAAAATTTATAATAATATCATTTATTTTGTTTCTAACTTAATTTATTATCAAAAGTATTTTAAGCCTAGTTTATTATTTTATATTACTCAAAAATTTTGAATAAAACAAATAGTCAGACATTACAAGAAAAAAAAAGTCAAACCCTTATATTGTCAAATGGAGGGAGTAATATTAAAAATTTTCTACTTTTTTTACGATATACCTTTTTCTTTTATTTGTTTCTACCAAAAATGAAGAAATGCATTTCTTTACCGTTGGCATATTTTCAACATTGCAAAATTACGATGGTACGGTTGCAAATTGCCTTCTTCTATGCGCTTAACTTAGTGGAGCATATATACTCTGGCGATCGTTCTGGGAGAATTGAGGACGCAACGAAACGTACCCACGCAATTAACGATAGTTCGTTACAGGTACGAGGAAGGAGAGGAGGTCAGCCGAGCTAGCTAACTGCTTTGGTGATGTAGCTAGCAATGGCAACCAGGGTGAGGCAAAATGGAATCGATGCGTTTTGGCCGCATAAACATTGCTACTTGGACGGACGGATGGTCGTAGTACGTGGCTAATTCAAACCACGGGAAATAAAGCTGATGAGGTGGTCCATGCTAATGCTCCTGCAATTATGCATACCCCTGTTTCTGAAACCAATTCTTGTGTGTAGCAGCAGTAGGATATGGAGTACGGTGCCATACCCAATTACCCATACCCAGCCAGTGCTCCAGTGGTGGCAGTAAAAGGAGTTCGTAGAATCGTACAAGTACACCGCTGTATTTATTTACACTGTGGACTTGCAAGTGATCCTGTGAGAAACTGATCAGAGTCTGAGATCGTGATTCAGTTGGAACAAGAAATAAATCGCCTGCGATCTGTTCATGAATCATGATCATGAACGGATCTACTATAGATTGTCCGTAGTTCACGTCAGTCTACAAATTGACCACCCCAATTGAAATTCGTAACCATGTCATTGACAATCTTAATTCACCATCACCGATGCATCTCACTACATATGTGTGTGTGTGTGTGACAGAGAAACTAGCAAGTAGCCGCAGGAGCTCACATGCATGTCCCGTGGATTTGGTGGTTTAATTAGAGAGTGTGACTTGACATACGCCGCATGCGCGCCTGCGGCGTTGGACTACGACGACGAGTCGGCGACGGTGTTTGTTTGGCTCGGATCGGAAGGCGAGGAAAACGGAATCAACGGATACTGGGATTGGAGGCCCGGGCGTTGGAAACGGGACGGCTGGTTCGCGAGCGATCATTCTGTCGTCCCAAGTTGGTGGAGACGGACATGATATGCAAGTGTTTTTTTGACACTTTTGACGTGCCAGGTGGATCGGTCTCCGTGTTCTGCTACAGCTTGGGTCAAACAAAGTACTCCTGGGATGCGTTCATTTTGTAGCAAGAAGCAACTCCAAACAGTGTTTTTTTCTCTTTTTTTCCGTGCGCATGTGTTTTTGGAAAAATTTTCTACACGAAAGTTATTTTTAAAAAATCAAATTAATCTATTTTTAAAATTTAAAATAGCTAATAATTAATTAATCATGTACTAATAATGTTTCTTGTTTTGCGTGTGCTCCTATTCTTTTTCTCTCCTTTTGTCAACCAGCACGTTCAAACACACCCCTAATACTGAGAAAGGAGGGGGGCTTAGGTGACTGAGATGTGGGGCCCATGGCCATGGGCGTGTGGTGTCAGGTCTAACGAGATGCCAACAACAACTGGTAATCCAAATATACGGTGAATTTGTTGACCCAGGCGAGTACTTGTCCATCTTTTGTTATTAAGCTAATCTAATCACCTGTAAGAATCCAATCATCACTGTAGTATTCAATTTGTCCAATTGGTTATACATTTTTTTCTATTTCGATCGTAATGTAACCAGCGTCATCGTACCATAACCAACAAAGTTTCAAGTTTGTGCTCAATTGGTTGCTATCTGATGGCTTTATAGACATGGTAAAAGAAACATGGTCGGCTATAGTTCAAGGTAATACTCAAATGAAAAGATGGCAAACAAAGATTAGTAAATTAAGACAACGTTTACGGGGTGGGCTAAAAATGTTAGTGGTGCTGATAAGAAAAGAGGAAAGATGTTTAGTCCCGATAGAAAGGGATAAACATCTCTTATACCGTAGGAAGAGTTAGATCTAAACATCTTTGAGTTTTATTGTTAAAGAGGAGTAAAAAATGTTATTAACATGCTAAGGTAAACGATTTGTTACAGAATGATTCTAATACTAAATATTTAAGTGGCTAATGGTAAACATAGGAAAAAAAATTTCAGTTGCAAGATGAAAATCATGTTATAAGTGGTGATGCAAATTTTAAACATCATATTACGAAGTTCATTGTCCCCAAGCTTCTTTTGTTAGTATTATTCTCATGGTTTGAGCGAACATTGCAATAACACGTTGCAGCATCCTACAGGCATTTTTCTTTTTGAAAAGTTGGGGCTACACCAGTTCTAAAGGTAACGGAGAAAAAAGTCTGAACGATTGAACAAATATAGATATTTCGAGTCTCATCCGGTGAGACCGGGCAGCCGTTTAGTGTCATTGGATGCATGGTGGCTAATATTAGATCGAACATGTAGGTGGTGTAATGGATAAACAAAAAATTAATAAATTGAGTAATTTGAAGTAGTGTAACATAAAGCCAAAAGAAAAGGAAATTATAATTGGCGGCCTCTCTATCTGGTCTGCACCAAATTAAACCGTTCAGGTTCGTGACAGCTGAACTTGAATCCGGGTCCCTAAACCTGTACAGAGGACGGCTGGACCTGTGGACCATTTTAGCTAAGCCGACCGAGACCAGGTGACATAAATCGACATTTATTTTTAGCATGAACACTAAGGACCATATTCAGATTTGGTAGATTATGACTAATTAATATATATCCTGGAGAGCTAAGTGCCTCATGACTTATTTCGAAATCTAATGAAAAGTATAATAGTCTATATTCTAATTATCAACATTTATTTTTCTTAAGAACACATATATAATAGCATACACATATAATAGTAATACATTACGGGTCTGTTTGGGGAGCTTCTGGCAGCTACAACTTCTCCTAAAAGCTGCAGGTGCCAAAAACTGTCCCAAACGGTATAGATTTTGGCTTAAACTTCTGCAATTATAGATTCTGAAAAATGAACTCAAAAACCAGAATCTGAAAAAGTTGGGTTTAGAGATTTTCCAAATTCTTAGAAGAAGTTGGTATCAAACAACTGCTTCTTAGAATCTAAATCTTTTCCAAACAGACCCTACATTTATGATAATATCCTAGATGGTCTTTTAGCCAGCGAGAATCACAACCTCAATATGGACTTTTCATAAGGACCAAAAACGGTTATTATTGTTGTTTAGAAACGTCTCTACAAAATTTGTTATTATGTACGTACTATTCGTTGACATACTTGACATATGCATATTTCATATATCTACACACCAAATTGCATGCACACCTCGAGACCTTGAGAATGCACGACAAGGCATGGTTTGAGAGGTTTTTTTAAAAAAGAAAAAATCTAAAACAAAGGCTCCGGTATTAATGATTTTGATAGCTTCTTTTAAAGAAAATCAATAAAGCTGTTAGTGGACATTTTCCAATGTCTTGAAGTGACGGTGCCTTATTTGTAACGTGAGAATAAAACCTCGTAAATATATCAAATAAATAGGAATGGAAGGATGTGCAGGTAGCAATTCAAAAGAATGCTGCTATACGTTCTAAATGTTTCATACTAAATTCTTGTAAAAATCTTAACCGGTAGACGAAAGTTATAGAATATCTAAATTTACTCACATGCTGCCACATCAATGTTAGTATAAAAAATAACAAAAAGCAAGAAATTGGATCTATTGGTAGTAATGGTAGATGCATTATCATATTGTCCTTGTGCTCCGTATTGTCTCCCCCTCTAGCACAACCACTACCACAAAATCTTTGATTCTGATAAAGTGGTGAACTGATGATGCATTCATGCTCGTATAGTACATCATATATATGTACTTAGGAACTTATTAACAGTTAACCCAAGTACAGTCACATGCATGTAACCAATGACGCGGTATGGTAAACAAAAAATTGTATTGGGTCGAGTTGCATTGTCTTAACATGAACTCATCAAGTTATTATAGGTACATCAATTATTTGGTTACAACTAAGCATAGGTACTTACAAGCTACGAATTATGATCGATCGAGTTCGTAGTAGCATATGCCAACCATTTAATACGGATGACGTGGCACCCGGCTAGTCGGATGAAGACCATAGTTGACTCCCATATCACTGAGCACATGATTAGCCGGTTGTTTATACTGATTTCTTCTATATAATTAACCCAAAGGCTGATTGTACTGTTAAGCTGTTCCTCCAAGTAAGTTAATGCCAACACTTATATAGATCATCATAATCATGGTAATTCATATGTGATCACGTCCTTATTAAATTTGATGGTGCATTGCATCGTACAAATTAAAGCTGGTGTGTCATGTGTGTGTGTTGGCACGTACGGGTGGTTATTGCACATGCCATGCACGTGCCGAACACCATGTGTAAAATACGGATCCAGCAAAGAGGCGTACTGCGAAAGGTTTCAGAAAAAGCTAACGCGAAAAATCAATTCTCTTCTGCATACAAAGCACAGGAAGAATCAGAATTGCATGGTTTAACAGGGATGCAGGTACACGGAGACGGTGCACTTGTACGTATAAAGCTAAAGCTACAGTAGACACATCGGCACACCGGCACTCCGGCAAAGAGTGTAGTAGTACGGGTATCGTATATGTATGTACAATGACCAGTCGTGTCGTACGAACTACTCGCACTTGTACGCACATTGAATACGTACGGCGACGTGCAATTGGGCGAGCAATTACGAAGAGGGACATGGTATGCAGGCAATGCTGAACGTACACGGTACACACAGGACAATCCCTCCTCCGGTTTGGTTGGTTGAAAGTCCCTCCCCTAGGAATACAAGTATTTAGACTAAGATATGATATATCAATATACAATAAATCTGGACATAACCGCTATCCAGATTTGCTATACCATAATATATCACATCCTGCCTCAAATGCTAGATTATATAAAGAGAAAATCTTATTTCGTTTATTTTGTTACGGAATAAGATTATAAATATACTGCCCCGTTCCAAAATATAGGTATATGTTGACTTTCAGATGTCACATTTGACCATCCGTCTTATTCAAAAATCTTCTGAATATATTAATTATTTTGTTATGATTTGTTTTACCATTAGTTATACTTCAAATATGACTTATTTGTTTTTATATTTCTATAAATTTTTTTAATAAGACGGATGGTCAAACGTGATGCGCGGAAACCGATAAATGCTTATATTCTGGGACGGAGGTAGTACGTAGCAGCAAAAACAGTTGTATCAAAAATAACTCTAATTCTCGTGATGCAAAAGAATATTTATGTGCACATCCGTTTGGATCTTAGTAAATTTGGGAAGTTGTTAGGGTGCTCACTCGTGTGTAATACTGCAGTATCGTGTGCGTGTACTGCCACTGCGTCTTCGATGCAATAAAAAACAAATACAACTCTAGTTTATTAATCCCATTGTCTTACTATATAAGTGATTTTAAGAACAAAACTGGACAAAGAGAGTATAGCAGCTCAGTGTATTTCGTGCAGAATTTTGTTAAGTTGAGTAAAAATAATCCATACTGGAAATCATCCTTTTGATGATTTTTGCTACTACCTCCATTTTAAATTACTTATCGTTTTGCGTTTGTCTTAAGTCAAACATGTTAATTTTTTATCATTAATTTCTAAAATTTCGAATTCATGTAGCTTAATACCATGTTAATTATATGTTATGGAACTCATGGTGAATATAAAAATATTAATAATAGGACGTCAAACTATATGTGGTCAAAGATTAAATATTGACTTAGGACAAACCTAAAATTAAAATGATAAGTAATTTGAATGGAGGCAACTAAAACCGTGGTTAATTAATTCATATATCAGGACAAGGCACGGCAGATTAGGTATCTGGGGGACTCAAGTGCGTGGCGGGAACTGGTCACCGTAGCCAGATTTTGGTATCAGCTGGCAGACTCAAATGATGAGGCCACTTGACATGAGCTTTGTTGCAGTTACGTCCTGTCTGTTCAAAGCATCTTAGCATCTAACATATGAAATGGTTTCGTGGATATATATGGAGCCGTGAGTGTTACTAGTTAATTAAATATCTCATCAATGATGTGCTTCGTCTGATCTGATGGAATTCAAGACAAATCCAAGTTGCCAACCTTGTGTGCAGTACAAGTCACAAAAACGGTTTGAAAATTTGTGTGTCAAAATTGGCTGTTTTCATGAACGTGGCGATGTGGACGTGAACCATACAAATACCGGCATGTTGACCATGGAATTAGATAAATCTTTTTTTTCAATATAGGAATTAATAATGTGCTTGCCTTCTGTTCTCCAGTTTGTTTTCACGTCTGTGTCTTTGAAATGGATTAAGCTGACTGACTTTTTTTTTTGAGCTCATAGTACTGTACACAAAATCAAAGCGGGGAAGAGCAACTGATGATTGCCTTTAAAACATTTTGATTTGGATGCCAGAGTTTTGTGTAAATTAAACTATTTCATGTGAAAGTTAGCTATCCAATCGGTACCGAAGTGTAATCCTCTATAATTGTTTTAGGTTCAAAGCTCATTCAATTTTCTCTTTCAATATTTCTTGGTACGATGAATTGATTGTATATCACTTCAACTCACTACTCTACCTACAGAGTGGCTACACGTGACACGCATCCCAAGTCACATATACATAATCCATTCATTAAATTGCCCACAGCAGCTGGTGTGTTGTTTGACCGTCCATGATCCATCTATTACAATGTGGTCCAGTTTCCTGACAAAGTCCATCTCCTACATCTGTTTTTGATGAAAACGCAACACTGTTGATTAAGTACTTCATTAATATTTAATAGTCCAGATGGGGTATTAAGACAAGGCATGATAAAGTAGAGAGTTCGACATGGGCTGGTCCAGCAAAAGCCTTGATTAATACTCGTCCATCAAGATCACGTCCATTTCAGCCAATTCGTTTATTAAATGAATCCGTTGCACCACGAGTCGCCTTCAGGGAACCTGAAAATTTCAATCGCCGCAATTCGGATGAAGAATTCCAATACTGTTTAAAGTTTATTTATAATCATAAAACGAGCAAAGGCAGCGTCAGCATGACGCCCACCCGTTGACACAAACAAAACACAATGAAATTTGATACCCAAAATTCACTGGAGATGAGCAGTGTAACCTGTAGTACGAGTACTTGATAATACAGGATTCAAGTCGAGCTTTCTTCTGCTAATCGGCTAAGGCGTGAAAAGAAAAACTGGAGTAGTTTGTTTTTTCTTTGGAATTTAAAACTGGAGTAGTTGGCTAGCTACACCGCTCAAGAAAGAACGAAAGAAGAGACATGCACCAATACACCATCTGATTGTTAGTAGGCCCACAGGGGATGGTTAGGCCCATCTAAAATACAGTCCATAAACGAGTACACTTTTGGGCCGAATTCAATCTCTACCCCGAAAACAAATGGTTAGGTGTTACGACCGATGTAGCAGAAGATAACTGACCAGCAATTCAGCATAGGCATAGGTTGATAGATAGACTTGGCAGTTGGCACTTGTTACAAACATACCATCCTGACACTGAGTTGTACTCCTATTTGTTCAACAACAAATAACTACGGAACAGAAAGCAGCAGACGCCCGACTCGCTGTTATTGCAATATTATTACTGATTGTTAAGCTCCACAGGGACAGAGTTCAGATTATACTAGTAGAAGTTACGATAACACCACTGCCATCGCCCATCAACCATGGGAATCTACCGCGAGACACTGGTCTGAAGCGGCAAAGCGCTTTCGACTTCAGCTTCCTTTGCTTCAGCGGAACGCTCTGCGACAATCTTTGACATCCCAAACATCTGCGATGCAAAATGTAAAGTGCAAGAAAGGCTTTGATCGTCAAACTTGTCCAAAATGCAGAAACAAAAAAGAAGTGAGTATCTGAGTGTTGGCACATCTGACCTTCTGGATGGTGTTCTTGAAGCATGTCTTGTGCTCATCCATGGATGCATGGATGAACTCATCAATATGATCTTTCAGATCTTCCATGAATGTAGCGTCATCGGATTTTTTCTTCCGGCAAGAGGTCATGGCTTGGTTTTTTGGAGCAGAAGAGGCTGAACCTTGAGGTTGTGTCTTGCTGGATTCCATCTTAAGCCTGAAAACAAACCAGAGCATGTGAAGTTGAGGAGTGGATTCTGAAGAAAGCATCGGCATAACATGATGTAAGAAGCAATGTTTAGATGTTTGCAGCCAAGGAAGGTATTTATATGAGGGACACTATCATCAGATCACAAGCATATGCCACTTGATAAAATAACTACTAGAACCATCTATCGAACTGAGAGAGCACAGAGAAAGAAATCAAATCAGGGCATCAGGCTCATGGGCCTGCCCAAGGAACTAAAATAACTGGAACTATAAAATGGGTGAAGAGAGCAACTATTGATTTGAAATCCTTCATCACATAAGACCAACAAAAAATAGAGCAATAATGACAGCAACTTCATAAATTTCTCCTACCTCTAAAATATAATACGTCTACAGAAACATGTGCCAAACAGGATAATGCAAGAGTGAACCACTCATTTCTTCTACTTCTAAAACGATAACATGCAGAAGCACTAAAAGCGGCTTCTAGCCAAATATGTCATCAGTGTTCAGCTATACTCCTACTGTACAGCAAACTATTGCTAATATAGCTTCCATCTGTACAATCATATTTCCATAGCCCATGCTAATCACATCATAAGTTCAACATTTTAAGCAGTGAAATATCTCATGCTAATTTGCTAAACGCTAATGCATGTGACAAACTAACAACAGTAAACCAAACCCAGAGCACAGTCCCAAAACTAAACGATCCGCAATCCCGCACCTCACAGGAATTTCGACGAACGCCTAGCGAGCACCCTCAAAAACAAGAAAAAAAGATCACGCCAGCCAAGCGAAACAAGCTAGATTCGCTGCGGTATTCACTCCACCTTGCATCATCCTACTCTAGGTCTAGGGAGAGGAGCGGGAAGAGAGGCCGCCGCCTCCACTCCGCCTGCTCAGGGGAGCCCCCAATTCGACATGACGAGTCGAATCAAGCACTAATTCATGGGGTTTGGGTTGATTCTACTCACCTTGATGAGGAGGAGATCTGTTGGGAGAGGAGGACGAGGAGGTGGATGGCGACCGAGAATGGATGGATTCGGGACGGGGGGAGATGAGGGGAAGGAGTCCGTTGTTTTCTTGGAGCAAGGGAAGAAGCAGCACGCCGGTTATTTTCTTTCTTGGTGGAAGGGAAACGCTCGAAACAGCGGGACGAAGACGGAAAAGAGTAGCACACGGGAAGGGGAAAGCCCGGACGGAAGGTTCGAGATGGATTTGGGCCGTACGGCGCCTTCGGAGGTGGCCGGGGCCGTTCCCTTCTGGGCCGGTCTGGCTTAGCATCCGGCCCACCTGGCAAAGGTGGAGTTTGTTCGCATGGTGCAGTGCACAACGGCACATGTGAAGACAATGGCACGATGCTACCGATTTTTTTACACAAGAAAATCAGCAAAGACACTAACTTTTTTTTTTTGACGAAGAGCAAAGACACTAACTCAAACCTCCCTAAGTAATGACAATGGCACCGTGTAAAAAAAATCAAGCATGGTGCAGCATTGCAGCAATGCCACCGATTCGAATCGAATCAAGCACTAGTTCATGGGTGTTGGGTTGATTATACCTCATCAAATCGAAGATGACAATGGCACGATGTACTTCGCATGGTGCTGCATTGCCATTGCAGCAATGCCACCGATTTGATGAGGTAACGGTACCAAACTACCAATTCGTGAACCAAGAAAACTCAACAAGGAAACTGAACTAACCACCCTAGCAACAAAAGCAGTGAAGTGAACAACATCTTACTTTTACAACCTAAGCAGAAGCTGAAATAACACCCCTAGCAACAAAAGCAGTGAAGTGAGCAACATTTTACGACCTAAGCAAACTAGAACAAATTTCTTCTCCGTGAACCTGAGTACCTGACCATGGAGATAGCCAGACTCAACAGAAAGAAGCATATCCACCTAGATAGAGCATGCCATATCATCTTTAAGACTTTAACCAGTGCTAATGAAACTTTGCATTCAGAAAAACCAGAGTAATCCAGTGAGAATTATCATCCTCGAGCTCAACACAAGAACGCACATATAGCAGACTAGCAGAGAATAGCAGCGGCACAAATTAAACCCGCTGCACTGCAGATATCAGATTATATAGATGCGACCAAGCAGATTTAAAGGTTCACAATTTTTTTCCCAGGTAGAAACATTTGGAGGTCACAGTAGTACTACGCAGCCAACAATGTCCAAATCAACTAGAACTACGAAGAACAAGATGACATACTGGCAAAAAACTACTCGCTGATCGATAAGACCTCATAACTCAAAGTCTCCACCATTTAACACCTAGAAGGATTTACACTGTCTCATCAAAAGTTGGTAACGATCAAAGCCCCCTTCACTGAGACTCCACTGCCGCCGGACTCTCATCCCCTGGAGCTGCATCCTCCTTGACCACGGGCTCGACCTTCTTCTTTCCAAAAACCTGATAATTCATTACAAACAAACGTAAATTAGCCGTCAATAATAATCAAATCCATCAAAGGCAACATCATGTTAAGCTTAAATAGCAAATTGAACCATATAAAGCAGGTTAAATTAGCATCAGCATGAAGGAACAGGGAAAGGCAAGACCATGACAGGAACTAGCACTTCTCACATCTGCATTCTGATTAGCATAGCAAGAACTAATAACTGCATTATTATCACTACGAAGTAAGCATTGCTGCCATCAGTTGCAACCTCAGCACCCGACTGCAAATGGAATTTATACAACTATACACTACTGCAGGAAAATTTAATTATCCATGGTTAAGAGAGATCACAAACAGATACAGCTAAAGCCATGCCAAGATACAAAACCATATATTGTCTGCAAATATTTCAGCACACAGAAAAACAGAGCATAGATTAAATGTCATCTCTTGTAGGAGTTGATAAGCAGATTTAGTGGTAACTAAATTCACATGATGTCCATGTAACTAATAAGGATAAAAGAGCATTAACCACTCTTTAGATTTGCATTCCAGAATATGACATCATTTGCATTGCAACATAATTGATGGAAGTAATTTGCTACTCTTTTGATGGCAACAGACAGACAGATCCGGATGTACGCACAGGTTAATAGACAACTAATAATTAATGGTTTAAACAACATTAACAACAAAAAAGCATCACAAATCCACGGCGGAAAAAACGAATGCTTCTCCACGACGCGAATCGAACAATCGCGAACAACGATCCAAATCGCAAACAAAGAGCCTATTTGCCCAGGCTTTCCCATGAACACAACGCAGGCAAAGCATGAACTTTGAATTGAACTCCCACTCCCCGATATACAACTCAAGCCACGAAACCACGAACTCGATCTCCCCTAAACTCGACGCAAGGCAAGAGTTGCAAGCAAAAGATCAACACGCTTGTTAAACTTCATGCTCTAGTGGAGTTTTACAGAAACAAAGACTTGGCCGTACTAATTACAAGCAGAACGGAAAGCACGCAGCCAAGAAAACTCCACAAGATTTTTAGAAACAGAGACATCCTAATCATGATGTTCACATAAATAGCCAACCATTCAACCGAAAAGAAGCATCACGATCGAAGGGGGGAAAAACCAAATGCTTCTCCGTCTCAAATCATACAACATTTAACTCGCGAATGTTTCACATGGCGAAACAAGAACATATTCGCGCAGACTTCCACAAAAGCACCCACAAGGCATGATGCAAAACATCACGAACTTGCATTGCTAGTAAAAGCAAAATAACAGAACCGATTCGACACTATGCATGCTAATTAACAGAAAGATCGAACTGCATCCTCAATTCATTACAGATCCAACATTCTAATCACGCGTGACCAGTTAAAACGCTAAGAACTTCACGGAACGAAAACCCCCAAGGCCCCAACATGATCCAACCACCAAAACTAGTACTACACGCGGCGGCCAAAACACAGAAACTCCGAAGCAAACCATGAGCACGAAGAAGCACTCAGACTACAAGCGCGGCCAGAACAGCCCACGAAGAGGAAGTACTAAAACTACAAGCGAACAGCCCAAAACACCGAGCAACGCAGAACTGCAGAAGCGAACCACCACGAGCAAGCACTAGTACCACACGCGCGTCCAAAAATCCAGAAACTCAGAAGCCAAACACCATGGCAAGTCGGAACCAAGTAGATCGTGCAACGGGAAGAAAAGGGGAATTACCGAACTGCTCTTCTGGGAGACGTACTCGCCGGCGGCGCGGAACTTGCCCTTGATGCAGGTCCAGTGCTTCTCGGCGGGGGTCTCCTTGAACTGGTTGTAGTAGTTCTTGATGCGCTCCACGTACGTCGCCTCCGCCTCCTCCTCCCCCGCCGGCTTCTTGAAGCACGCCACCGTCTTCTCCTCCGGCGCGGCCACGATCTCCTCCTCCGTCGCCACCGCAGCCACCGCCACCGCCGCCGTCGCTGCCGCCGCCGCCACCTTCCCTCCGCCCGATTTCTCCATCACCACGCGACTCCGCAACAACACCTACCCCCAAACTCCTCCCTCTCTCTCTCTCGACTACTAGTACTAATCCACTACCCAAACCAAGAGAGACGGAAGCTTTTCGTGTCCTTGGCAATGGAGGCGCAGCGCTTGCTTTATAACCGCGGGGGTTGGATTGGCTTGCAAAGAAAGCCCGGGGGGCGTGGGAGGGGGGAAGAAGCGGGGTGCTTCACTGACATGTGGGACCGAAGTCTTCGGTTTTCTCAATGACATGTGGGTCCGAGATCTCCGGATTCTCCGGCGAAATGCACCGCGCGCTCGTTTCGTGGAGACTGGCGTGTGGGGCCAACGATCTTTTTGGGCGAAAAGAAGATGTGCTTTTTGAAGCGCCGTGCCAACTGTGCAGCCATTGTCACGGACAATGACAGACGGGGCCCACTGCGTCTGTGCCTGACAAGCTCGATACGTACGCGGCACTAAAGATGCGGTGGTGGAGTGGCTAGGCGGGTGCATGCCTGAGCGAGCCCGTGACCTCTGAAGATCGTACGCCACGTCACCACGGTGTGAGATTCCCCCAATTCGAGGAGAAGCCCAGCTCGGCCCAGACAAGATGGGCCTTGTTTTCCGGATTGGTAAGCCTAGACACGTGGACAGAACCTTCTACACAGTCGTCCTCTCCCAGTGCACACCAGTCAACGCTACTGTCAACCAAAACCTACCAGCTTTTTTGATTAATTGATTTACTTGGTGATCAACGCTTAATCCCCTCCTGAATATGGTATTCTAATCGATTGAAAGGGGATTGAGATACTTGGGATGCAAGGAAGCAACTAGTTCTTAATTGAGTTATTAGTAGCCTCTGATGGTCATGCGCACTTCAGAAATTTCAGAGTTCTAGCTCTGAGATGAGTTCATCAACCATGGCGTCTCCAACCTCCAAGAACTCGCATTTCAAGGTGCGCCTCCCTCCATTACCTGCTTAATTACACTCCATTTGCACCATGTTGACTCGCTAGCCAACACTAGCTGCACATACGCCACTGTTCCAAACTTCCAATTAACTGCCGATCCTTTCGCCGGCAGATCGTGCTCGGGTCGTCGTCGCCAGCGCGCCGCGAGATCCTGGCCGACATGGGGTACGAATTCACCGTCATGGTTAGCAGATTAATCAGCTATATCATCTTGAAGCTTTCTCTTGATCTTGTTGTTAGCTCGTGCTTAGTTCGCTGACGAAGTGGTCTGTTCTGCTTATTGTTAGAGCGCTGACATCGATGAGAGGGCCATCAGGAGGGAGAAGCCAGAGGACCTAGTCAAGGCCCTCGCTGAAGCTAAGGTACCAGGCTATTACCAGCTTCTAATTACGATGAGACTAACATAATTAAGAATTTTAGTAGAGGTAAAGCAATCGGAGGGCCTAAATTGTCTTTTTGATCAACTTCAGGCAGAGGCCATCAAACTGAAGTTGCATGGGGAAGACATTAGTCATGCGAGAGATCAACCTACCATTCTGATAACCTCTGACCAGGTTATATATTTCATCAGGGTTTGGCACGGAACAGCTTGAGTTTTATATCTGCAGGAAGGCTTATTTGACGATTTTGGTGCGTTGATCAATCAGGTCATGGTGAGCAAAGGGATGATAAGGGAGAGGCCAAAAAGTCAAGAAGAAGCTGAAGAGTTCATCAAGGGTATATCTATCATAAATCTCCTTGCTTTGGAAGTGTACCGTTTTTTTTGTATTTATCTAAAAAGTTTTAATCGTGTTTAATTTGTTGCAATTATAGGGTATTCAGGTGATAAAGCATATGCAGTGAATTACGTTCTTGTGACCAACCTAAACAATGGAGCTTCGAAAGGAGGATGGGATATCCCTAAGGTAGCTTCCCATGCGAAGTCTGCACTTCAGTTTTGTGACCATGCACATAGCGATGAGGCAGACTTTGATCCTGCTGAGTTTGTTTTGATTTCAACTGAAATGAATTACAAAAATCATCACATATGTCCATGCACGTATCGATTTCTGCAGATCTATTTTCACCACATACCCGATGAGTTCATACAGAATGTGGTAATATCCTGAACAATGCAAAACTATTTGCACACAAGCATCTCAATCTTGTGTACTACTTTAATTTAATTTGACAGTCCCTGCTTTAATTAGGTGAAGCTAGGAGAAATGACCTTCGTGGCTGGAGGACTCAAACTGACACATTCTTCCGTGTTGCCGTTCATCAAGCAGCTAGTAGTGTCCATAAGCCAATAACCCTTTACTCTGTTTTCAAGAGTATTTATTCCTAAGTTGGTAATGGTGAGGTTTTATTCCAATGTTGCATAGGTCGGCACAGCGGATAGCGTTCGAGGACTTCCGAGGGAGCTCACTGAGAAGCTTATCCAAGAATCTCAAGGAGCAAAACAAACGATTTGCATCTAGAATGTCCTTGTAAGCTTCATCGCTTGCAAGAAGAGCATTTTGAGAAGCTGGCAGCGTGTAAACTTTCGATAGTTTGTTGTTCTTACCGCTGTCCTGCTCTACTATCCTATACTACTTTGAGCCTCATGTAAACTAGATAATTGTATTTGAGGAATAATTTTTTTGTACCGAGCTAAATCTTTAGTTTCACATAAGGAAATATATTAGGTTTGGCTTTTTTGAAAACGCCCGAATCATCCGTCCCAAGGGTGACCCCTGCGACACATTAAACGAGTGTGACCGTAAGTTCTCAGAAAAGATGGGATTCATCATTTCTCAGCTGTTGAGTTTTGTGACTAAGGGTTTTTTGGCTAGCCCAACATAAGGCTATTGAAATCCAAGCCACACTTTAGCTGGCAAAGTGAAGCAATGCCACACTTTTTTAGAGCGAATGATAAAAAACAAGAATGTTGACATACTTATAGCTATCAAGTAAACAAGTGTTAACATGGTAAACTAGCCTAACCACGAGTGTAACCAAGTGTGGCAGGTTGTGGCCAGCAATCAAGCAATGGTAAGTTCTTTCTGTGAGTCCGATTGACTTGATATTGTATGACACAACGAGATCGTCGGACCTCAATTGGTTTCTTGGTTGAAATTTGCAACCGATTTTCCTGTGCCACAAGCTTTTTTTTTTAGCCAAATAGCAAAAAAAAAAAATCCAAATTTGAATTTTGGTTGCTTCAGTAATCTACCATCCATTTTTCAAATATGGCTATTTTAGTCTGAATGAGACGTATTTTGGGAAAATTTGAATAGTTATAAAACGTGTCTCATTAAGACTAAAATAGCTACTCCTATAATTAAGAATGGATGAAATGGATGGAGTAGTAGATTATAGGGTAGGCCCAGCCGCCCTAGTAAAAGCTAAGACTGGGTTGGGTGTCAAGGTACAGTAAAAATTTAAGATTATGCCACTTCATAATATGTATTTGGGTGGAATGTACTTCAACAAAATGGCTTCGATAAAATGTCACACTTAATTGGTGAGCTTCGTGTATTACTATTTTAGTCTTTTTTTTATTTAAGTGTATTTTCATTGTTTTAGAAATTAACATGACCATTTTGCCACTGTGTGAATTGATTGAAATACATCATCTTCTTCTTCGGTTGGTCAAAGGAGACGCATCAGAAGTGTCGATCGATCGAGGACGAGGGAAGGGCGAGCCACCGATGCCATGCCTGCCCCTCCTTCCGTCGCTTCTCCTCCCCCCTTGCTGCCGTGAAATTTGAGATTATGCCACTGCAAAATATTGGATTTGATAGAATGCCATTTTATAAATGGGCTTCGATAAAGAGCCACTCTTAACTGGGTCGGCTTCGATGCTTTGCCATTTGAGATAAAATTGCCTCTGGACTTGTGTTCTTCCTCCCGCTCATTGCTCAGTGCTGCTCGGTCGCCACCTTCGTCGTCGCTGCTCGGTGCACCCGCGACTCCGCTCTCTCTCAGCCCACACCCGCGCCGGTGCCACGTCTCGTCCTCCGCCCGCGCTGGCGACGCCGCGGTTTTCGTCCTCCGCCGTCGTTGACCTTCGCCCATGCCGGCGCCGTCGCGGTTCTCCTCCTCCGCCACCGCCGTTGACCTCTGCCAGCGCCGCACCACTTCGGTTCTCATGCTCCGCCTGCACCACTGCCGCAATTGACCTCCGCCCGCGCCGCCACCGCTGTGGTTCTCATCCTCCGCCTGCACCGCCGCCGCTCGTCCTCAGTACGCGTCATCGCGATTGTCGTCCTCTGCATGCGTCAGCGCCGGCGTTTGACCTCCGCTCTTCACCTGTGCCACCGTCGCCGCTTTTCCTCAGTCCACGCCGGCGCCGGCGCGGTTCTTGTCCTCCGCCTACATCGGCGTCACCGCTTGACCTTCGCCACTCCACCCGCACCGACGCCGCTTGTCGTCCGCTTGCACCGGCACCGCCAGGGCTCATCTTCCACCACACGGCACGGGCGCAGGTATTTTAGTGATGGTCATTTTCTTTGAGGGGTGTTTTTATAAAAAGGTTTAGGGGCAATTTTATCTTAAATAGTAAAGCATCGAAGTCCACCAAGTAAGAGTAACTCTTTATCGAAGCTTATTTATAGAATGGCACTCCATCGAATCCAACATTTTATAGTGGCATAATCTCAAATTTCTCTCTGGCTGCCGCCTTTGCCGCACCTCTCCTTGGCCGCCGGGCGCGGCACCAGCCATGTGTCATCGCTGCCGCGTGCGTGGATGGCGGCATGGCCTCCGACTCTTGTTTCGTCTCCTCGCGAGTTTGCCGCTCGCCCTGCCGCTTGCGCCATTGCCGTCGTCCCCATCTCGCGAGTAGAGCAGCAGCGCCATCACGTTCGTCCTGTTGCTTCTCTCCGCATTAATCCTGATATGCATCCATCCGTCCAAACGCAAAAAAGTGTGTTCGTCCTGCCACTTAACACGGGGGCAAAATAACCACATTATTTCCTAAAACCAATAAAAATACACTTTAAAATAAAAAATTAGTAAAATGATAAAGCATCGAAGCCCACTAAATTAAGCATGGTGTTTTGTGGAAGCTCTTTTATAGAATGACATTCCACCGAAACACATATTATGTAGCGACGCAATCTCAAATTTCTCATAGGTGTAGGATTTACATCAAGCAACAATGCCTCCGATCCTGACCACTCTCTAGACAAAGAAATTTGAGATTATGCCATTCATAAAAACAGGTTACGATGGAATGCCATCCTTAAAAGTTCGTTCAATAAAATGACATGCTTAGGCTTTGGGTATTCGTTGTAATGCGATGAAAATACTTTTAAATATTTTACATAACACCTCTCAAATAGTTTGACCCTTACTGAAACAGTCTTCGTCCGACTCCATCTTCGCCCGTGGAGGGCCAGCGGCGGACGAGAAACTAATAGCAGTGCGGAGACGAGCGGCGCAGGGACAAGGGGCGGCGGAGGATGAGCGGTGCGGGGCACAAGCATCATAGGGGATGATGGGTGGCAGTGGATGAGCGGCGGCGAGCGGAGCGTCGTAGGGATGAGCAGCGATGTGGAAGGGGAAGGAAGTGCCTAACTCCGGTGCTGCGAGCTCTGGGACGGCGCTTTGTGAACTTTTACGGCGATTAGAGAAGGAAGAAGAGAATTTAGGGGGCAATTTCGTCCTAAATGACATTTCAGTGAATACCCACAGCTTAAGCATCACATTTCACTGGAGCAACTTTTAAAAATGACATTACCTCAAATTTCTCCTCTAGAGACCGAGAAGCGGACAACATTACCGCTTCTGGGTGTGCTCTTTCCTCTATAATTTCTTTCTGCCTCGCTTAATGAAATAGCAGAGCTCTTAGAATAGTTTGGAGAGATAGAATTATGTTGTATTTCTTCTCTAGAGACCGGGAAGCGGACACTTTTGCTTCAAGACCACTGCAGAATTAATTGAGTTCATCTTCAAGTCAGTTCTTCATGTGAAATTGTGGCTAGATAAAACTTTAAATTTAGGCAATTGGAAAATATGATAAATCATGTGGTGTACAACAACTTGGGACAACTGTTACTACACAAGGAATATACAGAAAATTGTAGATTTTCAAGATTAGATATGTCGAGATGTGCACTCCAGCACGTGGTTCGCTCTAGGGTGGTAAGTTTCTTTCAATTGTCACATGCTCTCTGACCTGAATTATTTTTAGAGCTAACTTACTCTCTGTTTTTTTTATCTCTAAATATCCAAATTGGATGTATTTATTCCTTCTTTGTATTTTATGGGAGGAACAATTGTCGTATGTCATGTAGAGTATATTGAAATATTGCCCATCAAACCATATGCCCAAGAATACCAAGAGATCACAAATAAAACATTATTAAGATTCTTGGATTCATGGAGGAGAGAGGAAACTTGCAAATGGGTAAATCATCTAGGATAATACTAATGTAAAAGTGTTTGAGTACATGATTACTAACTTTTGGCAAAAAATTAGTGGCAGTAGGATGTGCTGCATTAGTTTGGACAATATGATAATCTATGGTTTATAGAAATATACCTGCAAACGCACGGATATACTATTATAGCATTTCATCTATTTCATCCGGAAGTATTCCAAGATATCGTATTTAATCTCAAGGGAAGATTTGTAAGAACAAAACTATATCGATAAATTATATGTATTTGCATGTGTCATAGTCCATGCAGGGATAAATAAGCATAACGGTCATTTGACACACAACATAGCACTTAGGGCTGTCAAAAAAGTTCGAGGCTCGCAAACCACTCGAGCTCGACTCGTCCTGCGCTCGATTCGAGCTCAGCTCGAGCTCTCAACGAGCCAAGCTCGAGCCTACGCCCATACTCGCGAGCCTCACCGAGCGAGCTCGAATAGTTCGGCGAGCTGCTACTTACTCCTGTGCTCATGTGCTACTAATGCCTTTTCCTGATACTAGCACACACACGCAACAGGAAGTCAACACAAACACACATACTATGGCTAGTCCAGCCATCTACTCCTTTCTCCAGGAAAGAAACAATTAGCCCATCTTCCAGCTGCTTCTGTGTGCATACTGTTCCTTTTACTCTTTTTACCTGCTTGCAAGGTTGATGACTCGATGTACTACTAGTTCTAGTACGACTAGTTCTAGTACGACTTCATGCTTGCATCGAGATGAAATGGCTAGAGTTGTACTGGAGGGCTAGGCTCGAGAAAGCTCGAGGCTCGAACGAGTCGAGCTCGAGCCCAATCTAAAGCTCAAGGCCTAACGAGGCTCGACTCGAGCTCGGCTCGTGTACATACCAAGCTCGAGCCTTGAGGGGCAGGCTCGCTCGAGCTCGGCTCGTTGACAGCCCTAATAGCACTAGCTAATTCATACAACTCCTAAATTAAGCTAAGGGGTTAGAGTTTAGTTATGTCCTATTTTCCTATGTACTTCTAATATACAAGACTTTAGTCTATTTTAACTAGTATTCTCTGTGTAGTATAGCCCCTTTACAATGTAGTGTAGCTAAGCCTAACCATAAATACACCCTCCCGATACATCGCAAAACTACCCCGGGTTGTCGAGTTTCTTACGACAACATATCATAGCCATCCAACCGAAGTGGAATACGAAGGTGTATTCAACCTTAGAAAATTATGTGTAGGAATACATATTGCGGAAGGGACTCTCGTACTAAGTTGTCACCGTTAGCGACCTACAAGTCACCAGAGTACATACTCCTAAATAATGATAAATGATATCCTAAGTCTCATGCTTAAATTATTATTTAGTAATCTACAGCCTTGCAACTAAAGTAGAGTATCTAAGTCTCGAAGCCATAACTTTTGGCTTAGCCTAATCAGACTAATGACCCAATAATTAGATATTATACCAGCATCAATGCATATCACAGAAGATTTAACTACACAGATTATACTAATCATGTATAAGACACTCATATTCTGGCACTCATATTCTATTACTAGAATAGAAACCCAAACTTGTATAAAGAAGAATAATATATTAATAACTAGAATCTTACAAAGAAGAAAGAAAAAGCTATAGAACTTTATTGAACCCCTGAATCCTTCTTTGGACTTGGAACTATACTAACTTGTCGATGCTTGTGCACGGCACGCGAGGATCCGGGAGACCCCCTTTTCGGTTCGGCACAGGGGTGCGGAATGCCAAGGCCTGAATTGAGGGGAAGAAGAAGGTGGGCAAGAAGGAAAATCCCGCTATGCACACAAGACATAAAGATTTATACAGGTTCGGGCCTCCAGGGAAGCGTAATACCCTACTCCTGTTCTTGCACTATGTGGTGAAGGATGAATTACAAGGAGGAGTTCTCTCCCGGGTGGTGCTAGAGCTGGTGATTAAGGTGATATATGGATTTCTATGGTCCAACACCCTCTACAATGGACTTGGGCCTCCTTTTATAGCTCAAGGGGACATCACAGTAGTCTTGTGTTTCCAACCCCTCTACTAACGCCGTGGAGTGGTTTGTGCTTTGTCTTGTCAGGGTCATATCCCTCTTCTGTTCATGTCGCCATGTCGCAATAGCTGGTGAAGAAAAACGGGCGGCGTGGCCTCCATGCTGATGAAGCGTGCGGCCATCCTACCTAACCTCCCATGGGGCCTACTTGTCAGCGGGCCACCTAATGGTGCTAGGGGTGCCATCATACGCTCAATCCTCTCTGCCTCTCTCCCACGCGGCCGTCCGTCGCATTAAATGCGACGGTGACCTGGCGTGAGGGGGAGGCATGCGCTGCTGACTGCGCGGTCAGCCCACGGTCACAAGATAGAGACTTTTCCCACCCTCTCCCGTGCAAAAAGCTGATGATGATGACGCTCTGACAGGCGCGCCTCACTTCACATTAAATGCGACAGGACAACGCTTGGGCACTGCTCTCGCATTGTGTGGGGCGGTTGGCAACCGGGTTGGCCCCTCTGACGGGAGGGGTGCGGGGTGGCGCGGTCAGGGTCCGGGTGTTCCCGAACCCCTTACCTAGAGGGATGACGACTTTCGGGCAGCCCCCGGGCCTGACCCCCTCGGGGTAACCACGTGGCCGCCCGTGGCTCAAACCTTCCAGGGTGACTTGGGCATTTGACTTCGGGTGGTGCCTTCGCAAATACGCCCTTCCAACCACGTGCCGCATCCTCAGCATACCCCCGGGCCCATATCGCCGACATAACTCTATTCCACTAGCACTATACTAATACTAACTTTGTAAAGTAGCTAAGAGCCTTCCTTGATTGTGTGTTGGAGAAGTGAGTGAGGTCCTCCTTATATAGGCCTTGATGACGGTAACTTCCCATGCAAAATGACCATCATGCCCCTCAAAACTGCCATCATTAGAGCATCTCCACGTGGAAGGTCAGTGAGGAAGGCGGCGCCAGTGGTTCGGACCAAGGTGGCCTCCCACCGACCTCTCCCTTCTCTAGTTGGCTGACAAGTGGGTCCTTTTAACGGTTTGAGGTGCGATGACAGGTTTCTTGGCGGTTACACCTATCAGGTGCCCCTCTCATCCTCAAGCTTGCTTAAGAGTGAGGTTTCCTCCATATTATCTTCTCCATTTTGATTTATTTTCCCTACAAGCAAATATTTGCAAGTACAAGTGGAAATAGATTATTCTGTAATAAATGTGCATTGTAAGCATAGCTAGTTCTCCCCTATTTTAGTTAAATTGATGATCGAAATTAGTCGATAACAACCGTCAACAGAGGACATCTTGTGTCTATTCTAGGTTGTCTAGATTTTTCTCAGCATGAGATCATCTACCAGAAAAGCTTGGCCGCGTACATTGCGATCGTGATACTAGTGTAAGCCTTGGAGGTACTTGGCCGACTGGACCACTGTTGCGTCGCGCGCTTCTTCCAGTCGGTCGACCTCGGTGAGGCATGTGTTTTGCAGACTCGTCTTCATCATATGCACTAATCCTTGGGGGTTGAAATTGGATTGAAAATGGCTTTCATTAGTTTAATATCCATTTTTAGTTACATCAAACTATTTTTACATCTCTTGCTAATTGGGTATCACATACGTAAAGAATTTGTACTGTTTAGTTTTTAAAATCATCAAAAACCACCATCAAAACCGGGTTGTATTACCCTTAGGGAGGTATTTTGTCCGGTTTTAATAGTTGAGGTGTAAAATATTCGGTTTCGTAGTTGAGTGGTCTTTTTTAGACCAACCTAATAGTTGAGATAGTTGAGGGTTCTAGTATGGACTTATCCCTTATGCAAATATAGCACACATGATCTGTAAAATGCAGGCCTGCACTTGATTATTCTGTAGTTTTCTCTCTTTTTTGGGAATTAGTCAAAATCAACCATTTTAACTCATGTACTTGTTTTGCAACAGTGATGGCTAAAGGATCTTTCGATTAATGAATCTTTTCTTATAAGAAATATTTGTGAGATAGGAAGACTAATTTGACTTGTTTCTTTGCGTGCTTCTTGATCATGTGTTTTTCTGAAGAAACATATGCAATACTAGATATTTTATAGTAAAACGAGTGCCAATGATTTGAGCAAGACATTTTTTATACTGGATTAATAGATATAGGGTTACACTGACAAAATTAAGTTCATGCTTGAGTTGATTCCAAATTTGTTTCACCCAAATTTTGGCAAGGTACAGGGAGTTCCACTACTAAATTGAACATGGACATGGAACTGAACAAGGTTTTGGGAAGAAGTCTTAGAGGACAAGTGCCATATACAGGATGTGGCTGGTTTTGTGCAGCAACAAGAAATGTTGATTATTGAACCTTCTGAAAATATATATTTCTGCTATAATATCTGAATTCAGCCTCGGAGAGTATTGGTGCATTAGTTCATGTTCATATGTCTTGACAGAACTATAAACTCTTAAGAGAAATCTCAAGTGTCATCATTTGTATAACACATAGCACTGAATCAGGCCATATTTCACTTTCTTTTGGCTTTATCATTGTATTAAATTGTACTTCAAGATGCTAATGTATTGTAGGTTGTTTGCCTTGTTGTCTCTGTGCACTTGATCATTTTATTTATGAAGATCTATTGCTTCAGAATGCTGGCGAAAATCAGGGCATGAGTCCAGTGTCTCCTTTTGTTTATCAGCTCATGCTAGTCATTTTGGACCTGTTTTAATTTGTGATGTAACCAATTGTATAGTGGGTTTCAAACTTGCGATGCTCGTTTCTGTAGATTTTTAGAAACATCTAGACAATTTGTTTGATCAGTTTATTCTACGACTTCTATGTACTCGGCTATTGTATAACAGTAAATTTCTATGGATCAAGGGAAACAAACATCTATTTTGCCCTTTCTGTTGACAATTTTGTATTGGTCAATTTGTTGGCCATGAATTTTCATGTAATCAGTTGTTCAGCATCAAAGTTTAGGAATTAGCAAAGAAAAGTTCCATGGTTGTATTCGGTTGTTTCTGTTGATTAGATTTGTATAGCTAAAACCCCAAGCAAGCTAAAACAAACGCATGGTTTCAAGGAGGGATTAGTAAAAAAGAGGGGATTCAACCCCAAATGGACTGGGTGACAAAGGAGGGATCCGCCCAATCCCTCCCTGTATAATATAGGTTCCTCTTGGGGATTCAATCCTAGGGAACCGAACAAAGTTAGAAGTGTATCTCTGCTTACAATATTCCTCTTACTCTTAGGACATTATTTTTCGGCGAATCAAAGGAGGCGCGATGTCCTCACTTTGACAGTCATCATGATCCCGTTGCCTCCTCTTGGGTAGCACATTCAACACCTTGGTCACCTCACCACCACAATCTCTCTTGAATGGATTAGACAACACCTCATCGTCTAGTACATTGCGTGGAATGATAGTTGGACAAATATGATTCCTCCCAATGTGCTTGAAGACATCAGATCCCATAATGAGCTGTGGAAAGGAATGCGGACAACAAGAGGGAGGAAGTCTCCAAGACGAGACAAATGCTTTTGTCAACAAGTTGATGCTAAACACGTAGAAATCTTTTTTATCCTCGTCGTGGTAGAAATCACCTAACATAAAGTAGACGACACCATCCTCATGGCTGCTAAGCATGGGTCTAACCGGTTTCGTGTGAGTCGGCAGCCCCGCCACCCTGAACCCCTCGTGCTCCCACAGTCTCCCGAGACAAATATCTCCTTCTTTGCACCATTCTCTAGACGATAGAATCAATGTCCACATACACAATACCACACCACGACAACATGCAGTGTTGTATCCCTCGATGGAGACGAACCTAATGGAGTCACCGACACAATGAATGGTCTGGTATTTTGATGGCTGTGCCTTTCGGAAGGTTGGTCAAACTCTACCTTGCAACCTAGGGGGAGTTCAATGTATCTGAATAGCACTGTGTCATTGCCGGAGGAGAGGAGTTCGTCACAGTCACAGAAGACGATGCCTTCCCCGAGATCCACCCAGAAAGCTTGGCCTTGGAAGGAGAACATCTCATGGGCCTTGAACGCTTTTGGCTTCTCTGAAGGGAAGAGTGGTCTTTTGACCTGCCAAGGGTGATCGAAGGGAGCCAATGATGGCATCAGACAAACGACTTCTTATGCGTCAATATTGATATCAAAGCTTGTATCCATCGCTATAAGCATCAGCACATAGCCGTCGCTGCCACCATCCAATCGCTGGCGGATGGGGAGAGGGGAATAGCTCATGCACAGTAGATATCTCAATATCTCATAGGTAGCGCAAAAATCATGGCGAGGGAAGCCTTTGCGGCATCGTAGACGATGTATGACTTGGAGTTGCGGCCGTCGGGTAGGCACGTGCTGATGATGATGAGTCCACCGCCAGCGAGCAGGACGCTGCTGTGGAAGTCGTGCCGCTCGTCCTTGTCTAGGCCGCCGTCGAGGCGGATGGATAGGGAGGAGGGATGAGGGAAGTCTTCACCGATGCGCACGAGGAGCTTTAGGCTGTCGAACGGTGAGTTCCTGTACGGGGAGGCATCGTCGCCCATGCCCACGATGACGTAGCCTTGGTCTCCGAGCACTTGATGACCGCCCAATCCAACCCCATCCTCTCATCCACCTTGTGGAGACCGACCACGCTACTCAACAACACCCGGGGTGGCAATGGCCGCGCCATCGCTGATGAGTTTTCTCTCCTCGTGATTCTGTGGGGTTTCCCTTTTCTCTCTCGAGGAGGCGGTTGGTTTTGTGGCGAGGTATACCTGGCCAAATGGGCTAGGCCAAGTTGGGCTGGCACGATCACGTGTATACTTTTCACGGCCCAGACACGGCACGGCCCATTGGCTTGTGTCCCATGCCCGCACGGCCCGTCAGGGCGTGTCATGCTTGGGCCAACACCCTAGCCGGGTCGTGTCACCACGGCACGACCCGGTTGCTATAGCAAGCCGGCATGACCTGGCCCACTACGGCACGACGCAGCAGCTGCTAGGCCAGCAGCACAGCACGCGAGCGCCACGGGCAAGGCCGCAAGCGACGAGCGCAAAGCCAAAGACGACTGGCAGCCCGGCGGGCATGCTCCATACCTGCATGCAACTATGGGCCAGCTAGCTCTAGCTCTAGCCGCGCATGTGCATGCCATAGTAATGGGCCCACCACTTTTTCAGGCAGCAAAGCGCCAGAGGCGCGCGCGGCGCTGCGACCGCTGAAATTTCACGTTTACGCGTGCAGCTGCGGCTGTGCCACCCATGCCTTCTCGTGCTCCCAGCCCACGTGCCTCTGATGGGCTCGTGCCGGACCGGCACGGCACGATGTGTGATGGGCCGTGCTTGGGCCGTGGTCTCAGCATGTGGGCTGGCACGACACGGCCCGCTACAGGAGACGTGCCTAATGGGCCATGCCTCGGACGGGCCTGGGTCGTGCCGTGCCGTGCAACCCATTTGGCCAGCTACATGGTGGGGAGGGACTGGATGGATGGTGATATATAGGAGAAGATTAAGTCCATTTAAGGTCCCTCAACTTGTCGTCCAGTTTAATTTTCGTCTTTGAACCGCAAAACCAGATATAGCGAGTCCCCGAACTTGTAAAACCAGTACAAAGAAGGTTCTTTGGTGGTATTGTGAGTGGTTTTGGCTGACATGGCGTGTGGGCCCCCGGCTAAGTCAACATGGGACTCACATGTCAGTCAAATATATATAAAAAATCCCCTCCCATCCCTTCTCTCTACTCTCCCTCCTCTCTCCCATGCTCAACCTCCTGCGTCCCATCCTCTTTCTCTACTCTCCCTCCTATCTCCCATCCTCAACCTTCTCCGCCACTGGTGTCAGTCACCAAGCATCATTAATAATTCCTAGCTAATTGCATCACTATATTCTATACATGCCATCGACATGATCAGATGACAATTAGTGAGAGTATTAGAGTGGGAGGATGAGCCGGTCTTGGCCTGCACAATTACATCGATAGCTCTATGCCTGTATGGGCTATGGCTTGATGCTACTCGATGCCATCTTTACCGCTTCTTTGTCTCAAAATATAAATACCTGAGCAATTTAAATTTGTCTCAAAATATAACTACCTCTACACCCACCTACCCCATCTCCACCAATCACAACCATTCCTCATTTAATTTTCTCATTTATCTTCTTCTCTCAACCAAGCATAACTCTTTCTCACCTCAACCTTAATCTCTTAAAAAAAGCATAAGTCCTTATATTTTGGGAGGGAGGTAGTAACAAGCACAAGCTAATACCAAGAGCACATAGGAGTAACAAATTGGCAGAGGAATACACCATTTTAGACAACAATTGGGCATCTTGGACAACTGACGTGAAGGGGATTCACATTACCTGTTGACGTAGAGGGAGAACACCATGCCCCTCGACTCGACAAGAGTCGCCGTTTGCAGGAGAGATTTATGGGGGTGGAGGAGACCCTTCGCTATCTCTGTAGTCACCATCGGTCCCCCGCCACTCATGCCACTCCCCCAAGCTCGTGCCCTACTCGCTCGCTGACTGTGCATCGTCGGCCGCTGTGCCACCTCTTTGCCTTGCGCTTGCGTGCGGGCGTTTGTTGGGTTGGCAAGGGAGCTGGGGATTTGCGAGGCGTGCGCTTGGGGTTGCGGTGCTCGTGGTGGCAAGCGGCACGAGACAGCCGGTGAGAAGGGCCAGAAGCATCTCTGCTGCGTCAAGGTCTGACACCAGCGGCAGACGAGGTCAAGGATGGGAGAAAAGGGGAGGGGATTTTTTTACTAACAGGCGGGTCCCATGTGAGGGAGAATTAACTATTTACCATTTTCTCAAAAAGCCAGTTCCCAAATGCCACTCTCCTAAATTTACATGCTCAAATGCCACTTGGACCTACTTGTCAGCCTCTAAACTTTTTTCACGCTTTTTCCCGCCTTTTTTATTAGAGTTTAACAAGTGGGCCGGTATGGCATTTGAGTACGTAAATTTGGGAGAGTGGCATTTGGGAACTGTCTTTTTAAGAGAGTGACAAATAGTTAGTTCTCCCATGTTTACTTAGTTGGCTGTCACGTGGGGACCATATACCACGTCAGTTAAAACTACCTATGATACGGCATTTGGGAACTGTCTTTCTGAGAGAGTAACAAATAGTTAATTCTCCCATGTTTACTCAGCTGGCTGTCACGTGGGGCCCACATACCACGTCAGTTAAAACTACCTATGATACTGCCGAGGGATCTCATTTGTACTGATTTTACAAGTTAATGGACTTGCTATATATCCGGTTTTACGGTTCAGGGACGATAATCGAACTGTGCGACATGTTGAGGGACCTCAAATGGACTTATTCCTATAGGAGAAGGGAGAAGGAAGTCTGATCCGAAACGGAGGCGGAAACGGGATTCGCGTCAAGCTTTCACACGGCCCAGAAGCCCAAACTAGGCCCAAAACGACTCGATCCGAGAAAGCCCCCCTTTTCCTCCCGTGCGCCGCGCCGCTACGTCGATTCGAGCCGCCGCCGCCGCCTGAGCTCGTCCAACTCCACCGCATGCGGCTTGGTCGAGCAAGGCAAGCACCGCGCCCGCTCGCGCTACCGCTCCGGTCCGCACCGGCGGCGAGGGCGGCCGCCTCCACTGGCGCGAGAGACCTCGGAATCTAAGGTATCGATCCCCCGGTTCCCCCGGGTTCCTTTCCCTTTCTTTCTTTTCCTCTTTCTTGAAAGATCCGAGCTTCGTTGATGTCTTTGCATACTGCTGCTAGTATGATAGGGAGTGCTAGTCTGTTGTTGTTAAGGAGTGGTATTTGCAGTCTGAGATGATCTGGGAAATGTTGTTGTAGATTGTTGAACCGGCAAGTCAAACAGGTCTATGATTCCCATCCAACTGGGTGTTAAAATTGTAGCAAGGATGGATGAATTTTGCGTGGTTTTTCAGTCATCAAACAAAAATTTCTGCAGCTGCTGAATGGTTCTAGTTTGGAACAAGAACATTATATCACTGTATCTGTGCCTCATTACTCACCAGTCAGTGTGTGGCTTTGTCTATATCCAAGTTACTAGTAGTATTTTCATCACCGTTTCTGCCCTTATTCCTAGTTTACTTCATCTACAGATTTTGCGTTCTATTATACACCTTTGCTCACGAGAAGCCTCTTTTAGGCAGTTTGAAGATTTAGGATAACGTGCTGTTATCTAATCCGGAATATGTGTCATTATCTGTTTGAGACAAGACACTAATGCTTTAAGGAGTGCTACTTTTCCTCTTCTTCATTGTTCAGGAATTGAGTATGGACTTTTTCAGGTTCCCATTTTTTTTTTAATTTCCGTAAGAATACCAGCTTGGTACCTTTCATCATAAAATTTAGGTACTCAGACATAACAATTTTGTGTTCTCACTCGTACGCTATTCAATATATCCCAGTGTTACGTAAATAACTGATCCACATAAATTATTGTATATACATCAAATTCTGAACACTGCTGGTTTGCTCACATTGATTATTAACCTTCAATGTTCTTTTGTTAAGGTGACTAGTTAACACACATTTCACATTGGATATACTTGTGTCGTTGGAATGGAGGCCAAGGTTTTCAGGTTTCTGAAACTTGTCGGAGTTGGCTTCAAAGCAAGGACAGAGCGTGAAGGCCGAGAGTTGTTTCTGAAACTTGGTTACAGCCACGAGGTGCAGTTCACCGCTCCACCTGCCGTTCGAGTGTTCTGCTTCAAGCCCAACTTAATTTGCTGTACTGGTATCGACAAGAATCGGGTGCACAACTTTGCTGGTGCTGTTCGGAACTGTAAACCTCCAGAAGTATACAAGGGGAAAGGCATATTGTACATTGATGAAGTTATAAAGCTGAAGCCAGGGAAGAAGCAAAAGAAGTAGTGTACGGATGAACCCCCACATTTTACTTTCAGTCTGCTAAGATGCTGTAGTACATTTTCTTCTTGTTGTCTTGGGCTGGTCTGCTGATCATCTTTGCCATAGTGCCATACTGGAACTGGAAGACCTAATAATTCACGTATGCAATGTATGTGAATCATATGATGAGCCTGTATGACATACAAACCATAGGACCAAAATCACCACTTCCAAATTTTTGTGTGGCTGGCAATCTATAAACTTTGGATGCGTTTGTTGTTCTTACTACTATTTCTTCTGTCCTACGGCATTGAGCCCAGTGTAAAACTAGATCGTTGCGTTCAACATGTAATGTTTCTTGTACTGAACTAAATCTGGTGCTTTATATGTACCGTTTGATTTGAGATCAGGGAAGTAGGAGTACTTGTTGTCGACAACCCACCTGGCTTGGAAATTGTATGACACGCAAAAGGATAATTCAACTTCGACTGGTTTGGAAGTTTTTTGGTTGAAACGGTTGGAATTTGTGAGCATCAGCTTGATTTTGCTGTGCCACAAACTTATGTAGCCAATGGAAAATCCCAAAACTAAGCGGCAATCAGTGGAAATTCCAAACACGCCAATATAGCTTTTAAACATTTAGCATTAATTATATCCACGTGTTCCAAAATTTCAACATCATCTAATCCCAGTCCCTTTCTGAAACGAACTAAATTCAGACGAACCTTCCCATTTCCCATAAGAACCGATAAAATTCTCACGTTGCCAAACTACACCTGACATAAAAACTTCACAAGATAAAAAAAAAAAAGTGCAACCCGAACACGCTCCCGGAAGATGCTTCATATTTTATGAATATAATTAAACCATGTAGTATAATCTACTTATCTCAGTGATTTTATAATTTGTTAATCTCAGTGAGCGAAAAGTGAAAAGCAAGCGTGCCTAAAACTGAAGTACTGAACCATATTGTGTTCACATATATGCGAGTAAAAGTAATAATCTCGCGGGTTAAACAAATACTCACAGCTGAGAGGCCCTTCTAATAGGCGGCTCCAGCTCCGAAACGAATTTGGCGACCCGTCCCTCCTCCTCTTCCTCCCCAATCTCGCCCGCCGCCGCCGCCTTCGGCACCCACCTCCCCGCCCCGATCTCGCCGCGGCCATGGAGGACGACGACGAGTTCGGGGGACTCTACACCGACATACTCGTCCACGCCCCTGCGCCGTCGAATCCCCCGCCCGCACCCGCCGAAACCCTAGCCCCCACGCCGCCTGCCCCAAACCCTAACCCTACGCCGTCGGCCAAGGCGCCTGCAGCTGCGGGTGGGGAGGAGGAGGAGGACGACGACTGGCTTCTAGGCGGGGGGGACCCCGTTGTTGGGGTTGACCCGACCGGGGACTGGGCCGACGACGAGGAGGAGGATGGCGGCGGCGGCGGCGCGCCACCCCCGAAGCTCGAGGCGGCGGGTGCTGCTGCTGCTGCTGCGAAGCCGGCGGCGGCTTTCCCTGCCGTTGAGGAGGCCGATCCGCTCATGGGGGGTGTGGCGGGTGACTCTGAGGCGGCCATCCCGGGTCTCTCGTCGTCTGCGGCGGCGGGTGGTGCGGCGGGGAGCGAGGAGTGGGATAGTGACAGCGAGGACGATATCCAGATCGTGCTCAACGAGACGGACGGTCGCCGGCGGCTCGGGGAGGACGATGGTGACGACGAGGACGGTGAAGACCTCGTCATTGTGGCCGATGGCCCCATCCCTGGTATGGAGGAGCAGGATTGGGGAGAGGATGCTGCAGCAGCAGGGGTGGAGGGGGAGCGGAAGGAGGGCGGTGAGCCTGGGAAGGCTGTGGCAGTCCCAGGTGGGAGGATTGGGTACAGTGGCGGCGGCCAGGGGTTCCACCCGCAGCACCATTCCATGTTCAAGGTCAGTTATTTGGGCCGAGAAGCCGTATGATGTGCTTGGGCCACCCCCACAGAGGGAGACGGCGTAAACCCGGTTGCAATTCACTATGTTTTATGCTGTACTGTGTAAATTTCTTACAAAGTTAAGTGTTCTTTTAGATTTTTTGCATTCCTGCCTACTGCTCAACAATGTAAACTGTAAATGCATTAACATATAAAGGATGAGAAAGGAGAAATACATTGATTTTTGCATCTACTATTCAGTGCTTCCATATAGCTATTTCGAAGATTCTAGACTTCTTAAGCCATCATCTCTATGCTGGAGTTATAATTCTCTGTCAAGTCAAGTAGGGGCAGTTGCTGTCAAGATGGTTGCAATGATACTGATTGGTTATGAAGTTCCAAATCAGTAACTTCATTTCAGATGCATATATGCCATGGACGAAGCCAATCGATGTTAATAACAGTGATTTGAAGATAGGGGAAAGTGGGAAAGACTGTAACTGGGTGAATTACAATTACCAATAAGAGTTACAGGGACATTATAGTTGATAATAATCTAGCTCAAATGGCATGAACTCTAAGCTTCAGTCTGTCTGTTCTAATATATACACAGCCACATAGCCACACAGAGTTAGGACAAACCTTGGCACGACACACAGATCAGAACTTGGCTGTAGTCTATTGTCCCCAGTTAGTTTTGTCTTTACTAAAGTTGACAGCAGAAGTCTTGAGGCAAAGTGGCAATCAATGACAGATGGACGTGTTTTCCTTCCCTTTCTACCAACACAAATATGTGCCCTAGCTCTGGTAGGATAATTGGCTTTTTTAAACAGTCCCATGCTGGGCTCGATAGAACTTATGATCAGCTGGAGTGGTTAGACCATGTATGATCATAGAACCGTAAGATAAGTACAATGAGTTATGCACATTTATAAATACTCTGCTTGTTACTAATGTGTTTAGGACACGTTATCACTATCCGCTGACCGATATAATAACATTATAATAATTTGTATTTTGGATCATGTATTAGTTTGCTCCGTTGAATTGTCTAAGAAACAATTAATATTAACTTTGTTTCATAGGAATATATGAGTTTCCACAGTGGTTGCATGTGATATTAGTTGGAACTGAAGTTATAGTGCAAATATCTGCACATGTGCCATATATCTTGTGATAAACTCCTTATTAAACATTCTATCATGTGAGATAAAATGATTCCTTTTTTTTGCATGTCACTTTTTTGTAAGTTTTTTTCCAAAGCTTTCTGCGCTGAATCTCATGGAATTCTATATTGAATTACATGTTATTTTGCATTTTTTTGACATGAATAGGTTTTTGTTTATAATTATGTCAAAGGGAAGACTTTGCTGCCTGAAAAGATGGCTGTGGCATCAAGGATTGCTCACCATTTTGTGATTTACTTTTTCTTTACTTGTTAAGTCATCTTCTAATGTTTCTGACCTGATATTTCTTGTCTTCCTCGTGCAGTATGTGCGTCCTGGTGCTACACCAGGGGCTCCATTAGGTGGTGCTCCTAATGCTACTGGCCAGTTCCGCCCTCCTGGACCACCTGGGGCTTTTGCTGGTCGAGGAAGAGGTGAATGGAGACCTGGTGCTGGTAGGGGCATGAATAAAGGTTTTCATTCAGGCTATGGAATGCCACCATGGGGAGGTTCAGGTCGTGGTTTTGGTGGAGGACTTGATTTCACGCTTCCTCCGCACAAGTAAGCTAACTAGTAGACATGCTAATAATAATAGTCATGTATGTCTAATGGTTCATTCTCCCTTACTGGGAATTCTGTCGCCATTGCATATGAATGTCTATCTTGTGTCAACCCATCTCTTAGCATAAAGTAGTACTTAAAGTCCATGACAGATTGACAGGCAACTGAAATCACTAATATGCAATCAAATATGAACCCTTAGGTTCCTGAGTATCCTGAGCATACTTAAAACTACCAGGAGAAAGAAACAGTGCTATACAGCTTTACCTTTTATTAAGAACCAATGCATTCAAGCATTTTATGCAACAAAGGAATCAGATAGCTGTTAGTATTGTTGTAATACTCTGGCAATTTTTTAGTATGTAACTAGGAAAATCCTCAACCATTCTGAAAATAGTATGGGATATTCCCTCTGGTTTCAGTACATCTGTAGAACAATTCATCTTATATCTGCTTCTGTACTTCTAAAATGATTTTGTTTTACTCAGGACTATTTTTGATATTGATGTTGATACCACATTCGAGGAGAAGCCATGGAAATACCCTGGTGCTGATATTTCAGACTTTTTTAATTTTGGGCTTGATGACGAGAAGTGGAAAGATTACTGCAAGCAGCTTGTGAGTGCATATTTAGTCATTTGGTAGCATATATTAGTGTCCTTCTATTTTTCATTCATAAACAATTGGCATGTTTTATCACTAGGATCAACTACGATTGGAGTCCACAATGCAGTCTAGAATACGGGTGTATGAAAGTGGGCGATCAGAACAGGTTTCAAATAGTTTGACTTTAAAATCATTTATTCCATTCCATTGAAACTTTTGGTGAACCATCTTTAAACTGGTTCCCATTCAGGACTATGATCCTGATCTGCCACCGGAGCTAGCTGCTGCTACTGGTCATCATGAAATTTCTGCTGATAGTCGTAATAAAACCGATAATGGGCATACGGACTTCAATGCCCTAGGAAGAGTTCCTACAAACATGCGTCCACCTGTGGTACTAAGCTCTCACTCCCTCTGATATTTATGTACCTGGTTCCTGCTTTTTATAATTTTTCTGTCTTGTGCACTCCCCCTTGCCATGATTTTTGCAAATGTTAGCACTTGACACATCCTGAAGTACACCTGCACATGTACAAAAATGTTGTTCAACACACTCAATTGCGTGTTTCTTTTCAATAGCTGTGTGACGTTGATGATTATCTGTTCTATAGGTTTAAGTTATTTCCTTTTTGACCACCACTTGTACAACTGGTTTGATCATGTTAAACCTACACATTCCATAGGTGAACACTAGTTCACTCTTTGTATGGGTTTCATACTTCAATTTTTACTACTGTTGTACAACTATCTCGACATCCAGTAGCATGAGATATTGGAAATTTGCAATCAATGTCACAGTAGTACACTGGGATGGAATTACAAAATATGGGCAAACATCAACATGTTAAAGGCTTGGCGTTTATCTAAACAGGGAGCTACAAAGAGTTATATAGGTCCAGGCACCTAATGGGAGTACCATACTCCTGACTGTGCCCCTTGACTCAGGTCAGAGAGGGGTTGTCCTGTAGGTTCGCCAAGCACCAATTGGTATGAGTTTTTTTATCGTGGCCATTTGATGCCATTTGGTAGAAACAAGCTCCTCGTGGTAAGCAAATTAGATCTGCAGGTTGCTATGGCTAAAATGTTGTTGTTATTGATGACGAGTTGGCCTATACTTTGTGCTGGCATGGGGTTAACAACCACCTGGTCCCTCGCTCCTAGAATGTGGTCTGTGGTCCACCGGCCAATCCTTGATTAGGTGCAGGGTTATCTCAATCCCTAGGCCTGGGTCTCTTGGTTGGGGCATGATCTTGCTTTGGCCTGTTATAATGAACTCTCAGGGGTGAGTCTTAATTTGAGGGAGGTGTGGTGGAGGTTCAGATCGCCTGTGGTGTACTCACCCTACATGAGTTGAAGGCATAGGAAGTACTTTACAATTGTAGTGTAGGATTGCTCTGCTAATCTGTTCTGAGACATGAAAGTTCATGTGAACAATTACAATACAAAAATGGCCAGCTTTTCTTGTTTAAATGTTTACCCATGCTAATCGGTGTAAAATTTTATACTGATGTTAGAGTTCTCTTCAGATGACAGGGAGGCCAATACAGGTTGAAACTGGCTTTGGAGAACGCCTTCCATCTATAGATACCCGCTTGCCTCGAATGCGTGAATCTGATTCTGTTATAGAGGTAAAATATTGTTGCAATTTGGCATGTGTTAAGTTTATGCTCATATAGACCAACTTTATTTTTTGTTGACTGTCAATTGAGTAGTATCTTTCTTTCTCTTTTTTTTTTTTTTCTTTTTTTGCTTTTGAGTTCTAAAACATACCTTGCTTTTCAGATTGTGTGTCAGGGACAATCAGATGATCCACTAGTTGATGATATTACAGTGGACCAAACAGAGAAGGATTCTCAAGGAGGCGATAGGAGGACCCATGGAGCTGAGGAGGAAAGAACGTACACATCTGAGATGAATAGTTCTCATAGTTCTG
Source organism: Leersia perrieri (assembly GCA_000325765.3). Classification (NCBI taxonomy): domain Eukaryota; kingdom Viridiplantae; phylum Streptophyta; class Magnoliopsida; order Poales; family Poaceae; genus Leersia; species Leersia perrieri. Next base: position 23,771,199 of record CM002481.1, read on the forward strand.
CTTTGGGCAAGGAAGAACATAAGAGACGGTTGCCTGTTTCATCTGAAGGTGATATGCTTGCCACAGATGTCAACGGCTGCTCCTCTCCCAGCTACAGAACAAGGGATTCTCCTCATGGAGTAAGGTATGCCAATATCTGCAGACCTTTATACATATTAGATAACTTATTAACATGAACTAAGTTATGTAGTCTATGTTTGCATGATCCTATGTGATATCTGACTTGTTGATTGTCCTCCCATGATGTAATGATCTCATGATGCACTTAAATATGATGATATTGCAGCACTACATCAATTTCTTGTCCAAAAATTGGCCAATTCTGTTCCTTCTACACCTATCTGCTACCGTTTTTTTTTTCATATTTTAATGATTCATTCTACTCCCTCTGTCCCAAATTTAGTTCATTTTTGAACTTGGACATGGTCTTCAAGACAATACTAAGTATTTCTAAATAAAAAAGTTTACATATTATAATAACTTGTTTAATAACAAATCTAGTGACATCATTTTTACATGATCAATCATTTTTATTTTTTCTGATATTAAGGGTTAATAAGTTTGACTTGACACTATTGAAAAACAAACTCGTTTTGGGAACGGAGGGAGTACTTCACTTGCACTTCAGTTCTCTTGACTGTTTTTTGTTACTTCATTCAAATTCAGGTCATCGAAAAGAAACTCACGGGGTCTAAGCTCTACCCGAGAAGTTGAAAGTTCCAATGATGTATTACTCCGCCAAACAGCATCATCGAAGAGAAACCATGATTCTCAGAGAGAAAACAACCCTGATGAGGGCTCAGAATCCAAGGATGGTCCTGATGGGTCACCTGCCGATGATGATGAAGTGGCAGATAAGCTGAGTACAGACCAGATTGATGGTAATGATGGCAGTCTTGCTTTGGTTGACAGTGCTGAGGTGGATGGTGATGATGCTATCTCAGATCCACACTCGATTAGTGAGACAACTGATGGTGATAACTTGGCTCATTCTGGTAAAAAGCGGAAGTTAACTTCTAGGGCTGAGCAGTCCACTGGACACAATAGCAGTGATCAGGATGAATTGAGGGCACGAAATAGTGATAATAGTAGAGGGAAGTCTGGTAGCAGCAAAGATAATCAAAAACGTCTTGAACCAGGTGAAGAAGTTCTGCAAGATAGGCGATCCAGGCGAGTAAATGATTCAAGAAGGCATCATGACGGAGAAGAGCGCAATTCCCGTCGGAAAGATGAGTATCTTCGAGACATCAAACCAGATGGGGAAAAATCACATTTGGCCTCCAGGAGTAGGGAAGATACCCACCACCCTTATGCAAATAGAGACAGGGACATGCGTGGCAGAAGTTATGATAGGGTAAGAGAGACAGAAATTTGGCAGAGAAGAGAAGACAGTGTTCACAACAGAAGAGCAAAAGAGGAAGATGTGAGGCTCGAACACAGTGCTGAAGTTGGTGCCAGGAACAGAAATAAGATGAGGCCTGTTGATAGGATTGATAGAGACGAAGATCCTCATGCAAGGAAACGATTGGATGATGGTGACTGGAGGGGCTCTAGACAAAGAGAGCGTGGTGATGTTATGAATCGTCGTGAAAATATAGATGATCCTCATATGAAGAGAAAGAAAGATGAAGAGAACATGAGAAAAATGAAACCTGAGAATGAAGACATGGTTCATGCACAGCATGGTTATAGAGGAAGGGATGACCCAAATAGAAGGAAGAGGGAGCGGGATGATGGAATTGATCAGAAAAGAAGAGATGACAATGCTAGGGTGCGGGAGAAGGCTGATGATCGTTATCATATGAAGCATAAAGAGGACAACTGGCGACAGCGAGAAAGAGAGGACAGGCACAGGCCTAAGCATGACAACACCGTGACCCTTCAGAGAGATGAAGCAAGGGGATCTGGTCGGGTTGGACGGATTTTGGATGATAAGTTAGTCAGTGGCGGCAGGAAACAGGATGAGTCAAGATCTGCAGGAGTAAGCAAAGAAGCACAAGAACGTAGCAGACAAAATGAGCCTTCGCGGAGAGATCACGGTGCAGAAGAAAACAGCATGCAGAATAGAGGCCGTTCTGATGTACATCCACGTGATGACAATCCTAATAACAGTGAAAGAAACAGCAGGCAAGAAAAACTAAATAATACTCATGAAAATAACCGAATATCCAGCAATGCTGGTGCTCGCCAAGCGAGTAGAGACAGATACCGGGAAAGCACAAGAAAGGGCAGAAGTTCTGATATTAATGAACATGATCTTCCCAAATCAAGCAAGAGGAGACGCGAAGACCATGAAAGTCATCGCGGTGGGAAGGTATGAAATTCTTTCTGACTGTAACTTCTGGATACATTTGTAGAGGTTCAATTGATTAGATACCAGAAAACAATAATGACAATTTGAAACAGATCGCTGCAGCCTTCGGTTTAGCGCTGTGTAGATATTTTACCTACAGTTGTTACAATTGATCAAGTGCAACGTATTAGAAGTAGTACATGATAGCGTGTGTTATGCTTGGATGTTTATTGGTTAGGGTTTTTGCTTCAATATTACCTATTGTGGTTATTCCAAGAGAACTGCTAGATGATTACTACCTCCGTTTCAGATTGTAAGGCGTTTTGACTTTTTGTTTTCAACGTTTGACCATTCATCTTATTCAAAAATTTTGTCCAAATATATACTACCTCCGTTTCATAATGTAAGATGTTTGACTTTTTTGGTTGCAATGTTTGACCATTTGTCTTATTAAAAAATTTTGTGCAAATATAAAAAATAAAAAGTCACGCTTAAAGTTCTTTTGATAATAAAGTAAGTCACAAGCAAAATAAATGATATTTTTATAATTTTTTGAATAAGACGAATGGTCAAACGTTGCAAACAAAAAAGTCAAACATCTTACGTTATGAAACGGAGGGAGTAACTAATAAGCCATGCTTAAAGTACTTTTGATAATAAAGCAAATCACAAAATGAATAAATAATATTTTTATAATTTTTTGAATAAGACGAATGATCAAACTTTATAAGCAAAAAGTCAAAACGTCTTACATTCTGAAACGGAGGGAGTACATCTTTAGCGATAAGTTGACATGAGAACTTATCATGTGCTCCCTTTGCACTTAACTGTACTCAGACATTACGAAAAGTTTCAACTTTAACATGATCACATGTAGAGATTGAATTTTCATCTCAAAATCACATAGAGGAAAAAAGAACTAGTAATTCATATAAGTATAATCACTTGTTCATTTTTCCTCATAGTTATATAGACATTTGAGTTGAAATTCTGCATGGTGTAGTGCTGTAGGATACTATCATGTTACAACATGGGGCAGCTTTGTTAGATATTTGTAATGCACATTTCACTGCACTTTTTTTGTGTGCAAAGGGAGCACAGAAGTACATGATATTTTCCCAACAAAAGAATGTGGTATGGGCTTATCCAAGCAAGTCATTAATTTATTTCCTAATTGTTTTGCAGAGTACTTTTATCCTTTTTTTTAATAAATTATGTTAGAGTTCTCATACCTGAGTAGTACTCACCTATGTTTTCTCATTGGTGACTGGAATTGGATTCCATATAAGTTAACTCGTGTTGTCTAGAAGGGCCTTCACAAAATAAAGTAAATTTTGTATTCCATATGTTGCATATGCCTTGCAATGGGCCTTCACACTATAAAGGATAAAATATGGCATAGCATGTTTCAGCTATTTTTAAAACTGCTTGATTATTCACTCATTCAATACAAATGTGAATGTAATGTTGTATAGGTCGATATGAAAGGAATGAGCGAGCAAATAAATAATAGGGATCATGCTGTGTCCTCCAAAAAGGGTAATCCACAACGTGATTCATTTGGGAAACAAGTGGAAGAAGATCCCATGTCAGACGAAGAAAACGAGGATTCAAGAAGGGGTCGCTCTAAATTGGAGCGGTGGACAAGCCACAAAGAGATAGATTATAGTAGTATCGATAATGAAAATGCACCGACATTTTCTTCCATTAAACCAGATGTTCAAGCTCCCACTGCTGATGAGTTAGGTAAATCTGAAACGGCTGCAGCTGGCAATTCAGAACTCAAGAGCGGTGGTGATAATGGCCAAACATCTGAGAAGACGGCCGAAGAGCGTGATCGACATCTAGACACTGTTGAGAGGCTCAAGAGACGAAGTGAGCGATTCAAACTTCCCATGCCTGGTGAGAAGGATGCACCAACAAGCAAAAAGGCAGATAGTGAAGTGCAACCTCCACAAATTGAGTCTGCTTCTACTGATTTGGAAGTCAAACCAGAGCGGCCAGCCCGCAAGAGGAGATGGACTGGGAGCTAACTTGGAGCACATTGTCACCTGAAGAAATTGCCTTCTGAATCTGATGATAGATTGCACACTTCACATCATGTTTGTTCTGTTACAACTGGAAGTGGAATTCATGTATGATTTTGCTGTTTAATTTATACATGTACGTGTAACTTTACATACATGTTTTTGACTGGGGAACTGGATACTGTATTTTTTTCATTCATTCCCCCTAATGATTCTGGCGGTCGAAATGTGGCACTGGTGCCACCAAAGTGAAGATGGCTCGAAGCTGTTTATGGAAAGCAGCTGGTTGGAGTTTCCTGACTGACTTGGTCTACTGGTGCTTTGACAACAATTTCGTGGGAGGCTTCCAGGAGCTACATTTGAAGTTAGCTGGGCTCAATATGCAAGCCCTTTTTTATAAGCTGCAGCTGTTCTGGATGCTCTGGATTATTGTATGATTTTGTTGCTATCACATGTTGGATGCAGAAGCTACCAAGTTATCGCTTCTTGTACATGGAAGCAGGGCAACTAAGAGCCGCGAGGTATATCTATATGACCTGGGATGACCGCTTACTGTATGCCATAATATGTTCCTGTACATTTTGGTAAACCTACCTTGACGTGCATATAGTTATATGATAGTAGGCAGCAAGACTGCAAGGGAGTGTAGACTGTAGAGCTGCATGGTATACTGAATATTTGGACGGATCAAGAATGTACTAACAGTAGGCTACTTTTGTAGTGGAATTTTGCTTGTCATGATGAACCAGATTGATTTTGACTTTAGATCATCCAATTCCGTTGATAAATTAGACTGTTTCTCTTGTCGAGTCATGGGATAGCTTAAGCACGAGTAGATCAGCCTCAGCTGCTCACACAGATTTGTTATAAGCATAACCATAAGCTCAAGGTAGCCTGAAATTTCATTTGGTTTCTCTAGGCCAACTGGTCCTGTAATTAAGGTCCTGTTTTGGGAGAGACTTGAATCTGTAGGGTTTGAACAACTAACTCATTTAAACTTTTGGGGATTGTGAGATTGTTAAAATCTGACACACTCTAGACTTGTTAGGGTGGTGGTGGTGGGGGTTGGAGCTTCCGAGGCCAATCACTGGTGCCACAGTCACCATCACGGTTTTTAGGTGCTTCTTGCCACGATTCCACCTCATTCAGACCGTCCCATACGAGCATGTGGCTTTCCAAGGGCTTGGGCTCGGGCGCTCGGCACACGCTGGAGCCGACCTCCCACCTCTCTTGTGCAGGGTGGCTCTGGCCGCTTGACGCTCTCTCCTGAAGTCTACTACTCCCATGCACTGCAAGTTCTCCCTTGGCTGATATATTAATTTTAATTTTTTTGTTGCTAGGATACCACGTTAACCAAAACAACCATCCATGCCTATGCTGACGGACTTCTTTTATAATCACTTGGCTGGGGTTTTACCATCATCATCACCATGTTGCTGGAGTTGGAGAAGAACTCCACTACTGCCGGAGCGAGAGAAAGTCACTGTTAGATCTTAACGATGCCGTTAAGATCCATTGGATATTCTTAAAATCTAATTGCGTCCATTAGATCTTAACGACGTTGTTAAAAACGTAAATTATTTTTCTCTTATGTGGAGATCAGTGCGCGAAATAGCCACGTCCATAAAAACCAAGTATAAACGGTTGAAGCCATCTAAAACAACCTAAAAATACGCAGCGAACTAAGAGAACGTGTGTACACTTTATGTACACCAATTAATAAATATCACCAAAAATTCTACAAAAATTTATACATGTACTTCTAATAGTGTTATATATATCAACAAGTTTCATCTTAAAATTCATTATATTTTAGGCACAACAAAAATATAAAAAATCTGACAGCTTTTTGTGTAAAACTCTATCTGACAGCTTTCTGAGTAAATCCTCCTCCACCACCGTCTTCTCGTGAGTTCGCTGCCGTCTGCGCCGAGCGGCGGTGGTGTCGAACCCTGAGAACAGCGGCATCCTCGCCTTAACCGTAGCTTCTCTTGTAGATCTGGAAACTCTTCTCTTTGCCTTTTAATCTTAAGCACTAACAGCAGCTTTGTTTATTTTAATAAATTTGGTGCTCAGCTGAGATTGCAAGGATGGCGCTTCTTCTTTTGGGGAAGACAGATTCCGGTGATACCTGTGTTGTTCTTGGATTGGAATTTCCTACATCTGCTCGGACTCGGGATTTGATTCAGCGGCCTCGTTTGGTTTTCTACATAGGCTGTTCCAGTAGCCTGCATTCTCTATCCTACCTCCAAGATCGCAATTGTGACAGGATTCTTGCACAAGCACTTCATCTAAGTCGTACCAGCAGCCTGCCGTCTACACCCTACCTCCAAGATCGCACCTTTGACAGTATTCCTGCACAATCAATTCATGTTTTGAGAGATTGCATCTCTGCCACGCCTGCACAAATACATCTACTAAGGGACTCTATTCATCTCCTAAGAGACGCTCTGCTCCAAATGGAGGTGAGCAGCACAGATGAGATCATGGATATATTGGGCCAGGCTATACACCCCCAAAACATGCGATATGTAGTTCCCAGAGTTTTGCCTAAGCAGCTATGCCTTCCTCCCTGTTCACTGAAGAAAGAACTCCCGACAGTATTGGTGGAAACAGAAACTACGGCTCGCAAATTATCGGAGCTGCCAAATGATATTCTGATGGATATCATTGCCATGTTGGAGATCCCTGACGTCCTGCGTGCAGCTTCTGTCTGCTCCTCATGGCACTCTGCATATAAAAGACTGCTCAACCTTGGACAGTACAAACAATCTCAGACGCCGTGTTTCCTCTACACCTCTCAATCTCTTGGTGACAACATTGCTTGCCTCTACACCCTTGCAGAGAAGAGGACCTACAAATTAACTCTCCCCGAGCCACCCATCAGCAGGAGTTATCTTCTTGGATCTTCACTTGGCTGGCTGGTTACTGCTGATGAGAGGTCTGAGATGCACATTCTTAATCCGATCACCGGTGAACAGTTCGCTCTTCCGTCAGTGATAACCACCAACCAGGTGACCCTCATTTCCAACCGCAAAGGTGTGCTTTGCAAATATCGTTACTCACCGCACACAGCGCAGGGTTTTACTGACTCGCCCATGATACTTCCTCCTGACGAACTGCGGTACTTCTTCAATTGCAAGGCCTTTGTATTCTACGAAAGAGGCTATATTGTGGTGCTCATCCATAGTCCAAAAGACCAGCTCTCATTTGCTAGATTAGAACATGACAAATGGACATGGCTGCCACCACACTCGAGATTTCAAGACTGCACCTACAAGGATGGCCTATTGTATGCAGTGACAGCACTGGGGGAAATTTTTGGTTTGATCTCAACGCCACTGTGATCACAGCAAAGATTATTATGGACAGGACGAAGGATACTTCATTGGAGAGAATTTATATTGTTCAGGCTCCGTGGGGCGATCTGCTGCAAATTTGGAGAATGGAGAAGACCATAGGGAGATGGGCGTGGGTATGATGAAATTACTGGCCGTGGAGCTCTTGTGAGCAACACTGGGAGGACAACAATATATAGAGTTGACACTCTTGCTAAAAAGCTAGTGGAAATAAGTAGCCTGGGTGATCATGTATTGTTTATGGGGAATAACCAAACTTTTTGTCTTGGTGCAAAGGAATACACACAGTTGAAGGCAAATCATATATATTTTACAGATGATTTCGAGTGCTTGGCATTCAGAGCCGACTGGGGCTACCGCCTTGATACTGGAGTCCTTAACTTGAAAGATAGGAGCATCGAGGACGTTGTATCCCCTCGGCTTTGGCTCAAGTGTACAGCTCCGGTGTTGCACGTACCAAATCTTACGAAGATGAATTCAACTTTTCACAAATAAAAAGACAGCGGTGTTTATCCGGCAACTTTTCACAAATATAAAGACGCTGTTGAGAGGCTCAAGAGACGGAGTGAACGTTCAAACTTCTAATGCCTGGTGAGAAGAATTCACCCAGGGGTGGACGTGGACCCATGGTGCACTGGGCATACCCAAAAAAATCGCAGATAATTTTGTATGTAATACTGTAATACTGTACGTAATGGGCCTGAATACATGATGAGCGTCTCATTTAACAGAGAACAAGGCCCAAAAGCCCATTCCTTCCACATATAAGTTGTGAAATTGTATGGGCCAATCAATTTTATTTAGCTCGTTGAAACAAAGAAACTTGTACAATTAAACTGGGATATTTATTTGCTATATGAAAAAGTGATGCAACTTATATTTCATCGTTTGTGTTATGTAAAACTTTATTTCAACTATTTTACAATTTGTGCTATATTTTTTGTGAATTAAAGTTTAATTGTATTTTTGTGCTTGAGGTTTTGAGATTGCCTATTTGATTATTTGGGGCACACCCATGAGAAAAATTCTGGAAAAATTGGTTTTATGACACCAAAAGTTCATGAGTTTAGATTTATACCACCAAAAAACCCGGATACACTTTAATACCACTGAAAGTTTCCATCGTTTATTTTTATACCACTTCCTCGCCGCCGTTAACTATGACTAAAAATACCCTCTCGCAGCAGCAACGCCGCCCAGAGCCGAAGGCTAACCTTCAGAACCCCGCCGGCCACAATCGATTCCCCACGGATGCACCCCTCCCTGACCGGTGCAGGACGTACTCCCTACATGTGATTTTATGTCATCGACGCGGGCTCGTCGATTCGTGCAGCCACCTAGCAGTTGATTTCCCAATCCCTCGCAAATCCTTGTTCCGTGATGCCATCGGTCGATTTCTGCCTCCGCCGGTCAATTTCCAGTCATGCCGCCATCTGCGAATATATTCCCACCATAGGCTGATTTCCCAATACGCCGGCCACCGCGAATATATTCCTAACGATGCTGGTCACTGATTTGAGCTGCCACTGGTGGTAGAGTAGCTAGGTATTCATGGTTATCTTCAATGAATTGATATATGCGTGCACTCGGATGATTTCTGTCTCTCGGAAGAAGAAGAAGAAGGGTACCCCTGTCACTTCATTTTGTCTATCCAGCTAAGGGATGTAAAAAAATATGAAAACACAAAAATGCAAACGGAAATGGACGGAAGTGATATAAAACTAAACGGTGGAAACTTTTAGTGGTATTAAAGTGTACCCGGAAATCTAAACTGAACTTTCGGTGTCACAAAACTAATTTTCTCAAAAATCCTGGGTCCGCCATGCACCAACAAGCAAAAAGGCGGATAGCTGAAGTGCAACCTCCACAAATTGAGTCTGCTTCTACTGATTTAGAAGTCAAGCCAGAGCGGGCCGCCCGCAACAGGAGGTGGACTGGCTAGCTTGGAGGACATTATCAGTTTGTCACCTGAAGAAATTGCCCTCCGACTCTCATGACAGATTGCACACTTCACACCATGTTTGTTCTGTTACAACTGGTCGTCCCCTTAGTCCTTATAAACCAAGCCTTGTTCTTGCACCGCGAGCTAGCTAGCTCAGTTGCGCGAAAACAGGAAAGCGTCTGCTCTCTCCGTTCTTAAATGTTTGATGCCGTTGACTTTATGATACACGTTTGACAGTTTGTCTTATTCAAAAATTTTTATGAAATATGTAAAACTATATGTACACATATATAAAAAATTATTTAATAATAAATTAAATGGTAGAAAAAAAAATAATTTTATAAATTTTTTAAATAAAACGACCGATCAAACATGTATAAAAAAATAAACGGTGTGACGAAGAGAGTACTATGCAACGGGGCCAATCACCGGTGCCACGGTCGCCGTCGCGGTTTTCGGCTGCATCTGACCATAATTTCCGCCTCATTCGGGCCCGTCTCGTATACGAGCCTGTGGCTTTCAAAGGGCGTGGGCTTGGCACACGCCGGAGCTGACCTCCCACGAGGCGGCCCGCCTCTCCCCGTGTGCAGGGCGCGTCAGCCCGCTGCACGCACTCTCCTCCCAATCTCACCACGAGCTATTCCTTTCGTTTTCCTGCCTCCTACTTTCTGGTCCAATCATCCATGACCAGCAACTCCATGCTTGCAGAGGAGAGAAGGATGCGTGTGGTGGCACGTGCCGGGGCAAGAACGGCAACGGCATCCCTCGTTTACATTTAAGACGTATACGCACGGACAAATAAAAGTGTGCAAGCCTTATCCAACTTAGGAAACAGTTCGCAGGTAAAAATTGCAAATACAACAGTATAGGAAATACTAATAACTGATACTACAACAGTACTACAAATATAATAATATATCCACACAGCAGTTCGGCCGCATCCAGGAAAATCCGAAAACGCTGCGCCTGCGCAGTGCGCACCCAGTCTCCTGGGCCTCTTCCCACGGATTTGCAAGTAGTAGTGACACCTACTACGCTGCCCGCCCAAATTCCCGTCTCCCCAATATAGGCAGATAGCCCACCGGTTTTCCCCCCAAAACCTCGGGCACACGCCACGCCACCCACCGTAATCCGGCCGCTATTTTTTCTCAGTTTCTCTCACGGATTCGGAGCCACCTGCATAAATACCCCGCGCCCCCGCCGTGCCACCGTTCATCAGCAACAAACCACGAAACCAATTCAAATCCACCTGCGATCTATTCTGCCCGAGGATTCGAAGAAGCGGAGATCGATCGATCAAGAGATGGCCCCGACCGCATCGATGCTGTTTTTGAGCTACCACCAGCTGCACAGGCCGGCCGCGGCGGTGGAGGAGGAGGGGAGTAATGGCCGCGTCCGGGTCAACCTGAGCAGCATAGCTCTGCCCTTCTTCGCGCGGAGGACGGAGTCCGCCGCGGAGAAGCCGGAGACCAGGCGTGGCGGCGGTGGCGTCGCCGGCGAGGTTGATCGGGAGGAACCGGATTCGGCGGCGGCGGCGTCGCTGGAGAGCAGGTTCGAGGAGGCGGTCCGGCTCAGCTGCTGGTCTTCCTGAACCGCATGCAATTAGATGTTGCCCTTTTGTGTATGTGTATATCGATCAGATCAGATGTAAATATACTCTTAAGTAGTACTGCTGCTGCTAATGCAGTAATGCTAATGTTGCTGGCAAGAACTACTACTCCTGTATTGTTGTTGTTCTGTTGAAGTAAAACATGCAGCGGTTTTTCTTTCTTCTGTGTTTGCGCGATCTTGCTATCTGTGAAGTGCTTGGATCTGGTCGACCGTGATTGCACTAGGATTCGACGATTCTACATGTGTCTCTGTCTGAAGAATCGCTAGAGTAAACGAACTCGTCACTCAATCGCAAAAGGGGGAAATGTAACAGAACATTTCGATCTAGTCGGCAATTGGCAAAGAGTACCACAACGACGGGCTTACTGTCACGAAAAGACCAGGTGTTGACTCCTGAGCCCCAAAAACTCAGGCCCAATTTTGTTCTTGGTCGGATGGGCCCAAATTCCAGACTATGTACGTATATGGGCCGGAAAATCTGATTAAATCACAGACCGGAATTCAGGCCCACGTATATCAGGCTTCAGTGAAATTTTGACCCATTTCATTAAGGCAAGATAACGCGGCCACGTTTGGCCCCGTCCTGTCCTGTCGTCTGTCGAATCCCCCACTTTTCTCTGTCGCGCGGCCGTGACCTCCTCGGCTGGGTTGCTCCCGGCGCTCGCTGCCTACCTCGCCGCCGGCTCGTGCAATCGTCGCCCCGGCTCGCCATGAAGGTGGGTGAGGATTCTCCTCTTCCTATCTCTCCTCTTGATGTGTTCCTGGCGGGTGGGGTGTCTTCTCTCTTGCTCTGCCCGCCATCTGCTCGACGTAATGCCTCAGTGCCAGCTGCGCAGATCGCGGTGGAGGGGTGCATGCACGGGGAGCTGGACAAGGTCTACGACACGCTGCGCGAGCTCGAGCAGGCAGAGGGCGTGAAGATCGACCTCCTCCTCTGCTGCGGCGACTTCCAGGTGAGCAGGCCGCGGGGAGCTTGTGGCTGCTTCTCAGTTTTGAATGCGGCTCTCTTCCGCAAACTGGAGGTTTGTGGAATTGGTGCGAAATAATGGTTCATGAAGTTTTTCCTTCTGTGGGAAATACCATTTTGCGTGTGCCTGATCATGGTTGGGATTTGGGGACTGAGAGTAATTGTTTAGTTCCCATCAATAAAGGGTAATTGCTTAGTTGGTGGTTTACTTCAACTAATAGGACTGGAGTAGTGTTACTCCTCTTCTAACAAAAAGCAAATGCTGATTTTCATACTTTACTTGGTTACTCCAATGCATATGAACATAAGCTAAGCCATATCTGTAAGCACTTGCTTTTTTTACTATTTAATATGAATAAGTACAAAATGGGTAGTAGCTAACCCCCTGTCCCCCTCTAAGTTTGTGCTCATGCCCTGCGATTGTTCGGTTATGTTCTGCTAACATACCTCACCTTTTGACACAGGCTGTTAGGAACGAGAATGATTTACAGTCTCTTAATGTCAAACCAAAGTTTCGCAGCATGAATTCATTTTGGAAGTACTACTCAGGACAAGCTGTTGCTCCATACCCAACGATCTTCATAGGTGGAAATCACGAAGCATCCAATTATCTATGGGAACTGTGAGTAGTTTTCCTATATGTTTGATGGACCTCTACAATACAAAATTGTGGTTACTCTTTGCTCTGTCCCTTAGGGTAATATTCACTTCCACTTTATGACAAATAATTATAACTGGCATTGAAGTATTGGACGTTCTGTACTGCAAGCTTTTCCATAGCGTGTTCTTATATTTTGTTCAAATTTTTAATTGGGGTTGTTTAGGTCCAATGATCTAGCTCGTAATGGCATGAAATACAATTTTGAATGAAATAGTTTTGAAATTAAAACTTTCTTTTGGATGAAATTGCTATTTTGTTGAAGGGACAAGGGCGGAGGGCAGAACCAAATCAAGAGTAGGGCTGAACATTATAGATTTAAAAGTTTTATTCAAATTCCAAGTAAAATTTGCTGTTTTCCTCTTGATTATTTTTGCCACGTGTGGGCCCCCAGCCCAAGCTGCCCCACACGTGGCTCCGCCACTGCGAAAGGAATCAAAATATCCCCATTATTGGCTTTATTGAGTTACATAATATGTTTGACTGTAATTCCTGCTACTTTTATTGTGCTCAAATGATTAATAGGTATTATGGAGGATGGGCAGCACCCAACATCTACTTTTTGGGGTTTGCTGGTGTTGTTAAGTTTGGAAACATTCGAATTGGTGGACTATCAGGGATATATAAGAAACAGCATTATCACTTAGGCAAGTTTATTAATATATTTCTTCAGATAACTTGTAATATTTTTCAACTTTTATATCTAGAAAACTAGACCATATTGTTTAACGAGTGGAAGCCTAATGAAGAAATATCTGAAACTGCAAAAGTAAACACCATTGAACTCTTAATAGTGTATTTTTAAACCCATTGTGTCTTCTGCAGGACATTATGAGAGGCCCCCATATGATGAAGACTCTATAAGGTCGGTGTACCATGTAAGGCATTACGATGTTCTCAAGTTAATGCATGTGAAGGAGCCTCTAGATATATTCATGTCACATGATTGGCCTCTGGGCATTACTGAGTATGGAAATTGGCAGAAGCTTATTCAGGAGAAAAGTTTCTTCGAGGAAGAGGTAATACCATCTCACCTACAGCATTGCCTTATATTAGAGGCTCTAGACATGGAAGCAATATTTTGCTGTAGAAGTATAGAACTATGGCAATGGTCACCTGTATTAACTTGCACCTCAAGAGAGCTATTTGAGCGGCAGTGCTGCATGCTGTGTTTTCACAATTTCATGAACTAATGAGATTAACAACTCCCTCGACTATTTCGTTGGATCACTTGAATTTACCTCCTAAACTATTTTAATGGAAATCCTGTCCTCATTGCACCAACCTTGTACTGGATGCTGTATTGTGTGAGGTTGTCGGCTTACTCTCAGTGCATACTCCACTTTCTTACAAAACACAGGTTTCTTGCTTCTTTAACACAACTTTCAGGATTGCATGTGCATCAGCATATCTTGTATCGATGATTTTCTTTATTATGTCAGGTCAAAACGAGAACACTAGGAAGCGAACCTGCAGCACGACTACTGAACAAACTAAAACCGCCATACTGGTTTGCAGCTCATCTTCATTGTAAGTTTCCAGCTGTTATCCAACATGGAGAGGATGGACCTACAACTAAATTTCTTGCACTTGATAAATGCCTTCCTCGGCGGGGTTTTCTCCAGGTGCTCTTATTACCTGTTTCAGGATCATTTCTTATCCTTGTAAATAAGTTTTGTACTTTGCTATGCACATTTGTTTCTGAGGACATGTAAATCCATTTTAGGTAATAGATATTCCATCTGGTCCAGGACCTCATGAGATCCAGTATGACGAAGAGTGGCTTGCAATAACACGGAAATTCAACAGTGTTTTCCCCTTAACTCGGATGCCATTTAGAGTGTGGTCGGCACCTATTTGTTCATTTGCGTGCATTCAATATTCCAAAAATATTTAATAATACTGAATCCAGAGCTTTTTTTATTGTTTTGTTTTACAGGGATGAACAGATTAATATTCAAGATGATCTTCAGCGGGTTAGGAACAAGTTAAATGCTAGAGGGGCTAAGCCTATCGATTTTGTCCAGACTGCTGCATCTTATGATCCTTCCCTTCGAGCTTCCAATCCCTCCATAACAGGTGAGTTTCGATATTCATATCCTAACTTTGTCAGACATAAGCCACTTTTCTGAAAATAAGTTTTTTTAGGCCAAATTGTGCAGTACTCCATCAATTTTATGTTACATTGCAGTTCATTCCATTCATTCGAGTAGCTTTTGTATAGAAAACAATTCCAACCATTCACTTTCAGTTTATCCGATAAGTCTTCAAAAGGGCTTTACATTTTTTGGATGACAAAGATGTTTTATGTCAACCTTGACTCATTTTTCTTTGTCAATCTTCTGAATGTGTTTTAAGCTGTTCTCCTGTGTTTCACACAGTTCATTGCAGGAATCCACAAACTGAGTCTTTTCTGCAGCTTCTAGATCTCCCTTATATGCTGGACTCATTGAATTCTCATGGTATATCTCTGATAAATGCTTATGGTTATACTTAATTATCATTTCTGCTAATGTACAACTCTGTATTTCAAACCATGGAGCCTACAGCTGGTAAAATTTTGGCTGTGGTCTATGTACTATGGATGGTTCGGCAGGGTCTGAGCTAGTTTTACAACAAGTCAATACTTTTTTTAAGCAGACAATCAGTACTCAAACACTGGTTCTGCTATTGATTTCACATTGGTTATAGTTATACTTGGTGGAAATTTTGGTGTATGCCACCCAAATATTTCTTCAGATATGTGCTTAATGGTAGTTTTAGTTTCTGAGCATTAAACCTTTTGTTGACAGGGGTTGATAGTAATGAGTCAAGCTCACAGACAGGACAACCACTTGATAATGACGACCCCGACGATGAAGATGATCCGGCTGACGATGATGACTCAAGAACTGAAAGCCTGAAATACATTGCATGACCCCCTGTCCCCGGGGTTTGCCAGGATAGAGAACAATAGGCTAGGTGGTCTTTGACAAAAGGAACTGACCTGTAGACTATACAGCCTTTTGTTTTGCATGCTAGCTAGTGGACTGCGAACTTATCTCTGTGATAACTGATGTATCGTTTGGTGGTGCTTTTCATGCGATGCCTTCTGTTTTTGCACGGTCAACACAACACACCTCACATCGCAGCCACCACGCAGGAATGCATATTCTGTGCTCTGTTTCGTAACGTAAGATATTTGACTTTTTATTTATAACATTAAAAAAGAAAATATCTTTATGATTTATTTTAAGTATGACTTGTCTTTTTTATATATATTTACACTAAATTTTTTTAGTAAGACTTAAAACGTTATAAGCAAAAAGTCAAAATGACTTATATTATGAAAGGGAGGAGTAGAATTCATCATAAATTTAACTCAACATATTTTTTTTAGAAATTGGTAAAAAGAAAATCATGTTCTGAAGAGAAAATTCGAATAATCGAACTGATTAGCTGTTTTAGGTCACGTAACGTAAATCCGTTCTGAACTGTCGCTACTGATCTCTATAGGGGTAAATAATCATTAATCAATCGATTAGTGACAGTAATTTGAATGAACATGACATTTCTATGATTTCTCAATCTTACACTACTCCCTCCGTTTTTTATAGATGTCATTTCCGTCAAAGAATTTAACTTGAAACCTACGCAAATTTGATATCCTAAACGTCAACTAAATGTGTCCGTAGGGAGTAGTTGTTTTCGTTTGACTCTTTTCAACAATTACTTATATGCTCCTTTTTATGCCTTCCTGTTGAAAGATGAATAAGATGTGGACAATGTCTTGGAGCAATGC
Organism: Leersia perrieri; assembly: GCA_000325765.3. Lineage (NCBI taxonomy): Eukaryota > Viridiplantae > Streptophyta > Magnoliopsida > Poales > Poaceae > Leersia > Leersia perrieri. The sequence goes on from CM002481.1 coordinate 23,787,837, forward strand.
AAGTTACAGCTCTAATGATGGTTGTTTCAGCGATGATGCTAGGAGAAGATGTATGTCATCAATGTATGCAGCTGGAATTTGTTAAAGAACAAGAGAGGGTTGTGAGTTTGGAGTAATGTATAATGTTATTAACTTATTTATATTCCAATAAACGCGTTTATCTTTGAACTTGGAATTTGGAACTCATGTATGAAAGATACTTATATATTGTAACTACTGCCTTTAAGCTTAAGATCTTATCATGAGCTGAGTATTAATTAAGTTTCACACATTAAACAAAATGAAGCTCCTAATGGCCCAATCTATTTGTGCAACTCAAGGCGCCAGTAAGACAACGTAACAATACACCACAAACAAAATAAAAGGAGATCACAAATAAACCTAAGAACCAGTAGCAGCCTCAACCTCATATACTCCTGAGATATCAAACAAAAAAAATTTGCATGCATCAGCATCATAGGTAAATTTAACTCTCCAGCATGCTAATTCTCCCTTTTTATCTATACTCTAAAAAGAATAGAGCGGTGCTGATATATCTGCAACCTGCCCGCCACCTGTACTACACCTTTTTATGGATTGCTCCTTGAACATTTTAATACTACAGTCTACGTACAAGACCTTTATATGTTTAACTCAACTTATTTGGCTTTTAAAAATCACCACAAATGAAGGATATTAATGCACAAGTTGATCTCAAAATTAACAAGTGTAAACACTATGTAATGCTATTGTAAAAAGAAAAAGTAATATATTCGATATGAGAAATCATATATTACTGTTCCCTTCATGAAAACATGGTCCAGTGAATGCTGCCTATCTGGATCGGAGCCAAATTTTGACAAAATCTGTAGAGTTGATAGTACTGTTACTTACTAAAATTTTGGTAGTGCCAAAATTTGTCCAAGTTTTAGCACAACCAATAATTTGGTGGAGATGCAAACCAAATAGACGCAAACATAAAACTTGCATGCTTCCGTGACTAACTAGTAACGACAGAATGAACTAAAAACGACCATAAATAATCGCATGGTTTCCCATATGGATATCAGCTGACAGCTGCAACTTGTAAATGGGCCGGGCCGTGCCCCGTGTGAATGTATCTGAAAGTAATTGCGTGGCCCACCAATCGTTCTAGAAGTAACCGAGACAGGAAGAAGCCCAACGACTTCGCCCACGCACGCCTTTCCTCCCACCAACACCACCACAGCGTAGCGCCGTCACGGAGAAGAATTCCAAAAACCCCCAAACCCTCTCCGGCTTCTCCATCTCCGGCAATGGCGGCGGCGGCGGCGGCGGAGGAGGACAGCCCGGGGTACGCGCTGCGGGCGACGCTGTCGGGCCACCGCCGCGCGGTGTCCGCCGTCAAGTTCTCCCCGGACGGCCGCCTCCTCGCCTCCGCCTCCGCCGACAAGCTCCTCCGCGTCTGGAACACCTCCGATTTCAGCCCCGTCGCGGAGCTCGCGGGGCACGGCGAGGGGGTCTCCGACCTAGCCTTCTCCCCCGACGGCCGCCTCATCGCCTCCGCCTCCGACGACCGCACCGTCCGCATCTGGGACCTCGGCGACGGCGAGCCCCGCCTCATGAAGACGCTCACCGGCCACACCAACTACGCCTTCTGCCTCGCCTTCAGCCCCCACGGCAACATGCTCGCATCGGGCTCCTTCGACGAGACGGTCCGCGTGTGGGAGGTCCGGTCCGGGAGGTGCCTCCGCGTGCTCCCCGCCCACTCCGAGCCCGTCACCTCCGTCGACTTCAACCGCGACGGCGCCATGATCGTCTCGGGGAGCTACGACGGCCTCTGCCGCATTTGGGACTCCGCTACCGGCCACTGCATCAAGACCCTCATCGACGACGAGAGCCCGCCCGTGTCCTTCGCCAAGTTCTCGCCCAATGGGAAGTTCGTGCTCGCCGCCACTCTCGATAGCAAGCTGGTGAGTTGTTCCAAACTGCTCCTGACAATTGCAGCATATGTGAAAATTGCTTGTGTTATGTGGATGTATTCCGTATTCGTTCTATGCCTGTTTATAACGTGAAGCTTATAATTAGTACCTGTTCTAGGATTGGAATGCTAGAGCAATTACTATTTTGTTGTATTCCGTATGTGTTGCCTGTTATGTCAGTAATCCTTATCGGTGTCTTATATGACCTATTGGGGTTTAAGACATTTATTCTCATTTCAAATATCCTTTTCTGTTGCAATGTGTATGGCCTCTGCTTAAATTTTAAACCTCGGAGGTTAAGATTATGTAGTTTTGCGTTATGTCAGACCTTTGGGACTACATGCTACCTTTGGAACCCCTTTAGAGGCCAACAAGGTGGCCGTTAATTAGACATTACAGGGACCGTGTGTTTCTATATGCTGTAAAAGAAGACACTAGGGTTATTCATATGAATTGCTGTTCACTAGTTACACTGTGTACCTTGGTTGGTGCCGACTTGGAGGTTTAAGATGATATACTTATTATCTTATAAAGGCCTTTCTTTCATAGCCCTTATACCCTCTGAAATATATCAATGCCAACCCCAATGTCTAAATTCCTTTATGTTATGTCTAGCCTTGGAGTTATATGATGCTTTTTTGGTGCCCCTTGATGCTTCATTGTGCCACCAAGGTGACCTGAACTTGAGACCAAGTTACCATGTTGAATCCCTACATCCTAGCTCTTGTTAAATGTTGGTTAAATGGGAATGAGATGTCCTTGTAGCCTTGTAATGCTACAAGATCACATTTCAAGGAGGAGATAAAAGGATCAAAACAACAGAATTTGATAGCATTACTGCCACAACATGCACATGTGGTCTTGCAGTTTTGTAGATGTGTGCCATCTTGGTATTGTTACCGTACATGCTATGCTATACTGCTATGATGTATGATGCTTTAGTAGGCTGGTTTATCCTTAAAGAAGATATGGCTTTTCAGTAGTTTCGGTTTTCATTGTTTCGTGCAATCTTGAGGTATTGTCAGTGTCCCAGTGAACCTGGAAACCCAGAAATCAACTTGCTTTCACGACTAAACAATTACATCTGATTAAGGAAATGCTAGATGGGTTTATCTTTGGGAATATAATTTTGCTGGTCGTTTTTGTGGTATATAAGGTGAGAAAACTGGGGCATTGATGAGTAGCTTAATAAGGATCATTAACACTCCAGTTCTTTTTCTGTGTTTGAAACAAGCCATTAATAACTAATAAGAGGCCTGATCAAAATATTTACTTAAATTGAGGGATCATAAAGCTCTGGAGGGTACTTTGTTTATCGAATTATAAATTCCTACAACAACAAAGACATGAGATTTATCAGACTGTTGCTGCAAATGCGATTTGGGTTTCGTCATGATGTACTACAGTCTACAGCCATAACAAAGGCTGGGTATTGAGCTCTTACATGATGCCTTCAAAATGTGCAAGACAGATTGTGCATGATACTGCCATTATTCTATCTGATTAATATCTTGTTCTGTGCTGTAATATCGTAAAAGACAGTATAAATGCTTGCTTGGTACATTCTCAAATTGGCACTTGTACAGGTACTTTCGCTAATGCTAGTCATGCTGCCATCTTACATTCACAATGAATTGGAACTGCTATTATTCTTATGTACCATTTTGTTTCTATACTTGAACGTAGTTACTTCTTAAAAATTTGTGTTCAACATATTTCTGCATAAAAAGGAAAATATTTCATGTAGCTAAATTTGGTGCTTACTTATTGAGGAGCCTCTCATGTGGATTCAGTCGCAACATTTGACCATGTTTGGAGGCAGTTATCATATCATCAGATTGAACTGATCTCTTGTATTATCTGTCTTCAGACCGCCGCTTGGTCCACCTGATGTTTTAACTTGTTAGATGATTCATACGTAGTAGTATACTGCCTTCCAGCAATACTACCAACCCCCAGTAATTCTGGAGACAATGCTGGCAGCCTGCAAGGTTCTGGAGACTGTTCCTGTTACCATTTCTCAAAAAACTGGAGTTGGCGTATCAGCAAGGGCACTGCACTCCTAAACAATAGTTTTTCCAAATGGATAAAGATGGAAATAAACTAAACTAAGTTCTGATGTTTAACATTGTTTTAAGAGTTTAAATTGTAGTGACATTTAGCAAAGCACATTGCTCTTAAGCCTTGGCTGTGTAGAATACCCAATGTGCTACCTAACTCAGTAGTCTTTTGTGTACAACTGAATATTATGTAGTGATTCCGTGATAGCAATCCCGACCTCACCAGATCATTTTCTGTATAACTGAATAGATATATGTAGTGCACCGATACTTTAGCATTACCTACTGCCTGCTGGAGGTCTTTTACCTGATGTGTCGGTATTGAATTTTAGATATATATTTATGTGTCTACATCCTGCTTATATGTACTTTGTGTTACAAGAGCACTTCTCACATATACTGGCTCTATTTATTTATTTATGCAGAGGCTCTGGAATTTCTCAGCTGGGAAATTTCTTAAGACATATACTGGCCATGTCAATACAAAATACTGCATTCCAGCAGCATTTTCAATCACCAATGGCAAGTATATTGTCAGTGGCTCAGAGGACAAGTGTGTCTACATATGGGATCTTCAAACAAGAAAGGTTTTGCAGAAATTGGAAGGTCATACTGACACAGTCATTGCCGTGTCATGCCACCCCAATGAAAACATGATTGCATCAGGAGGACTTGACAGCGATAAGACGGTGAAAGTATGGGTCCAAAAGGAGGAAGATCAAATGGAAGTCTGAGTTCTTATTGTACGTTGTCGTGTAACCTGACTGATGATGGTAAGCTACTTAGCTTCCGGACATATTACAGATTGGTGCGTTGGGGAATGTAGTTGGATGTTGCTTTATTAGCTTCAATCCGGGTTGTGTTATGGATAACTCTTAATGGATGGTTGTGACAAAGCCTGGACACACAGAATCCTTAAACTTGACCAGTTCCCTGTTGTAGGTTATCCATCTCTATGTGAAGTTACTATGCCTACGAAAGTGCAAAAATTGTTCATAGGAGTATATGTTTTGGGCTGTTTCCTGTTGGGTTCTTGGGCTTTGTTTTCATTTTAAGTAGCCTTAGTTGGCTGACATATGATCTATGCTATCATTCTATTTTGCCTGCATATGTTAGCTACTTCATTTTTCATGCAAGGTAAGATTTGCAGTTGTTTGACTTAGCATTGGAGTTGGGCCGAACCATCTCTCTGAATAATGGAGTAGCTTCCCTGAAAGAAATAAAAGAACAATGGACCATATGATGGGAATCTGGGATTTTCCATATCTGAGCAGTTTCTGTGCAATAGATGCACAATTTTTTCTAAATATTTACATTTTTACCCTGCCTTGGACTACTTGTTTGGTGAATAATCAGGTTTTCATCATTCTTGGCAGGCTGAACTCTTTTAAAATTTGAGCTTACTATATTACCACGCACAGCCATCACTTTTAACCCTACTGAGACAAGCAACAATTCGTCCACTTTATGTAATGATAGTAAAAAGACATCATAAAAGTATGCTGCGCTGCTATTACTAACTCAGTAAACTGTCTTGCTGTGTCTGTCTTGCCGGCTTGCGAATTAGCAGTACCATGAATTCAGATCAGCTGTGTACGGTTGTTCCTGAACACAAACAGTGTGTACTCTTTTCGATGCCTCATGCCATTGCATTGGCACCTAGGAATAACTCATCTCCATTATTTTTGAGACAGTCAAGTATGGATTGGTCTTATTATTGACAGCAACTATATGATGATGGTCCATGGGGGAAAGGGGGGCATGGGACCTTTTAGATAACTAGATAAGATGTGGTCTGTCCATCTCCCTCTAGCAAAAGCTGCCCTTTCTGCTGCAATTTCCCCCCTTAAATTTTGTTATGCTTTGCATCACACACCAACACACTGGAAAGCAATTGGTCACCTTCAAATCACTTTCATCCTGCCTTTGCCTTGCCACCTTTCATTTGGCCCCCTCTGTTTCTTTCTTTTATTTTTTGGAGGTGTTTCCAAGTCCCTCGTGACATTATTGTCTCTCACCTGGCTCGGTGACCTGCATGTATGTGTGATGTTGTGGTCCCCTGAGTAAATAACAACGTGGAAAACGTTGTTGAGCATGGTGATAGAACTGGCATTCAGAAAGTTGAGATTGTTTGCACTGAATTATCACCTCCTGGTTTTGGGGGCAATATGTGTAGTAGTAAGTAGCAAACCCATGAGTACAATAGAAACATGATGTGGGAGTTCGTAATGGGACCAATGCTTATACTGAGTCACTTATCCTTGATACCTCTCCCGTCGCCAAAAAAACATCATGTTCAGATTTATAGCTGGGAATTTGTTTTTTGTTTTGACGGTGGGAGCATTATACATCGAGGTTTCTCTCTGGCTATCTTTGTTAGGTTAATCCTTTGTTGATTGGCATTTCTGTAGGATTAATCATGGGTCATTTGCGCTGTTGTGTTGTTATGCTGCTGTCTACATGTGATTATTGTTGGTGTGCCATTCACTTAGATCAGGGATCCAGCAATATATTTGCTGAGGCATTCTTGGTTTTTGTCGTGATGCTTATGGGTGGCGCTAATTGCTTTCAAGTCTTTTAAGCATACATACTTTTTGTTCTTGCAAGCAACGGTGATCGGCATTGCTTAGCTAACCATATGCATGTGCCACATACAAAACTAATGGAGTAATCAACAATATCGATCTGTGTTACTTAAAACACCGCTCACCAGTTGTTTATCACCATGTGCCACAATAACATGAACTCGTGCACGTCTATTGGATGTTTTTTTAATTGTCTTCCCGGTTTATTTGATCTGTCACATCTCGCAGGTTTTTTTAAGGAATAATCCAGTTTAAATATTACAGCGGATAGGAGATCTAGTATTGTATTTTTGCAAATATGGGAAAAGAGGTTTCTAATAGGGCCAGCGATGAAACAAAATTAATATATATATATTATTAAATTGGAATATTTCTCTAAATCTGCTATTTGTCAGTTACCTTATTTATTTTTCCTTGAATGACAGTTGAATAAACTTGCACAATCCAAAAACTACGGCTCTAATATAAATTTAGTGTTAATTATGGTTTTCTTTATTTTTCATTTACTATGTTAATCCAAATGCATTCTTATGCTTATCTAGATTAAAGCTATGGTTTCGTATTAGTAAAATCTACAGTAAAGTGCATTTTTCTAAAACATGAGTTATAACATTATTTATTTCACCATAACAAAAAAATGATATATTAATATGTAAATTATTTAATGTTGATCGATCTAGCTAGTAGTGAACAAAAGTGAACGATAGGTAATAAAAAAACAATCACTTGATAAACATACACAGCAGCCGATTGTTTGCGATTTCATAGAGAGGATCTCCCCCAAAGTTTCAGCATAAATCCTTTTCTTTCCCACAATAAGCTCTTGGCCATATTCATAGGAACCATAGAGAGTTCCAATGCAAGTAAGTTGCTTAAAGTATGGCTGATGCCTCATTTGCTGTCCTGGCTTGCAACTTGGGAGCTTGCGTTAAGGGCATATTCATGAGATATACGGCTATTCTATTGCCCTCTGAAGAAGCCTGATCAGAGTCATGTGGATATGTTTCAAAGGAAAGGAGCACAGGGCTGCACAGGGCTCATGACATTCGATCACGAACTGAACACTTGAACAAAAGAACAGAACAGTATAGCTGGCCTTCTCTCTTTGGAATCTGTACAGCTCTTTATTGTTAAATTGCTGTTTCAGAACAGTTTGACGTGCTAGCAAGGAGCGAAATCTCTGAGCCTCCAGATGCGTTGATGCGTGGAGCTCAGGTTATCATCCACTATTATGCACACTGCACGGCATCAGTTAGCATTATAATATTGTATTAGGAGCATTATAATGTCCTCTAGTGGCAAAGCCATCAGATATGAATTGCACTGGTTTTTGCCTTTACCAGCATGGGACCTATTGTCATCCACTCATCCTCCAACTGGACCTGCCATATCTATTTAGTATTAGTGATGCTGATGTCACTCAACCAGTGCAATTGCCATGTTGATTTAGTATGAGCCTAGCAACACAGGTTAATAAGCCATAACTTGCAAAGGCATTTTTACGAGTACGGCTTATAAGCCAAAAAGAGAAGTGGCTGAAGCAATGAAGAATTGTTTTAAGGTAAGACCAGTATTTCTACTCTTTGACGTAAAAAAATCAAGGTGGAGTGACAAAAGCGACACAAAACCTCTAAATTGATGCAAAATCGGTTGTGATTCATACGTCATAGCTAAACTGAAAAACCTGGTCATTGGTTGGAAAAAGACTGGACCATCATTCCTCACAATTTTGTGTAGCAATTGTGAGAGCATGCCATCGGCTAAGCCTTCCTAGGAATCAATTCAATTTCTTAAAAAAAAAATCTATAACAAAAGTAAGGTAAACACGTGTATAAAAAGGCAGCGTTAGTTATGTCCAAGTTGTCAAATTCCATGATACTACCATCTAGTTATTCAAATATAAACATTTTCAGAAGTCAAATTTTGTACTTACAATATAACATCTATGGGACATTAATTCCAATGCACGGGAACCAAAATAATTTCAGCTAATCAAGTTCCTACAAAGAGAATACAAACAATTCAAATTTTGACAAATGAGAGTAGTGAAAAAAAGTATTTTTCTATATCTTTAATATTTACTAAACAACAAAGTAATTCTTGAGTAAATTTCACAAAACTACAACTAATTTGACCAAAGTATCACAAAACTACAGATTTAAGATGTTGCTTCACAAGCACAAAATTTTGTCACAAAACTATAGATTTAGGGCGAATTATCACAAAACTACATGTTTAAATACAAAATTATCATAAAACTACACATTTAACGTGAGTTTAATTGCAAAACAGTAATGTTTATACCTCTAACATAACAAATTAACAATTAGTGTTGGGGAGTTAAACTCTAAAATATATAGTTTTGTGATAGCTTCACCATAAAATCTATAGTTTTGTGATAAATTTGCTACTAAATCTGTAGTTTTGTGATACAAAGCTTTAAATCTATAGTTTTGTGATAATTTGGTCAAAATATATGTAGTTTTCTGAAATTTACTCAAATTCTTATATTGGGAAACGAAGGAGAGAAGCTTCTCACGTCGTCAAGCTCATCGTTCCCATATAGGCCTCCATGACATCACCACGGTGTGGGGAGTGGGAAGAGGAGACAACGAATGAGAAAAGATGGCGGTGAATCAGTAGCAAACCGGTGTTAAGGTGTTTCGAGAGCCACTGGCCACCATTCGATGGAGCTAGGGGAGCTGTCATCGAGCGGGGCTAGGGGAGCTCGTAGATTCCACGTTGTTTGGTGTAAAATTTTGGATTTTCATGTAAATTAAAAAAAAATATGTAAACTAAAATAAAAGATGCTAGAGACAAAATTGAAGCCACCCTAAAGCCGCTTTAGATTGTGGGAAGGGATCTTTCTAGATGAATGATGTCAGCCTATGTAGTATGTAGTATTTAAGATTTGTAATGGCTTCTATTTCTATATCGTTTTCCCTTCGGATTATAAACTGAAGCCAAATTTAAAATTTAATTTTGAAACCAATTTTAGAGCTTTTTTATCGTAATTTTTTTGGCATTGTCTTTTAACACGCTTGCAGAAGTTTTAACAATAAATTATGTTGTAATTACGAATATGCATATTCTAAATTTTGGCAATTTAGACCAATCGATAAGGGTATATTTGGCTCCTCTACCTTTAGGGGATAACCACCGCCGATTTTGCATCCTATGGTGTATGATCTCCACCAATTTTTATTTAAATTGAAGACATATTCCATATGATCCGTTGGATGCAAGATCGACGATAAATAGAGGCTAAAGTCATCACATGACTTGAACTCCTAAAGACAGAGGATCCAAATCCAGGGTAACCTTACTCCTCACTCCCATAATGTCATTACCATGTCGTCTGCAACTTAGATCTGAGCATAATTTTTTTATATATTACAAATCATTTAAGTTTAAATATCAAAGACATGGTTTTATACTTTTATGGTGCAACGAGGAACACGTAAACAACCCAAGCATTTAACTCATCACGGTCCATGATACATCACCGATTACAGTGCATCTTAGGTCCCCGGCGGCGTTCTGTGTCATATTGATGGCTCATTGGCTGCCTTGACCGAGGATGCCAACCAGCAGCTACAGTGACATACCCATCGTCGTCATGCACCCTGTTCCCCGGTTTTATGAGCGTATCCATCACAGGGCACAGCTAGCGGCCCTAGCTCCCTGTCAACCAACCAGCCGTCCAAGCAGTACTACTAGGTCCCTCTACCTCTAGCCTGAGGCCCTCTTCTTTTTCGCTACTTCACTGGATGAAACTAGAATTTTGCGAATTTCTTGTTCGCTTGGTGCTATAAATTCAAACAAGTATTTGTCTGGACTCGTAATCCGGATAAAGTTTGTTTTACGGATGGAAGTGCTAGATTGATAGGTTTGGAATACTTGCCTCTTATTTTCTCCGTAAAATTCAGCTATGTGCATGTACTTCCCTGTGCGGGTATAGTTGGTGTTGTCCCTAGGTTCTATATTGACTGCATGTGTGGCATAAGATTATATTGTTTTTTTGTTATAGTACAGGAGAGTATGTGTTACAAGATCGAAAAGGATCCATTTTATCTGCAGGATTGCCTTAATTAGTCGTCACCTTGCGCACAATATATGAACGGGGTGAGGCAAGTCGGAGCTATGTCACTTTACAAGGTCCCCGCATGACCATTTCTTTTTTTTCCCATTGTTTCACTTGATAAGGGCTCCTTCGAAAAATAGGAGTTTTGAAGAATTGGTTTCAATAGAAACTAGGTAAACAATTCTTGGTCCTTTAGAACAAATTACTTTAAAATTTCTTAGGATTGTCTCAAAATATAGAATTTTGTATAAAGGATTTCCAACATGATGTCATGCATGCAAAATGAGCCCTAAAACTTTAATTTTGTAAATCTCTTGTTCTTCCTTCTTACTCCCTTATTTTAAAAATATAAGCATATATTGTTATGGTAAGAGTGATTTTCACTACCAATTTCTCTATCAGGGTATATAATTTTTATGAAAATTGAATTTATTAGATTCGTATTCAATATTTAGTTATGGTTAATCTTTTGCATCACATAAATAATATCATAATAAAGTAATTGTTCATAAATATCTCTAATAAAAAGTCTTATATTTTGAAACGGAGAAGGTACTTGCTAGGTGGAGTACTTAGACTCAATCTTTTCAGAATGACTATCCGTACGACTAATGAAGACGACCCCTGTATGAGTGTGGCATAGCTTTGAAAGAACTGGACCTACATAAAAGTAATCCTAGCAAGGTAATTAGTTGGGAGGAACGCTCTGGTGCTCCCTACTGGCGGTATTATACTGTACTGGCAGTATTATACTGCTAGTAAAAATTATATAAATCAATCGTTTGAAATGATATAATAGTCATTTACTAATAAGTGAATAGAGGTTTTTGATCTTCTTCATAAAACAGTAGAAGGCATCGGATCCGATCGACTTCATTCCATCGAAATGAATAGTGGATTGTTCGGCCGCGATTCAACGTTGGTTTCGATGGTGGAGGCGCATTGGCCGTGATTCCGATAGGGGCATCAGTCGAATAGAGATGCAAAATTACAGTTTTACTCCTCCACGATTTTTTCCCTTAATGATCGAACCCTCCAAATTTCTACTGAAAAAATTTATAGATTTACAATGTTCATATTGTTTTATACTATCAGTCAGTAGGGAGCACCGGAACGAGGCTCATTAGTTGGATGTGTTGAGTCGGATGCTGGTCGTATGCATCCGTCGTCCTACGTACAGTTGGTGTTACATGAAAGTAACTCCAATTCAGCCAATGTGCATGTATTTTCTGCCGTGTGTATAGTTGGTGTTGTCGGTTGGTTATAGAGTTAATGCATGTGTGGTGTAAGACTATATGTTAATACTCCTACGAGTCACTTATCCTTTTGTTTCCCCCTTACAACTTAATTACATACATAAACCCGCTGTCGGTGATATGGATATATAGTGGTATCCACAGGAGGCTAAACTTGGTTTGGCATCTAGAGGTCCGCGTCCGAGTGAGGAGTCGAGACAGCCCGATGCCTTGCCCAAACATAAGGGGCTAGGCGATCGTGGTAGCCCAATCCACCCCGGACCTATGCACGAGGATTATGGCCACTCGAACCCACGTGGCGCGCCCCCGGAGCGGTCGGGCTCGGGGTTCGACAAGGAGGCCACACCCGGCAGAAGGGGTTCGGGCCACCCGAGGCCACATGGCACGCCCCTGACGAGGGCGCTCCCGGAGACCTGCGGGGAGGCCACACCCCTCAGAAGGGGTTCCGGCCACCCGAGGCCACGTGGCACGTCCCTGAGGAGGGCACGCACGCCCCGCAGAAGAGGTTCGGGCCACCCGAGGACACGTGACACGCCCCTGAGGAGGGCGCGCCCGGGGACTTGCGGGGAGGCCACACGCCGCAGGAGAAGGTTGGGTTAACCCCCGCGGTTCGAGAGACTCGCGTGCGGTGCGCCACGTATATGATCATGGCACGCCCCCAACAGCCAACTACTGCATTTAATGTGATTAGAGGGGTTTGGCGCCTGCCCCCTTGCATTTACTGCGATGTGAGGCGCGGGTGACAGGCCCTCATCATCACCCCTTTCACCTGTTTTAAGGGAAAGAGAGGAGAAAGTCTTCAGCTTGTGACCGTGAACTGACCGCGTGGTCACAGACGCACGCCTCTCGTCACGCCCGGTCACCGTCGCATTTAATGCATAGGACGACTGCGTGGGAGAGAGGCAGTGAGAGTTTGGTTTATGGCGTCACCCCTGGCCCTGTCGGTGGCCCGCTGATAGGTAGGCCCCACTGGAGGTTAGGCAGGTTGATCATACACCTCGTCAGCAGCATGGTGGCCACGCTGCACATTTCCTTCACCAACTATTGCAACATGGCGACGTGGGCAGAAGAGGGGCATGACCCCTGACAAGACAAAGCAGGAGGCGCTCCAACGATGTTAGCAGTAGAGTTGGAAAATCCAGGACTACTGTGGTGTCCCCTTACACTGTAAAAGGAGGTCCAAGTCCATTGTAGAGGAGGTTGGTTCATTCCTAGAAGAACACAAGTCTAGACTCACGCTACAGAGCACCTTAGTCATTCGCTCCAACTCCTCCCAATCCTTGTAATCTCTCATCCACCATATCAACAACAAGAACAGGAGTTGGGTATTATGCTTTCCCGGTGGCCTGAACCTGTATAAACCTCTGTGTCATGTGTGCATAGCTTGTTTTTTCTTCCTGCCCACCTTCTTCTTCCCCTTAGCTCAGGCCTTGGTACACCGCACCCCTGTGCCGAACCAAAAAAGGGTTCCCGGGATCCCTTCGTGCCGAGCACATGCATCAACACCCCCTATAAGTTAATTTCTCCTCCACTTTCCCATCTATATTAACTTTTTTGTTATATTTTTTCGTTATGCATGGAATTCCTCATTCCCCATTGGCCTCCAACAGCGGTGAAATTGTCCCAACCACCTCTGATGCAAAATCATACGTTGTTTCCTTCGTATTTTATGCCTACTCAAGCCTTTATTTGTGCCTACTCGATATTTTTACCCTTTGAAATTCTAATGAGATACAATACCCATGTTTAACAAGTACTTTCTCTGTGGGGTACTTTGCTACTTAATGAATCATGTTAGAGGCCTGTGGCGCACGAGAAATTAAGTAAAATATGAATAATTATGAAAAAACTTAATGGATGTGTGAATTTGGAAGAACGATTGACTTATAGAGTGGTTTATGTATGTATTAAGTTGTAGGGGTGAGAGTAAAAGGACAAGCAACTTGTAGGAGGTATTTGGATTTTCCCTTTTTTTACTACCTTTGTTCTCAGTTCTTAGAAGAAGTTCGTTCGACCTACAATGCACACGCTCAAACTTTGATTTCTTATAGCTCTGCTTGGTGTAATCAAGCTCCGATTTTTGCAACAAAAGTGTAATTCTCTTACCTAATCAATAAACTATTTTCCCAAAAAATAGATTAATGAAAAATTAATTTGTCAAAAATATAAATAGATTTGTCATGAGAACACTTTCATGTGATTATAATTTACTAAGTTTTATAAGTTGTATAGATATATAACTAGAAAACATGATGATGAGACATGTATGTCGATGTCCAAAATGACGAGTACAAGAAAATGGGAAAGTACAAATATTTCCTCCAGTATTTTTTTTTACAATGATACAGCTCAAAATATATTATATATAATATAAGTTTTTAAGTTTTTTTGGCACTAATCTATATATACACCATTGTGGTCCGGTGTCTTCAAGCTAAATATTTGGGAAGTTATTGTTATCGTCCTTTAATTGTCTGAATCTTATCATCAAGAATTATGGGACGAGATAAAAAAAAAACATTTTATCTGAAGGATTGCCTTAGCCACCTTGTGCTGTTTACACAAATAATCCCTGGCAGGTTCTTTTTTTATCTAATTGAGATGGCTACTCTTTGAATTATTGTGTGCGTACCTTCCAAGTTGTTAAACAATACATTTTCTAAAGAAATTATAGAAGTCTTTTTTAAAAAATAAATAAATCCTTTTCAAGTTTATAATAATTAATACTCAATTAACCATATACTATTCTCAAAAACCATATACTAATGACTTTTTCTGTTTTACATATCGCAAAAAATTTAATACCCTATTTTAGATTTCTCCTGACTTAACATAATATATTAAACATTTGCCAGTCAACCTCCCTAGCTCAACTAGTTAGGTATCTAGTGGGAAACTAGCCCACCTGGATTAAAATTACAGATTTAAACGGGTGCTCGTATTTACGGTAATATTCTTTTAGTGGTAGGCGACGTACCTATCGATAGCGAGACGTCTGTGGTGTCCAGTCTTCGGAGGTGCTCGTAGAGGTGATCATGGAGACGTTTGTGTGGCGCATGCATTTGTAGTGTGTTTCTCAAAATGAAAAACCTTCCAACCGTCTTTTTTTTTTCTCATGAACGGAGGCAAGCAAATATATAGGACTTACATCTCTCTGTAATATGAGAATAACCTTATATAATTATAATTGCAGCAAAAGTAGATTTTATATTAATTATTTTGTATGAAAATTTTAGATTAGTTATCAGTCCCTTCTATATATTCTGGCGGATGTCTGCTTCCGCCACTGCTAGATCTAGATGCTAATATAAATGCAATCTTCTCGATTGCATATGATGGTCACATTGAATCTCAGGTAGAAGCTTGCAGGGTGAAATTGTGGAACACAGGTCTCATACCGGCCGGGGAATAATCGAGAGAAATTTATCTTATCAAGTCACATAGGCATCACGCTTCGTGTTATATATTTTTAATGTATCTAGTTCTAAGGAGCTCTCCCAATTAATATAAGCGTACTCAAGACGTTGTGCAAGTACGTCTGCCCCAAACGATCTCCATCCACGGTATAGTACGCTTATATACAAGCTTAATTTCGTGTCTGTAACGATATAAGAATTTTATATTATTTTTCTCAATTATAACAAAGAAATTTAGCTCGCACTCTGTGGTGCGTGGCGTGCACGTCTTCTTCCTAATCACAGAAAATGAAATAGATATACGTTAACTCGGAGAATTGAAACAAGGGTTTCAAGTAATTGATCAATTTAAACCTCTGCCAAGTCTTCTAGCCAAAGAAAACGATTGCCTCTGGTCGCAAATGAGTAACCTTTGTAAAGAACATTGAGACACTATCTGCCTCAAAATATATAGCTATATTTAGGTTTTGTGCTGAATTCAAATAATGGTATAAAGAAATAATACTCCTTCCTGTAAGGGTTTTACAGGTTTCGATTCTTTTTTTTTCTTGTAACGTTTGATCATTCGTCTTATTCAAAAGTTTTGTATAAATATAAAAATAATAAGTCGTGCTTAAAATACTTTTGAAAGTAAATAAAACAAAATAAATAATACTTCCACAATTTTTTAAATAAGACAAATGGTCACACATTACAATAAAAATGTCAAAACTCTTATATTATGAAATGGAGATAGTAATGTTCATGATGTGTTAAGATAAAAGAATTTATAGTGAAATTGAATAGGGAATAATTATGGTTGTTTAAGATGAGAAAGCGTGAATGGAGATATTGAATAGGGGATGACCGTGATAGGTTGAAGGCTATGTTGAGTAGTTATATTTTGAGACAATTTAAATGTTAGATGTATATTTTTTTTGAGAATGAGTTCATACCTGCTTGTCTGGATGCGCTCAGATCATGAACCCAGAACCCTGGCCCAAAGTGATTACTGGTGAAGATACATTGTGTTAACCGAAAATCTAGAGTTAGCACGGGTCTAATGTGAGACATATAGGATATAAAAATAGTTCAATGTAAAATTTACTCAAGTTTAAATGTATTTAAAATAATTGATAGTCAAATTTTAAACACATTGACTATACGCGTAGCAACAACTAGAAGAAGTAGCAGTAATAAAGCCGGGGCCAGCGCACCCAAACAATTCATTCAAACACTGTAATCTCCGCACTGCATGTCTGCATCTGCAGTTCTGCTTCTGCATAGTCGATTGGATCACCAATTAATGGCTCGATTAGACCAGGTCGTGATGCCAACCCGTCGCAGCCCGATACGCTGCACGGCACGGCACGGTCCGTCACGTCTCGCCTGTCAACGACGTAAGTACTACTAGCTCACGCAGCACCAGCTGATCGATCTCGAGTGGGGCCGACGAGTCGACGTACGTCGATCTCGCGGTCCCGATCTCTTGTTCGTTGCATTGATCACGGATGTTAACGTTCATCACAGTCCTGAGATCAGCGTCCTGAATAGATCGATCGAGACGAGGGTTACCACCCGGCAGTACCGCAGCAAACCGTGTAAAATTGTGACAAATTTGTATTTTAAGATTTGAATTCAAGTTCTTAAATAAAACATAAAAAAAATTTAAAATTCAGATTCATAAAAATTGTGGATGCCTCTCTATTTTTTAAAATGTACTCCCTCAAGTTTTTTTTATATTTGATGCTGGTTAGTTCTAATCTGAACTAACCAGCATCATCCAAAGAAACTCGGAGGGAGTATATTTGAAGGAATGCTCATGAGTTGCTATGGTATTGTAAATGCAGTTTGCATCCCGGTAGGCCATCCCGGAGTTCGCATCAGCCATCTCCATGTTTTTCACCACACATGCACTGATGCACCCTTGTATTTTGCAGGTGCGTCAGCGGTCGCTTCTGTTATTTCACCGCGCGAGAATGACGACACAGTCGCAGTTTATTTCAGGGATGCTGCGTTGCTGCTACTTAGTAACACAACTCCAATATATTTTTTAATAAATTTACCATCTCGGTTATTCTTAGAAAAAAAAGGAGAAATAAACATTATATTTTCAAATTTTTTTGAGGAAGGAAAAAGAAAGATGGTGATCCTGCCAGCTTCATGAGGCCGTGAAGGCGGGATGATAAGCGAGAGTCGATTTGAATGCAAACTATAGTGGATGGGCCAAAGATATAACTTTTGTCACCATCGATAACCGTGTCAACCCTCGAACTTTGTCATCTACTCTCTGTCCCAAAATACTTATCGTTTTAGATTTTAGTTTTATAACGTTTGACCATCCATCTTATTTAAAAAATTATTGCAAATATAAAAAATAATAAGACATACCTAAAGTACGTTTGATAATAAAACAAATCACAAACAAAATAAATCATAGTTCCAATTTTTTTTGAATAAGACGAGTAGTCAAACGTTACAAAACTAAAACGCAAACCGACAAGTATTTTGGGACAGAGGTAGTATGTTTCGTAACTTAGGCTCCGTTTAGTTCGCGAAAAGAAAAATTTTGAGATGTCAGAAGGGTTTCGGACACAAATAAAAATAATAATTTTATAACTCGCCTAGAAACAACAAGATGAATTTATTAATCCTAATTAATCCGTTATTAGCACATGTGAGTTACTATAACACTTATGACTAATCATGCACTAATTAGGCTCAAAAGAATTGTCTCGCGATTTCCATACAAACTATGCAATTAATTTTTTATTTAATTTATATTTGATGCTCCATACATGTGTAAAAAGATTTGATATGATGTTTTTGGGTAAAAAATTTTGAAGACTAAATAAGGTCTTACCGATACATTAAACCAGGATTATAGATCTGATGTAATACATATTACAAGTTGACAGACCATATATATCACCTCGGTGGCTCGAACTGGCCATGTATTTTCCCTAATTTTAATCTTATCAAGGCCCCCCGAAATTTATCTATTAACTCAAAAATATGATTATTTTCTTCAATAAGATCAGTTGGACGATATGCATCAACTGGCTTACGATAGAAAGGGGGTTTTATATCTCCGGTCTCTATGCGCATAACAGTCGATACAATGTTGACGTTTAACACATGGCCTGATGGCCCTACTGCCATGGATCCTTCCCCTCTGGACAGGGAGTATCCATCTACAGACAAATCATTGTATTGTGATCCGTGGTGGGAACCTGCGTTTAGCTATGTTGTCTGTGTCAGCGAGTGAATATTATTGTGTGCGCTGTAGCAAACCTCGCTGGCTTCCTCCAATCTTGTTGGGATAAGGTAAGATCGAAGCATGGGGGCACACTCATGGTCATGGGCCGTCAGCTCCAACCACACTGCCACTTGCAATAGCAGAGATCCATGCAGGCATGGTACACCAAGTTTTCGAGATGTACCCTGTCTTTATATCTTGTTTTCACCACATTTGTGAAATTCATACTACTCAACGTATTGGATCACTGATCAATGGGGGAGCGTAAGTTGTTTAGTTTGTTTTGCGTTATCTTGGGACATGTTTTTTATTTAATTTTATCTGGTTTTCTTGCAAGAGATTTTTCTTAAGGTGCTTAAGAAGGCACCTCACTTTCACTTCCTAGTATTGACTTGCAGTATTTCTTGGTGTTAATTTTTTATGTCATGTGATGCCTTATCAAGTGCCTAGACATTGCTCTCATAATTAGTTAATGATTAAACATCACGATGCAAACAAAGTTTGCTTACTATTTGCTCACGAGTCACAACTAGGAGTAAAATGAAAGGTTTCGATACACTTATGTGTTGTATTTTTTCCTCTATATTTAATGAATAGCACAATCTCGTACTCTCTTAAGAAAAAGAGAGGGGAAGTTTCAAACATAATGGGAACATCGATATCTCTAGTCGTAATGTGGGTACTACACGAAAACATTAATATTAATTAACTTGTTCTCAGGGGCGGAGCTTAGTGTAGACTAAATAGGGTAGTTAGTGGCCTCTCCCGGCTTAAATTAGCTTCACTGATTAGCTAACAATATTCCTTTAGTTACTACTATAGATTGTAGTGCAACAACAGCTAGAGGCCTGATTGCTTCTTGTCTTGCAGGACTGCAAATATGAGTGAGCTAAGCGATATCCTGGACTTAGAGGATGGAGCTCACGATGGCCTTGCCGCCGACCAACAACAATGTTAAGGGCTCTTTGGAACACAGGATTCTCAAAACACAGGAATAGAAAAAAAAAGCAAGATTGAAGTGCCCTGACATCTCAATTCCTACGAATTGAAAACATAGGAATATTACAGTAATTGAATGTTTGGATGTAGCGTAGAAAAAAACACAGGAATCAAGAGAGATAGACACAAAGGATTTTTTTTTTCCCAAAAGGTTGGACCTCATATTAGAAATCCTCCAAACTTTCTATGTTTTAAGGCAATGCTATAGAATTTCAAAGGATTTTAGAAACCTTCATGCCAAAGGACCATAAAGGAATTTTTCCATAGGAATCCAATCCTTCAAAATTCCTCCAAATTTCCTTTGTTCCTAAGGAGCCCTAAGTTTGGCCTCCTCCAAGATTTTGTTCAACCTCCTCCAAGATGCATGTACTCCCTCACTGAAGCTGAAATCACTATGTGTGAGGGCAGGGGGCATTCTATCAGATGACACACCAAAACCTCCACCCTTTGATATTTGATGCCAACTTAAAACATGTCAGAATATTGCAAGGTTGTAAAAATTATTTTTCTTGTTTAACCATACTTTATTTTGGGGTGCAAATTTTTGTAAACATGTGCAATATGATCATCATTTAATATCTTTTATAAATATAGTCACATTTATGACCTGCAAATAAGCAAACAATTATCAATCAGAAATCCAATATAAAATAAACTATATTGCTGAATATTAATTATTGTGTGATTATATATACTAAAAGAATGTATTCAACATTTCAGTCAAAAACATGTGTTTAGCTTTCATTATTATTGTTTGCATATCCACATGATTGATGAGTGACTGGTTAAGGCTGCGTTCAGAAGTAGCAGAAACAGATTGGGCACAGTAATTATCCCGTGGCACGCTTTACGAACTGCTAAACAGTGTATTTTTTGGAAAATTTTCTACACAAAAGTTGTTTTAAAAAATCAAATTAATCCATTTTTAAAGTTTAAAATAACTAATACTTAATTAATCATATACTAATAGCGCTTCTCGTTTCGCGTGCAAATACTGTTCCGAGTGGATCCGCTGTAAACGAACGCAGCCTAAGTCAGCACAGCATCAATCTAATTTGATAATAAACAATATCTATGTGGCATAAATTTAATGAAATTTACACCCCGAAGCAAGATGCATGACTTAAGCAAGTCACAAAATGAGTGACTAAATTGTACCATCATAAAAGGTGTAGTGCCGTTGGTACATTTTACTCTATAAAATTTGTACTACTTATACTACCTGTGTCAAGTATAATATAATAGAACTAGATTCATTATATTAAACAATAATGGACGACTCAACTATTTGAGGGTAGGTTAACAAACGATATTTTAGACTATCTTTTTTTTAGTGGATCTTTTAGACTTTACCGAAGCTCAGAGTTGTCCAATATATCTTTTTCCTATTTCTCGTTGTGGAATGTCATAGATTCGGGAGTGTTTAATTTAGCTCATCTGCTCGCCCGAATCTCTTTAGCACATGGATCAATGCTTGTGTGTGATAGATCACCACAGCAGGGCCAACTCAGAACCTGCCCCCACTTGCCATCCACAGATCACACTTAACCCTAGATATCCTCATAATGAGGTGCTGATGATGGTGTCCACTAGGACAACCATGGTAATAAAATGCTGCAACTTGATGCACCAAACAGGCAAGTTGTTATATACTCCTATACAAAACGGCCTGACAAGTCTGCTTGCCGAGCTAAACTTTCAAGTTCTCTAGTTGTCTTGACAAAAGCTAGGTTGTAATCGTTTTGCTTCTTCAGATAAACGGTTGATATATAAACAAAGCACGAATAATTCATAGATAAAACTTATATATATATATACACACACACACGGAGCAACTAATATCCATCACGTAAATACGGTAACTTGATATTTACTCCCTTCATTAGCTCATACCACAGGCTTTATTTCCATAATTAGGTGGCCCACGTCCTTTACTACCCCACTGCTACTTCCTTCGGTTTTGGCTGATGCGTGCATGCATGGGATTTGCTCCTTTAATCACGCAGTCTGCAAATCCTGTTCCCATGGGCCCCACAAATGGCCATTATACGTGACTTACCAAGCAGATACACACTACAAATTAGAAGGCTAATTAATGATTTGCGGTACTTACGTGATCAAAGTGGTATACTGATCATTTACTCAAATTAATTCCTGAAGTAAATATAGTAAATATCAAATTTAAAATTTATGTTTTGTTTTAATGTATTTACAGTGAATACCGCATTATAAGCAAATACATCCAATCTATATCCGAAATTATGGATTTATTTACTTGATTTAATAAAAGGCATATTAAACCTGCAAATTAATTTAGGTAAAAACTCTCAAATCTGCAACCAACGTGCATTAAATAGGATGAATCAAATTATGGTAATCAACTCATCGTGCATTAGTTACAAATTAGGATCTGGTAAGCAAGCTTTACTACATTTACTAGTCTTAGAATAAAATACAGATGGGTCTGCACAACCATCACAGCCATTGCGCCCTGGCTCATAATAGATATTATATATATATATATATATATATATATATATATATGTGTGTGTGTGTGTGTGTGTGTGTATTCATGATTTGAAGGCCAAAAAGTTACGATTAAAAAAACCTTAAAATCAACTTAAAAATTAAGATTGAAAATTTAAATTTTGCCTGCAGAAGATAAGCAAGCCTAGTAATTAATACATCTCTGCTTGGCACTTGAGGGCAGCCTCATCTCCTCTTCGACAGCTTCTGAGGAATATTTCCTTGTCATTTTGTTCTAGTAATGTGAGTGCATGTATTTCCTTTTCAGGTAGTACTTGAATTTGAGTATTTGACCATAGAAAGCTTAAACCATACCCCGTCCATTGTTTTTTAGTGTTTTATAATGAACTCTGTTGATATTTTTTTAAAATTTTCATTAGCATTGGGTGCACAAGTTTTATCGTTGTTTTCTCAAACCATATATTTATAAAACATACTGAAAATATAACTATATGTGAGAGTAGTTTGGAGTTGTTTGGCTTGGTGCCCTACTAAACTTTTGGTAATGTCAAATATTTGATAAGTTTTGGTACTACTAATATTTTAGTAGAGTTTGCAAGTATAAATTGTATTGATTTTTTAAAATATTGTCACTAATCCAAACACCTCTAAAGTCTAAACTATTGTTCAAGTTGCCAATTAATATTTGACAGCAAACTAAAATGGCCCTTTATAAGAAATTTACTATTATAAAATATAAATATTATACACACACATATATTAGTGCTTTAATATTTTAAATTTTAATTATGCATATTCCAAACGACGTAAACGGTGGATTTAGCTGCTGCTCCAACGTGTTGGGCCCATTTCAAGATAAAAGAAAGTGGGACCACGTGGCCGTGCAGAAAAGGCTAGGTTTTTAATCGGTGCTTAGCGATCTTCAAGATCTACTGTAATCTCTAAAACTGGCCAGGGGAATCTTAATTACTAGCTCTCTTGATGATGGATCTAAATAAACCTCATCTAGGTTTACTTGGTGATGCAGATATATATTAATGTGCTAGTGGATGATTATGCCTGATGTGGCACCATGTGTTGGCT
This sequence comes from Leersia perrieri, assembly GCA_000325765.3. NCBI lineage: Eukaryota > Viridiplantae > Streptophyta > Magnoliopsida > Poales > Poaceae > Leersia > Leersia perrieri. Next base: position 23,810,985 of record CM002481.1, read on the forward strand.
AGTTGGCAAGTTGTCTAGTTTGGATTGCTGGCTTTCATTGGATGTACAAAAGAAAGTACAATTATATTACTTATATATCCTAAGGAAGATTGTTTGACTGATTAGATAAAAGTTAACAGCATGTTACTCACAGCATAATGCTTTAAGCACACATGTGGTTTGTGAATATGCTCTCTTTTCACCTTATGGGCTCTGTTTATGCATGTGTGCCAGAATGGATCATGAACTATGTTTCCTACAGCTTGCTTCATGAATCAACTTTAAAGGAAAACTAATGCAAATATTAAGAATCCATTGGAGAGGAAATACCTTTGGAGTATTGTAATCCTTTGGTGGATGCTACCTCCTTTTCAACTTAGAGCTACATACAGCATAGCCTAAAAATGATACTTCAAGGGTACCAGTGACCAGCGGGTTCCTGATCTATATATTCTAGTATATTGAGTTTGTTAATCATCCAGTCAACCGGGAAATATGTTAGCACCAGCAACTCTGCAATACAGAATTTTCATAAACAATCTTTTGATTAGGTAACTCTCATTAAGATTAAGCCTTCCTTGGAATGGATAAATTTTGTAGAACTAGGAGCTAATTTCAGTGAAAATCTTATAAAATTATTTTGTAGAAAGAGTCCCTGCAATTGGACTATTCCCACTTGCCACCTCATACCTATACCCCAAATATTGGTTGTGTGTCCATAAAAAAAATATACATGGACACACAAATCTGACCAATTAGGGTGTATATATAAGGTGGCAAGTGGTGTGTCAATGTATATCTACCTGCTATCATGGAGCAACAGCAAAACTAGTAGTACCTAGTTGTAATTTTTCTTTTGTTGAGTGCAACCAACTCAAAAGTATACGGTACGCCCAAGAAATGGGAACAGATCACATAATAATCCAGTTCTATCGATCTCATCAACGAGATTTGCTTAATTTAATACCTCATTATCTACCTATTTTAGTAGTAGTTGCCAACAGCTTGCTGCTGTGCCAAAATATTTGCCGTTTTTTCTTCCTCCAAAGTAGAATCTTCGTACGTGAGCACATTATACCATATCGTACGTGTACTCGAGTAAAGTACTCAACTGAAGGACCCTGGATTAAACTACAAGATCTCCATGATTCTGCCATTTAATAACCGTAAGATTGGCTCTGACGAAATGAGGCAGATCAAGCTAGCTTCTGCCTTTGTTTAAGTATAAAGATTGGCCTGAACTATTCCCATCTTGGCTAGCTAAATTACTCATTGTTTTTTTTTTGCGAGGAGCTAAATTACTATAGTTAATAGCAGGCCAGCTTGATCATTTCGAGGCAAATGCAGATATGCATAAGAGATATATCTTTAGTATTTAGCAAGACAGCTTTACAAGCTAGATTAAGTGTGTGGACATTTGGATGAAAAATTAAAGGGTGAGAAGAGCATTTCTGATTGATACATGTAATTGGGGGAAGACAGAGCTTGGGTCGTCATTATATGGAGTCATAATTTTCTTTCAATATAGGTGGGTATTTATTTCTTGTGGAGCCAAAAAAACAGCCATATCTTTCGTTCTTATATCAGCAAAGATTTCTTCGATTATTTTGGACAAGAAAGCTTCAATTTGCTAGTGATATATCCACTTCAGATCCACATCAATCTTTCAAGATTGTATAGTTGAAAAGGATATGAATGCCCATGTTACATTTAGAAATTAAGATAAAGAGTGTCAATAGTCACGTTTTATTCTAAATACAACACACCAGACAATTTCTTTCACAGAGATCCATTAATTTGTGTTAAATGCATGATCCAAATTTCAGTTCATAATGCATCTGGATTAGTTTTTACGAGTCGGATTAGTTTCCTAAGTGTACTTTAAATCTTTTCCTTTCATGGCTCCTACATGTTCATATCTTTTATATAATTCGTAATGAAATGTTACAACGTCCCAGTGTATTCTCTATATTTGTATTAACTCGTACCGATCGTTGATGGTCGAAGTTCGTGGTTCTATCACACAAGGGTTTTTAATGTTAAGCTTCGATGGTGTTTGATTGCCGGTCACACTACCACAACTAATGTTAATGTTAGGCAAGTTGTGCCAACCATAAAATTTTTTGATAAATAAATTGCTAGCTAGACACAAAGTGTGACGAATTTGGCAAAAGTTGAGTCCGTAACATGCAAACAAGCTATTAAAAAATGTGACAAGCTACATCTGTGAGAGTGAACCAAACACATGCCTAAAAACTGTGGCAACTGCCAACCAAAAGTATGGTGTGGTAAAGTGTAGCCACGAAGTTATTTACGTCTTTATTTTTATAAGAAGTAGTATCAGAACTTACGAAATTCCCTATGATTTGATTGGGTTTCATCACACATCCAAAAGCTCTGCCTATATGCATTTACGGTGGTTTCTACGGATAACATTCTACTACTAACAATATTATCATCAACAGAGACGATCTAATTCCTAACATTTTTTCTTGGTCAAGCTGGCCTTATTGTCACAGAAAAGAATACCAAACGATCTAGCGAGCATATGAAAAGATGCATCGTCATGAGATCCCCTCCTAATATAATCTTATCCTTCTACGTGGTTGTAAGCGCTGATGGTCGATCTTATCGATCGATCTCATCGATCTCCCGGCTTAAAGGAGACGCTGCTCTGCTTAATTAGTCGTCGTCACACGCACGTACGGTTGGGTAGGTGTTGGCTGTGATTCAGCACATGTGTACATGTTGATGTGTGTGCGTGTTACTGTACATGCATGTGTGCATCTGCCTTCCTCTCCATCACATCCAACCTAAGCAAGACGAAGAAATCTCTGGGCCATGTGAGTGTATCTCCTGGCTGACTGCCTGCTCGATCTCAACCAATTTTTCTCTCCTTTGCTCGCAATGAGACCGGCGAATCATCGTCAGAATTTCAGAGGGCATCTCTGGCGACAGAGCACCAAAAGGTGGCGGCTGTTGGCAGCGTGTGTACGTGGTGTATGTAACTAATCAAGCTTGTGCAACGCTAATATTTTGGAGTTAGACAAACATACAGAATTATAAATAAATGTGCGTATATATAGATCGGTTGGTGACGGAGATTGCGGCTTCCAGGCAGCAAATCTCCGGGGATCGCTTATATCAAATGAGGACACGATCGGGACCCGGATTTCTGGGAATGTAGTTTAGAGGTCCAGAAAACCTTAAAAACTCTATCGGTTGTTAGCTCTTCTTTGGCGGCTTTCGATCTCACAACATGTTTCACGTTTCAGTTTAGACTGCCCGACCGTGTTGATCAGGGTGCCGTTTGTGCTTGGTGGGATGATGCTTCGTCTTGATGCTCGGTAACCATGATTCACGATTTTTGGACGCGAAGTTATCTGGTTTGTTAAAATTAATCATACGTGAAGAGTATCAATCCTGTCATCGATCATCGTTAGCCAGTACACCCGACAATGGTAACAAGTATCAGCAACGGGTGATAGTAACCATCCAAGTGAGAGCCATCGCTTAGGATTTCTCCGATGGCCATCTCTAAGCTATGTCTTATAATATTTTAATAGAAAAAAGAGAAAAAATATCTTTTAATTAAGAGGTAGTTTTTTACACACATCCCAATATTATATAAGTATGACTAGCTTACTAGAGATGTTGTCTCTTAGAGGACCTAGAGCTATTAGCTGTCTCTACAATGACCTTTGTGCCATCGTCATTGATGACTCATTTGTGACTGAGTAGTATTTATGACAGTCAACGATTATTCAAACAACTTCACACCCGGCAATGATCTATGCACGGTGATGTTTAGATCAGGGACTAAACTTTAGTTTTTGCCACATCGGATGTTTGGACGTTAATTAGAAGTACTAAATATAGACTAATAACAAAACTAATTGCATAAATAAAGACTAATTCACGAAACGAATTTTTTAAGACTAATTAGTCTATGATTAGCAAATGTTCACGTAGCATCATATTCGCTAATCATGGATTAACTAGGGTTAATAGATTTGTAAATTAGTCTAGGGTTATGGAACGAGTTTTGTAATTAGTCTATTTTTAATACTCTAAATTAGCGTTTAAACATCCGATATGACAGTGACTAAGAATTTTTAGTGCCTATGTGCCGCATCCTAGAACTTTCATCCGTCACAAACGATTTCCCATTCATCTTGGGTGGTATCATGATACATCATCTTAGATGGGTCGATATATTTCTACTAGCCATAAATAGAGTCGTCCAAGACGAGGCGCTTCCACCCATCACAACTGAAGAATTGTTGATGATCTGATGTGTAGTAGTGATGTTTTGTGGTTGTGTTGCTTGCCGTGGACCCGTAATCAGCTGAGAGTATGATCAGGCTAGCCTCATTTAGGTCATGTTTATTTCAGTTTAGAAGTGTTATAATTTAGATTATTGAGAGTAATTCTTTTAGGTTTGTAAGCCCAATAATCCATCCTATAGTAGTCCAGCAAAAAAAACTAATAATTTATGGACATCATTACACAGCGACAATCGTTATGTAGGACTTTATCAGCGACTCCATCGTCTGCCTCCCATACTCGCTCCTATTGCTGCGTCTTCCCTCCCAACGCCGCCGCGCACCACCGCCTCTCCCCGTTGTTGCGTACCGCCGCCCGGGCTTGCCGGCGCCGGAAGGCGCCAACAACACTAGCGAGCCCCTGCCGACCCACCCCCTCTCCTCCAGCCCTTCTCCCTCTTCTTCCCACCTCTGGCCATCCGGCGGCACCTCCGCCACTAGCCACTACGCGTCAGTTGCCCCCGTTACCTACCCTGTCCACCGCCCGTTTCCAGTCCCATGGCTCTGGTGGCCACTGCCGATCCGCCGACGCCCCGCCTATCCCTCTAAGCCCCCGCGACCCCCCGCCTCCCCCTCTTCCACCCCATCTCTGAACCCTAAATAGTAAATGCAGGATAGAGTTTCACCGTCATCGGAGAAGAAGCCATCGTCGGAGTCGCCGTCGGCACCATCAGAGTCAATCGTCACCACAGCCGGAGAAGACGCCGATCCTCTCCTCGCGAGTCGTCTTTTACACACGGAAGACGGGGCACATGTCGCCCTCCTGTCCTCTCCTCACGGTAGCTGGGGGCATGTATCGTCCTCTCCTCGCAGCGCTATTTACAGCAAACGAGCGAGCGCTCGACGGATAGATTATTATATGATAACTTATTTAACTTTAGCTTTATAGCTAAATTAATAATTTAGATTACAATACCATATTTAATTTAGATTATTTATCAACTAGTCATGTTCGCATACCATATTTGCCCTCAATTTTGTGGCTTAGCAGCACGGCAGGTGAATTTGTCCGCAACATCAGTCAATCTTTGTGACTTGATATTTCTCCCGATAAAGGGCACACAATCACACTCCTGTCCTGGCCCCTGCCGTGAAAGGTTTGGTCTTGATCATTCCCCGTTCGTGGCCGCGGTCGGTCCCAGACTCCCACCATGGCGTTCTACGTCGGCGCGCGTCGCCGTGCGTGCCGTGCATCGTCTCGGCGACCCGGTCCAAAGTTGCGGGAGTGCGCATGCAGCTGGCCTCCGCGTAGTAGGCCTCCCTGGGACGCACACGTCGCATCACCCACTCACACGCACACGGGAGGGGAAGCGCGGTCTCGCGACCCAATAATCCGGGAGGCGCGGCACGTCTGAACCGCGCGCGGAGCCCCCATCCTCCCGTCCCCGTACACAGCCGCCGCAACGCGAAAAGGGAAAAACGTGCGACACGAGTACGCCCCCGCGCGCGTCTCGGCGTTTGGTCAAGCGGACGCCCCGGACCCGCGCGGGGGTCGATCGATCGATCGACGCGTACGCCCACGCGAAAATCCCCAGATTTTTGGGGTCCCCGCCCGCAATCTCCCGCACGGAGCAGTCGCTCGTTGGTTCGTTGGTCTCCAAGAATCTGGCGGATGCTGATCGATCATGGCATCATGCTGTGGCTGGCTACGCGCGGCCGGCCGGGCGGGCGGGCGATGGAAAGGCAGCCAAGCCGGGTAGCTTTCGGCTGGCTATGTCGGCCGACGGCCGGCTTGGGGATAGTCTAGCTGCTGCTGCTGCTCCGGCCAGTAGAGTCATGGATGATCCGGTATAACTCAACTGGGCTAGCTAGCTAGTTAGCTATGGCTCTGTCAACAAAATTATCGTGTGAAAGTGACAGGGAAAACTTAAAAGAAAGTGACAGTCACTGCTGACTACATGTGTGAGTATGTGGAAAATGTACACAGGATCGCGTAGTGAGACAATATTGTACACTCGCAAGACTGGGTAGCTTAGCCAGCCAGTCTTCTAGATGGTTTTTGCCCTCCTTTACGATGTACTACCACGCGTCGTGCAGCCACAGACTCACAGTATCACCCCCATCACTGCCATGAGAGAATTTGGGCGCCTTTTGAGGTGAGCAGCCAATCAACCATGGTTGATGTAAAGGGCAATTGGAGGTGATAGCGATCTACTGGTGGTGCCGTGGTGGTGGAGTACCGAAACCGAACCAAAATCGAGTTTACAACAGGCTCGTAGCAGCCAGTCTCCCAAAAGAAAGGAAGGCAGCGTTCTTCCCGGTCTAGTGGTACGTCGTTTTCCAAACCGCTAAATGATTATTTTCTAAAAAAGTATTTATGTAAAAGCCTTAAAACAAAATTTGAATAAATTTATTTTAAAAGTTTATAGTAGTTGATACTTAATTATATGTTAATGATTTGTCTTTTTATGTTCAGCAAATAATTTAATCTCATATGTAATTCAGAACTCGCCGAAGACGTGTAGAATCACAAAAGGAACACACACACGCATGTTTTCTTTAAATTTGTGCTGCCTATGCATATTATGACAGGATATTTCAATCAAAATTACATATAAAATTATCCTTGAAAAAGCACATGTGTTCTTTAAATTTCTGTTGACTATATACATATTGGCAGGATATATCAATCAAAATGACATAAAATTATTAAACATGCATATATATCAAACATGAACGTACATTCCATTTCCATCGTTTGTGTTCTGGCCAGGTTCATGTGAAAACATACCCCAAAAAAATTGTATATGACTATTCACCCTTTTGCTTCCATATCTTTTGGATTTCGTTGATGACCAGATCAACTCTACATATATAGGGAGTCTGGATTATTCGATTTGTTAGTCTTAAAATACAAGCAATGTGTAAAGGCCCAGTTACATTATCAGTTTCTTCCATTTCATACCGTGTCCCTTTGACTGGACCATTCACGCAATTATCCTTTTTCTCCTTTCGTATTGGAGGATCAGTACTTGCATCATCTCTGAACCTTCCTCTCTTAATCTTATTATTATGCGCTACGGTATTCATGCATGCAGTATATAGCTTAACATATCCAAAACGTGACCAAATAAGATTATTTAATTATTACGCGCTACGGTAAGAGCAATGTTCCAGATGCCTATGATATCGATATGCCATAATACTAATCAGATGGGTGAGGAACTACGAGGCATTTTCCTTGTCCTACAAATCCTAACTAAACTGTAGCGCGTTGGATATATATAATATTTTATAGTTTCACGAAGTCTTAATCTCCATACTTATGTGCATTTTTAAGGGAAAATCCACATGCACGTAAAGAAACTTGTTAAAACTTTTTAAGCTAGCATGGCATGCTATAATGAATGAATTAAGCTTTTCTATAACTTCCAGGTAGTTAAATCAAATGGTCGAGATCTCTGTTACTAAGTACTTCTGTAAGAGTTTCATTAAGCACATAGAGCATTGCTCGTATTTTAAGTTTTTAACTAGTTGGAAACCCTCATGCCTATGAAATGCTGGACTGTCTGGTCACATAAAAAATCAAATAATTTCCTAGCTCAATTAATTACCAATTTACCATCATGTTGCAACTTGCACACAAGGAAATGCCAGAAAATAATCCTGGCGATTTGTTTATTAGGAGGATCCTCCAATTCACCCCCCTTGTCATGTGCCTTGAGATCGAAGAGCAGAAGTGCAGAACAAACAAGCAATGCAATGCAAGTGCCGGAGCCCAGTCATTATGGTCCATCTAGGAAGCCGAGATGCATGCTGAGATGGCCTCACAGAAAGGCGAGTCCTCACATGCAGTTAACAATATTGTGAAAAAAAAATTATATAGCCCCCCCTCGGTCATCAATTTTATCCTGAAGCAAATTTAAGACAAGTTGTTGGATCTGTAAATTATGCTCTATTTTATCTATTGAAAATATATAGGTTATGTTTGGACGCAGGTAGGTATGGGGAAGCATCTTTGGCAACTGAAGATAGATGGAGGTATGGGTGTTTTGATCATGAATATGCATTGCTAGCTAGATGCAAATCTGGAGTGCTGTCGTGTAACAGATAAAAAGCTTCCATTTGACAATTTGAGCTCATGTGTGTAGCTGTCAGATAGCAATATGCATCTTTTTTTCTTTATTTACAATGCTAACAAAATGTAAATATGTTAATTAAATAGATCTAGTACAGTACAATATTCATGTTACAAATGGACAGATGTGGCATGTGTAGAGTTGATTAAAATGAGTGGTCTGACTAATGGAAAAATCACTGGTAGAAATTTTCCACTCTATTATACAAAAATCATCAAAACCTATGGTTTTGAAATTATAGATTCCAAACACCGTAAATACTTTTTTTTAGAGTAACACTGTAAATACTTTGACAAATCATTACAAACCTACATATATAAGCTACAATGTCACAAAACGATATACTTAATATCAAGTGTATCAGATATTTTCATATTGATTGTAAAATTATGTTTTAATTAGCATTGCTTTACTACAAAATTACAAATTTAAAGTTCATCACGGCAAGAGTTATATGGATCTAACATCCAAAAATTGAGGTTATTGTTATTTCTTTTCTGAAATGTGTAGTTTGGTGATAAAACCAATATTAAACACATATAATGTTATGAGCCTATGATATCATGTTTTAAATATGACTCTGATAATTTCTTGGAGTAATTATAATTTTGCAAAAATGTACTCTTTTTTTTTTGGGAAAACATATGTGTGTGCTGGCGTGTATGTGTGTTTTTGCGCACCGAAAGCTAAGCCTTCAGTTAACAGGGCCAAGTGGCTATCAGTGCAAATTGCATGTTTAGTACTCCATTTTTTCCTACTTGTTCTCCGCAACTTGCTATCTAGTTATTCTCTTCATGTAACTCTTACCCAAAAGTTCGGAACCAGATCATACTTTATCCAACTTGACACAATTGATCTAGAGATCTCTGCTTCCCAGGAAATGGCGCAACAGACCAATGGTTGCAAGGTCCACTTCTCTGAAAGGGCTTGAAATATAAACTTTTTTGTAAGGGCCTGAAAAAAATACAGATCAACAAATCCTGAAACGATCCTTTTGAAGAAATCTCTTGATTAATCTATCGTTAGATCATTCATAAATACAGCTTGCTTGTGTAATGATAATGGTTAGGGTTTATTTAACTCACATTTGACGTCCTTGACGCACTTGTCCCATGTGAGTTGGGCCCAGGTCATCATCATAATCCACCAATAGGTACGTCTTTCTGGTGGACAAAAGGTTGCACTTGCGATAAGATAATAATAAACAGAGCATTAGTTTGCACAAATTATTTGCTGCACATTATATGATCTGTTAGTCACTGTTTTTTTTTTTTTGTGCAGCTCCACTTCGTATGTGTTCTTAATTACTAAAGAAAAGGAAATGGTTTAGTCGGTCTAAAGCATGTATAGATCATACCACATCAAACTAGCAAGTCCAACACCTGACCAGGACCAATGTGTATACATCAAACTAGTAAGGTATGCATATTTTCTTGCAGACTATGAATAATATTGCTCCAAGCTTAACTAGTTCATTTCATGGCCTTATTTGCCATAATCCCTAGGATTGTTTGGATGCATTGAGATTAATCTTTATTATAGGAGACAATTGTTGTGTAAGTGTACAAAATAAATGTAAGTTCACACTTATTGGCTTTGATCGATCGGTTAGCCTGTCTTCCCCTCCACTTCAGCAAAAGTTACATTATACTAGCACTCAAAAGCAACTTTTTTATAAGAAAAAATTTAGAAAATACCATCGCGGAAATACTTGGGTAGCACAATGCCATCGAATGTGACGATGACATGTGGGTCCTGAATCCTTGTGTCAATGACAAAAAAAAAAATGATACTACCTCCGATTCAGATTGAAAGGCGTTTTGACTTTTTACTTATAAAGTTTAATCATTCGTCTTATTCAAAAAATTATGAAAATATTATTTATTTTTTTGTGATTTCCTTTATTATCAAAAGTGCTTTAAGCATGGCTTATTAGTTTTTATATTTGCATAAAATTTTTGAATTGAAAGCAGAAAGTCAAAACGCCTTACAATCTGAAACGAAGTAATATTTTCTAACTCCTGGTTTTTGTCATGGTAGCAGGCTAATTGGCCATATTTATTATTGCATTCATTCATGTTCTGAAATCTAAACCCGATATCGCGATAGTGTACATATATATGGTGTTCCTTTTACACTTCTCATATATAAGTTCATTTTTGTAGGATATAGAATGGAGTATTATTTAGTTATCGTCTACAAATTCAGTTATTAACAAGTGTTTTGATCATAGGAATTTTACGATTTTCACTTGAACCAGTACATTTCCTCGGTCCTCCAAAATTCCTCCATTTCAAATGATTCCTAAATTAATTAAGATTACTTATGCCGAAACAAGAAAATTAACTACTAGAAACGACAACAAACCTATGATACTACTGTCAATTTTCACAACCTCTAGACGATCTCCATTGACATCATCATGAAGTAATACCAACAATAAAATATCACCTACTAGCCATTGCAATACTTGAGAGAGAGACCATCCAAAATTATACTATTTCTGTTGCTAATACCAATGTGGCCCACCAAACCTTAATCAAAAGTGAACTTAGGGAAGAGAAGACTTGAGCCACCATTTGCACAGTCTGCAGCTCAAAGGAAGGAAGGGGGGAGGTTGATGAGTTCACACCCAACCAAGAGGCCTTAAAATAGTGGCATATTGCTCGAGCCCAATGGTTATATAAGGTGGTGCAGCTTGTTTAGTCTCCATTGGTGGAAACGAAAGAGACCTGACCCCTCCTCCCCAATCTCCATAGGTTGGTCTCCACAAGAGCATCTCGATCTCACTCTCTCACAGTCTCTCTCTCTCTCTCTCACACACACACATGAGCACAGAAACAAATGCAGTGTTGTTCATGGCATCTCTTAACAGTTGTCTGTTCATGTGTTTTGCTATCAGCAGGAGTAATTAATTGAGCTCAAAGAATCGATCTTTGGCATCCAAGAATCATCAGGTGGAGCTACACAGCGAGCCAATTAATCCGGAAATGGCGACGCAGTGGTTCTCTAATATGGTACTAATTTCTTGCCAGTCATCTTCTCAATGCTAGTCATGCCGTGGATTGGAGCATTGTATGGCTGTGTGCAGTGTGCTGATGTACATCGATCCATGATTTTCTTGTCGACAGGTGATGGACGAGCCGAGCTTCTTCCACCAGTGGCAGTCGGATGGGCTGCTGGAGCAGTACACCGAGCAGCAGATCGCCGTCGCGTTCGGCCAGGCCGCCGCCGGCGAGGTTGACCTGGTGCAGCAGCAGTATGCGGCCGGCGAGCACCGGCCGCGGAAGGCGGCGAAGGTGAACACGAGCTGGGACTCGTGCATCACCGAGCAGGGATCCCCAGCCGACTCCTCCTCGCCGACCATCCTCTCCTTCGCCGGCGGCGTCGCCGCGCAGGCGCAGAGCGCCGCCGCCGCCGCCCCGTACTACGCCGGCGCGGTGAAGCCCAAGCAGGAGATGGACGCGCCGCCGTTCTCCCACCCGGCCAAGCGCAGCTACGACGCCATGGTCGCCGACGTCGCCGCCGCCAAGGTGGCGGCCCCCACGCCGGCGGCCTCCCGGCCGGCGTCCCAGAACCAGGAACACATCCTCGCCGAGCGCAAGCGCCGGGAGAAGCTCAGCCAGCGATTCATCGCCCTCTCCAAGATCGTCCCCGGCCTCAAGAAGGTACCCACGCCCACACACGCATAAACACAAACACCTTGACCGCACCATGACTCCAAATCCATGGATTCACCTTTCCTAACCGAGCAATCCTCCCGTAATTCTTCAGATGGACAAGGCGTCGGTGTTAGGGGACGCGATCAAGTACGTGAAGCAGCTGCAGGAGCAGGTGAAGGGGCTGGAGGAGGACGCGCGGCGGCGGCCGGTGGAGGCGGCGGTGCTGGTGAAAAAGTCTCAGCTTTCTGCCGACGACGACGACGGCTCGTCCTGCGACGAGAACTTCGACGGCGGCGCCGAGGCCGCCGGGCTGCCGGAGATCGAGGCCCGCGTGTCGGACCGCACCGTGCTCGTCAAGATCCACTGCGAGAATCGCAAGGGCGCGCTCATCACCGCCCTCACCGAGGTCGAGAGCTTGGGCCTCACAATCATGAACACCAATGTCCTCCCCTTCACCTCCTCCTCACTCGACATCACCATCATGGCCACGGTAATTCACCTCACAAAACATGTTTATTGGATAAATTGCCCCCAAATTAACCTGAATTATGGTGTATGGATTAAGGAGTTTTGATATTGATCATAATTTTGATGATGTTCTTGCAGGCTGGAGAGGACTTCTCATTATCTGTCAAGGATATTGTGAAGAAGCTAAATCAAGCTTTCAAGTTATCTCTGTGAAGGACTTGCTCTTGATCAAGTCTAATTTAGAAGTTCGTTTTTTTTTATTTCCTACTACTTTTTATCATTAGCCTTGAGAAATTGAGGCTGATGGTTTTACTTAGGTTCTTCCCTGCTGCTGCTTCTGAAGAGAGTTTTGCTTACAATCCACCACAGAGCCCCCTCAAAGGATTAGCCATTAACCACCTGTTTTTGCTGCATGGGTGCAGAACTGAAGATTACCTAAAAGTTTCACCTACACTACTCTATTTTCTCTCCCATCACTTTTTGCATGGATTGAGCTAGTCACTCCATGTTCTTGGGAGAGGGTAGAATGTAAAAAGAGACCTGTCTTTTTCTGGGGCCTGTATTATCAAGGGGAGTTTGACTTTTTCAAAAACCTTATTTTCATTTCTCCCCTTCGCCAATGTTGCCCTTTGATTTCACCTGTTTTTCTATGAGAGGATTGAGTTTTTCAAACCCAAATACCTACCTTTGCTGGCATCTTATATCCTATCACACTGTTCCCAAACCCAAAAGGCTTCAATTGTGGAGAAAATGGTGCCTTCCTTTTTCAGCTCTGAGGTGGACTTTTGCAAGGCTTGATTCAGAAGTACTGTAGGGTGTGTGTCTCTCTTCTTTTTTTAGGGTCATTCAAGCTGGCCCCAGCTTGATTCACCCTTTGCTTGTAGTCTCCTTTGTGGGTTTTGTTGTAACAGGATCAAGATGTAGTTGTTCCCTCTTGTTTACACAAGTATAAAAATAAATAAATGTGCTTGTTGTTAACTTTATGATTCCCTATTGTTGCTTGCATATCTCTTTCAGCTAATTTAAGATAAGTCTTTTCTTTGTACTGAAAAATATATATACGGAAAAAAAATCAAAGACAAGATGTATGTACCCATTTCATTATCTAAAATACGTGGAAAAAATTGTTGGTGTGCTGAAATCATAGACAAATCATAAAGGTTTTTGGTAAAGATATACAAATCATACATATCTGGATGAGAAATCTATGCATTTATGTCTTATCTGCCCAAGAAAACCATACTATTATGAAGGCGGCGTTCCTATGTTCACTTCTGAAGAAACTCTAATATTCTTATTTTTCTAGCTAGCCCACACCTATAATTGATCTTCTGGTTCTCAACTATTTTGTTGGGAATTTAAGAATTCAACCTTCAGCATGACAATATGACGCATTCCCATGTGAACTTTACAATTCCCATCTAGCTGGGAAGAATACTACTATATCATACAATCTTCTAGTAGTATTATTGCTGTGTCATGGCACAACTAAGTGGCTTGACAACTAAGAAGGTCTCTCTCCTCATCCGGTCATTAGTCAACTAATGCCTACCTTGCTCTGGTGGTAACAAAGACTTCGATTTGTTAACCAAAGCATCTAATCTCCTGCTATTTGTTTAAACACCCCACACAAACACTGATGCAAGCAAGTGGGGGCTCTGGCTCTGCAGAGAAATTTTGTCCGGTGTGAATTTTTCATATGCATTATTGGAGTGGCAATATCCAATTCTTTTTTAGGACAATGGCCAAGGAAAAGATCCTACTGAAAGCTTGCTCAGCGATTTGTTGCATTTTATTATAGCAACAGTCGCTCTCAAACCCCATCATAGACAATGATGTTTGTCCCCTAGAAATTAGCTGCTCAAACAATGGCAACCAAGCCCCCAATTATATGGCCAGTTAGCAACATATTTTATCTTGCTGACAAGCACATAATAGGCGAAAAGGAAATTCTCTGAAAGAATCCTAAAAAAAAATTTAGCCAGTTTTCTCAAGAAAAAGACAATCCACACACTTTTTTACTAGAAGAAACAGCAAAGGTGCGTTTCATATTTCTCGTACTAATTTGTTACAGGTTTACTACTAGCTTCTTCCAGTTGATTGCTGAAGAAATTATACAATGGTAGGCAATCAAACTGCTGACAATTTTTCTCCTCTTCTGCCAAGAACACTGGTGCCGCCGTACAAAACAGGAAGAAGAAGAAAATGGCTGTGCTTCCCTCTCAATCACGCGCACCATCATATGGGCCCCTGCACCACTGTCTGGCCATCGGTATCGCAGCCTCACGTGGGCCTATCTGTCCGGCTTGTGTCTCCGACACGAGGGCCCATCTAGACCGTGTGTAATACGGAGAAGAGGGCCCATCCAACTCAACAGTGAACGGGTAGCCCTCGCCTATCAGGCCCATAGCCCAGTTGTGCATCATCTGACGATGCAGACTATGTACCGGGCCTCTGCATACGGGACCAAGACACCAAGTAGGCATTTCCGTCATGAGCCCCAATACTGTCGCAAACACGCCTATCTGCTTACGGGTTAAGTTTATTTTCTGTCCCTCATGTTTATGCCGAGTTTTAAAATCAACCCTCAACAATAATACCAAAAATCTTGGACCGTAAAACTGAAAAATCCGTTTAAAATAGGTCGCATGATAATATGGAGGAGTGGTTTCTACTGACATGGTATCCAATCAGCAAAAGAAATATAAAATATCATGGGACCCATCCGTCAGACAAATAAAAGAACATGACCCACTGTCCTCTTTCCCCCCCTTGTCTCCTCTCACTTTTCTCCTCGTCCCACCAAAAAGTAGTGGCTAGCAAGACAGCACAGGAGCGAAAGCGAAGTTGGAGGGTGGCAGCTAGTGGCAGCAAGCAACTGAAGGTGAGAGGGAGCTCAACCTGTTGATCGGCGGAGCCCATCCATCAAGGTGGTGGCATCCACTTCCTTGGGATGCCACCGAAGTTGAGGAGGAGATGGGGATAGCGGTGGTGAAGGCCGTGTCAAGAGGAGGAAGGGTCTCGCTTGCGATTTCCATTTCTCCCCTAACAAACGATAACGACGGTAGGGAGGGGACATGGAAGAGGAAGGGCATCGTTGTCACCGTCCTCAATAGTGAAGTCCACGCCCAAAGGGGGAGGGGGTCAGTGTGGATATGGAGGTCACTGGCAACCCCTCTCCATCTCCCCTTGCATTTGATGTTGCCCTAATCTAGTTGTAACAAGGCCGACGATGAGTCTAAATCGACGGTGAGGGTCTAAGGGAGGCAATTAGAACGAGGACCGTCGACTGGAGAAAGGCTCGATGGCGAAGGCATACGCCAACATAAAAGGACGAAAGGAGGCGATCGTCTCCTCAACCACGATGCAGGGCCTCCGGGCGCGTGAACAGTGCTGGCGACCGTATCCATCCCTTCCATGACTTCCCAACATTGTCAAGGCAAGCATAAGGGCAATTGGTCTCGACAAGTTTCGCTGGCAACAAGGTTAGTCGCTGCTCCTCCTCAGGCCAAGCGACGAGGTCAGCTACTGCTCCCCACTGGGCTATCAATGGTGAATGGATAAGAGAGACGGAGTGAAATGTTAGATGGGTCCCACCAATTTTTGAAAGTTATTTAAAAACCGCTTGCAATACTGCCTTGGGATGATATTTGCACTGGATTTAGGAGTTTAGGGTGTAACATTTTTGGTATCGGGACAAGGAACGGAAATGAAACTCGATGTACAGTTGAGGGATGCAAAGTGAACTTATTCCACCCTTCACGAGCCGATCTAAAAGCCCAACATGAAACTGGACCCGAATTGCCCGGTGTTAAATTCATCGAAAGTACCCAACGGTGACAGTGAGGTGAGGTGAGGTGCTCCCGCTCTCGAAATTCAAAAATCGAAAATAATCGGCATGCTTGCCGACGGTGCGGGAAAAAGAAAAAGAAAAATGAAAATGGCGCAACCACCCCTTGGATACTTTGGAATCGAACCTCCACGCCGAACAGCTCGTCGAACCGACCCACCGACTTGTGGGACCCATAGTTTGCCTGGGCCCGCCAGCAAGTGAGACGTCTGCGTCGCGAGGGTGTTATTGATCCCCCGGTCTCACCTGCAATGAGGTGGCCAGTTCACCTACTTCCTTTTCTTAGAGCGACACAACAAGATCGCACCCAACGGGTACACTCGCTAACCGCACTCGACGGAACCCATGGGCCCACCCGTCAGTAATGCTAACGACGGCGGGTATGTCCGTAACTTAAAAATTGCCCCCTTCTATCGAAAAATCTCATAAGACCCTCAGATTATACCATCTTCTCAAAAAGATCCAACCACCCGACCGTTGGCGAGGCCAACGTGATAGGGGGAGTGGATTTGAACAAACGAAAGGGGCTAAACAAAAAATATCCCATCCCCTCCCTTCGCCTGCACTCCAATTCCAGGCTGTCCCGCTCTATAAAACAAGCGGAGTGGGGGGAGAGGAAACCCTAAGCAGAGACAACGCAGAGAAAGGCGTCTTCGTACTCGCCTCTCTCCGCGCCTCCGAGCTTTTCCTCCTCCACCTCCCTTTACCGCCGTCGCAGCCTCACCCACTCACACCGCCGCAGCCATGAGGGAGTGCATCTCGATCCACATCGGCCAGGCAGGTATCCAGGTCGGAAACGCGTGCTGGGAGCTCTACTGCCTCGAGCATGGCATCCAGGTACGAATCCGTCCATTTCCTCCCTTTTGGTATGCACGATGCGTTGTTCTAGAGTTGGATCTGGGTGGATATGCGGTTGTTGGGTGTGGAGGTGTTTGATCTGTGCGTGGATCTGGTTGGCTGCGAAAGTGGCTCTTCGGATCTGCGGGTTCTCTTGTTGTAGCTGTTGGATCTGATGAAATGATAGGTGTTCGTGTTTACTGGTATGGTAGATCTGGTTGTGTGATGCGTGGAACTGATTGATGTAGTAGAATTAGAGATTATTGTTGAATTATGCTGAAATTATTGCTGAATTTGCTGGATCTGACACTTAATGTGCAGAAGCCATGATCATTAGGGTCATAACATGATGTTCCTATTGTAGATCCTAGCAATCTATGTTCCAAAATCATTCGTGTAACATAGGAATGCCATGATTCTAGATCCATAGAAGTAACCATGATTAAACACCCTCTAGTTTATAGATCACGAAGTTTTAAAAATGGGAGGATCATCCTATTTTATCAAGAAAAAAAGGGAAGATCTCGATGTTTTAGATCCATATGTAGTATGAATCTGTGCACCTGCTACTGGTTACTGATTGTTTTGGATCTGCTCAATATTACTGGTGAAGACCGTGTCCCATATATTGTAGATCCATGTTTAAATTTATGTTCCACGTCACTGATCTAGTACACGTATTTGGTGAGACTGACCTGTGAGATCTGCTTGTTCTAGATCTGTATGTAGTACAAATGGCGGATGCTCGTTTGCTAGATTTGAAATGGCCCTGTATTCTCAATTTTCGTTGTAATTTCTAACCATATTTAGTATTACAATTGTTCTATTATTCAACTATTAGAACCAAATTTAGTTATACAGTTTTTAAATTTGAGTTCTACTGATTTATGGTATGGCCTGTATGGTTCTGAATTCTGTTGTACTGGTACTTACAACTGTTTTGTCCTTTACAGCCTGATGGTCAGATGCCCAGTGACAAGACCGTTGGTGGAGGTGATGATGCATTCAACACCTTCTTCAGCGAGACTGGTGCTGGGAAGCATGTGCCCCGTGCAGTTTTTGTTGATCTTGAGCCTACTGTCATCGACGAGGTGAGGACTGGTACCTACCGCCAGCTCTTCCACCCTGAGCAGCTCATCAGTGGCAAGGAGGATGCAGCCAACAACTTTGCCCGTGGTCACTACACCAGTAAGTGCCATTGTTGCCAACTACAGTTCAATCTATTATTTGGAAATATGTGGCTGTTTTGATGACTAACGATGGATACTATTTTTTTCAGTTGGCAAGGAGATCGTTGATCTGTGCCTTGACCGCATCAGGAAGCTTGCTGATAACTGCACTGGTTTGCAAGGTTTCCTTGTGTTCAATGCTGTTGGAGGTGGAACTGGCTCTGGTCTTGGTTCCCTTCTCCTGGAGCGCCTTTCTGTTGACTATGGCAAGAAGTCCAAGCTTGGTTTCACTGTGTACCCATCCCCTCAGGTGTCAACCTCTGTGGTTGAGCCATACAACAGTGTCCTCTCCACCCACTCCCTCCTTGAGCACACTGATGTTGCCGTCCTGCTGGACAATGAGGCTATCTATGACATCTGCCGCCGCTCCCTTGACATTGAGCGCCCTACCTACACCAACCTCAACAGGCTTGTTTCTCAGGTAATTCTTGCATCCTGGCACTTATATTTTTCTGCATACTTGTTTGTGCTGATCTAACATTTTGTTGTAATGATGTGCAGGTTATCTCATCTCTGACTGCCTCACTGAGGTTTGATGGTGCTCTGAACGTTGATGTCAACGAGTTCCAGACCAACCTTGTGCCCTACCCGAGGATCCACTTCATGCTTTCCTCCTACGCCCCAGTGATCTCTGCAGAGAAGGCCTACCACGAGCAGCTCTCGGTTGCCGAGATCACCAACAGTGCCTTCGAGCCATCCTCCATGATGGCCAAGTGTGACCCTCGCCACGGCAAGTACATGGCTTGCTGCCTCATGTACCGTGGTGACGTCGTGCCCAAGGACGTGAACGCCGCCGTCGCCACCATCAAGACCAAGCGCACCATCCAGTTCGTCGACTGGTGCCCGACCGGCTTCAAGTGTGGCATCAACTACCAGCCGCCCAGCGTCGTCCCCGGCGGCGACCTGGCCAAGGTGCAGAGGGCCGTGTGCATGATCTCCAACTCCACCAGCGTCGTTGAGGTGTTCTCCCGCATCGACCATAAGTTTGACCTCATGTACGCCAAGCGTGCCTTCGTCCACTGGTACGTCGGTGAGGGCATGGAGGAGGGTGAGTTCTCTGAGGCTCGTGAGGACCTTGCCGCGCTCGAGAAGGACTACGAGGAGGTCGGCGCTGAGTTCGACGAGGGTGACGAGGGCGATGAGGGCGACGAGTACTAGAGGAGCTGAGAGCCCTGGTGCTGTGTCAAGGACTGTTCTGCTGCTGCTATCCCATGATCTGCCAGTGTGGCGTTATCCTGTTGCCGTGTGTGCTGTGTGTTCGAGACATTTGCTTGTGGTGATGTTGGTGTTGGGCTTAATGGGCTTACAACCTTCGTTGTTGTAACCTGTGCCTTTTTATGTATGTGAGACTGCTTTGTCGGTTTTAATTTGTTTGTTGAATGTTTGTTTGTTCCTTGTTTTTTTTTTTGACACCTTGATTACGCTATACTTCCCGGAGTCTACGGTACAGAGCTCTATACGCTTCCCAATTGATCCTGTTCCGGATAAGCAATCTCAATGTGTTTGGTTATCTGCGTTTGCTTAGCTAGGTTAACTAGAGACATTGTTTGGTAGTAGGCTGCATGTCCCAGCGCAAAGCAACTACTGAACCAAGGCTCACATCACCTGGCTTGCCCAGACAACCAAACATCAGAATCCCCCCTGTGCAGTGCAGGCTACCAAACGCTCCCTCCGTGAACTGCTTCTAAGTCCCAAGTCCGGACCTTACGAAGATACTACTGTAGTCTTGTTTACCTTTGTTATAACTATAATAGATTTATTTGGATAATGTAGTATGATTGTTGGATTGTCTTTTCGCTGTTTTGTGCTTTAGCTGTGCTGGTCATGCTTATCGAGTTCGGCATGGAAAAATTGAGGTTATGGAATATTTTGTATCCTGTGTGTTTGCGTGACCACCACACTACGATACGACAGAACCTAGTGGCCATTGTGCTTTCCAGATGAGGATGGCCTGGCCTTGACGTGTAAATAGTCAATTCTGCATCGCGTTGGCGGTTTGCTGCACTCACAATGTATGGCTCGCTAATGTACTTTTACTAGCAGTAATCGAATTTTACAGCAGGGAAGACTGCAGACATTGCACTTTGATGTATCGTCAAACCGAGCTTTTGAATCGTTCATACGCAAAGGCACCAGAGCAAGTTGGAGCCACATCGGTCAGTGATTTTACCTTTGTTGCCTTTGCCTGGACCAATTGCTACGGAAAACGCAGTATATGAGCACAGACTGTAGTCATCTTCTCGTCTCAAATTAAACCACTTCGCTCTGTTGCTATCGCTGTCGGAGATATTCCGCGTCAAAAAGACTTCCGTATCCAACTTTGATGATTCGTCTTGTTTAAAAATTTTATGAATAAAAAAAATATAGTCATGTATGAAGTACTATTCATATATCACCATCTAATAATAATAATAATAATATTAATTACATTTTTTTAATAAGACAAACGGTTAAAATTGGCATATAAATCTAAAAATGAAGTCTTTTTTTGATGGATGTAGTAATTCATAATCCTCCTTGTTTTGCGTCCGCGTCGAAGCACAGTCAACACCTCAAGTGGGCTCAAGCTCAACCATACTGTATCCATTGACCTTGCTTTCTGTCATATCGCTCTCTTGCATCCCAAAAATTCTCCAGCAAATCATGTGCCTGAATGTCGACGAGTTGCTGCTGCTGCTTCTGACGGGTCTGATATCCTGAATTGTTTTGGTTAATGTGACCACGAGCAACAGAGGAATCTTTCGCTTTCTCCTTTTCAACACTGAATATCTTCCTGAGATTCTGAATTTTTGGGTGGAAAATATCTCGATGTTGCGGCTCTCTTTTGCGGCTTGTGCGAGCATCACGTGGAGTTAATTGGGCGATCTGTAACTTCTGGTGAAAATGCTGGATGCATAAGTTTGTAGTCTTTGCATTGTGACAGGGAGGTTGTAGGCGTATATTTAACTGTATTTTTGCTCAGACGCGATCATTTGATTCAACTACTTGCCACTTGTGGACCTCAAGGAATCGATGACACGTTCCACATGACTCCAGCTATACAAGTGGAAAATCTTTAAATTATGCAGGAGTTTCTGAACTGAGCAAAATGAGTGAAGCCTGTTCTTGACTGAAATGTGGTTGCACGTAAACTGCTCAACAATCAACATAATATAATAGATGGATAGCTATTTTGTGCCTCTGGGTGCGCTTGACGGGTGTCTGCACTATGGCAGTGAGATATTTGTCGTACAGCTCATGTTCTTCCAGTCTAGTAAAGTCTAAACCTTTTATCTGCACATGCAGCAATTGCCATTTCATAATCTTATGAACTCATGTGCTTCAAGCTTGTGGCAGTAGATTTATCTTCCTCAAAACTTAAAAGGTTATCTAGAGATTATCATCATAAAAAGCATGTGAGCAACTGAAACATTATCAGATACAGTACTTGCGTGCTATGTTTCTTTTCCAATTCTTGAATTTGACCTACCTTCATCTCCACGCGTGACTAAAGCTAAGATAACATTTTGGTGGATTCAAAAGTTCCATCCACCTTTCTTTATCTGATTGTGAAATTGTGTAGTGTGTATCCTCTACCGTCCAATTCTTTGAGATAACTCACCATCTCTCCCAACATAGGCAGGCGCATTTTCAGTCAATTTTTCTATCCACTTGTGCAGTTATATTCTCAATTCTGCCGATTACAATCGCTATGATCTTCACCATTTTTTCTTGGATCGAGAAGATCAAGACAATACCATTTATACCTATATTGATATGTGTAAGTTGCAGGGCTTAACTACTAATTAGCATTTGTATCAATATAGGAGTATTAAGCTGGGAGTCTCTGAAGTGCTCCAATTACATGTGGTGATGAAAAGGGCTCTCAGCCCCTCGATCGTGTCACGTCCACATCACTAAAGGATAACTCATACTGCAGTAGTGACTACTAGTGAGTAGTGACTGGGGAAGAATGCTTTCACACTTTTATCCCCACTCGAAGAGTTGGAGTCTCACACTAAGAGAACACAACTACACAGGTAGATAGGGACAGTTGAATTGTAGCCAGGGATCGGACAGACCTAGCATGATATGATGCCAAACACCTTCAGATTGTCGTGGACTGTAGTTCAATGCTGGTTTGATACTATTATCTTCGTCTTATTCAAAAATATTTTATAGAAATACAAAAAATAATAAATCATGTTTAAAGTACTTTTAATAATAAAATAATAAAGTATTTTAATAATAAAATAATAAAGTAAGTAAAAAATAATACTTTCATAATTTTTTGAATAAGACGAATTATCAAACGTTGTAAACAAAAAATTAAAATGTTTAAATTCTGAAATAGAGATAGTACTATACCAAAAATTTTGATAGCGTCAAACTTTGAGAGCCAGTAAACCAAAATTTCGAGACTACAGGCTTCTTTGTATTGCAGCCCAAATGTGCCACACCAGAAAAAGAAAAAAAAATAGCCCGTGGAGTTAAACATCCTTTCAATTTGGCTCCAAAAATGTAGCTTTTCAAAAAATTTTAGAAGAGAACAACTATGTGTACGCTAAAACACCTACTAAAATTTGGCAGCAAACCATAGAACAACACTTTACAAAATTCTCCGACTCGATAGGGTAGTAGGAAAAACAAAGGATGTCATTTGGGTTATTGGAATAAATTGTATGTCTTGTATGCTTACCTAACCTACATTATTTCGATGGACAAGTTCTGACTACCATAGAATTGCCTCCATCCTATGCAAACTAGCAAAACAATGAGCTAGGAGTAGATATTAAATTTCCTATGTTTTTCTTATGGAATCACATGGAAAGAAAGATTTCATATGTTTCTCCCTTTATTCATTCCTACTAATCAAACACATGTACAGTGATATTTTCTATAGGATTCCATCTCCCCACAGTTTTTCTTAGTTTTCCTCCAATTCAAAGAGGCCCAAAAGTAGTATAGAAAACAAACCATGTCTTAGTTTTTCTTTGTATAAAAAAAGATGGATGCCTAGAAGGAGCTAGCTATCCAATATCAAGATAGGAGGAGCCACGTATTTCCAACCCTTCATTTATTTTAGGTATAAGATGAGAGGAAACATATGCTATGAGCACAAGCTTTCCGTGCACACTCCATACACACTAACTAACAACTATTATCGAAAAATCTAGAAAAATTTATACACGTCCTTCTAATAGTACTACACATCTATAAAAATTCATCTTAAGATTAATTATATTCTAGCTGTAACAAAAGGATGAATATTATGACAACTTTTGGAATAAAAATGTCAGAATTTTGTCTTTTTTTTTTACTCTTTGTATATAATAAATTTTAAGATGGAACTTTACATATATGTGTAGTATTATTGTAAGTATATGTATAATTTTTTTAGAATTTTTGGTGATATTTGCTAGTTTGTATACACGGAGTGTGCACGACTTAGAAATCGAACCTAGGCATAGTGTTCACAACTGAACGCATTTTTGCTACCTGTGCTACAAGCGCATCTTGTTTTCTATCCACGAGACAAGTTTGGAAATTGTCACCATCTTGGTCAACTTGCAGATGCAAGATCAAGGACTACTGTGGAGTAGGATAAGAAATCGGAGACCACGTTCGCGAAGAATAGAAGAAGCGTTGCCCATGCTTCTAGAATATTCCATGGCAGCTTCCTTCCCGTTATTCCACGGCTTCTTCCACACCGGCCGGAGTACATCGTTGTGTGTGCCCCAGAACGAACTGTGTGTGTAGCTGACACAGATGCACTGGTCAGAAGGCAAACCAAAAGAATATTCCAACAATGTGGATATCAATTCATAGTATCAAATTGTTGAATTTGGACCATGTAAAGACTTTAAACATTTTATATTCAGCCTCTGCGATCCCGGTATATGTTTGATAATTGATCAGTATGGAGTGTATGGACTATGGAGTATGGACTTTCGAGTCAACTTCTGCCCTGGCTTGTACTACAAAATTCAATCTCCCAAAAAAAAAATACAAAATAGGTAGACGACTTACTAAAAGCAGACGGACAGCTTCAGCTTGTAGTTTCCTAAATCCTAATTTATAAGCAATACATAGGCCCTGTTCGACTGATTAGGCTGGACTAAATGGTTTTTTCTTAAGATCTGGCTGGACGGGCTGGGCCAGCCAGCCGAACAGAACGATAACTTCTTGTTCTTAGGAGGTAGATGTATTTTTACTGTTAGCCAAGATTTGGGAGTTATGCCTTTTTTTAATTAAGAGGTTTGTACTTCTTGACATGATTTTTTTTAATCAAAGGCCATTAATGATTAACCTAATAGTGAGACCATTAGAAAACTCATAAAAATGTATAATATTGTTCCCCTTGAAAGTTGTACTTTTCAATGAGTAAAATTTACCACAGCGCATTGTTCTTACAGGAAATTGCAGTCACAACTTCCAAACACATATTACCCCTTTAATCATATTGTAATACTGGTAGTAAATCATATACTACATAATGCATGCCGATTAATTGTAGAGTTTTACATTGTCACGAAAATACTACAAAATGCTAAATGCTAGTTATAATATTATTAAATAACAAACTTCAAAATTGCTTTGAATTATAATACCCGCTTATCACCTTACTCTAGGAAAATAGAGACACCTTCACTTTGAAGCCTTTCTGCATATCCAAAGTACTTCCTCCGGTTTTTAATATTTGACGTCATTAACTTTTTAGCGAATGTTTGATCATTCATCTTGTTCAAAAAATTTATCCAAAATTTATTTATTTTGTTATGAGTTGTTTTATTACAAAAGAAAAAGAAATTTTAAATAGGATCTATATTTATAAATATTTAGATAATTTTTTTATAAGACGGATAGTCAAATGTGCGCTAAAAAGTTAAACATTAAAAATCAAAGAGAGTAATAAGAAAGGGATCAAGCACTCTCTAGAAATCAAGCGGACATAAGGCCGGTCAAGCAATGACTTTCACCGATTTTCTAAGTGATACCTATATTCTTACCAGCTGAATTTATCAACGTTTGTATCATACAAACTGGTTTGTCAAAACCGTCCCTTGTTTAGGAAAAAAAACAATGTTGCATGCTTGTTGTTTAAATTGATTTTAAAAATGCACATTATATAATCTTTTTAAAGAAACATAGTACAAACACAGGTACACATACACGCGCACACTCACGGACGCATACATGCACACCCTACCTTTATGAGTACCTTCGAAGACTGGACCGACAAATACGACAAATATTGAGATTTACAAAGTCATCATATACGCCTCGCTATGATGGGTACGACGCTATCACAGAAAGAATATTAGTCATAAATACGAGCACACATGTCAAATCTAAGATTTGAACAGGGATGGACATGTTTCCGGTACCTAATTTCACGTTCAATAATCCCTTTGGATTACACTGCATAAATTACGTGGTGGACTCCACCGCTGCCCCTCCTGGTACAATTGTAATTCATCTAGCAAAGAAAGAAACAAACTAGATTTAAGATCGAAATAACTACATTTTAAATTGAAAATTGCTATATGCCTTTTGATTTACAAAGCACCTTAATAGTTGTCCAATTAATTGTTTTTTCCTGAGGCTAAAAACGTCATATCAGCTGCTGAACAAACTAATGCCAAATATGTGCTGTAACCCAATCTCGCAATCCTGCAACATATGGAGGGACAGCTTGCCGGAAAAGCACAACTTTTTATTTGCATCTTCTAAAAAGGAAAACCTTTTAAAAGCTTGTACGCTCTCGAAAAGAGAAAAACGGCCAAATTTTGGACTCTGCTGCCCCCTTTATTTATTACTCCATTACACGCTAGCTGATACACAGCGGTGCCCTTCTAACAGAACTAAATTGTCTCTTTAGCTATACTAGCCTTCAAAAATACACTAAAACTGTCTCTACTCGTTTTCCGGGGAAAGAAAATAAAGAGTGTTGTTTGTTGCCGTCTGAAATCTGTTTACTGAACTGTGAGTCACCACACGAGGCCTCCTGCGATCTCTATCCGTCTCTACGCCGTGCACGCAAGCCGGGAATGACACATTGACACCCCAGCCTTAGCTGCTGCCGTTGCCTCTCTCTCCGGTTAAACCCAAGACGCCACGCATTTGGCAATGCATCACGCGTTTGAGCTTTGAGCTTAGCTACCTTGCACTAACATGTGAATAGGTTACTACTGTAAAAGAAAAACACGGTGACATTAGTTAGGTAAATAGTATGCAGTAGCTCTTTGTTGAATCTTCCATGCTGTTCACTGATTTTAGGTTATAGTTCGGACAATATAATTAAGGGTGGACAACAATGCTATATTAACACGATATGTTCTTTTCTTAAAAAAAAAATATCTCTATTCTACGGTGGCTCCGCTCGTGGATTCATTTAACGAATCATTTAGAAGCATTATAAAGTACATTGAAAATGTACGCAAGTACGATAGTTGCGAATCACGACATTGATCGCCTTTTCATGAAAAAATCCTCACGAGAACCATTTTAAGAAGGAAACAATTCCGCCTTTCTGCGTAGCGTCCAAATTAGGTTGGACGGTCATGCATCCAACATCCCACTACATCCCCCAATAGAAATTCCTCATAGTCTCTAGGAGGAAACCGTGTTCCATTAAGTTTCTAAACGTACGTTGTTGTCGTCTTATGCTACTCCTAACCACATGTCTACGAGGGAAGAGGGTTATCCAAAATCACCCAATCATCATCAAAACAATATTAAATAATATTTTCTCCACGATTCGTTTACGTATAGGATTTTTTTATTACATGATCGATCTGGTTACACTAGCAAAGGAAGAGTTAAAAACACGGATAAGTGATATTTTTGATATATCCAAAGGTCATAAAAACTACTACACTCCCATTTTTAAAACTATAATCAGGATAAGTCTTGCATAAAAAAAAAAGCAATATCATTCAAATTTGTGTTTTGTTGAATTGAGACCAGGTAAATATATATGCATGGGGAGTAACACTACAGTAGTGGAGAGGGCAAAACCGTCATTTGGCCACAGCAGGTCACTTGGTTTCCAAGTTGCTCCCCTCCTCCGGCCTACAAATACGCAGGCCACCCCCCATCTGCGGCCTCTCTCTCTCTCTCCCCCTCTCTTCCTCTCCTCCACACGGCGCCCTCACGCGCGCGCACGCATATACACCTGTCTCCCCTCGCCGCTCGCTCGCTCGTTCGCGTGGTGGAGTCGTCCGCCCGTCCGTCCTAGGGCTTTGCATTCCGATCTCGCCGTCGGTCGATCGGCTTGGCGGTTTGTTGGTTTTGTGTAGGTGGGGTGTGGAGATGGTGTCAGGTGGGTGCATCGTGGGCGGTGGAGATGGGGACGCCGCGGAGCAGGAGGTGATTGCGGCGGCGGGGGTGGCGGAGGAGGAGGAGGAGGTGGTGGGGCAGGCGCCGGCGGCGAGGGAGCTGGTGGTGGGGTACGCGCTGACGTCGAAGAAGGCCAAGAGCTTCCTCCAGCCCAAGCTCCGGGGACTCGCCAGGTAAGGGAGGGGGAAATCGTGTGTGGATTTTGTTGCTTTGTGATTTCGGTTTTTTGGGGGTGAAGGGAGGATGAGGAGGAGGAATTGGGTGGAGAAAAAGGCGATTTTTTGTTTTGGGATATTTTTTGTGGGGTTGGGTTAAGGTGCATTGGGGTGTGGGGGGATCGAAGTGTTTGGTGTGGCTGTCCTTTCTGTTTGGTTTTGGTTTGTTTAAATTGGATAGGAATCTTCTCCTGTTTTGCTCTCCTGATTCGAGATATCAGGTGTGATTCTGGATCCTTCTGGCTGTACCGTGAGGAAGAGGACTAGAGGAGTAGGAAATAGTTGGTTCGTTGTCGTTACTCCATTGTTTTAGTAGTGGTGATAGTACCTCGTTCATTGACCTCTGTGATTGACTTTAGTAGATTCTGACACATGCTCCCTCTACTTCTCCTTAATTATTGACGAAAATGACTTAAATTACTTTTCACTGTTTCTGTGCTACTGTTTCTGATACTACCAAAAAAGGTTAGCATGCTGTTGAGCCAAATAAAATGGGGTTGCTTTATGTGGGTTTAAAGGGATTCAAGTGGGAGAAAAGGTGGTGCTTTTCTTTGCGAAATTAGATAGTGCAAAAGATGGTGAAAGCTAGGTGGCCTTTTCAGCATTGAAATTTCTGACTGAATATCTGTTTGTGATATGATATGATCCATCATTTCTGTGGACCGTGGGCGCCTTTTAGTTTAGTGTGTGAAAGTGAAGGCCTTGTTGCTAACGTTTCCAATAACGATCGAGGAATTTTGGAGAATCATAATACAGATATTCAATGCAAAGAATTGGAGTTGCTTAGTTTACTAGAATCGTCGCCTGCACTGACTTAATGAGTTAAATAATAGCAGGACCATGTCATTCAAGTACACCTTTGTATTTCTCCTATTTTCTTTTGGGATAAGAAAGTGACATCGACGCATGCACTACTGTATGGGAGTAATATATTCGTTTCTGATAGGAACCCTTTCTTAACTTATCCAGTAATTTAGTCATATCTCCCTAAAGCTGTCCAGGCAGTGGATAAGTAACATGTGCATGCTGGAATTTCTCGAAATCTTACTGTGCATAGTCATGTACTCATACGTTTGCTGGACTGCTTTCGTTGTCGACTGCGGAGCCATGCTTCGGAATCAAGTGTATACATCCATTCTGGCAAAATACACTACTTGCATGATTCTATTATAGCAATGCAAATTTTGCTTACATACAACTATGTAATCTTCTGGATGCAATTTTGTTTCATCTTACAGTTTCAGGTTTTTTTTTTTTTTTTTTTTTTGAAACTGAAGTTTCAGTTTCAGAATAAATTGCTGCACACTGCATACACAACACTAGGATCAGGACAGGACGTGGAATGAAAGCCTCGCGTGCATGATAAGATTGTGAAATAGTTAGGGCCCACATGATAAGCATGTGCATTGCATTTTTCTTCATACTATTGGCTTCTCAGCCTTCTGAAACATTTCTGCAGGAAGAAAGGCATTCTTTTTGTTGCTATTGATCAAAAACGCCCACTGTCTGATCAAGGACCTTTTGACATTGTTCTGCATAAGGTTTGAATAATTTTAGTTATATTTGATACTTTGATGTATTATATATCTAAATAATGTGAAGTATTTGGATAATAGGTAGTTTTTTAAAAAAATTTCATTGAAATCTGAATGATAACCTTGCATTTTCTTCAGTTGACTGGAAGGGAATGGCAACAAATATTGGAGGTCAGTTATTGAAAATAAGTTAAAATCACGTCCAGACTTCTCTTTGTAGTAGTTTACATATTATACTTTCCTTTCTAATCTTTTATTGATTTTGCCTTATTTGTAGGAATATAGGGAGGAACACCCAGAAGTCACTGTTCTTGACCCACCAGGCGCCATAGAACATTTGCTCAATCGTCAATCTATGCTTCAAGAAGTTTCTGAACTGGACCTCTCTGATTGTCATGGTAATTTCTATGAATGGCATCTTGGTTCTGATTTGGAAGAATCCAATATACGCTCGAAAACAAAAAGATTTGCGGTATCAGGTGGACAACTGCAGTTTTTCGCTTGTGGACGATTAAAATAAGTTAAAAACAATTGACATAGTTTTTTCCTTGATCAGAAACATACATGGAAATGAAAGGAGGTATACTACCATTGCTACGATAATGCAACAGTTTGTTTGGTTCTACCTGTCGAACAAAAACAAAGTTAACTTGGGAACAGTCACATATGGAGTCTTTTCATGTTTGTGCAATTAGCGGTATGGATGAAGCATTTCATGTTCTACATGACTATGTCACATGCTATATGAAGCGTTGAGTTCTCTTCTGTTTCTTGTATCCTTGGGGACTAGTGCCCTTTTAATGTCTTGTTACGTGAACTGACAAAGTTCTTACAACTGGCCCCTTTGGATAGAAGTAATATATATCTACCATTTCTACTAACAGCAGAGATTGTTCTGATTACTAGACCTCAGTCTTTACTCTGTACGCATTTAATTCTGTTAATGTTCGGTATTTGATTCCATCTCAGATTTCCTCCATTGTTTAGGAGGCTGAATATGGATAATTTGGTTCTTAGAACCTTCCCAAGGCTGATTTCCTCATTATGGTATAGTTGCCTATTGCAGGTAGAGTCGGTGTTCCTAAGCAGCTGTTTGTTAATACAGACCCATCATCAATACCAGCTGCTGTCATGAGGGCTGGATTATCTCTTCCATTAGGTGAGTCTGCTCATCTGTTGCTTCACAATGACTGTTCCGTTCTTTTTTCTCAAGCTTAATGAAAGTGATGCACAAGTCCCCCCAAAAGAACAATGCCTGTTCTCTTGTACGCATGATCATGGTAATTTTTGACTTTTTCTTGGTTGTATTTAGCAGCATTTACATTTTCACAATTTAACATACCATGCATATATGAGCAAAACATTATAGTTATAACAGTTGCAACATTTTTTCTAATTATCATTAGCAGGGTGGTCTCTCACTCATTAGCTACAATGTGGGACTGTGTTTACTACTACAAAAGAAAATCTCACCATAAGTCCATAACCATTAATCTCTGATAGATATGCATGTTTCTTCTCTCTTTCCTCTGTATGATTCTTGGACATGCTGGAACAACTGTGCATCTTGTACTATCGCATTTCTTCCATTTTTCTGTCTGGCTTATGTAGTCTGTACATCATGGGTAGGAAGTTGGTTAGATATTGGTATGTTGTATACAATGGATGTCTCGATGATTAACTACTGGGGCAGAACTAGGAAGATACTACGCAAAATCTCCAAAGAATTTTAACATAGTCAGCAGGGAAGATTAGGGCCTGTGTGTAACAATGTTTCCATTGTTCTGCTAGTGCTCTTTCAAAGGTTTGGCTAGAATCTTATGAACGTGGAATTTGGTTCTGGTTGGATGGGATGAAGTCATCAACATCTTTCATTGTACAAAAATGGGGGAATGTCGATTATTCCACATACGCTAGTTGATATAGACTCAATTATTTCTGGGTATACCTTGTGTGACTTATTGTTGGCATTGCTGAATATATCTTTGGGGTTCCCAGCTGATATTGTTGTTCATATATCATTGCTAACCACATATATTATATGCAGTGGCAAAGCCTCTGGTGGCAAAGTCCCATGAGTTATCTCTGGCTTATGATCAGACCTCCTTGACAAAGCTTGAGCCTCCACTTGTTCTACAGGAATTTGTTAACCATGGTAAGTTTCTTTTGAGGATTTTTTTTCCCCTTAACTAACTATTCCAAGCCCAGACTAACCAGATTTTTTTCCTTTATAGGTGGTGTCTTGTTTAAGGTCTACATTGTTGGGGATGCGATACGGGTTGTACGTAGGTTTTCGCTTCCTAATGTTGATGAAGGTGATCTATCAAATAATGCTGGAGTATTTCGGTTTCCAAGGGTATCTTGTGCTTCAGCTAATGCAGATGATGCAGATCTAGATCCCCATGTTGCTGGTAAACTTCCATATATCAGTTTCCATAGCTTTGCAATTATTGGTGTCATCATTCTTGTTTTTGTCAAAATAGTATTGTCAACTATTGATCTTCCATACTCCATCAGAACTTCCTCCAAGACCACTTCTTGAGATACTGGCAAGAGAGCTGCGTCGCCGACTGGTACTAATTATCTTGCACTTGTGTGTTTTGCATTGATTAATGTCATGTTGATTAACCCTTTTGCCTAATTTACAGGGTCTTAGATTGTTCAACATTGATATGATTAGAGAGCATGGGACAAGAGATCGATTTTATGTTATAGACATGAATTATTTCCCTGGTATGTGTTCTAATTTATCTTAATTTCATCTTGCATATGGATTTGAGTTAAGCAGTTCTCAAAGAACTTCCTATATCATTGATATTTCCTTTTGGTTTCGGTAAAAGTCTGAGCTAATACACTCTAATTGAAAGCTATGGCACTCTTGAAATGTCAATGTGGGCACAGTTTGTCATATAGGATGTCGTTTAGAATGTGTGCACATTGTCAGAACCATCTGGATTCTGCGGGCTGGCCACAATATAGCAAATAAAATTAAGTAATGCAATGGGCCATTTTGCCATGAAGGCGTAAACCCACAACTGTCCATGTCTTCTCTTTTGCATATGGCATTCTCAATAAAATTGGGAAACACCATGATGGCATTTGATTATATTCATGTCTTTGTTTTCCTTTGATAAATGGATATATTTCTTAATCAAAGTTGTGAAAGAAGCTCATCGCTGTTATGCCTGCAGGGTATGGCAAAATGCCTGGATATGAGCATGTATTCACCGACTTTCTGCTGAGTCTAGTTCAGAAGGAGTACAAGCGGCGACCAAGCTATAGCTCATGCGAGGGGTGAAACGACGAGCCCTTCACCGTGTCAGCATGTCTCGATTTCCTGTGTGTAGTACAAATGTGAATGCAAGAGCAATCTACTTCGGTAGAGTTGGGCATCAGTAGTTGCGATAAAGCAGCGGTGACTGTGTCAAGCTGTAAATTAGTAATTCACATTTGTTAACTTCTCTTGTTCTCAAATAATTTTGGTCGGCTGATTAATCAAGTTAAGATGTTACCAGTTACAAATTTCTGTTTGTTTTGCTTGCACCATCGCAAATATCATTAAGTTTGAAACTATCGCATGCATCATCGATGTTTTTGTGAAAACCTGGTGGCTTCACTCGACGATAAATCTGGAAAACCTTGAGATGTGTCTTCAAAGTAGACATTGTAAGATGCCTACAGTCTTAATATCTGGATAGTGTTATTCGATTCAGTTCGTTTAGGATGGATCGCTCTTATTCTACAAATCCTTGCATCCTGTCTGCATACTACTTTGTCTAGCTTCAAATTAGAGGCCGCCTGGTTGGTACACCAATTGATCATGCCATAGGTCATCCTTACCCGTCGACCACCTATATTTTCACGAACCACGCTCAACAAGATGTGCTAATATACACATGTTCAGATCAATATTTGGAGCAACGCAAAAGGTTGGAAAACCTCGAACACCACATCCTTATAGCGAAATATCTTGCAATTCAGAGGTGGCCCCCACAACGCAAAGTGCATCCTTTGTGAACGATGAGACAACCCTATATTCCATTGTATTGTCGTCTGAGAGGTTTGGGCCAAGGTGGCGTCTTAGATTTCTTGCCAATATTTCATAGCTCATCAGTTGATAATCAACCTTGCTGACTGATGGCAACATGTTTATCTCAGGTTAGACGAGCCAATTAAGTCGCAAAAACTAAACGGAACATTCATCTATTCTTGTTGAAACATATGAAATGAATAAAATTGGGACAATATGAGATACTCGACACTCAGGGAGTCTTCCTGCGCATCCAAGAGGAGGTACAGTTGCGAAGCTTTGTGTTGAGCAGTTAGTCTAGTGGGTGGGTTCGTCCTTAGGGTGTTCTTGTGTTTCGTCGCTTTTGTTCGGCACAACCTACCTTTTTGTTGAAGTCTAGGTGCCAGACGAACTGGCATGTACTAGACTAATTTCTCTTCTTGCTTTGATTAAAAAAAGTTGGAGAAAGGAATAAGTCTATATAACCCCTCAAACTCGTAGGTTGATTACTTAATCCCTTGAATTATCAAACCAGATATTTCACCTCACAACCCGAATTCGCTAAAATGATGATCATAAGAAGGAGAGAGAAAGAATTGGCTCGGCAGAGGGGACGAGACATTTTTTCTACATAAAAGACCCTTTGTTTCATTCCTCTCACTTACAAACTGGTCCTATTCCAATGCAACATGATGGTCCGGCACAACAAGCTACCGTGGCAAAACCACCCTGGGAAACCACCTTAGAGGGAACGGTATTGAAAAGGTTAGAGGGTAAAAATAACCGGGTTAAAAAGTTTAGGGGGTTAAGTATTTAACCCGTGATAGCTTGGGGATTATGTAGACTTATTCCTATTTTGGGACGAATATAGTCATGTACGTCATCCTGCTCCAACGATGGCCCAGCTCGACATGCTACAATGGAAAAACCACCCTGGGAAACCATCTTAGGGGTTTAAGTAAATGGTATTGAAAATGTTAGGGATAAAATAACTGGTGTAAAAGTTTAGAGTAACAAAATATACGCTTTGGCGTATTCTTAAAAAAAAAAAGAGTTATAGAGAGTGCTGGGCAGAGGAGTGGAGAGAATGCTAGGGTTTTGCTTTGTGGTGGGTCGATTCGTTGATGGGCTGAACCACTGAGGAGGATGCATGCGGCCTGCTTGCTGGAAACCCAAGTGTGGGGCTGGCTGACCCAAATGAGTGTGGTTGACCTTAAAATCTGAAGAATATACTGATATCTAGTTCATTATTGGCAGGCCCACGATTGGAGCCCCCTAGCTATCTGTCTTAGGCCCAATTCTACCTCCAAGGGTTAAGTAGTCAATCCTGATAGTTTTGGGGTTACGTAGACTTATTCATTTGAGAAACAACTTTGACATTTCATATTTCCAAAGTACAAAGTTAGCACGGCAAACCAAGTTGATCGAAGAGCTCAATATATATGCTACAAATCTGTATCTGTAAAGGTACATCATGTGTGGTGGCAAACAGGTAAACTGAGACAGGGAAACTAGGGTAAATTACTAATCTGCACGGTTAGTCCCCCCTTTATCCATTCAAGGAGCTTTCTCCAGCTTAATTAGCAGCTACTTGGCCTAAGTGAGGATATGCCGAAACTACACATCATCGGAGCGAATGGTAATTTACAAATGGAATCAAACAAAGACACGTAATATGTACTAGCATATTTGTCACTTCTCTTCGGCGTGTTCTTGAATCGACCCAGTCACTTCCTTCACGGTGTCGCAGAGTTCTTGGTTTGAATCCTGCGCATCCTGCGCAGGATCGTTCATAATCATTTCAGTCGGAGCCCCTCCACTCTTGGAAGATTTGGATAGGTCAATGTTGGAGGAGCCTTCAGAGTAGGCATCCAGAAGGTGCTGATGGATCTCCTCCATTCTACCTGATTGCTCATCGTCTCTGTCCAGCTCTATCAGATCCTGAAGAAACAAAAATTTTCAGTTAAGAGTTGATGCATAGAGGAGGATCTGCATAAATATGAATCATGCTAACCTGAGCAGAATAAGAGTTGAATATGCGAGAAAACCGGTGTGTGCAATACTGATTGAAGAGAACTGTCCCAATGAGTAGCAGGATGGTGAACCCTGTGGCTACAGGAGAGTGCTTTATAGTGAACACTCCAAGAGCTATGATCTGTGTCAAAACAAGGGCTAAAACCAAGGTGGTGTGCATGATCGGCCACAATTTCCCTCCCATTTCGTATTTTGGGTAGTATACATTTAGGATCTGCAAAAATGTTTCGATACTTAATAAAGTTGAACTTACTAAAAAAAAGTGATGTTATGTATTGACTTGATCCTAACAATCTTCGGTTGATTCGTCAAGTAAACAAGTTCACAGTTTGAGTTTAGATTTCAGTGTGTTTACCTGATTGCGGTACACCAGGTAGCCAAGGCAAAAATAGACAAGCAAGAAGGGCAGTATGAGAGGTGCCATTATAGAAAATGTGAAGCCAAGCACGTTGAACAAGAGTACTTTTGGGACTTCAGTATGGTAGGGGAAAGAGTAACCATATTCCGGTTCATCTCGGTAACAAAATATAAATTTTCTGAAGAAGTTATACACTAAGTTGTACACCTGCAGTATCTCAGAGCATAGACTTGCCCATCCTGATGTGAGGACATACGTGATGAAGAAAGTTGCCTGTAAAAAGAGTGTATCAATTTAAAATCACATATAAATATACATTAAGAAAGACAAGAAATTGCCCTATAGCTATTTTGAGCTGTGACATAACATGAAAATGACAGCATTTCGACACTTAATAAATATCAGCACCTGCTTTGGTACGAGTTCAGCAAGCATAGATGGCATATCCTTTGGTCTAGTGAAGACATTTAGCTGATTTAGCACGGATCCTGACAGGACATTAACAAAGAAGACGTTCCATATGGTAAAGAACAAAATTTTGCAGCATGCACTTCTCTTCCTGCCACTACGAGAAATCGATCCTTCTATGGAAGAGAAGAACATCATCAATGGAGGAACTGTGTACAGGGACAGCAGCAGAACGACGCTAGGGAGGTATCCCGTTACAATTTTGAGAAAAAGGGGCCTAGACAAGATCAAACAGGAGAACTGTCATTGTCAAACCCTTAAATCAAAACAGATAATCTAGTGGTGATATCTGAAGTCTGAACTTACTTCTTTAGCATGCCATTCAGGCTTGGAAATAGCTGCTGAATCTGATCCGGTTGCATCATGCCTTGAACAAACGCGACGGGAACAATAAAAACAAACATGAAAGCAACACTAGCTGCAAGTGTAGCTATTTTTCGGAGCCAGATCTGTCTATAGGGAATCCAGAGGTTTGACCAATAGACATCCCTTGGCTCTGGAGCCAAATCTGTCACCCATAGCATAGGATTTGAAGATTGAAGAATTCGTGAGGCAACAATCGCCGCATAGCGAGTCTTGAAGAATACTATAGCACCTGGACAATCCTGTTTCAGTAATACGACGAGAATTATATATGTTGATGCACCTAAACCTGACATACAATAATGTACCAGCAAGATGTATTATGTATGCTCCCTCCGTCAAAAAATGTAATCATTTGTGAGGAAATGTGAACAATGAATCTGGACAACACATTCATTCTCAAATACTTATATTTTTGGACGGAGGGAGTATCACTTAGTTACTAGAAAGGATACCAAATATTGTATGACTACTAGTAGTTAAAAGCATTTAACCCAAATGGCAATGGTATCAGGTGGGAGAAGACCTTCTGAGCTTCAATTATTTCTGGATCACTTAGGTCTGATTTCTTGGAGTTGATAAACTTATTGCGATATTGCTGAAACGACGAAGCCCGTACTCCACAAAGACCACATCTGGACATGTTAGACCTTCTACTTTGTCCAAATGCAGAAAACTTTACTCTTACAAATTTCCTATATGCCTTCTCTGCATTATCCTGAAGAAACAAACTTAGATGCCTGAGAAGGTGATTCAAGGTACAATATACGACTTATCTTTCCGAAACGAAAACATAAGCCACAATTTGAACTTCAACAATGAGTAGTTTGTCTACATCCTTCCGTAAGAATAAGATTGCAGTACCTTGATGATTGTTAGAAAATTTTAATTTTAATTTTAATTTTAATTTTTTTGAGAAAGAGGACACATCGTCCCCCCATTTCCATTAATAGAAACGGCAGCATTACACAGAGTTCCTGGGCTCCCAGCACAGAAAATGAAGAGAAACACAGAAAAAAGGTAATTTTAATTTTAATTACAGCAATATTTGAAAACAATAAAATTTCTACTGTGAAAAGAATTCTTACCACAAATTTCTGCATACTTCCTTTCCGATATATCATCTGATGTGACAAATAACTGGATCCATGATAGTTAACAAAAAAATTTCTGATAGTGTCATCCAGCAGCTCATTATCTGACTTTGGTATTGAGCGGACAAGCACAGAAAAATGACCCGGATTGGGTGGTGATCCAGTAATATGTGCCAATCTCTTCCTTGATATATACTTGTACTCCTGCAACAAGATAATATACAATAAGCTGTGCTAGGAGGTAATTGGAGGCAAACCATTTGGTAAAAGGAAAGGTGTGGACAGGCCTTACATGGTAAAGAAGAATACATGCCGATATTGTTATAACATATAAGGCAACGCAATGCACCCAAAGCCTGTGCAAAGATCCAAAGACTTCAAATAATCAAAAACTAGAATAGGAAATGCCCATATCTTAAAACACTTGAGCAATCACCAACATTATTTACCAAATAAAAGGAGAAGATATTTGTCCAGTTGTTAGCAATTTATCTAATTTGATAAAAGGTCCATTTTTTAGTCGTGAAATAAAATGTAAGGAGTTCCAATGGATCAAGCAAAGTTATAAGATTTTGAGCCATAGGAAAAGAAATTAAAAACCTCTAGCAAGATTTCCCATAGGCCCCAAGCAAGATAATCAGTATCGGGATACTAGTACATCGTTTTTTGTCTGGTAGCATCGAGTATCAGGATCTTACAAAAATTTTTTAAAAAAATACATGTTTTTGTAATTTGTAGTATAAATTAAAGCCTATAATATTATATTTTGTTAAATTTAATTGAATATGTGTAATTTTTTAGTGGACTTATTCATAATATTGTCAAATCCACTCTACTTTAGACAATATTATTATAGTATTGTAGGGATCGTAGTATCGGGATACGATCTAAATTTGGTAGGATCGTGTGGAACTAAATAGTAGGATCGAGATACTATACAAATTAGGATATTAAGTGGGATCGGTATTATTTTGACTATGTAGGATTGTAGTATCGTAGGATACTAGGATACGTATTGGGATGCTGACAACCTTGCCCCAAGGGCTCCACATAACAGGTTTTTTTTCAAGGATTCATTAGGAATAAATATAGCACAGAAGATAGTTGGGTGGCATCGGCGAGGTGAGGAAAATCCCACAGGCCACGAGGGCCCCTTGGACCTAGTTGTGGGCCTTTGGCCTCCTGGCTCAATGTCCATAACAAATGCTGCTGAGATGCGCTTCTAGCGCATTTGGCAAAAGTATTCAGGTGTAAACGCTATAGCCTGGGTTTGATTCCTGAGCTTCACACCATTCACCCAGATTAAATGAAGGGTTGTAAATCCGTGCCCTTCCTAATACATGTTCCTTTTATACAATTCAAAGATGAATTGATAAAATACTTATATAGTATGTTTTCATGGTTTAAGAACTAGAAAATATATTGTTGAGCACATGTTATATTTGTTGCCTAGAAAATTGAGCCCTTTTTCTTTTTTCTTACTTCTTTTCAGCCTGGTATAAATAGCTAATCCTGTATTATTGCATGCACGCTTCACACGCCGTTAAACGGTGCATTATTTAAAAAAAAACTTTTTATATAAAAGTTTCTCTAAAAAATAAAATAAATCCATATATCAAGTTTACAATATTTAATATTTAATTAATCACATACTAACGGCTTATCTCATTCTATGACGACAATTAATCCTTTCTCAACATCATTGTAGAACACGCCCTTAATATGTAATTATTCAAATTTTGCGGCTAATGCTATCTTTTGGTGTATCCAACTTCAGGTGAACATGATATATGAAGACATTTGTTTCAAGATTCAGGAACAGTAACCTTTTGTACTTCCTGACAGCTAGCTAAATCCCAGAAGAAAAAAGAAAGAAAGAAAGATCAGAATTGCACTACCCAGTGAGCGATATAAAAAGATAAAGATCTTACATTCGTGATCCTTCTCGGAGATTTGCAATTGTGAATACATTCAGAGACTCCGCTGGAATATGTGCGTGAGTCTTTTCTTTCCCATGGTAATTTACAGGAAGTACTCCAAATATGCAAACAAGAGAAGTTATTGAGAAGATACGTATGCTGCAGAAGAAACGATGTACCAACCTATTAGATTATCTGCACTGAAAATGGCAACATTTCCCAGCACCTCCTAAAGGACAGCAAAATCACTCCAATGCAAAAGGAATATGGTGATATCATTTTCATTAGAATTATGAATGTGCACGATACATAATATGATCCAAGATCAAACGATGTAAATCATAAAAAGGCTTCCACATCAATCAATTCAATTCCTGTGCGCTGGGAAAAATGGAACCTAATCAGAGTGGAGAAACAACCTGAAGATAAAGAGACGGAGAAACACCACGGAGTCCAAGCCAGCAACACGCCGTATCTCCTCTTCAGTGCACCAGTAAGCTTTCACTATCCATCCAGCGGTAGGCAAAAGCCTCTCAAAGGAGAAGTAGTCGACCTGCTGCCTGAACTTCTCCTCGGCGAGCCGCCTTCCAAAGTAGACGCCGTAGTTGTGTGGCTGCTTCCTGAGGACTGAATAGAGTGACAGGAACAGCGCGCAGAGGCCGATGTTTATGCCCGCCGAAGTCAGAAGGGCAGAAAATTCCATCCCCCGGCTCTACCGATTGGAGATGCTGACCATTTACCCATGAAAGAGCTGCAAATTCACAAACCAAGAAATGCGGACTGTGTTAGCTTCCATTGATGATAAGGAGTATAATCTCGATGCATTCACTTGTGCTAATCACTGACTTGAGTCATGAGACCAACTTTTTTTTTGGCTGGGTCGGCCAAAAGCGGTCGACCAGAATTTTATTAAGACTTGGGGAATAGATTGGCATTTACAAAATCAACAATAAGACTGTCGATGTCATGAGACCAACTAAAATGCCATGCATGTATGACAACACAATTCAAATTGCTTGCCATTTCACTATCATGTAACTCAATCCCACATTAGCACAACTCTCCCAGGACCCTAGCATTATAAATTCATAATGCAACACAAGAATAATTGTTAAAGTTTTAATTTGCCATGCTTTCTCCTTGGCCAAGGAGAGTTTTTCGCTTTTCAGGAATCAGTTTGATTGAACATATAAAATTCCCTCCCATTTTGAAGCTACCCACTGCCAAAAGAGCATTCGTTGCCTACTTTTTCTAGAGACAAGATGCGATCGGGTGCGCGCGTACATGACATATTGACGACTGCTTACAAATAATTGGTGTTCTTAATTTGTGTGCATGAGAGACAATAAAACAAGTGGACCGGTGTGACAGGAAAGTGCGTTTAATTAATTTTCGGTGAGAAGCAAATACGGCAATGGAGTTGATGCCCTAGTCCTCTGAACAACTCCCCTATTGTGCATTCGAATGATTGGACCGTGCATAGAAATCGGCACAAGGGGTTCGCGGGCAATTTGATCGATCCGCTGCTCTCGACCGGGCGCGAAGCGAAATCACCACTGCATGTGGAGGCGCGATCCGGCATGGCCATCGCGATCTCCGACGACGCGCACGTGGAGATCGATTGGGGGCGAGGCATCGTCACGCGTACCTTGGAATCGATGCGATGCAGCGGCGGGCGCTCGTCGATCGCTCGACAGCCGTGCCGGATCGACGGAGGTTGGACGCGGCACCACCACCCGCGCGCGCGGCGGAATGGGGAGGAGGATTGCCGATGCCGATGCCGGGGGACGCAGCAACCAACCGTGCGTGCGCTCGCTCGCGAAATCGATCGCCCGCCCGGCCGCCTGCCTGCCACGGTGCCCCCGTGCGTGCGTGCGTTACGATACGAACGTCGTGCGCCCGGGCGGCCGAGCCGAGTGGTGGCCGGGTGCTTCGTGTCCATGCAGTTGCGGGCCATGCTGCCGTGAACGCCGGCCGCTAGGCCGCTTTCACTGATGGGCCGGATCGTCTCCTACATGGGCCAGAACGAGCCGTCTCCTCATGGCCGGTCCAATCAATAACTGTTGCAATGCTGATCCGTGAAATAGAGATCGATGGGAGGATCTTATGCGTTTCCACTTCGTTGTTGACACTGACCAAACGATTTCCTTTCTTTTCTTTTTTCTTTTGGTCATGCCGACTAGTCGATCGGGTAGGGTTGGGATGAGTTGACCGCCGTATTTAGCTTCTACTACTACTATAAAGTTCGCTCTCTATCTCTCAGTGTCACACGATCTCAATTCTAAAAACCATCTCCGTTTTCACGTCCATCTTACGTGCACGGTCGCTCTCATAATCCATCACGATTAGCCGCCCGCGACACGGTTTTCGTGTCGACGTGTCGATTGGTCCTAAATCCTAATCCTTCACAGGACAACAGCGACATCAAACCTTTGACCACCCCAAGCTCCCCACACACGTGCCACCCCGTGACGAAGCCACCGTGTACAAAAATAATAACTAAATAAACCGTCAAAACCGTATCCAAATTCGATTGGAGGCTTTCGAGCAAAGCACATGCCGGCACGGCAAGTGA
Source organism: Leersia perrieri (assembly GCA_000325765.3). NCBI lineage: Eukaryota > Viridiplantae > Streptophyta > Magnoliopsida > Poales > Poaceae > Leersia > Leersia perrieri. Next base: position 23,853,305 of record CM002481.1, read on the forward strand.
TCAAGTAACCAACACCAATCGATGGCGCTCTCACGTACGTACGTACGTGCGTGCGGCTAGCTACGCGCGCCGGCCAAGTTGTTGTGTTCGCCTGACGCACGCGAGACGGCGAGAGCGATGCCTCCGTTGGAAACTTGGAATCAACCGCGACGCACGGGCTCGGCGTCGCGGACTCGCGGTGGTGGAGGCAACGGGTGTGGGAACCGATTTCGTACTGTGTTCTGTGTACGGCTTGCGCGTGACGGGCGGGCACCGGGGGGCGGGGAACCCGTGTTTAGCTGGGAAAACGGCATCATTTCGCGGGGGGTTTGCAGGGGCACGGCGCGCGCTACTGCGTCTGCGTCGCCTGGGTTTTTCTCGGCCAGTTTGGCTGGGCCCCGCGCGCGCACTGCTGCTCAGTTCATTGCGTCCCCACACTGGCACTCTGCCTGCTTCAGATTGCACTACTTCTCATGGACCGATATGGTCTTTGCGTAATGAAGCTCTGATGGAGTTTCAGGCAAGCAAGAACAAAACACACGAGTACTACAATACTCCTGAACTGTTCAGTCCTAAAATTTTTTTCAAAAAACATCACGTCGAATCTTTGGACACGTAAATAAAACATTAAATATAGATGAAAAATAAATTAATTGTACAGTTTGGAGGAAGGCTCAAAATATTTGTTTCACGATTTTCAGACTAGCCATAAAATTAGTTTTTACATTAGTATAAAAAAATTCTGACACCTAGTCAAACATTGATATTACATCCAAAAACAAAACTCTCTCGGAACGCCTCAAGCGCAGCAATCGATCAGGCAGGCATCATCATCTTTCGCTAACGCTAAAACCCAGAAGACCATAAAACGCGCGAGATCATCTCTGTTTCTTGCATTGTTAGTATTTGTTTTGCTGTGTTTCGTGTGGCAAAATTTCTCTAGTTTTTGGGACGTCACACTGATGGCATATCCTCCTGCTTCTGACTTCTTTATAACCGGCCTAACACACCGTCACCAATTTCAGCTTGTAGAAGGCTTAACTCCTTTTTTATAAGTCAGGTTTAAGTGCAACTCATGTGGACTAAATGTGAGAACAGGGCAGAACTTGGTCAAGAGGCGTTGCACCCAACAAAAACCAAGGCCTGACAGTGGCAAACAAAACCGGCAGCTGTGACGACGAGACCTCCAAAGCTCACTGCTCCCAACCTCCAACCACACCATTCCAAAGCCCAACCCAAACACAAGGTCAAGTTTCTCCTCCCAAAAGAAAAAAAAAGAAAAACATAAAATAAAAATGAATGTAAAAGTCAGGAAGAATAAAAAAATCACATAAAGACACACCATTTCCATTCATTTCCCCTCCCTCTCCGGAGTCTCCTCCCCTTGTGACTCTGAAGCTGCCTCTCCTTTCGTCTCCAATCTCAATCCACATCGCATCCACCATAAATCCCTTTCTTCTCCCTTCTCCCCAACCAAGCACCTACCACCATTCTCCCCTCCAATCGCCATATGCACGAGCCCCAAATCCACTATTGCATTTGTTTTACCAGCTGCTTGCCTGCCTCTCCCGCTCCGGAGAAACAATCTGGATAGGTTGTGCCTGTATTTTAGATCCGGTCTTTTGCTAGTGGGGGAGAGGATTTAGGTGAACGAGCATCTTGATTTTGACCAATCTTTGGCTCTGTGACCCTTCTGTGTGCTTGTCCTTTAAATCCCCTGTGGTGGGGGAGGGGAGGGAGGCAAAGGCACGAGCAAGAACAGCTGCTTCCGTCTTCTTGCTGGTATCCAAAGGTGAGCTGTTCTTGCCATGTTCTGTGTCGAAGATTTTTGTGTATGTGGAAGCAGGTTATTGAGCTAAGTGGCCATGGGGTTTGGGTTTCTTGGGCGTTTGTGTGGATGAGATTGTTGGGTTGCTGGTGTATGACTGTATTTAGCTGAGGCTGGATGTTTTTTTTTTCTAGGATTTCGCAAGAAATCCCAATACTAAGGCATGTTTATTGTGGATTGTGTCCTCCAAAAATCGAATCTTTCCTGTTATATAGGGTGTATGAAGCATAAATGAAGTGGCTTTGGTTCTCACGCTGTTGGCTAATTAGAAACCTCGCCTGTTTAGGCCATTTCAAGCAAACTCTGCTTCCTCCCCCTCGTTGGATTATCCTTCCGTGCTTACATCGCTTTCTCCTAATATGGTAGTATTATGTTTCTTAAATGTTTCGCAATGAGTTTTGAGGTGGGCTGCTAGTAGCCTCATGGAAAAATTATTTTTTTGCCTGTTTTATTAGGCTGCCTTGGCCTTGATTTGTGCTGTTTTGGGGACTACTAATGTTGCACATGCTTAACCCTTTTTTTTTCTTTTGTAGTAGTCCCAAGCAGGAGTAGTTCTGCTAAAAAGAGAGTAGTAGTAGTAGTAGTAGTTGGTTTTCATTTGAAGAAATTTGTCTTTGTTAGCTGTTTGTCACACATGCCTGATTAAATGCTAAAGTATTGTATACAATTTCTGCTTTTTTTTTTCCTGTATGCATCTTTAACTCTTTTTTTTTCAAGACGACTTGTTTTTTTAGAATAGCAAATGAATATACTGCCGATTCATTGTAGTAGTTTTATCAATATAATTGTCCCAAGATCAAGAGGTATACTTATTTCTTGTTAATTAATACCTTAATGTAGGAACCAACAAGTTGTTCAGTGGAGATATTGGGGGCAAAGTTTTGGATTTTGGAGGCTATTGTTTTCTTTCCATTGGCTAAAAATGTTGAGGCAGAGCTCTAGTAGGAATCACAGGTCCAAAGGTCTGAAGCTGAAGAAGGCTCTTCAGATAAGCCTCTTGGTTCTGGTTTCTGTTTGGTTGATATACCAAGTTAAGCATTCGTACGAGAAGAAGGCATATCACGAAAACGAGCCCAGTGACCTGCATAAAAATGATCAAAACCAGGGTGAAATTAGATTAGGCAGGAAGGACCTGCCTACGAAGATGGAGGCTGACTCATCGACGCTAGATGAACGGATCGAAGATGAAGAGAATGAAGAGATGGAGCAAGAAATGAAGCATGATGATAATGATGAAGATCCCATTGATGAACCAGACCTGGACAAGGATGATGATCTTCCTGAGCCTGGTGAGCACCCTGCTGGTAAGGATGAAAGATCCGAGGATGTGGGTGTGTTTGAGGATGAAGAGCGGAAGGAGCGGTCTCAGGAGGATCAAGAGAAAACCTTCCATGGTGATAATGTATCAAGTGCTGTTAGTCATGATCCTCCGTCAGTCGAGCAAGATGAGCTGCTCCATCGTGTGCAGGAGAAAATATTATATGTAGATGATGCTTCAACCGCAGTGCCTCATGATGACCAGGAAGCTGAACATAGGGAGGAGGAAGCTCGCAAGGCTAGGGAGAAGACTTTCAGGGGTGACGATGTATCAGGTTCTGTGGACCATGATGCCCAAGTGACGAAACCTCTCCCAGAGGAGCAATTGAATAGTATGGATAGAATATTTGAAGGCACCACAAATTTGTCAAATGGAATAACATTTCAAGTCCCAGCTGATGCTTCTTCCCATCCAAATGCAAGCATGCATACCACTGTTTCAGCAAGCAATACTGGCATCGCTCCTGTAAATCTGATCAGCAACCATACTGGATCAGATCAAACTAATTCAACCTCTTTAAATGGTCAACAAGAGCAGCAAACAAATTCAACGGCAGTGTTGAACAACCAAGCTGCTGAGTTGAATTCTCCACCAAATGGTACTTTGGCTTCAACTGATGCTGAAAAGGCCACTTTCGTAGATAGAGACCATGACGGTAATACTGGAACCGATAAGGCTGAGGAAGGAGATGCACACAAAGACTTAGATTTATCGACAAAAATCATGAACAAGGCAATTAGTGAAGATGAAGTTGTTCTTGAATGATAAGGAGATCCCTCAGGTTAGCTTCTGCAGTAACCTGCAAGTCTATAGGGCTTAAAGAGAAGAGATTGGTCTTCTCTTTCTTGTAGACTTGGAGATGCAATACAAGTAAACTATCTCTATTGCCCCCCTTTTTGTATAAATTTGATAGAGATCTGCTTTGTATTGCCTAGCACATCATGATCTGGGGCGAGTGATGAGCAAAAGGCTTGTTATTGTATGGAAGAAATATAGCCATTCGGCAGCTCTGAAGCTTTGCTGCTGCAATGATATTTCAACTTGTCTATAGTTCTATGTTATTATGTTTAGTTGCGATAGTAACTTAATACCACTGCTTTCAGTGGCTTATGCCTTGTCTAAAAAATTTGTGAAGTTGTGATATTTGCAAAGTTGCAATGCTGCCCTGTTGCTGACCTTTTCCCTTTGAGACCTACTCCTGCTGCAGTTAACAAATACGTTAGCACTTCGCTGATCCTCGATGGCTCTATTGTTCAGACTGCAGAGTGCAGACTATGCCAATATCCCCATCTTAAGACACTGAAGATTCACTAGACTTGAGGAAATCATATAATTTTCTGGAACACAACATGTGTATCTACCTGATCTTATAAACTTGCAGTACTGGCATCCTGCTGTTTTTTCTTCGAAAATAAAATATACTGCATTGTTTTTCTACACAGCCAGTGATACCGAGCCATCTGGTTGTTTGCAACTCTGAAATGGCATCCATCCAACATTGTTTGATGCTACGCTGGGCCTGTCGGCACCGCCCAACATCGCTCCCTGGTTGCGTCCTTCATTTCAGTCCTTGTGTTCATGGTTGAGTATATTCAGCTTTTCATAGCTTTTCTTTCAGTGCGTGTGTTTATGGTTCTGAGAATATTCAGCTTTCCATATCTTTTCTGGCCTTGCCTTTACGGAAGAAAAAAAATGCCTCTCCTTTTCTCTTTAAGAATGTGAAATTGATTTGCATGTGTGCGCCATTCTTCGTGACATAGACAGTACTGTCTACATGTAGCGCTCCCAGCATGGAACACTGAGCATGTCCTGACGTCCTGTGTGATCCTGCTTAACATTAAAGTTCAACTGCAACCCTGCAGTACAATTCAAGGCTGGGGGATCCTGCACATTGGAGGTCGTAGCTATGTTGCGTTCAAAAACATAAACCGCGCCTGCTTTTCAATTCTCAGTATTTGAAATGATAAATACTCAGCGTACAGTTTCACTATAATATGATTACAATCAATTTGAGGTGCAACACTTCACAGTACCTGCAATCACAAATGGTGCGGTACAGAGTAGCTCAAAATGCAACAATTTTATATTGACAGAAGGAATGGGCTGATGATATTTACACTGTTCCATACAATAATCTTTTGCATGCTAGCTAACGAGGAGCTAGCTAGCTAGCACAAGAATGAATGGCATAACTGCGATACTGCCTTAGGGAAACTAACTTGCAGGTTAGCCAGGAGCTAACACATGCATGACAAAAAACCTGACGACTCACAATACCAAGACAGAGGGGTTGCAGGTTAGCCAGGAGCTAACAGATGCATGACATGAAAAACTTCACTACGACCCTTTGTCGGACGGGTGCTTGCAGGTTAGCGAGGGGCTAACGCGGTGCATGCACTTCACGACTTTATTTCCTTTTTCTCATTTAAATTTTGGGGGAGGTGAGGTCAATTAGGTGTTGACCTGGATTCTCCCCAAGAGAATGTGGACATTCTGATGGGTTCTTCAGTTACTTGCAGAAGTCGAGGAACCCCATGTATTCATGGTTGTTGATCATGTCAATGCTCTTCTCGGTTCCAACAACACCTGAATTTACGAGTGGTCAAATGTTAGGAAATGGTAATGGTAATAGATAAGATAAAGCTATAAGGCCTATATAGGTTGATCAAGGAATAGCTTTACAGACAAAAGTGAGATTACTTAGCAATCTATTGATCTATTAGCTTATAAACGAGGCATAAAGTCAAAAAGGTGCTGGCCATTACCCATTGTAAGAGCACTCGCGAAGATAACAGAGGATAGGATGAAAACAATCAGAGATGCTCGCTTCAGCACATGCACGATTTTCCGGACCAAGGACTGACCCCAGAATCCAGCCAATATGGAAATGCAGATTAGGTAGACAGCTGCAGGAACAAACAGTTCACATCATTACCAAACATTTACTTTGGAAAATGGTTGTTTTAAAGAAATGTTCGCAGCCAGGAATTACCGTAAGGGATCGGGAATCTGCCAAGGAAGTAAAACTCCACCACTGAGAGGGATGAGGAGAACATCATCACGAATGTTGCTGTTGCACTTGCAACCTGACAAACAATCAATAATTGTTGTCAGCACTATTTCCCAAGGGAGAAAAGAGGGGCACAGAATTCCGAAAATCACATGAAGTAAATTATTACAAATAACATCTCTGCATATGAAGAAAAAGAATCGCAATCCTAGTTTTCCTTTCAAATAAGCTCTGCCTATTTTGTGAGTTCGGCTCAAATGACTCTAGGTAATGGCAAGTTTCAGTCCACTACACAAGTATAATACTCAGAATGGCATGCAGTTTCCTCATCTAGATTTGCTACTTGCTAGTGGGCCATAAACAATGAATGTCACATGGGATTCATATCAACTGCTGCTAATTTGCTTCCTTTTTGACTGATGATTGAAAGACTTGGTCCTACTGCAAATAATAGGGGCGCATTGTGGATAACTAGGTTGAGGACCAGGCCAAAGCACTACTTCAATAGTTAAATTATGAAGGCACTTAGATCAATATTTTAGCAAACATGTACTCAGTTCATATCAGATGCCAGTTTGGTACTCCCTCCACCTTAAATTATAGTGCGTAGTTCATTTCACTAGGACAAGGGTTTGACCAATAATTTCTCTACTACAAAATTATTTTTATGACATAAAATTGATGATGTTGATTCATATTCAAAAGTACTCCCTTACAACTATATTTTTCCATCGCAAGATTAATATTATAATAGAGAAATTATGGATCAAAACCTTGTCATAACGAAACGGACTATGCCCTATAATTTAGGAAGGAGGTAATAAAATAAAGATGAAGCAAAGAGGCCTTCATTACCAATATAAAAGGTTACTAATGTTTGAGAGTCAATAGTCTCAGTAATATTAATGAAATGCATTATTATGACAAAACCAGTCAGTTTTAGGACTCATATACAACAAACCTACTATGGAATATGATCCATACAGAAAAAAAAATAAATCAATGCAAAATGCATATACTATTGGAAATGAACCTGTCTATGATGTAAACTGTAGTTAACTAAGTTTTCTGACATATAAGGATACAAATATCTAGTGAGGCCATGTCCCCCTTGTGCTCCATGTACAGCTTTCACACACATATATAATATAAAACTAGTAACAATGTTGCAAGTATGTTGTTTTGATGCTAGCAGGTTTCAATCACTAGATGCATTATTAGTGCAGAAAGAATACTCAAAGGCCAAGTTGCATTAGCATTTCTCTTAATTTATGGATGCTTGCACCTATAGAAGCTAACTACACAGACAACGTAGACTCGTTCTTATCTTTTCACTGGCCTTGCCTAGGTGCAAATGCGTTGCACTGATTAGGAAGGACAGCAAATAGGCTGAAGTCCATATTTTACTTGTTCTGTCCCTTTAATCAGTTGCATGTGAGAAACAAGACAATAGCTTAAACACAATTAAATGAACATTACTTTTCTTAAAAGTATGATTATATGAGAACATTAGAAACTGAACCGCAAGAAATAAAATTGTGAAATGAAAATAATAGTATAAAATACCTGAGGGATGCACCCAAGCTCAAGAAGAAGTGGACCAAGGATGAACCCGCCACCAGATCCAAGAAGACCACCAACAGTGCCACCAAGCAAACCACACAAGGCACAGAAGATGAGCTGTGCAGGTGACCACTCAATAGAGGCCTCACAGACACACTCCGAGTTCCCATTCAAGCGCCGAGCACGGCTCTCTCTGCACAGCTGTACGGCCTCCCACAGGAATACACTAAATGCAACCGGGACCTGAGTCGATAAACAGACTGGTTAGATACATTTCATAATCAGCAAGCTAAGGAAAAGTGTAGGCATGGTGAAGTTTTGAGGTGCTCAAATATGGGCAGCTGGAAGGCCCATACGTGTATGGCAAACTAGTTATTTGCATGTTACAAAAAGACATAGATCCATGGCAATAATCTATCTTGTCAAATTTTTTTGAAAACTTTTCATAACTATTTAGATGACATGCAATTTGTAAGTGGACATCCACACGGGTGCAAAAAAGAGTTTCACAATAATATCTGATCAAATAGAAACAAAGCAAGAACTCAAGATTACTGTGACAATTTAAGAGATGACAACCAGCAGAATTTAATTTTAGTAAGTAGACTGTAAAAGACAGCAGTGCAGATCAAGTGTCAGGAGGCAAAATGATATCTCACCTGAAGAATGTTGATCACCCAGTAGAAAGTGCTGCATGATTGCGAGTTATTCTGCAGGGGAACAATTAGGGAAGTTTTATTCACAACTTTCAGACCAAAAAAGAAGGGCATCAAAGGTCCTATGTGTAAAGGCTGAATAGTCACCAAAAGACCAGGGATGGAGGGACCACGTCAGCACGCCAAGCCACAAGACAGTAATAACCACTGACAATAGACTCACACATGCACACATGTGGGCAAGAATTATTGAAAGTCATTTGTTATTTACTCAATGTGCAATTGGCATTGCTTGTGCTTACAGGGGAAACGATATGCCAAATGATGTTGAGATGTCAGACTGTATTATGTGGAAGGGCATTTTGAAATAGAAGAGATTAAAAGTGCAGAACTATCTTCGGTTGAAAGTAAAATTAGGGATGAAACGTGCAAAACTTTTTGTATGGTACTGGGATATAAAGGAGGATACCTTGAGAATTTGCAGCACCAAGAAAGATGACCAGACAGCCATGAGGACTAGTATATTCTTCAACTTCAAATTAAACAAGAAAGTCTCCTGGAATTAAAAAGAAGCATCAGTGAGCATAACATATAGGACAAACTGTACTTTGTTATTTTAATTGCTTTCTTGTTCATAGCATCTACCAATGTGGCCTAAACCAATCACAGCACATATGAATCATTGGGCATACTTAATTAGTGTTCCTAATACAATCATGATATTGCTCCAAAGGTGGTCAAACAGTTCATGCATACTATATGATCAGGCCATATGCAGTTAGCAGCTATTGTTTAGTACTAGGAGTATATCCTAAATTGTACTGGTAGCCTGGTAGTAGATACTTGTGGCTTACCAAGGCAGACTTCTCCTTGGGCTGAGGCTTGGACAGGAGCGGCTCTTCATAACTCGGGTCAATAACCACTGTAGAAATTGGATACTAACATGTTAGAAAAACACTAGTATAAAAATGACTCTCAGACTGTACAAGTTGCTTTGAGCTCTTCGTACCATCTGTTGCAGCACAGGCAGACTTGGATTTCTCTTCTCGCTCTCGCGTCTCCATCTGCAATAACTCCCCCAAGAACAAAAGGTATTATCAGGACACAGTAATTAGACAGCCAACCAACAAGGCAGATGTGATGAGAACCAACCAGGATCCTCGTCTCATCCCTCCACATGAGAATTCCCTTGTAAAATGACCGCGAGGAAGTCCCTGCAAGCCGATCAAGCACACATCCATCTCAGTGATCTCTCACAGGGCACACAAAAGACAGCACAAAAAACGACAGGTCGTGCTTAATAAACTAGCAACACATTTGGTCGTATGCAAGCGGACGGCGACACAGACCTATGAACAGGATTATGATGAGGATGGTGATGAGCCAGTAGGGGAAGATGACGCTGAGCTCGACGCCGATGGTGATGCCGAGCAAGAGCATAGGCTGGAACAGCAGCGCGAGCTTGTAGTCGATCACCGGCGCCTCCTTGGTCGGATGCGACACCTGCAGGTTGTACCACACCGACGACGCCGACGCCCCCATGATCATGCCTGCGCCCGAACCAAAACCAAACCTCAGCAATTCGATCCCTCTATCTCTGATGGATGCATCGGCCGCCTGTCAGACAAAGAGAGCGGCTTACACTTGGAGAGCGCGGCGGCGGACTTGGTGTCGAATCCGACGACGAGGTTGAGCATCGGCACGAAAATCCCCCCACCGCCAACGCCACCAACGGTGCCGAATGCCGAGCCGAGGAACCCTACGATGGTGGCCACAACAACCCGCCAGTTGAACGCGAGGTCCTGCACACCAACACCCATCCCATCCACGAGATCAGCACAACCCAAAAATCAAACAGCAGCATCACGCGCACGAGAAAAAGAAAATCAGAGGAGAAGCTAAATGATTACAGGCCAGACGCGCGCCGAGCGCGAGGAGAGGCGGAGGCCGCCGCCGCCGCCATTGGCGAACCCATCACCGGAATCCGGCTCGGCGGCGGAGATCACGAAGCAGGCGAGCACCCCGGCGCAGGCCGCGCCCGCCGCCACGTAGGCGAGGAACCCCCGCGTGCTGCTCCTGTTCACGCCGCCATACAAACCCGCGGCCTCCGCCATGCCACCAAACACCACAGCAACACACACACTCTCTATCTAGTCTCTACTACCACACGACCTTGCGGCGACGGCGGCGGAAAATGCGGAGGAAGAGGAAGAGGAGGAGAATTGGAGGAAGGGTGGACGAAATGGCGTGAGCCCTCGTCGGGGTCGGGGTTATATAGACGGAGGTGGGGATGGAAAAGGAAGGGGAGAGGAATCGAGGGGATGCGGATGAGATCGGCGTGGAGGGGGATTGAGGGAGGGAGGAGAGGGAAGGGGAGGGAATCGAGGAAGGCGTATTCGGTTCGGAATCGCCTTCCTTCTCCGCCGTGGCTGCTTGGTTGGCTGGCCGTGACACTTCCACAGCGGTACAGTACATAACAACGTGCTCGAAAATACTACTACCCCCCCACTGGACTGGTTTGGTTTGGTCTGGGCTCGAGTCAATCTCTCTTCAGACTTGGCAGGTCCAGCTGGCTGATTACAAATAGAAATCTGGTGATTATCACTTAGGGATGGCATATACTCCTCCATTTTGTCATAAGTATTTGACGTCTAAAATAATATTTGATCAAATCTTCCAGGACAATGTATCTAGTGGAAACCAACCTCTCGTGTAAACTATGAAAACTTCAATTTGAGCCACACGATGTTGATCCAAGGGTGCGCTCAGGAAAGGTGGAAGGGACGATTTGCAAAACTGCATCTGTAAATCACCCCTCCACCTCTTTTGAGTTTTGCAAATCACCCCTCCCGCCTCTTCTCAGTGCACCCTTGGATCAACATCTTGTGGCTTAAATTGAAGTTTTCATAGTTTGCATGGGAGGTTGATTTCCACCTGATACGTTGCCATCTTCAAGATCATGGCCATTGGTTTTATATTGATGTTGTGACGGACATTTCAATGCAAGTTAATGTAGAAATTTCTCTCTTTTTAGGAAACTAAGTATTTTTATAGATTATTAATGGTCAAAAATTTAAAGTTTGATAGAATATTTTCATGAATGTTTGACAGGAGAGAATATATAAGCAAATTGAGGGAGTAATTAATTACTATTGGATGGAATGTCTGGAGGGAATCCTAGCTTGGGAGACATCCCCATGTGCAATTTTCTGTATCTTCGTGTTGTGTGGGTAATGGCTTGGTGAAGTTACTGAAGAAAAAAGTCGTATTCGAAATCAAGAGTACTTTAAAATCAAAGGAAAAACATGGACCGTTTGGATGGTAGCACTTCAAAGGTGAAAAACACACGACAAAACAAAACAACAAAGTGATGCAAACAGGCGTTTTGGAATGCCATCAGATGCATGGAGCACGAGGAAATCGGAGGAAAAGGAGTCTCTCAAAGAGGGGGAATACTTCGCAAATAGTCTTTTCATCTCACCCTATTTATCCGAAAGGGTGCTATAGAAATTTTAGGATCCACTATTGCATAAATTTGCTCAAGAAATCATCGACATCAAAGAGAACCACATAAAAGCAATGGAGTATTGGCACAAACACGAGAAATTGTGGTTGGTGGGAGGGAAGCTGCCACATGGCCGACCTATGTGACAAGTGCTCAAAATCTTCTTCACTTGTACTATTAAAAATATAATCTTTCTGTCAACAAAATACTACTATATATGAACCATTTCTAGTGGTGTGCTTATCAGGATAAAAAATCCCATAGGGAGGATTAGTCCTTGTTTTGGTACCGGACTACCAGTTGGTGTACTCTTCTCGTGCAAAATACTCATAGTCAAGATCATTTAAATATGATTGTGTCAATCCTCAAATATGGTCCAGGCGTAGATCCGCTCAAATATTATGAAATGAACCTACTTGTACATGTGAATAAGCTACAGCAGACTACGGATCCGGATCCCCTAGAGTTGGCTTCAACTCCACCCGATGGATTTGGGTCAATCTTAACCATTATTTCTTTTCTACGGCGAAGATCAATCCAACACACACGATCTTTTCTTAGTTTATTCTTTCGTCTCCTAATCTTGCCTTCATTAAGCCAATCAACACAAGACAACAAATCACCGTATGCCAATATTTTCATTCACAAGGCCATTGCCTATGTCTACCATTTAGAACGCTAATCAACACGGACGAAAGAACGCTGATCAACGCGACGAAAAAGTAATCTTTTGTGTTGGCCTATTATTTTGGAGAAGATGATTACACTGGAAAGAGAACGGTTAAAAAAAACACCTTCTGTTAAAATCTACAGCAATTAAGGAAGTTAACTATGATCTTAACCGTACAAATAAAACTACGGTGAAGATTGGCCCAAATCTACCTGGTAGAGTTGAAACCAACTCCAGGGGTCTGAACCTACTACGAACCATTGGTGGCTGGTGAGAAATCACATTGACCCATGCATGTTATCAAAACGATTGTCGTCTACGGAACACTAACCTTGATTAATTACACTTTACTGACAAATAATGTGCGTCGTGTCTAGCTAGCCACTAATTACTTATTAGCTGGCCAATGTCTGTACTCTTTACCCCATCAGATAGTAAAGAATAACCATATGCGTGACCCATGCATGAACGCTACTGTGATCATATACTATTTGAGTAGGCGTGTGCTTAATTTGTCACTTTGTTCTTAATTTTATCTTCCCAATCGTATCAAGGGTAAATGGTTTTAATTAACTAGAGGCTATTGTTTTACAGGGTTTTTGTTTTTTAAGGTCGATCGCAATTATTCTGCTTTAGTTTTGCAAAGATGCTTAGGGTGCAGGGTTCACATGATGAAACAATGTAGACAATCCGTTAACCAAGAAAAGTAGCGTATACAAACAGCGGAGCAGGTTGAAGTGGTTAGTTCATTTACCACATTTGGATAGATAAGAAATTATTAGTATATAAAGCAGCATATAAATCGATGCTATACAAAAAGACTCGGTCTTATACTAGATGCAAAGCTAAGCTCCTTTTTGTGGGGATGAATTCTGAACTTTGCACTAAAAGTTAAAGGTAGTATTTTAAAGGTTCCTACTTTAAAACCGTTCTATATCCTTGCTTTCATTCAAAGCTTATTTTAAAACAAAAGGTGAACTGTTTCTTGTTATAACTTGTAGATCTAAACCGATTTTCCCCTGAAAAAAAATAAAGTTTTTAACCCAGTTCAACCCTCTAATCTCAAAAGTTGTACATGGAGAAAAATAAATTATGATCGGGTAACCAGAGACAGGTGAGTGGCAGGAACAGAAGTCATATATATAAGCAATCTGTCACAAAATAAAGACTGTATCGTTTTAAAAATCAAGGTTAACAAGAAAAAATAATTGTGATTATATCTGATTAAATGTTAGGTCGGGCCAGGCCAGGAGTAAAAAACACAGCCTAAAAAGTTTGAGCGGTGCCCGACATCCGACCAAAACTGAAAGCCGGAACCCCGGGCTTTTTAGTATTTTCATGCCTTTTTGAGTTTTTTGGTCCACAAATCTTAGCCTCGAGTCTGGCCTGGCCTAATGCATGGTCGTCCCGGGTCAGGCCATTTGGGCCAGACCCTATTTAAACAGGCTTACTTATTATTAGTTGAGATGTGTAGGTAGATAGAGAAGTTAAATTGGGATGACTGCGATTGATTGATATGGGGTATGTATAAAGACGACTATGTTATAAGAGAAATTTAAATGTCAAATGTAGCTTTGTTTTAGCTGGATGAAGAATGTATATCCTAATGAACACGCTGCATGCATGAACGCTACCGACCTCAACCGCACAAAAGCAGCTATATATATATATATATATATATCACCTTGTAGGCCACCACTCTATCATGTCGCTTTTTAAAACAAATCGATAGAACCAGCCAAAAAAAGAAAAAAAAAAGTTTGTATCGATCTCATATGACGACAACGCTGTTTACAATGTGAACAAAAATGCAGTCTTTCCGGCAAAAAATATTTGCAGTCAATTAGCATGCATGATCAATCGATAATCGAAAGGCTGGCCACGTACGACAAAATGATTGGAGCGGTGAAACGCCCGGCGATCCTTTTACTACTACGTACTTTAATAATCTGTATGTTCCCAACCTAATGGTCGGTGCTTCAAAGTTTCTCACACAAAAGAAAGGCAAAATTTGCTACAGTGTATTAAAAGTTTGTGTCCTTTGCTATAGGACACTCTAAAAATGCAAACACATCTTTGCTACGAGACACTGCAAAAAGATGATAATTTGCCGATGGACGCCGTATGTTATATTATATCATTTTTTATTAGTTTGGAGAGAGAATAATGTGCAAATGACTATTTTGACCTTGTCTTTTTTTTACTATGTATTGACTGATTTTACGAAAGTGCGCTAAAAAGTTCAGCCTTCCCCAACCCAACCAAAATATATATAATTTCAAAAAAAAGCGATTCAAAATTCACCACAAAATAAAAAATTCTTGAAAAAAGTTATTCAAAATTCACCACAAAATCTATCCAAAAAAATAATTAATTCACTCTTAAGTCATGCTCAATTTTGAAGAAACCAACCACATTTTATGAAAACATTCTAGGAGCAAAATGGTTACTCCAATTCTTATTCTCTCTCCAAACTAATAAAAAATGATATAATGTAGTCTATAGTGTCAATGGCAAATTACAATATTTTTGAAGTGTCTCATAGCAAAGACTCGTTTTTAGAGTTTTCTACAATAAAAAGCGTAAACTTTCGATGCCCTATAGCAAAATTTTGCATAAAAGAAAATAGAAGTTCGATGCTTTAAACGAAGATAAATAACGCGTTCCTTGTCAAACGGCTACTACCTCCTAGCGTAATACTAGTTCTTTTTCCCCTGAATACTACCGGTGGTAATAAAAGGTCAGTGCCAATTTGCAAAAGACAACACATCGTCCTCTCCTAACGTTAGTAACGTGCTGGGAATGATATACTGCTATTCAGATGCGACCAAAATTGCAGAAAAAAAGAATACTATCAAACTGTTGGCTAATTGGCTAGCTAGTACAACGTACTTACGGCCAAAGTGACCCACTAATACAGACCATTATCAATCCTCCCGGCAAACATTATCTATCTGTTTATAGGCCAAGACGCCTCCATATCAGCTCACATATATATTAGCTTAGCACGGCTGAAAACGCAAGCTCTCGTTTCGTGAACCACAAGGTGAGATGATGATGCCAACAACGATCGTAAAAAAAGCATTGGGTCGTTGTAAATTGCAACGGATTCTGTGGAGGTGCAGCTAGTCAATGGGATGTCGCATTCAGGCTAGTTGAGTTTCTTTTCCAATCATTCATCGATTAGAGAAATACGAGTTCATATATATTTGCATAGCGATCACTGGTGATCAATATGGGAGGATCAGAGAGATGACATTCGCTTTGACATCTCCATACCAAGCTGGCTGGCTTGGCATGGATTGCTGGAGAGCCAAGCAACCAGTGATCGATCTGGCGAAGCTAACATGTGTGACACCGGCCGGAAGCCAAGAGGCCCGGAGCTAGCTAAGCTAAACCCCCCGTCGCTTTCGTCCAAGTGTCCACGTCCCCTCGCCGGAGTGAACGGCCGGCCAGGTGCCACATCGCTGGCTCCGGCGCGATCTCACCATCGTGCGCGACGGGCCGCACATCTCGCTTCCGATCGATTTTCGCCGGCCTAATATACAATGTATAGATTTGCGTGGTAGAGTACGGAAGGAATCTTGATTGATTATACGCTGTATGGTGTCGTAAATCCGTCGCCATTGTTGGATTGATTGGGGGAGAGCTAGCGACCAAGCTCGGCCAATCGTGTAGCGTCAGCTGTCAAGTGGATCCATCGAGTTAGCATTTTAATTTATTTTTTAAACTTGATAGAAGTCGCATTGTACGTACGCTTTTCATGCTTGATCAGTATTTCTCTGTTTGGTGATGTGCATAGACGGGGAATTAGTTTTTGCGTGTTTAGAGTCAAAATGCCGTAATCACATATCGCTCTCAAATCTCGATCGATCGATCGATCTGCATGTGGTGGATTAATTACTCTGAGAGCCAGCTGTACGTACGTTGCTAATGTTACGAACAGGTCTACAGGGCTGGGACACGACGTGATTAAGGCAACAGTACATGCCCCTTTCTAAATAACACCAATTAACATCAGTTTAATAAAAAAGAAAAAGAAAAGAAGAATAAATAACAACGTGCACGCCAATAGGATAGGATCAAGCTAGTACATGTACATGCATGTGTCAATTGTCATGTGTGTCTTTGCACGGCAAGGGAGAGGGTCGATCAGGCAGAGGGCGGCCTTACCACCAGCAGCAGGAAGGAAGAGGAGGAGCAGGCAGATGCCGCGACCGCCCGCCGCCACCGCCGCCATGGCGCCATGTGCTTCCCCATCATGCGTGTATCCCTCGTCTTCACCCGTCCGGTGCCTGCGGGCGCGGCACGCACGAGAGGAGAGATCGAATCGATCGGCATGCGCGCGCGCAGCTGTGGCATATCGATCGCGTCGCATGCACCGCCCGCACGGTCGCCCGTCGCCGACTTCGCGTCCTGGTAGGTCGATCTCTTGTGCGCGCGCGCGGTCGGCACGATGGGATTACCGTTTTTTCGCTCGCGCACGCGGTGGCTGGCGCCCGGGGGCGGGGGGACCCGCGCCTGCCGTGTGTCGCGCGCGCCGTACGCGCGTAACAACTGGAGGTGGGTCAGGTGGGGGCGAGACTGATCGATCGATCACCATGTGTCGTTTGTCACGTTGGCGAGAGCGATGGGATGTGTATGATCGAGTGTGAGTACGTACGTAATTGCGTCTTAGTGTCAGCCTGTCAGGCAGGGGCCGGCATGCCGGGAGCTCGTTGGGGCCCCGGCCGTAGGACGCTAAGATCGCCACGTCTAGTACGAACGTGTACCGGACCTGAATGATGCGTGTGTAGTACTAGGAGTACTACATAATGACATGTCATGTACAGAATACTATGGTAATGTGCCACGGAGTACTACATACGTGTCCGCCAGCCCTAGTGCTGCTGATTTGGCTTGACTTGGGGTTTCTCCGTGCGTATGACCTAACTGTGGTCTGTTTGGTATAGCCTTAACTCTACGATTTCTTTCTGTGGATGGAACTATAGCTGCGTTTATAAAAATTACACTAATGTAGTCATGTTCCTTCAACTCCTTAAATCCACTCCACCTATGGACAAGGAGCCGTACGAAACAGACTCTTGCCATCGATCACCTCCGAACTTCTAGTATAGTTCATTTGTCCTGTCGAATATGCGTTCAACTCCCAGAATGTCGCCATAATTTCTCGTCTCATTTAGTCTTTCCCCAATATTCCAAAGGTTTTCTCCATCACTCCGTCGCCATCGCAGAGGCAGGCACACCGCACACACCGAAAGGGCGAAGACTAGAGGCAAACTGCTGATCAATTATCGATCGTTTACTATCGTTGGACCATATATAAGACTCCATATATACACACAAGGATATATACAGATCCAAACCAAAACCAACCGATGAAGATCTTTTCATGGGACTCATCACTTGCCTGACAAACCGCAGCCACATGCCCACATGTACATGCATAACACCTGGTTAACTATTTGCTCCACTTCGCTGTCCAGTATCCATCCATCGATCAGCACAGTATCCAGCTCCCTTCAACTACACGTCAGACCTGACGTCACTCATAAATAAAAACACAATTAATTATCAAGATATATACTACTACACATTAGTTAGTACTATTCGATGGAGCAAATCGATCGACCCGGCCGGAAATAATGATTGCGAGATGTACGAGCCGCCCGGCCTGTCGACGTAGACTTGTGATCAACCATCGTACACACGCAGGCTGGACCACTCGATCACTCGTTCGATCGATCTCAGATTCTCAGTTTGTGTGGATGAATGGTCCAGTGCTGCAGAGGGCGGCTTGATCGATCAGTCTTGGATTATTTGGATCTAGAATGATTCCAGATATATGTATTTTGATGCTGACGATGGACAATATCATAGTATCATGTGCGCAGTACAAGCTAGCGCATGTCGCACGGTCTGGGATAGCTAAGCTATCTAGGGGCGGGACTGTAGCGGCGACGGTATGCATATGTGCATGATGCAACTGATGCATTTGCACATGGCCTCTCGTGCAAACGATCGATCGATCGATTTTTCGGTGGCAATGTAGGTACACCCGGGTGATACGGCGCACGTACTGGCCGTGCTGAGTTGTGCAGTTTGTTTGGTTAGACTCTAGTCAATCATGTTGCCTAGTCAATCCGGTTTTTTTTTTTAAATAATGATATCCTAGTCAATTAGTGAATATATACTTAGTTTTAGTCGACCGATTAGCAGACGACGAAATTTCTCTCATTCTTTTGATGTACTGTATCTCCTCTGCTCACTTCAAACTTGTAAAGTGCAAATACTATCAGATGGTGTCAGTGATATGGGTCCGGGGTATATCTATCGAGAATATGATATATGATGGGGGAAATATACTTGTGCAACCGACATACAACAGGAAAATACTTTGGATTACTCAATGGGGTCCGGGCCACGGGCGGCCACGTGGCCACCCCGAGGGGGTTTGGCTCGGGGGCTGCCCGGAGGCCATCGTTCCCCCAGATGAAGAGGTTCGGGAGCACCCGGACCCCAGCTCCATCAACCCGCACCTTTCCCACGAGAGGGGTGAGTCCAACGGCCAACTATCGTATTTAATACGATTAGAGGGGTCTGGCGCTTGCCCCCTCGCATTTACTGCGATGTGAGGTGCGGGTGACAGGCCCTCATCATCACCCCTTTCACCTGTTTCGAGGGAAAGAGAGGATAAAGTCTTCAGCCTGTGACCGTGAACTGACTGCGCGGTCATAGACGCACGCCTCTCGCCACGCTCAGTCACCGTCGCATTTAATGCGTTGGACGGCTGCGTGGGAGAGGGGCAGTGGGAGTTCGGTGTATGGCGTCACCCTGGCCCAGTTGGTGGCCCGCTGACAAGTAGGCCCCACTGTAGGTTAGGTAGGTTGACCATACACCTCGTCAGCAGCATGGTGGCCACGCTGCCCATTTCCTTCACCAACTATCGTACGTGGAGACATGGGCAGAAGAGCGGCATGACCCCTGACAGGACAGAGCAAGAGCCGTTCCATGGCATGAGCCTAAGGGTAGGAAATCAATGACTAATGTGGTGTCTCCTTGCACTATAAAAGGAGACCCAAGTCCATCGTATAAGAGGTTCGCCCCCAGAAATCATAAGCCTGACTTCATAACCCTAGCACGCCTCAGTCATCAGCTCGAGCCTCCTCCACAAGAAAGCACTCCATCCAAGTAGAAGAAAAAGAGATTAGGAGAAGAGTCAGATAATACTTTGATTGTGGCACAGAAAAATCATCGTACCAAATCTTGTAATCTTCCATCTACCATATCAACAACAAGAACAGGAGTAGGGTATTACGCTTTCCAGCGGCCCAAACCTATATAAACCCTGGTGCCATGTGCTTTTAGTTCGTTTTTCCTCCTGCCCACCTTCTTCTTCCCCTTAGCTCAGACCTTGGTACATCGCACCCCTGTGCCGAACCAAAAAGGGGTCCCCGGATCCCTGCGTGTCGAGCACACGCATCGACAGATGGATATCCCTTTGTCTCAAAATAGTATTACCTCCGAGTTTTTTATTTGACATCGGTTAACTCAAATTTGAGATCCGCTTCGGTGCTCTCTACTGGCAGTATAAAATAATATTGATCGTTGGATCTACGTACTAACTACTTATATTGTCAAATATTTTGGGACAATGGAAATTTTGAGGGTACGATCGTCCAAGAGAAAAAAAATGTGAAGGGGTAAATGGCATGGGAGCGATGGAATGGGGGGCGTTGGAGCGATGGCGTGGGAGCCGTCAGTGCGCAGGAGTCAATTAGGATGGCTGCTTCCATCGCTCAGGAAGCCAATAGTGTTATCCCTATTGAATTATTAGTAAATAACTAATATGTCATATTAAACGAATGGTTGGAATCATTTCTACTGGAAGTATAATACTGTCAGTAGAGATCGTCGGAGCGTTACTCCTCAAATTTAAATTAACCGGCGTTATTTAAGTACGGAGGGAGTATATAGCGAAGATCTTATATTTACCACGTTTGCTTGGGGCTCGCACATATGCAGACGCAGACACGTGCTGCTATTAGTGCTCTTTGATTTTCTCAACGTCTTTTATTTTGTGGCTTTCATGTCTAAGCCTTTGTGTCAAATTTTTTGTGAACTATGTAATAAATGGCTGTAGCTTCTTTTAAGTTAAGGCCGGTTAATCTATTATTAAAAAAAAAAGCAGCAGGGGCGTTTCGTTAGTAGTGCTAGCTGCCAGGGAAACTGGTGGTACCACCACCGTGGTAGCATGGCGGAGCACGCGCGAGCCCACCTTCCAACGTGGTAGCTGCTTCCCACCAAAATTTGGGGAGGATGCACGTTGGTGGTAGATGCCCACCGGTGCACACCGCCCGCGCGCGTCACCACGTGAGCACGGGGCCGCACGGCCGGGACCCCCTCGCGACGTGAGTGAGATACATCAGGATTCAGGACACACCACGCATCTGGTGATCTGGAGCTTTAGCCGCTGTACACGACACGGGAAAAAGCGAAAAAGAGCAATAGAAAAGCGCATCATGCAATCATAGGGCTATGGTTCCGGAAGAGACATGTTCGTATGTCAGCAGCAGAAAGTAAATCTTCTATCCACAAATATATAACTTATATGGTTCATTTCCACCATTCCATTTCGATGAAGCCGTGGTATCACTCGGCCCAACACGGATAAAAGGCTCAAATTCAAATGGCTCAGCCCATCACTGGCTTCATTGCACTATACTACTCCTCTACTCCCAGTGCAGTAGTCTTGATTTGTTTTGTTTGTAGGAAAAAGTATACTCTGACTCCATCTACCATGGACCGAGTATGAATGATGGTCCTGTTTTGATCATTTGGGCTAATAATTAGTTCTCTGGAATTTTGATATTTTGAAATATTAAACATAGATTATTTACAAAACCAATTCCATAACCCCTGAGCTAATTTACGAGACGAATCTAACGAGTATATTAATCCATGATTGGAAAATAATTACTTAGCATTACTATAACAAATCATGGATTAATACACATCATTAGATTCGTCTTGCAAATTAGCCTAGGAATCGTGGGATGGATTTTATCAGTAATCTACGTTTACTACTACTAAATAACAAGATTTCGGAGGGCTAATTAAGATCCAAACAGGGCCCATGCCCTCCAACCGCAAAACCGGGTATATGACATCCCTCAATTGCTTAAACATGTGCAAATCAACTACCACAACAATATTGTGGGTGGTTTCGTCCGACGTGGCGGATTGACCTCGGTCAAAAGGCCGAGTCAGCTCCCTCACGGCCCACGAGGCCCAAGTGAGGCAGACGACTGCTTTCGGTCGTCTCCTTCCTCCTACCGCCGCACGTTTGCCGCCTGGGGAAGAAACCCTAGCCACGCCGCTGCCATTCCTGGCCTCCCCATTGCCTACCTTCCAAAATTGATAGAGGGGAAATATTTCCCTTGATCCCGCGATCCTGTTTTTCCGCTTCCCAATTTGAATCGTGCCCGATATCGCCGGAAAACCACGTCTGCTTTCCAAATCGGCCGGCCACCTTCCCATCCTCCTCCGGCCGGCGATTTCTCCTCCCTCTCTCGACTTCTACGCCTATAAAAGGATGGTAAAGCTCCCCCTCATCTTCCTTTGCGTCGTCCACACCTCCACCAACCTCGCTGTCGCCCCGAACCGCATCCCCGCGAGCTCCTCTCTCTTTTCCTCGCCGACGCGCTTCCAGCCGCCTCTCCTGTGCCACTGGAGCGTCGCCGCCCTCGGCTTCGTCTCGCCGAGCCACACCCTGGCATCCCCTCTCCTCGTCGCCCGAAGACCCCAAGAACATCGCCATCGACGTCGACCTGAGAAGACCCGGTGCCGATCTGCCTCTAGCTGCCACCACCTCCGCGTTCGTTCACCGCCCAACGCCGCCTCGTCCTTTATCGGCTCCGTCTCGTCCTCCTACACTCCGGTCGCCGTCATCGTGTGCGGCTCGGCTTGTTGACGGGTCAATCCGTCACGTCACGAAACCACCCACAATACTGTTATGGTAGTTGATTTACACCGGTTTAAACAATTAAGGGATGGGATATATCCGATTTTTTCCTTGTTTGTATGTGACTTGGGAGTACTACTAGTACTCTACTCCGTAGTGCAGTACTAGTACTAGTACCAGTATACGTACGGTGTACCACTGTCTGCTGTGCTCTGCTCGTCTCTTGAAAAGGCGAACAGTATGCTTGTCAATTGTCATTTCGGAAGGGATCCTCTCATCATCATCATGGTTGTTGTTTTCGAATACGGCCGTTAAATTTCACTAGTTCCATCGCATAAATGCAAACTTTGTGAGGTGAAGTTGGAGACAGATGCATCAATGCTGATGAAGGCGTTACTGTCCGGAGGTTGCGGTCAATTCCGGCCGGGCAGTTTTGCAGTACTGCTTTGGCTACAGTAGTGATCATCTCTGCTTTCTCTAAACGGGGTATTTCTATGGCTACGTTTTTAGGCTCTTCGGAGGATACATATAACATGTGCCCCTTCCTAGTATTTCATACATATTTTACATTTGTGCACATGAATTAAGATTAACAAGTGTGATTTAGGGAGTCCCATGAAGATGACAAAAATATCATGGGCTTTTTTTTACAGCCGGGAATGCCCTCACTTGAGCAAGTATTCAATGGGGCTTCGGCACTGTCGTTTTCTTGCACCCAGGGAGGTAGGCAAAGATTGATCTGCATGTGATAGGATCCGAGTTGAATGCCGCGGCCATTGCTGAATCGAGTACCTGATGAGTTATCGTGCACGCATTCTAAGCATGCATGCACATCAGTATATATCACTACTGCTACCAACCTTGGTGCTAAAATTCAGTACTACGTACATGCATAGTGGCAAGGTAATAGCTGAATTTGTGCAAACTGAGACGGTGTATTTCTGGGAACTGTACGTTATACTAGCCTTGAAGGTGAGACAAAACCTTTTGAAAGAACTTGTACCGTGCAATCGTGTTTGCCTAGTACGCAGGTAGTAGTAGTAGGAGTTTACTGTGCAATGCAACAAGTCATCTTTTTTCACCGAGTTTTCAGAAACGAATCCAGAAAGGACATGATCCCCTGAAAGTGTATCAAATGCTTCTACGGCCGCAAATAGTTCAAAAGAAAAGACGCGCTGGCAATGATGAGCATACTTCCAAGTCTACGAAAGTTTATTGTCAAAAAAAAAGTCTACAAAAGTTTTTCTTGTCTTTACATTCGGAATGCATGGCAAGCAGCATTTTAGAAACTGGAATGAAGTCATGAACAATACAATTGAAGATGTTAATGATGTAAACTCGCTTAATAAAAGACGAGAGACGACGGAGTAACAAACATCAAACACAGAAACAAAGACCAATCTAACAAGTAGTACTCCTTAGTCATGGCTATGCTTTCCCTGTCTTTCAGACTAGTCATGGGCTCATGGCTGCACCTTGGTAATATTGATTAGAACAAGCCCCATTTTAACGATTTAAAAAACTTAATTAGCATATGTGGGTTGGGCATTTTTGATCTATTCAGCTCTTGATGGGCACACCAAATAATTACACCTCAGGCTTGTAGTACAAAATACTGAAATAGTATTAGCCTACTAGTAGCTCTTTTGGATTCAGAATGCAACATCTCCAAATCAGTACTATATCTGATGGATTCATCACCTAATTGGCCAAAACAAGTATCAGAATTTCAGAACTTTTCACCATCTCACAGCAATCTCACGGATCCAACGCCCTCCTATCTGCGCACCGGCACCTCCAGTTCAATGGCTTGTAGTTGGTGGAGCTCTCGTCGTCGGCGACCCTGTCACTGACGGCTCTGAAGAAGAAGCGGCCGGCCGCCGCCGCCGCCGATCTGTCCTCCTCCCGCGGCGCCACGGGCACCTGCACCGCCTCGCACCGGCCGCACGGCGCGCACTTGCCCTCGCACCGCGGCGGCCGCGACCCGATCAGCGCCTCCGACATCGCCGCCCACCCCTTCTCCACCTGCATCGATCGTTGCGTACACAAAATTGTTCTTCAAGTGTTCATAGTGCCCAAGAAAAGAGTTTTTTTTTTTTGTCAATAGAAAGAGACCAAAGCTTCAATTTTTATTACCTCTGGAGGAGGCTCGTTGATCTTCTGATGATGCAGCATTCTACCTGAAACGTAATATGAAGGCTGCATCAGAAATTCAGAATTCAGAGAGAGGAAAGCTTGCTTAGGTAGGTTCAGGCTTCAGCTCAGGTGTGCAAAAAAGATTTCAATTTTATCGTACCTTCGGTGGGGTGCAGCAGGCCATGAGAGGATAGCACGAGGAGGAGGAGGAGCAGTGATGAGGAGTAAAGAAGCAGGAGTTCCATGACGAGAGAGCTCGAGCTCTATCGATGACGACTGAATGTTGCTAATCGATGGAATGAGTTGGGGAAACAGTAGAGGATGCTATTGATTCTTATATCAGCAGCAGATTCAGAGGTCGCATTGCCAACATGCTCACTGTTCACATGTGCAGATGGGTTTCTTGCAGCTGTGGTGCTTGAAGTTAATGTGAGCAAGAGAGAAACACTGCAATGCCAATGCAAATGTGTGTGAGAGAAGAGGAGGAGGCTGTCTACAGTGGTGCTACGGATCAGGTCATTGAATGCATCTGAGTTCTGAAGCCAAAGGCTTTGGCAGCAGTGAGATCAGACAGAGGAGGGCACAAAAGTTGGGAGGAGAGAGATACAGCAGCAGCAGGACACAAGGGCTGGGTGCAGAGGCAATGCAAAAATGACACAAAGCAATGCTGCAAAAATGACACAAAGCCATGCACCCACCATGCATTGCATGTTTGCATGCTCAGCAGGGGCACAGATTAATGAGGTCCTGGAACCACTATTCAGTGTTTTTAAAAAGGTGAAATTATTTGGTGCACACTGTGAAGCTTGAGAGAAAGAGAGCTGGGTTGATGCAACAAGAGCAAAGCACTTGCATGGAAGTGGCCTTGATGCCAAAATAGAGGGGGCCCAGGCGTCCAGCACTGTGGCCCTTGCAGATTCTTCCTTGCAAGAAGGAATCAGAAATAGGGTCCCAAGAATTCAAGAGGCAACTGAATAATGATGAAGAAAGCAGTTATTAATAAATTAGCTGCTGATTAGTGTCCTTGGCTTGAATAATCCGGCAGATGGCGAAAGACAGTTCTGGTTTGACGCCGAAACTTATCCCCGTAAAGTTTTTTTTAATGCAGGGTGGGAAAACATAGATATAGGAAAAACACATAGTAAATAGTATAAGCATGCATATACAGAACATATGATTTAGAAACATAGAAATTTTTGCAGGAATAGACATTCAGATGACCCATTAAAAAACACGGGAAATGAAACAAAGAGAATAGACTAGATGTTTTTGTCATCCGTTTTTTCTATGAAAGCATCATAGAAAAATTTTCTTTGTTTTTCCTACGGTGAAGTCATCCATTAAAACTGCATAAACAATATCATTTTCTATAGGAATTGAAATCCTTCATTTTTCCTATTGCAATCCTTCAAATGAGTAAGCCCTAGGTAGTACTAGTAATTGGCCATTTGAATAGTGCTTCCAAAATGTTTGGATTAGTGCTAACTTTTGCCAAATCCAACACAAACACACAAGTAACTCTACTAAAACATTGTTAGTGCCAAAGCTTACTCAAGATTTAGCACTACCAATAATTATTTACTAGAACACCAAACCAAATGAGCCCAAAGTATCTTTGCGTATTGCCCCCCTATAATTTTGTTTGATCTTAAGAGTATACTCCAATGAGTCATACTGTACACTTAACAGGTAAAAATTGGCAAACAATTTGACATGGTCATAGCTTTATATAGGCAGTCAAAGGACTGTACTGTACTTTATCACTGGTGTAAATGATCGTTGCAGAGGGCAACTGGTTAGTGGTAAAAGAGGTTTCAGGTCAATCTGGAAGCTTAGGTACAACATGCATGCACGGCAAGAAGTCAATAGCCGTAATTCTCGCTATGAGTTGTCTGTTCGAGATGCAACATACAGCAGATTATATTATTAGAGCAACAGAATGTGGTCCATTACAAGCATGTATACACTGTCACTAAGCAGTGAGCTACTGAAGCCTGGAAGAGGGGAAGAAAATTAAACCTCGAAGGCCCAAAATTTACATGACGCATACACCCAACACCCATCTGAACTACTAGGGGATATTCTACTTCTTGTGGCACAATACAAAGCTAGTAACTATCTTGAAAAACATTTCTTCACATTTTCGTGTTCAATTGAAACTAATCTCCAAATGGAAGGAAAAATTAAATTGTCTCTTCCCATCACGACCAATGCTAATAAAGAAAATGGTCGATCATGTGAAAAATCACATCAGCACCATCAGAATTGAAGAAATAGGTCTTGACCTGCAACACAACAGAAAAGAGATGATGAGTACCTCAAATTTAATTTTAGACTGGCTATTTTGTAACATTGCTTTAACCGAATGATATACGCTTTAATGACGCCTCTTTCGATTTCAGCAAAGCAGTTCTGAGTCTCAAATATAACTTAGTACTACTTGTTTTGCGTCCAACAAAATAGACAACGACACTGTAGAAGTAGCTAATTCGTGGCCTTTTGTGGTATAGCAGAATGAATAAAAGCTATCCAGCCGTGCAAACTGAATAAAACCTTAGTTTCAGAGTATATAGTGAGACACCTTCTAGTAACGGGTAGGCACCAAGCTATCCTGAATTGGAATCAAATGGAGGCCTGCTACTATTCTGGACAACCAGGATTGCATCTGTATTGGTCCGTGACAACCTACCAACTTAAATAGGAGTCTGCTGATGTATCATCATCTGGAGCGGTCTGTAGCATTTGGGAAATCGGCAGTGCAAGCAGTTGGCCAGACTTGCATTTAAGCATAGAAGAATGATGGTCATTTCTTTCCCTAGACCATAAACAAACTTCTATTTATAATATAAGTAATAATTGCTTAAAAGAAACGAGATCAATAGTTTTCAGCAAACAGATGCTAAGACAATCCAGATGTAGCCATTCAAAAGGGAGGTGTTGCCTAATGATGAGACTAATCCAGTAGAAGGTTTTGTCCAGCAATAAGAAATATGAAATAGAAGAAAAAAGGATTTACAACATACCTGAATGGTGCTATGAGCAAAAATCCTTTGTCTACTTTTCTTGAAGCTAACATCTACCCTTTCCCATGGAATTCTGTTCAGACCTTTTAGCATCACATCTGAGGTTTGATACGGAGGAATTCAGTTATGACCACCAACATAACCCACATGACGAATGAAAGAATTCATATTGATGTAACACACACAAAACAAGATCAACTGTTTCAGTTGAATGCAACAAAACAACAAATCCTACCTCAAATCCATTCTTTTTTCTTCTTTGTATTTGATGCTTTAGAAACCGTACAGTCAATTCCAAACTTTATGTATCAATATATTTAATCTTACCAAACCAGGATATATGAATTTTATACTGCTAGATTTGTCATTGAAAGTATTCGCACATACACATTATTTAATATATTCCAGTTACATCAAGTTCCAATAGAAATGGTTGAAGCTACATCTTGGGGCTCTATCTTATTCAGTGAACTGACCTCAGTTTAAAAAAAATAAAGAATTGAATCACAGAGTGCTGAATCTATTTGGAGAAATAGCCATTAAACAATAGATTTTACTGTTCCTGATGGTTTCTGAAAGAAAGTCCTTTGGCAAAAATAAATACTCCACACACTATTATGAAAGATCTGATGCTTCTGCTCTTGCTATTAAATAAAATATTGTTTATGTCAGAAAAGAAAATGCCAATATGCTAGTATCAGATAACCACTTCAAGAAAGGATGCCTCTTAATTCATGGATGAGAGCATAAAAGCTATGAATGAACACGAAAATATTCAACAGTAGAGAGATATAGGCAAACAGAGAAAAGCTTACACACCTTCCATTTCAATTGTAGTTTTTGGCTCATATATCAATGAATCTGAAAAATCAATATCCTGAGCCTTCGGTTTTTCCACATATACAACATGTGGATATCTAGCATCATTTATAAAATTTTGGTGCTGATGAAGGGAACATTCAAACATAAGAACGCTGTTACAAACCCAGTATGAGCTTATAAGAAATATAGTATTACCTTGGGGAGTTCGTGTTGATAGCGTATTGAAGATGTTCTCCAGCCAACAATAACTGAACTTGTAGTCAAGGCCATAAACTTCAGTATACATAAAATACCACTAGGTCAAACGGATCTACTACTACTTCCGTCCCAAAATATAAGCAGTTTTTGACTCGTCACAGTCTTTAATATACTACTTTGACCAATAATATTTATAAAAATACACTGTTTCAAATTAAAAGTGTTGCATATTATAATAATATGTTTAATGATGAATCTAATAGCATCGTTTTTACGCGGTCGTTCATTTTGAGTTTTTCACGGTTAATAGTCAGTTTAAAATGTTTGACTTTGACTTTCCTAGAACTTGTTATATTTTTGGACGGAGGGAGTAATGAAAAGCATTTGTCAAAGGATACAATCATTACAAATGTTTGAGTAAGCAACATGACGCCTGAAAGAACGCAAAGCTGACCTGCGCATAGAACAACTTATAAGTATGCGAAATAATCAGAATCAAATTTCCTATTGTCAAAACAAGGAGAACCATTTGTACAGCTGTTTATCCACAAAACAATTTTAAATGTCATACATAAAATGTAGATCAGCATAATCAGTAACCATTTGAAGAAGGAGTGGTGGTTTTCCATCTTCATTGTCCTTTAGGAAAAGATGTTTTCCACTTCTCCCAGCAATCCAGGATATACGATATGCCATCTTTTCCAGTTTATAGGAACCACCGAGAAGGGGTATCTGCATTTGAAAATAAAACTATGTAAAGGCGTCATTCAACATCCAGTCATTCATTGCCACACAAGCGCAACAGACCAGTCGGAGTAAATAGCCCACTACAACCATTAATCCAAAGAGTGGTAGCGATAGATGATGAGTACAATTATAAACATGATAGCAGCTCACATTGAACAATGCAGAATAAGCATAAGAATAGTTAGTAATACTGCAGCATGGAGCAATCTCATTGCCAAAACTCAGAACAAGATCTTAATCATAACATAAATACACAGAATGACCATAAACTGATTTTCCATCAAACTGATTACCATTATCGGAAAATAACTCACTTGACAAAAGGTCCTTTAATGTAATGAGTGGAAAAATCTAATTTATTCCATCATGTATACAAGACGGAAAGACAAAACTACATGACAATGATACAAAATATCAAAGGAATTGATGGCTGTTCAAGATTTTGAGCATAACCTGCTTATGTGATCTTGTTCCAAGATGTGGTGTTGCAAAAGTTATGAAGTTAATAGGTTCCAAACCAGCAATTTTGCCTCGATCAATAGGTTGGTTGCTGGAAACATCAGTGACATGCTTCTCATGCTCTTCATGAGCATCTATTTGAGTAGCATTCTCATATAGCAATGCAATAGCATATCTTGCGATTAATCCGCCCAATGAATGGGCAACAAAGGAGATCTTCCGAAGCTCTGGTCGACACTTAACAACTGAGAGCACCTTAATACAAAGAAGTAAAGGCCTAAGTCAATTAAAAGGAGCATGATGAAGAACACACTAAGGGCTTTTAATCAAGTCATTTAAAAGTGTTACTTTTTTATTTTTTTAAAAGGCAGTAAAATTATCGGTTACAGAGTGTCCAATCTAGCATTGCTTTGAATCATGCACTCCCTCTGTCCAACAATGTAAGCATTTCTCGAATAGTGTAAAGTCAAATAGTGATTAAGTAGAAAAGATCGACCACGTAAAAATGACAGTGCTAAATTTACCACTACATAAACTATTACAATATACAACTCTTTTAATTTGAAATAACTTATTTTTGTGTTTATTTGTCGTCAAAGTAGCATCTCGCAGTCAACGAATGCTTAAATTGTTGGACGGAGGGAGTAATATATTAGCCACCAACTCATCAATAGTTCAATACCTACCTCCTCTGCTAATCTTCTTCCCATCACATCGACTCCATCGAAAGTTCGAGCTGCCGCATTGCATCCACTGCCTATATAAGGAAACAAAAACAAAGTCACATTTACCATAATGAACACCAACTAAACATGTGAACTGCCTATTTCTCAGTTTATTTATTCAATTAGAAGTCCAAAAAGAGTAGAAAATATGAACTGAACTTATAGTGCTGGGCAAATTGAACTTACAGTGAACAACCACATCCTCAGGATGTTTTTTGATGAAATGTTTTGCTGCATAACGCCAATTTTCTGCACTGCACAGTTGAAAGGGTAAACCTTTTAGAAATTTGGAAAGGATGTGGCTGTGTCCTTAGAAAAGGATTAAAGAAAGTGTATCTTAGAGCTAGGCGATTTATTAATGAAAATTGTAGCTAAATTGTAGAATGAAAATTGTAGCTATATCGCATTCCTTGAATACTGAAAAACACCTTTTGTGTTTGTGGGCAAACATGACCATAAAGGCGCCACATTTTTACTAAACTAAATACTATCAGACACTGGCATTTTGGATGATAGCTAGAAGTTTATAACCTTAAAGGACATTTTTTGGGGGGTTTACATATGTACTCATGAGGGTTGCCAGCATTGCACATGGACATCATGAACCTTACAAGTAGATAGTCTTTGACACACTGTATACCTCACGGAGCATGCGCCAAGACTGGAGCCATATGCATTGCATTACCAATTTACCATGACTTATTAATTTATCATATATCTAATGTTTGTCTTACTGAATATTAGTGAGCAGAGTTTGGTGTCCCATGAACTGGGCCTATGCACCACTAGTAGGTGGCTCAAGCATTATATCAACTTATAAGAACCTTTCGTGCAGGAAAGTGTTTCCATATTCTAGTTATCATTGACGAAGCAAGTCTTCACAAGTCACCGGTCACAACTTAAGATTTGTTACAGGTGAGGTGAAGCATAAAAAAGATTCAGAGCAAATTTTGAAATGCTTTTACCACTGACCCACACGGAAGACTATTTCAAACAAAACTAATGCGAATGATGTTAGTTCCTCAACTCGACAATTCCAAATGTGTTAAACTGGGATCTACCGTATCAACTACACGTCTACACCTACATACCACCTGAAACCAACCAGCCTGAAACTTATCAGATCGAAAGCATAATTTTTGTCGACAAACAGGCATCCTTAATTCCTCAAGGCAAAAATGGTCCCCTAACACGTTTGCGTTCTTTACCAGAACAGATATATTCAAACAAATACTAAAACTACGTTAGTTCAAACTTTAATTGGTCTACAGAATCGTCTAATCGAACACTTAGTAACTGAAATTAACGTGATGATTAGCTGAGCGAAATACGGTTTGATGCAAAAGGCAAAAAAGAAAGTCACAAAGCAAAAGAGAGGATGCGGACGGATCACCTGCCAACGATCCCATTGACCGTCACGACCAGATGCGTCGGCGGCGGCTTACTCGCTTCCGCGCCGTCCCCCTCGCCGGCGCCGGCGCCGGCGCCGGAGACCTCGTCGGCGGCGGAGACCGTGAAGCAGCCCGGCCGCGGCAGGCACGCAGCCTTCAGCCACCGCCGCAGGCTCCGACTCTTCTCCCCTCTCTCTCCCCTCGCCATTTTTTTACTCCCCTCTCTCTGACTGACTCTCACATGCTTGTGCTGGGACGGCTCCTCTTATAGCGAGGTCAGGTGTTGGGTCGCTGATGCTGTGAGGTGAGGCATGGCGTGGCGCGAGAATTCAACCGAACCGCGCGCCAAGGAGGCGGCGGCGGCTGCTTCTTCTTCCGCCTCGCGCCGCCGTGTTCGCGCGGTTTTGATCGGTCGCGGTCGCTCGCGCAGGTTTCGTGGGGTTTTCTGTTGGATTGTGCCGGGAAGAAATGGAGCAGCTTTTGTGTTTTTTTTGTTTTGTCTTTGTTTCTCCTTCCTCTTTTTTTTTTCTTGCCTTTGGAGCCTGGATAATGGACGCATCGTCAGCACGTTACAGACGACGAGATGGATCTAGATTCTAGAGAACAAATTTTCTTGGATGCCTAGACTCCACCTTTTCATTTTTTTGAGCCATAGACTCCACTTTACTCCACAAGTGTTGTGTTGTGTCTTCTGGTACCAAGATGTGAAAATGCGCACGCCAATTCAGCAAAATGAGTTTTCTTGTGGTTCACAATGTTTGCATGAAGAAATATACTCATTGTTACTTGCATTCTGATTCAAAAGGGGCACGTCCCATTTTCCTTTGGTTCTAGATAATACTGATGCTCGCTGTCGTCATGGGTTTGCATCACTTTAACTGGCTACCTGTTTCAATTATTTGAAACGATTTTTCCCATATACTAGAATGTGGCAACTAATAATTGGTAAACTAACTGGAAATTGACAGTAGGGGAGGCAGGCACGGCAACGAGAAATTCAGAGTCCAACACGGGCATTTACCGTTCCAAATCTAGATGGGTGTGTTCGGAAACAGGCTGCAAATATGTCAACTGATTGACTGATTCTGTCTATTCCCCTGTCTCTAGAAGCGGGATCATGTGGCTCCGTTGATGATGTCTTGACTACTCTTATGCTGATCATTTTCTGGACAAAAAAAAATACTAGCGCTATAGACTCCTATTAATACTTTTCTCTGAGAAAACTGAAAAATAACAAGGGAGTTATGGTCCTACGAGTGCCCAATGGTAAATTAGTGCCGTAAATAAAAAGTATCATGCATGATTTCTGCATATGTGGAAGAAAGAGAAAGAGGTTCTATATTAATTTGCTTACGGTATAAAAGACAACAATTGTATGTTATGTACATGATTTTCACTATTATAGCCTAGTTGTCTCTTAGATGAATGGTTTTTATTGGCCCACTTAATCCTATTTTTAAGGATATACATACAGCACAATTAACAACCCATTGTATATAGTGTCTCATATGCTGTCTCTAGATGAGGTGTAAGAAAATTACATACAACGCTGTCTCAACCATTGGTGGCATATGCCTGTGTTAAGGCCGTTTTAGCGGTCGGTGATCTTCACGGCAACAGGCTCACTGCAGTAGGGGCAGTTTCCAAACAGCACATCGAACGACCTGTCAAGTGCCAAACAAGTGAGAATAGCTAAATCGTAAGAAAATACTCCAGTGCATATGGAGGTGGGAAAGGATTGTCTTAGGTGTTCATCATTTGACGTACTGCCTTGTTGTGGTAATTGAGCGTAACCAGTCTCTCAGGCAGATAGAATGGAAAGATCTACTGCAGCTGGGGTTTTCACATGTGTAATCTGTTGTGCCTCCGCTATGATCCCCGAGTTCATCATCTTCAGAAGCAAAGACTCAGGGTTATGGTCAGGAACTAACGTTAGACAGGACGGTTGCACAGATGGACGGAATAAATCTGCTCACCAATTGGCAGGTGCTTGACATAACATATTCCACAATCAATTTGTTTATCATCTTCGATGTTGACTGAAGGTGGTGGGGGCAAAGCAAAATCCAAGACGGTTGACAGGTTTTCATGGAATTTATTCCCTGCACTCCTATTAATAGAAAAAAAATATTTATTATACTCTGCTGTGTCCCAAGTTTACCATAACAAACTAGTAAATACACTATAAAAGTACCCTACAGGACCTGTAGAATTAGTATTAAGTATCGGTAAGCAGTTCGGTACAAACTTTTATATGGGGCAAAAACCAATATCACATAGTTAAAAGTCATCAGGAAAATGTACGGGGCACATAATGTAAGAAAGCTAAGGATATACCATTTTTTGCGATTTTTTCTCCAATTGATTATCAGTCTGTCCAGTTTCCCATCTGTTCCCAGGAAGCGACACCTGAGAAAAGCTGACCATTGAAGATGATGTGTTTGAAGTACTGTAATGAAATTGAACTTACTCTGGCAATGATCTGGGTTTCCGCACATCAACATGTAGTAAAAGGTAGCAATCATCACCTAGCAGTGCATGGCAACACACAATTTAAGCAAGGACCACTAAAACGAGTCAAACGACTATTTGGTTAAGAAAAAATGGACATTACCTAAAGCTATACGGCAATGAGACATAGCATAGGCTGGCTTTGTTGGATTAACAACCCAAAGGACCTTATCAATCTCATCCATTATAGACCAGTAATCCTGCAACATCTTCAGGTGCTAATTGTGTGAAGCAAGATAACACCACACAATGTAACAATTCAGTAAAACTGAATATGAATAAGAAGTTCAAAAGACTGAATTCACTAAGAGTTTTATTTCCAAAAATTTTCCTACCTCTTGGAACTGGCAGAGAATATCTTTTAATCTTGAGCTTTTTGACCACTGTAATTGTGGGAGGTAAGGAACATCCTGTAAAAAATAATCAGGTTAAATGTCATAGCATGCATGCCCCTTGTATCAGAGACATATTGACATTGTACAAAATCATGAAAACAAATGCAAAAGAAATCGCAAGTTTGAGGGAATGTACTGCCATAAGGGAAGGAGGACATGCAGGGTAGTTCATGGGTAGTGTGATCTCCAGTAAATGGTTTCGTCCCTGATCATCCCTGGAACCAGAATATCCCATAGCTCAGGTGTGTTTGTACTTTTCTGTAGTTCTGAAATATTTCCATTCTAACCCCTCATTAGCTTATTAAGAATGATGTTTCCCCAATCTATATATGGCATTACTACCGAAGCAACTTCTACTATGAATCTCCTCTCCACTATCCAGATTGTAATGCCTATTCTGCGATTCCATGAGGCATAAGCTATGGTAACGATGAACGATACTGGTACACACAGGAGACAAGATCCTTACAGGACGCGGAAGACCAGGCAAGACACGCCGCCATCGCCCTTGCCGCTCACCAGCCGATCCCACCCGACCTCTTCGATCTGCAACCACGAAAAGAACAGGCACCAACCCTTATCAAACAATGACCGACGCAGTTCCCCCAGTGCGGCATTTCGTCGAGCGGCTGGCGTACCTGCGCGAACACCGAGCTGTAGAACGCCGCCGGCCGCCTCGCCGCTTCCCCGTTCCCTTCTCGCGGAAGACCCGTATCTACTTCCGCCATGGCTGGTTCGAGCGCGCCTGGGGGATCAGCACGGCGCGGGAGGTGACCGGCGAGCACCAAAGCAAACCAGGCGAATCTCCCTCCAGTTCTTTAAGGCCGGTCTCGCGCCGCAGCGCACAAACTTGGCGTTCAGGCCGAACTGCATTACACGAGGCAGAAGTGGAGGTGTAGACGGAAGGTTTTGGAAGCTCACCTCGCCGGCGGCTTGCCGGAGCTCGACCGCCGCCGCCGCCACCTACTTGACCCGCTCCACACATTAACAGCGGGGGAGGTGGTTTCGTTGCTCGGCCTAATCAGCCATGAGCCCATTGGGGTCCATGGGCCGTACCCACTTCTCGATAAAGGCCATATGTTTTTTTGGAAAGGAATAAGTCCACTTGAGGTCCCTCAACTTGTCGTCCAGTTTGGTTTTCGTCCTTGAACTGCAAAACCGGACACAATCGGTCCCTGAACTGTCGAAACCGACGCGAAAAAGGTCCCTTCGCGGTTTTGGATGACGTGGCGCCTATATGGCTGGTTTGACTAGGTCTATGTCCCACATGGCATTGACGTGGCGCTTCCGTGTCAATTATATATCAATAAAAATAGTGAGCCCATAACAAAGATGGTGGCGGCGGCGCCCGCAGCGCCTGCCGTCGCCCCGCCTGCACCGCCCGCCGTCACCCTGCTGCAGCGGCGGCCGTTGCCCCGCAGCCACGCCTGTCGTCGCTCAGCGGAATCCGCTGTCGCAGGCAACGCGCGCGGCCTGCTGCCACCCACACCTGCTGCCACCGGTGTGTGTAAGAGGTAGGGA
This sequence comes from Leersia perrieri, assembly GCA_000325765.3. Lineage (NCBI taxonomy): Eukaryota > Viridiplantae > Streptophyta > Magnoliopsida > Poales > Poaceae > Leersia > Leersia perrieri. The sequence goes on from CM002481.1 coordinate 23,889,726, forward strand.
GGGGAAAGGGGGAAGAGAGGAGTGGCGATGCGAGGGTGGGCGGCGCGGCGACGACGGACACGCTCTGCCTTCCCTCATCTGCTCGGCCTCCGTCCCGCCACTCGGATTCCTCATGCTCGTTCTCGTCCGCTCTCGCCGCTGCCGGCCCGTCTCATTCTCCTCCCTTCGTTAATTCCTCCGCTGTCGGGAGCTTGTTGGCCCCACCTCTCCTCGATCCGCTCGGGAGATAGAGGAGGGGAGAGGTGGCGCGGAATCGGTGGACAAACCATCGGTGGAAAAGATGCGGATCCGATGGAGAAGTCGGCGGCGGCGACGCGCATCCGGTGGAGAAGCTATTGACGGCGTCGGCACGAGAAGGTCGTCGGCCCTCTCTAGCAGGCGGCTACCCTCCTCGAGCCGGCCACGTCGACCTTGCCTGTGCCTCCTTCCCCTTTTCTCTCCCTCCCGGGAGGATGCGGGCCGACGGACGGCGAACCCTCCGATCGGCTTAGCCGCGCACGGTCCAGGGTGAGTAGAGCAGGCGATCGGCGGCACACCACCTCAGCCGGTCCGGGGTGGGGGAGGAGCGGGCGGTGGAGGAGCAAGGAGAGAAGCGCCCTGATCTCCTCCCATCGCCGCCGGTGACCGATCCATAGATAGAGGCGTCGATTTTGAAGTGGAGGGAATGGACGGACTGACACGTGGGTCCCACTATCTTTTTTTTTTTTGACTGACATACGAACCCCACATATTTTGTTTTAATTTATTAGTTTTTAATTTTGTTCATATGCCACGTAGGCGCCACTTCAGAGAAAACCACCTATAATACTGTCTTGGGACGAAATTTGCTCCGGATTTGCTTGTTGGGGGATGCATTGTACCCGGTTTTGCTGTTCAGGGACGAAAATCAACTGGCCAACAAGTTGAGGGGCCTCAAGTGGACTTATTCCTTTTGGAAATGTCAGGCCGTATGTCCTGGGCCATCTCAATCCGCTTCGGCCCAAACGGCCCAACTCGCGCTAGGTTGTACTTGCCGGTTGGGTTACCAAAGGCACGCGCCGCCCCCGCCGCGACGTCTCGTTCTTCGCCGCGGTGGTCGGGCGTCGCGCCGCCCCGTCACGGCGAGCGGCGGCAGGCGGCGCCGCTCGCGGACGCACTCACCGCGAGAGCCTCCAGTTACGTAAGCTCCCTTCCTCCTTCCAGTATCGCTTCTCCTCTCCGTAGTCTCTTCGATCTTCCATTCCATGGTGATCTAACCTAGATTATGTTCTACCGTTAGAATGGGATCACCTTACCTACGGAATCAAATCTTATATGGACCTGAATAAATTTGGAAGAACACGCATGCACCAAAGCAACCAGGATACTCCGTAAGCAAATTAATCCGACAGAAATAAACTAGGTAGATGCAAATTATTCAAACATGCACTTAATTAGCAGCACAAATAAGTAGCGACATTCTGATCCAATGTCCTCGCGTTAGGATCGCAAAGGATTAAAACCACACAAAAGCATAACACCGCCACCAGCAAACACCACGTTGTGGAGAGCAGCAGCAGCTAAAACCGACAGAGTTGGTGCATAATGCACATACGCAGCTAGCATACATAGCAAAGGTTATGCATCACATAGCGGCGACAAAATAACCACGAGGCCACCGTCATCATCCATGGCATACGTGCATCAAACCAAAGATTACTACTAACCTAGCTTCTCAGTTTCTCACAAACTACAGTAGCTTAGTGACCATCCATTGGGGGTCGATCGAGATCTAGGTCATGGTAGGGCTGGAGGAGAGCAGACTAGCCGAGCCTGTAGAGGCCGGCGTCGTTGATGAAGTGGCCGTCCATGTAGAAGGCGGCGGCGTTGGTCGGGTGGTAGCCATCCATCATCACGAACTGCATCTCGTCTGATGGTTTCCAGTGCCGCTTCCTCTGGTTGATGAACCAGTTGTTGATCTGCTTCAGGTCAAGGCCAGTAGACTCGGCAAGCGCCACCTTCTGACTCTCCTGCTCGATAAATTGAAGGTTAATTAGGAAAAAAATGGTATGGTGAGGTTGCATTTGTTTTTCGGCATTTCATTTGGTAATAGCACATATATGCACGATTAAAAGAAAAGAGTACTGTCTGATTCTGCTGCATACTAATTAGGGGGGAAATAGAAGACCAAAAGTTTAGTGCTAGGTTACTGGTAATACCAGTTTCGATGCAGCATTTGATGATAATGATTATAGAAGGCGCAAAAAGACCAATTGAATGACAAGCTGCATATGTCAATGAACTGAACTAGATAACATGGTCAGCCAAAAAAATATATTTAACTGGCTTCTAAGTGCCAACCAAGCTTCAGCAAATCTCAAAATCATTTCTTGTGTTTGTAGTTTAGATTGCAAATAATTTTTGTCAGGCTGGCGGATATAGACTGCACAAAAATAACAGACATTTTTTGTCACAGGATAGATGTTATGAATCTTACTGAATAATTTACTTTGCTTCAGTAATTACTCAACAATAGACAAGTCAAAGGGATAATGCACCAATCATATAAACTCATGTCTACACTCTACAGTGCCATAATCACGGGAGTCATCACCATATAGTATCAAGACTGGGAGTAGCTCCTATGTAAAGTCCAGCATCCCTTATCTCATAGACAACCATGGCTAAGTTAAGAATTTTACCGAGGGGTAAGGCCATTTGTAGTGCAGCTCCCACCAGCTAAGGAGCTGTTGACGAGCATCCTTGGGGAGCTTCCCTTTTTTCTTCTTCTTTGACAGTTCTTGCTTGAGAGAGCTCAGGTAGCCACTGTACTTTTTCAGAAGATGGTGCTTAAGCTCCTGATCCACACCATGCGCGTCAATCTCAGGGAGCTCTGTCTCTCCTCCGCTACCTTCTTGATCCTCCTCAGAAGACCCTTCAAACAAACATATCACATGAAATAGTTAGTGAAGACAAAAGAAATTGATTATGGTTCACATACCTAGAATTAGGGCCTGTTTGGTTCGCTTCCAAAACCTTGGCTTAGTTTTGGCACTACCAATTTTTTATAGTATAGGATTTGCACAAATGTGAGCACAAATTGGTAGCAAACCAAACAAGTCATAAATGCCGAAACAAGGGAAAAGCATGTAGCACAAAAATGCAGTCCAATACACGTCAAATAGCTTGTTACAAACTAGATTACATGAGCATAGCATAAACTGAACATTAGGTTGTCAACAGAAAATGAGACCTGCATCATGACGCCAAGATACATGTAAAGCTACAGAATTAAGTGACTAGTACTGTACATATGGAAACTGATAAACCAAGCAGCCTATTTTTCAACCAATTCAAACGAGGGAAATCATCAATTTGCAGCTATATCTTTTTTTTTGCGGAGAATTTGCAGCTATATCAATCATCTATCAAAAAGAACTAGTGCTTTAAAACATTAGCTTATCATCTTCTCTTAACAAAAAAAGATAATCTTATTGTAAAAGGAGTAATGTTTAAAAAATATCCGATAATATGTTATTATTTGTACAATTGTGTACTACCTCCGTTATGTTAATACATGGGGTAGCTGACTTTTTTATTCAATTACTTAGTTAAGTAACGTTAGAAGTGTACTATTTGATCTGTCATCAAATGTACTTGATTGTGCCGTATGTTTGTCTTGTATTTGTACAAAAATTTTCTAGATAAAAATAGTCCAACAAACTACAAAGTCAAATGCACCAGATAATAAAAATGCAGGTATAGTGTTAAGCAAACACAATATTCTCAAGTCTCAGCACATCTGTTGTTTAGCATCTATTCAATGGCCAGATACTAAAACATTCTGAGGTGAAAAAAAATAAAACATATACAAAAACAGTGTTAGGAGAATCCCTACAAATAATCGTAGGAGTGAATGTCTGTTTTTGCGAAGCATAGTGTACTAGGTACATGATAATGCAGTAGACAAATCATTTGGATGATGTGTATGACTAAATAACATAGCTGTTAAAGTGTAATTAATCATTTCAATTCCTTTAGTGCAAGGACGAAATAGTTTGCCAGATGTGTACTGTCCTGATAATACATGACCTTCACATGATTTTCTTAGGAGACACAACATCTACTCTGATGAGTACAACTGTAGTTCTAAACATGTGTAGAAAGTGTCAAATAATTATGCATATCATAATACAGATCCAAGTGATATCTACTCCTATGCGGCTAATTATTAAATTTTATTGTAGGCAAAACTATAAGATCGATTCCATTAAAAACAATGTGATTGGACATGGCTCATAATTTTTTTATAAAATACCAGTTTATTTTACTATTATACTACTCAAGCATGAAGGTAGTTACTGATGGGTCAAATTGGTGCACGGATATTGCAAGTTTTTTTTTTCTTCTTTTTCAGCATGTGAAGTTAATATGTCACCACTAAATTGTGTGCTTATAGGTTAATACATAATATCTTGTATAAAGTGGTCTATTCATTAGAAATTTTGTGTAGTGGTGTCACAACTTTCATATTACCAATTTTGTCTTTTTTAAAAAATCAAAACTTACCACTTACCAGAACTTCTTACTCCCTCGGTCCTCCAATATAAGGGATTTTGACTATTTGCTTGCAACGACCATTCAACTTATTCAAAAAAAAAAATAGAAGTACACCCTTGGTCTCAATATACAAAAACCTAGCACCGGATGTGACTTATCCTAGTATCGGATGTCCAGATTCCCAGTGCTTGATTCTTATATCTTGAGATGGAGGGGGTATTATTTATTTTATTTGTGATTTACTTTATTATCAAAATTACTAATATCATGACTTATCATTTTTAATATTTGCACTAAATCTTTTAATAAGACGAATGGTCAAACATTGGAAGCAAATAGTCAAAATCACTTAGACGGAGGGAGTGATTGTTTTTGTAGGGTTGGTGACCCTGTATTCTCTCTACTATGAATATTTGCTGATATGCTAGAATGACACAGAAGATCCCTTTGCTTCAGCAACAAGGGTTGTTTACTGATGCATGTACGTTAACTCTATTGGTATTTGACTATTTGTAAATGCCATAGAACCTCAGCATTCTCCACCAAACAAAACATACAAGTTCTAAACCAAACATCCTGTTATAATATCTATAATTTTATATTTCTGCAGTGAATTTAGAATGATTTTGTACTTTGGAACAGCTTTTGTACTTCCAGTGTTGCTTCATCATCTTATAAATCCAGGTGATGGTATGTTTTTATACACCAATCCTTGTACCCCCGAACTTTTGCGGCTCCAAATTATAAGGCATGTCTGTTTTTCCAAAGATTTTTTTTCTTTAAATATATTTTTGAATCCATGCATACAAGTACTGCATAGGTGATCAATCATGTATTTAAGTTCAATATTTGAAGATAACGATCTGTCATTGATTTTCATATTGTAATATTTAGAATATTAAGTTGGGACCAATTGCAACACACCAACATGATACTAGCATATTCACATATAACATCTTTGTCATCTTCGTGTTCTAAGAAAAAAACTTCCTTTTCACAAAATTTTAAGTGAAGGCACATTAGACAAGGGAAGAAAACTGATGAGAATTTGAGGATTGGTCCCAATCTTCTGCCCACTTTCGAAATTGTACTGTTTTTATAAGGAACCAACAACATTAGTTTAATCTGCAAAATGAATTTACAGAGGGAAAAAACAGTAAGACTTTCTTAGTCGCACTACCTGAAAAACATATATAGTGAGGGTCAGACACTTCCAAATATTCAAATGAGAAAGACAATTATTCTATGTAGTCCCACAGGAAAATTTTCTAAAAATACAAGGCATGGGTAATTTTTCTCACAAAGAATCATGTATATTGCAGAAATTATTAAACATTCTCAAATAGTTTTTGTCCCCATATGGCATGAACCATGTTGAAAAATAATGCACCTTCAATTTTCATTAAAAGCACAAAAACAAACAAATGAAGAAAACGCCAAGGGAAAAAAGGACCGGATCAGCAGGGAGCTAGCAGTAACCAGGTCACAGCCTAAATAGTTTTGTGTTCACTGAACAAAAAGAAACATTAAACATTATTGCTGCTTTACATAAAACCGATAGCTAGCATGTGTTCAAGGAGCAGCACTGACATGTATTAATATAACAAAACAGAAAGGGATGTAGCATGCAAATGGATATATTTGTAGGACTTCTAAGGCTGTATTTTGCAGAACTAAATTAATGCGATTTTTATGGTTTAACTTCTGTTGACAGAAAATTATAAAGAAAAAAAATCTATTTATGGCTGATAAAATTAAGAATAGAAGCAAATGAATAGGGCTTCATTGCCCAGCTGAACCTCAAGTAAATGAATGTACTTACACAAGAACATCTGGAAAGCGACAAGAAAAGGAATGTCTGACACACATCTCTAGAATTTAGAAACAAAACCAACACAATCAATTTAGAATCACAAAAAAAAATTGAAACGATTCTCATCTAAAAGACTTGTTAACTCAATTTGTCGAGGCATAGTTCTGTCCTCCAGTTGAATGCATTGTCTTTTCTAGTGACGTTCCATTGCAAAAATCAGTCGGCTCTTTTCTATCCTATTGTTTTCTTTGTTTGCTTTTTAGCAAGCAAGTTTCAGCATCTCTTTTGGTCTTGCCTCGAGACAAACGGAAACTCGTGATATCTGTGTCGCCTGCTTTTGCATGGCCTTGAAAGAATGCATGCAACGAAGAATCTTGGAGTACAGGTGCAACATCAGTCAGAGAAATGCAGTGTTGTTTTGTGATTAAATTTAGCTAAGGACCTAGTTACAATTAGGAATGACCATCTACAAGCTTGACTGTGATGACATTTTGATCTCATCTAAGTACTGTTTGTGGTCTTCGTTTGTCATGCGAGTCGTGAGATCAGGCAAGTCATCATTTTTCGGAAAAGAAAATGCATATAGATGTGCGGCTACCAAGGTCCAAGAAACAGGTGTAGGACAAAGAACAATTGAACCTGAGAAGAAATGAGTTGACAGCTGAAAAATACAGACGCATTTGAACTTGGACTTGCCTTGGAAAGCATCCAATGTTTCTTGACCGCCATTACATGTGAGAGAGAGGGAAGAGAAGACTGGCATAAAATACATGAACATATCTAGGCAGTAGATCATATAGTATAAACAATATAGCTAGCCAAGGAGATCTCCAAACCAATGCAGGAGATCACCACATCAAATAATAGGGGCTACTCTATGCTCTTGCTTAACTGTATCTTTCTCGAGGCAAGCTGTGACCACTCTGTCTATGGGAGGTCAGAAAACACAGAAAACTAAGTTACAGAGACACAATCCTATTTACTCCTTGGTATACATAACTCACGGTGTCTACTGCGGTATACGTACATGTACTAGAAGTACGGGTACATCTAATTGAGCATTCAATTTCTACCATATCCAACTTGTTCAGGGCTCCATGCAACTATTCCCACCGTATCTGTAGCTCAATTTCTCCACATGTATCTGAAGCAACTATTGATGCTGCTGTTGTGCAAGTGTGCAACACATCAGATGTGGCAGCTTCTACCCTACATGCTCCAATAATGAAGTGATTGTGTGGCACAGTAGAGCTATCACCTGTGTGCATGCAGCTCCTGATGAACGAAAACCCTGCACACTTGAGTGTCAACTGTGTGTGTGTGTGGTGGTACTGCTAGTTACTATATTCTCGTGATAGTAGTAGGTCATTAGAAAGCCCCCCTGGCATCGTCTGGATCCACCTGATATGTGCATTTTAAAATTAGCAAAGACTAAGAAGAACACGAGCAGACCGACCCTGTGCACGCATCGTGTGTATGCATCCACACATCTGGAAGACCACACCACACATAACCAAAAGAGATTCTAGGACAACAAGTAGCAACTTCGTTTCTTCAGGGGGAGAAAGATGACAAGAATGTTGTTCTGGCTTGCGTGACAGATGGGGGATGAGCCTGTCTCTGAACATGTACACACATCTCTCTCTACTCTCTTTCTCTCTGAGATTTTTGTGCAGGGATCGGTAAAACACAACATGTGTGTCCTTGTTCCACTGACATACGGCAGTGAGACTCCTCGGCTCTACAGTACACTGTTTGCTTGAACAGTGAGCCTTACCCAAACCCTAGAAGAACAAGGACTCCTCACCTGCCTTTCTTTCCATCCCGGGGAAAAGATGGCTGAACCAAAGAACTCTAGTCGGGAGTCACATGCACATGTTCTTTCAGAAAGGGAATCAAATAAACCAGCGGGCATGAGCCGCATCAACTGTAAAACATTTTTTCCTTTGTCTAAAATAAATGAGCAGTATAAACACCAAGATACGAACCGTAGATGACATCCTCAAGACAAATATGGAGATGTACAAGTCTAGAATGATTTAGGTTTGCAGCAAATTTCACTAAGCCCAGGATTTTGGGATATTTGTAATGTTAAAACCCAGGCTCTGCTGTTTGTTTAAAAAAAACTTCAGATTTTGGGGCAAAATGTTTCGCACAACCTCAATTATTTCAGGAGTGGCCCCAAATCCTCAGGTTTTGTGAAATGTACTCTTTGTCTTAGCATTATCAATCAGGGCATCGATGATAATTGTAGGGAAAACATCAGGTGATTCCTGAAGAACCAGATTGCTGCACTGACTGGGGTGTACACATGTCTGGGGAACTATTCCTTCCCAACAGAAGAAATGATCAGTAGTAGTAGCCCAGATGGAAGAATCTCACATGCATGGCCAAGAAAAGCAATCAGGAGAAAAGAATCTTTTGGAAACCCTGATAAGAACTTGCGGGATTTAGAGCATCGATCAAACACCAAGCAGACACAGATCATCTGCAGGGTCACTGACACACATGCATGCAAACATGTACCGAGAAAAGCATAGGTGCGTTTTCCTTGCCCAGAAATCAAACATAGATGCAGCCATATGTGCAACCAAGAAATAGATCAAACCAAATGGCAAAGACAGAAGAAGGGAACAGCCAATGAAACCATAACATTAGACGAGCAAGCAGATCAATCGAAAAAGAAGGCAAGTATATATGCAAGAACACAGCTCAAATGGATTTGTTGTGGCTTTTTATTTACCGGAGGAAAGGATATTGCGGAGCGATCTGCCGGAGATGGAGAGCGTGTTGAGCTGCGTCTCCACCCTCCTCAAGAACTCCATCGCCTCCTGCAGCGGCCTCGTCAGCTCCTCCCTGTACTTCACCAGCATCTCCTGGTACGCCTCCTGCACAGTGCACGCCGGCGGCGATGATATACACCAGAAAGGTGGGGATTTGTCTTGGTATAGTACTATAGTCGCGATTTCTCACCATGAACTGGTCCAGCTCCGGCTCCGTGGCGGCGGCGCCGAGGCCGCCGCCGAGCGCCGTGCGCTGCCGCAGCTCCAGGTCCTGCGCCACCGCCGTCAGCCTCGCCGCCACCTCCGGCGGCGCCCCTACCTGCAAACGTTCACCAGTATGCGTCACGACACATACGCTATGTAATGTAACCAAAAGAATGCGTCACGACATATGCACATCCGCGTCACGGGAGTTTTTGAGTGACATGAGATGTTGCTTAGCTTAGCTTGGCTTGGCTATAGGTATCATATGGTAGTAGTAGCTAGCTGTGACGATGACATGCCTTCTGGCAGTCGAGGTAGGCGGCGAGGAGGGAGGAATAGTGGGGGTGGGAGATGATCTTGGCCTTGATTTCCTCCACGTCGACGGCGGCGAACGACGCCGACGCCGACGCCTCCTTCGCCTTGCCGCACGCGTCGAGCAGGCTGCCGTTCGCCAGCTGCAGCACCGGGTTGCCGCCGGCCGCCGCGGTGCTCAGCGTGAGCGGAGTGTGCGCCATGGTGACAGCCTGCGACTGCTGCTGCGGCGGCGGCGGCGCGACGACGGCGCTGAGAGAAGATGCCCATGGATGATGGTGGTGATGCTGCTGCTGCTGCTGCTGCTGCTGTTGCTGGTGGTGATGGTGGTGGTGGCCGCCATGGCCGCTAGCTCCGAGCCCGAAGTGGTGGGAGATCTCCTCCATGAGAGAGACGGGAGAAGCTACTCCTAGCTAGCTAGCCACCGATCGATCGATCGATCTCCAGTGAAGTATTGGTGCAGCGATCGAGCTCTCCGCCCGCTCACTCACTGTCTCCTGCGCAAAAGTTGGGAGCTTGAGGGGAAGTTCTTGGAGGAAGAGAAAGAGGAAAAGGGTTTTGGGGAGAAGAGGAGAGTGTGAGTGTGCCGGCCTTACCTTGAGCTGAGCTTCAACTGAACTGAGGCTGGGTTATCATTAGAGAGAAGGGTGAGCTAGAGATAGAGAGGAAAAGCTGGAAGCCAATACAGCTACTGCCTTTGGAGATAGAGAGACAGTGTTGTGTTGTGCATTGTGTGTAGGGTAGAAGAGTCTGTAGAGAGTGGAGATTGTGGGGGCTTGCTTTTGCAGGTCAAATCAAAGGCTCGGGAGTGGCTTTTGTAGGGAATTTTCTGGTTTGCGGAGTGGAGACGAAGCTGGATTTGTTTTTCTTTCTATCTGATAAACACGGAGCGCTTTACCTTTGTTTGATGATCGAATCATCAGCGTGTGTGTTGTCTAGATGAGCATCTTTGTTTGACATGAGTTGATCTTGTTATTTCATTAACTATCTGATCTCGATCGGTTTCTTTTCACGTTGAATCTTGCGTACTTTAGCTGATGTAGAGGCACTTGGAATAAACTATTAATAAGGCCACAATCTGTAGTAGTACTTTTAAATTATTATAACTAATTAAATTTCAAAAGCCAAGTTTTTTCTTTTGGGCCCTACAAGTTTAGCGGTGCTAGGCAAGGCTCCTTTGGAATGCACGGTAGAAAAACACAGAAATGTAGTAGGACTATAGATATGAAATCCATGATTGCAAGACATAGGAATGTAGGGATTGACAAAAAAAATATTGTATGGTTTAAATTCCTATGAATTTTTTCCTACGTTTGTCTTTGATCTGCATGAAAAGGAAATAAAACTTTCCAGTGGATCAGATCCATACAATTCAATTTCAAAGGAAATTTAACACATGAAAGGAGATTTAACACATGATGTCCAACCTCTTCATGAACTTTGTTTGTTATTTTATCAAAGGGCGTCTGATATCTGTTTTTCAATCTTGTAAGCTGAATTTTATTTCTGTGGACAATGTATGGACAATTTATTTGCTGATCATCATTTTTATGGACTTATATACTGTTGGATGATCAACGTGACAACTTGTTTGCTGGTTTTCTTTTTACGGACTTATATATTGCTGGAAGTCTCAATGTGTGGAGAACTTGTGTGTTGGTTTTCATTTTTTTTGATATATATACTGTTCTATGGTCAATTTTGTGGAGAACATGTTTGCTGATTTTTGTTTTTATAAATATGTTATAGTAGCATGTAGGAAATGGACAGCAACAAAGGAAAAGGTGGAAGCACTAATTCTTCATGAACATCAACAATGCCCTCTTTCATGTTGACTCATCTAACCAATCTTGTGGCTAGTGGCACTAGGACTTCATCAGGCTTCAAACAAGTTCATCTCAATGCATGTGCGAGAGCTCTCAATGAGATGTTATGCATAATTTGACAGGTGATTAGATTAAGAATAATTTGAAGACATGGCAAAAGAAGTTCACAAAGATGAATAGGCTTAGGAAAGTGAGTGCTGCTGGTTGGGATGAAAATAATTTTATCTTCACTCTGATGCTGAGCACTACAGTGACTATATCAAGGTATATTGTCATCATGCAAACTGTTATTTCCATATTTCTTTTGCTTGTTCTCATTTTGTAATTTCTGTTCCATGGTAGGATCACAAGATGATGCTAAATATTTTAATAGACCCCTTGTGTACTATGGTGTGATGCTTACTATCTTGGGCGGCACCATGGCAACAGGAAAGTTTGCAAAGGACTCAAGTTCTGTCCTAGGTACAGGAGATGTCAAAACTGAAGAAAACGAAGAAGGGAATGTTGGCCTTGCCACTATTGATCTTAAGCACGAAACCGTAGGATCACAACAGATTGAATAAACCAACTAAAAGGGGTGAATGGTTGAAATCACCAAAATCAGTAACTTTTTGTGGAATTAAAAATTAGCTTCCCTCTGTCGAATCCCGGTCTGACCACAAAATCCAGGCCAGTCTGACCGCATGACCAGTCTCACCGTGCCCAAGCCGCCGGTCCGATCGCGCCGCTGGTCTGACCGCGCAAATACCGTCGGTACAACCGTCGGGCTCGCTGAAACCGTCCGAAAAAACACGATATCGAAGAACACGTATATGTAAATCAACTTTATTGCTTCAATGTGTGTTTACGAAGTGCAACAATAACACTCCTCTCTAAAAATTCGAACTAAATCGAACCCTAGGCTCAAACCCTAATATTACAAATTGTCTAATCTCCAAAAACCGTCTCTCTTTCATCGTAATGAGAAGGCAAACCTCTCTCATATATACACCCACGAATATGATTGTGCAAAGCCACGAATTCCACTTGTACAAAAGTACAATTAAAGACTCCTACTTCAATAGGAAAGATAGTTGTACAAGAAACAAACTCGGATATTCTTTTTCAAACTTGGGCTCTTTTTAAATTTGACTCCAACTTTCGTACGCACACAAGACTCTTTTTAAATTTGACTCCAACTTTCGTACGCACACAAGACTCTTTTTAAATTTGACTCCAACTTTCGTACGCACACAATCTCTCTTGTATGCCATATAGATTCTTCAACCACGTGAATTATCCTCTAGCCTTTTAGTATCCCGCGCGTGATCTCTTGATCCTTGGACATCCACTTCTCCCAAGTCGACTCCGATCCATCACCGGCAATACTCTCTCGAGGTCTCAAGCGATACTTACACATGAATCAACTAAGAAACCATAACCGACCTCAAGTTTTCTTCAACTTGACTCATTGTTAGCACACAACAATATTATCCACGAATATAAATCATCTAGAAGTCGTATCCATCAAGTAAACTTGAAATTCAAGAAATCAATCCGAAATCAACTCGGACAGGGCGGTCAAACCGCCATTTACTCACCAGTTAGACCGGACCAACGCAAGAACCACAAATAGTCTTTGTATCCGACCGGTCAGACCGCCGCTCATGCACCAGTCTAACCGCCCGGCCGGTCAGACCGCCGGTGATTGCCCGGGTCCATCCCAAGATGCACCACTCAACCAAAAACCCAAATATGCATCAAACCAAATTAATCATCAATTGTTCATCAGAATGTATATAATCAAAACCATTGATTTCACATAAACATCGTACGCGAGCAAGCCAAAGAAAGCTACAATAGTTGAGAGTGAAGATGAGGGGCTGATCGGTGCATTCGCCCGTGTTGGTGACAAGCTAGCTACCACTATTGTGCAGGCAGGAGCTCTAGACAATGATCCACCTGATTTGTTCGAGAACTTGACCGATCTTCCAGGTTTTGAGGAGACTCACATATCCTTCTAATATGTTTATTTGGTGGCCAACCCTTACATTTCTAGAGCTTTCGATCATCTTCCATTCAACCACAAGCTAAATTGGATTGCTATATTTCTATATTCATTAGTGAGAAGTTTCGAGGACTACTGTGGGGTTGTGTTTGGGGATAGTTTTTGCTAGTATGAACTGTGTTGCCTTGTCTTTGGCATGTAAGACAGTAAGGCTTGAAATTGTCGTTATGATTATGACTTCAATTTGATGTTACGTTCAACAGTTGAACGTGCTATAATGTTGCTATTAACTATAAGACTTGAATTTGCTATTGTCTGTAACTGTAAGCATTTATGTACTGCTTGTTTTACTGTCTTACGGTAATTGTTCACGCCAAAAAGTTATTTGAGGTAGCTAAATTATGTGTCCAATTTATACTTAATTTTTCCTACCGGTTACCGTCCTAAAATACATGGCGTCCATGTTTTTTCGCAAAATCAATATTTAAAAGTTTTGACTAATAGTTAAACTAACAATACATTCTGTTTTAGACAGTGGTGAATCTAACATGAAAATTAAGGTGGGGCTTATCATAAAATACTACTAGCACTATTTCAATAAACAATTAATTTAAACCAAAGTGGTATAAAACAAAATAAAATAAACTACATAGTAAAAATATACCAAGTATTCTCTCAGCACTTCTTGAAAAAAAATACTATGCAAAGTTATTGTCTTCATTTTTGCGTATATTTTTTTAGCCGTATTGGTATCACCCAAATTAGAACCACCAGCCTTCCTGTGCGTGCGTCTTATTATCGTCCCAACATGCTGATTAGCTAGCAAAGGGCCAGAAAAAAAAAAGTTACTACCCAATACTTAATGGACCACAGTAAAACCCAATATGGCCCAGAATGGCGTCAGGATCTTGATCTTCTTCCTTCCGGCTGCAAACCATGCTATCTCTGCTCTCGTTGCTCTTTTGCTGGTTATTACAAGTAATTAACTGGTGTCAGAGACAAAGCAATACATAGAGGATTAAAAAAAACGGAGTTAGGGCTTGAGCCCCAACAAGCTCCAACGATAGATTCGTCCCATGGTTTTAGTGTTATGCATATGACACTATTAGATTTATATTTGAATATATTTATGATGTAAATTTTGTAGTTTTTGATGATATCTTATGAAAGAAATTGATGGTCAAAGTATCGTATCAAAGATCATATTCAATTGTAATACATTTGTATTTAAGGACGGAGGGAGTATATTGTTGTTCAAATAATGCTATCAAAATTCACTTTGTTTTAGCATGTACAAATGTCACCCATGAGAGGTAACCTCACCAATGCAAGGTGGGAGATATCTCTATCCATTCATCCCACCTCAAACCCATCGTCCAAACAGGTGATAGCTAGGACCATTCCAACACTCCATATCCCGAAAAAAAACAGGGTACATTCCTTTTCTCTAATACATACCACTCTACTGTTCCATTGAATATAATCCAATAACCGGAGATATGACTGTTCAACTGTACTACACGGGTTGAAGGAAACCGATCAAACCAGCTTATAGCGAGAATACGAGTTGAATGAAACCAAGCAAACTTGCAATGTTGATTTCACAGCAAGTTGCAGCAAGCTAATGCCCTGTTTGGTGTTCGATTTCGAGTAGCCAGCTAGCAAGAATATAATTAGGTTTTATTTGCTTGTTACTTTTGTTTTTCATTATGTAAGCCCCCTTTGATTTAAAGAAAAAACATAGGAATTTTATAGGATTTCAATCCTATAGATTTTTTTTTTCTAAATGAGCCTTTGAAACAAAGAAATTGATCCTACCAAATCCTATGAAATTCATGGAATGGCTTATTGCTAGCAAGTTTTGGAGGAATTGAAACATCAGATCCAACCTCATGGAATAATCCCTTTGAGTCTATCTCTCACTTGAAATTTCTACGTTTTTCCTAATGTCCTATCAAACGGTAATTCATATATTTTTCGTATATTTTACAATCTTCTGTTTTGCACTTCCATTCCTGTTAAAATCATGTATTTTTCAACCCTATAATTCAAAGGAGGCCTAAATACAAATTCTTACGATTATCTTTTAGAAAGCCGTACAAAATCACCTGCCACAAACGCACACACGCATATACTACCCCTATGAGTACCATCAAAGACTAGATCAACATATATTAGGATTGACAAAAGTCACTACAGATGTCTCATCGTCAATAGGTACACCGCCTCTACTAAAAGAGTATTAGCCATAAATACAAACACCCGTGTCAAATTTAATATTTAAATTAATTTGGTGACAGGTTTTTCCTATATACCTAACCAAACCAGTTAAGCTATGCTCACTTCACAAATTCTTAGATTTTAGAAACCATCATATATATTTGGACAAGATGAAATTCTGTGAGAAACTACATCTACCGAAAACTACGCTAGATTAGGCATAAGGCTGCATTAATCCTTAGCTTAAGTTTTCTCAATCTGGTTCTGGTCGGTTCTAATGGAACCATATAAGTTCTCATAGCGAGATCTTCTTCTTGGCTAAACAAACCGGCAAATCTCTTCTTTCCATACACTTCGCGCCAATCATATTGAGTGGTTCACGTACACCATGTCACCATCCACAGTAGTGCGTACACAACCAGTCACTCTTATACTACTTTATCCATTTTAGGCTCTCTTTAAATCGGAGGATTGACAATAAATAATTGAATGATTCGTGTTCTTCAATTTTTTTATTGGAACCCTTTGATTCATAGAACGGTGATAGAAAATTTTTATAGGATTGCATTGCTATGGTCAATTCCATACAAAAATATGCAAGTCTAGACCTCTAAGAAATGTTCCTTTGACATAATTTTTCCTATGGTACAATGAAAGGGGTTCTCTTCCTATTTCATGTGTTTTTATTCATATGTATTAGAAAAACACTACTTTGATTCATGCGTTTCTATTATTCGTGTGTTTCCTATCCTGCTATTCAAATAGGCCCTTAAGTTTGACCTAGGATATACTATCCATGTCTCTGAGATAGCTATTTCTAACTATAAATCTAGATGAGTAGATAAATATAACAATATGTTAAACAAAAAATTAAATATGCTAGACAGGCAGATTTAACGCATGCTGGAAAAACATATCTATAAATGTTGATCTGATTTTGATGAACGTGAACACGTCTTCATGAGTATAAGGGCTCTCACAGTCGGCTTATAGCTAACTCGTTGACCTAGCCCACCACATCAGCAAAAACCGCTCCAATCTGTCGTGTGCTTGCCTCTGCGGGGGTGCTCGTTACCTTCAGAGGTAACTCCGTTCTTTGTCAGAAGTTGGAGGGAGAGAACAGAAAATGGGAAAGAGAGAAAAGGCAAATGAGAAAGGAAGCATCGTGTGGTTTGACCAGAGGAGAGAGGAAGCCACCATCACATCGCCACCGCACCGCCCTTTGCCGTCTGCGTAGTTGCCCATCACCGAAGTCGTTGAGGTCGCTGGACTCGGAGTTGAAGTCGTCGCCGCCAGATCCAGCTTCAGCCTGGCCCCGCCTCCCGCCGTTATCCAATGGTTGCCGCCGTCGCCTCCTGTTAGAAATAGAAAACTAGAAAAGGAGAATAGGAGAGGAGAGTGAACGAGACCGAGCCTAATCCGCATTGTAGAGAAGGTGGTGATTTGATCTAGCTGGTGGTGGAAGTGGGAAGGGAAGGAGAAGATGCTGACGGTGGAAAGAGGGAAGGGGAGGAGAGAAGATGTCAATGACGAAAAGGGAGGGGAGGGAGCGCAACGACGTTTAACAAGGCCGAGGAAGACGATTGATTTCGATCTGGTGGAAGGGTATCTTCATAGTTCTTTTCTATATTTTAGGGTGTGCAAAATAATGTACTTTCACATAAATTGAGATAAAAATGAGATCTGAAATAGAAAATATAGAGGCTGATTTATAAAATTTAAATGGAACCCACAGACAGCAGTCCTCACTGAATGGAGTGGTGTCTTCATCTCCCTCTTTTTTTTTTCTTCATTTTGCTGATATGGTGGTAGAAAGTTGCCTTAACGGATTATGAGCCCTAAAAGCAAACCCAACAGCTCATCTAAATTTAAAATATTCTCTCTTTATATATCTTTGCAATCCAACAGTTCATACATACTATATCTTTCATACTCTAATTTCTTATATTTTAATTATATTTTTTAACAATCTTTCTGCTTTTCTCCTATCATATTGTTTACTTTCAATATGGAGTGAAGAGAGGGAATGTTTATATTTAGATGCTCTCTCTAATATGGTTGATGCTCTATTTTTAGATGATGTGATGGAGTATCTTTTGAAATAACATTTTTCTCACGTATACTCTATATTTGAGATGTAGGATAAGATAGATAAACTGTTGGGTTTGCTCTAGGAGCAAGATCAGTAGTAGCATCTGCCGTTAGCTCATCTAATATAATAGCTAGCACATACAATAGATATATAGACTCTAATATTTCAGCTTACCTTTTCATAACAATAATATCTTACTTTTAGTGGGTCATTTCTCTCTTTTATTTGTCTTTGTTGTGTCATAAAGTGGGCCTCTTGTTTTAGGAAGTGTGTGCAGCCAAGTTCCCAATTAAACATCCACTTATCCTCTCTCTTTTATTACCTCCATTCCAATCTTTGTTTTAGGAGAGGTCACATCTTATACAGAGACTACATAGTTGTGCAGTCTATATAGTAGTAGCATTTTTTGTGACGTGTGAAGCCTATTGTATCTGCTCTAAAACAGCATGCATTAATTTTAACACTGCATTGAGAAACCTTGCCAATTGCCATACGGCGCACCCAGGCCATCAGCCCATGCATTCCCTAATTACTCCCAACTCGGAGTTCATCCCAACTCGTGCGTGCGTGCCTTCCTGCCAGTGCTTGCACATCTCATCCCATCACTATGCGGCCCCCTGCAAGGCAACAGGTAGTATGGGCATGATGACGATTATGAGATTTCGCACCCGAAAACCCGGGTAGCTGCGCAGAGAGCGGCAGCAGCGTGCAGCGGAGGGGAAAGAATATAACGTCGGGCGCCGCGATAGCTCCAAGGAAGCAGTAAAAACCAACCAGTCTTGCCGTTCGGACCGGCCCGGTCCCGGACTGGGGCTTTGGGCCTCTACCCTAGCTTAGCTAGACACCCAGGCATATATAGCGCTTGCTTGAACGTCGCGCTGCTGGTGAATGGTGACTGGTGGTGCTAGTCGAGTCGACTTGTCGTCGTTGTGGTAGCCTCTACTACGAGTCTACGACCCTGCGGTGCTGCGACGCGAGCACATGCAGCGCGCGGGCGGATCAATTGGATTGGAGTTGGACCCAGTGCTTTGCACTACACCGTGCTGCAGTGCCACTACGACTTCCGACTGTTAGTGCCAGTCTCTAATCATGGCATCCCCAGTACTGGTCTGGTCAGTGTGCGGAGTATTTTGCTGCATATTATAGGAGTATTCATGTACGGAGTAGTTAGCAATTTTTCATTACAGAAATGAAGATGAGTTGCACATTTTGGCACAAAACTTGTGGTTAACTTTTGATGATCTCCTGCCAAAGATAGCACTCATATACTCCACTGCATGTCCAACGCTATACTCGGCGTCTCCAGCACCAGCACTGCTAGTCCATGGAATGGAAGTACGAAGTACTAATAATAGTGGTAGTCGCAATGCTTAAAAGATGGTGAAGGCTGGAGATTGCAGTGTGTGAGAGAGGCTGGAGACTGCAGTGTGAGAGGAGGTCCTTCTGACAAAGACTGACTGTCATGACTCTTTCCTGCTGGTTTGCATCATCTTGGGAAGGCAAGGATGCCGGTGCGCCAGTTTAAAATAACTCAGAGATTGTTCATTCCCCATGCTGCCATGCATATGCAGCTGCAGCCTGCAGATATATACAGCTAGTGCCTGCCCATGCATCCATCTATATATCCAATCCTTTTGGTCAACAAACGCATCCTTTCCATGGTGTGCAAATCCAGGGGGAAAAGGCTCCCAGTGCCGGCTATGGCGCTGATTTGCTACTACTCGTGCTACTGTAGCTAGCTGCCAGCTTCTTGTCAAGGATTTCTTTTACGGCTCCTTGGTATACATGTCACGCATGAGATACGTGGTACTCCTACTCCACTTGCAGCAAGATCGACGAGGATCCACGGAGTAGCTGCTAGCAGTTTGCCTCAGTAGTCAATCCCAAAATATAAAATCCTGGATTAGATAGCCCTGATACTACTTAGGGCAAAAACACAGAAATTGTAGTATTGACCTCCTCCAATCCTATAAAAACTAAAAACGTAGAAAAACAAAAGAAGAGATATTTGATACACGGGTAGGATTGCATTCAAGAGGTCTCACCTTTTTTTTTTGTCATAGGATTGCATTCCTATGGATTTTTTTTCCTTCCTGTGAATCAAAGGCTGATGAAGAAAATTTTCCTTGGGAATTCCAATCCTCCATTTGTCCTTTGCTATTCCTCCAAATCAAAGGGGTCTTAGTGTTACGTACAAAAACAAGAAATATCATTAACACATAAATAATTGAGTATTAGTTGTTTCGAACTTAAGATTTATTTTATTTTTTAAAACATTTTTTTAGTTTTTTTAAAAAACACACAATTAAGCAGCTTGTAGTGTGCACATGTTAAAACGAAAAAAAAACACCATTCTTTTCTACGGATGTTGTAAGTCTTGTCGAAGAAGATGATAAATTTGGCGGTTAACAAAGGTTGGGTCAAAAATTTATGAGATTATGTCAAGATTTACTTCATCGATTTGCTAGTTTAAGAACTTCTGAGTTGTTCAGCAGGCGTTGCAGATAATAAAAATCCCTTTTATTAGTACACTCACTTGTATAAATTTTTAAATTTTGAATTGGTAAGATTCTCTTCCCTAACACTAATTGGTAAAAAAAAAGTACCATTTAAATCGTGTACAAATCAGTATCCTACAGATCAAAATCTTCCAAATGCTTATACGGTAAAACAAATATATAGCTCACATTTTCTTCTCTCTACTCTTCTCCCTCTGCCCAAGTATAAATATGACGTGGTAATTTTTAAAGCTCCTATTACTTGTTGTATTGTGATTGGCTCTAATTTTATTTTCTTACCTCTTTCTATTACATATGTATTTATGGTAAAACATAACTAAAGCTGACTCTTGCATTAAGGCCAGAAAAATAAGAAAGACGGCTGCTTACTCTAACAATGTCCAAATCAGTTACTAGAGCCAACCCCTTATCGTTTATTTTCATCTCTGTTCTCATTATCTTCATATAGCAGGCTTATATTGTACTATTATACTCATGCATACTTCTATATGTTGCTCAATATAACCCTCCTTCTCTAGATGTATTGTAATTAAGGTTGTTTTGAAAAAAAAAAGAATACATAAGAAAGACTATAATACCTTTGGTCAATGTTGCTCAATATATGTGTACCCAACCTTTGTAGGTATGGGACATGTCCACATACATTATCGTAGGAAAGGTCAAATCTTTTCATAAATTACTATATTAGGAAATATAAAGTGAGAAGAAATTTAAGTGTGAGATGGTAGATATAACGTGTAGCACTATATATTTTCTTATATTAGTGGACGGAGGGAGCATGTAGAGAAAATTCATTACAATTAATAATGGAAGAGGTAGTACATACGTGTGTGACGATGGACCCACCATCCTACATATATATAATATGTTCTTTATCGAACAATATAAACATTTAGACAGAAATATGACATTCTTAATGAGAGAAATCTAAACAAAACTTCTCTCTGGATACGTTATATTAAGATAAATTATATTTTAGCTTAAATGATTGTATATTTTGTACAAAGTGAGCCATATAACCTAACAACAATAGGCCACTGGTTTGATGAGGCGCTTACTATCTGTCAAGACGCGTCATTAGTCCGCGTCAAACAGCGACATTTATTTGGCAGACCGATCGATATGATTAAGCTTGATACTCCACCCAACAAATCGATCGGTCTGCCGGACCGCGTACGTGCACCATATCATGCTGCCCTGGCCCCGCCAGCGTGCGCGCAAATGCAAGTACGATTAATCATGCAAACGTCATCTCATGCTTACGGAGTATGGCCTTGTTATTCCAAATTTTCTATTAATTTTTCCGTCACATCAAATATCTAAATACATGTATAGAGCATTAAATATGGACGAAAAAAATTATTATACAGTTTGCATGTAAATTACAAGACGAATCTTTCGAGCCTAATTACACCATGATTTGACACTGCAATGCTATAGTAAATATTTGTTGATGACGGATTAATTAGACTCAAAAGATTCGTCTCCTAGTTTACGGTCAGAATCTATAATTTGTTTTTGTTATTAAACTACGTTACTATACTCCTATAAAAAGGAGTACTCCCTCCGTCCAGAAAAAAAAATTCCCGGGTTTGAATCTGGACATGCCTCGTGGTTTTCAGGCTAGCCGTGAAATTAGTTTTTTCATTCGTGTCTAAAAATCCCTCCCGACATCTGGTCAAACATCTGATTTGACATCTAATTTCAAAAATTTTTAGAACTAAATATGGTCTTAATTTTGTCATGTGTTAGATGACTTCAAACTTGAGAGAGCTTAAATTCTTTCCTGGAAGCTTGAGATTTGCCATGGCACACTGCCCACGCATGTTGTTCTTGCCTTACTGATAGCCAGCTATAACACCATGCTGCTACTTGACACCCTGCCCACCTACGCACCATCGCCATTTACTCGCCTACCAGAGGAATTGAGGAACGTGCAGCGAGCATCGGCGCCCCAATGGTCGCGTCGCCACAGTGCTCATGCTGCCGGAGAATGAGTGTGCATTGTTATTTGTAGTTATCGGCATTTGATAAGAAGTGGGCACAAGAAAAATGGCCATAAGTGAAATAAATAATAAATTTCCCTAGTTCAAAATAAAAGTTTGACTTCTACCTAATCCAAGTTGCAACAATGGTAATAAAAAAAGGCCCAATCTGCAATTTACTCTTAGAATTATTATTTCATTGCTCCCTTGTGGTCTATTCTCCATGGTTAGGGTTAGCAGTCAAAAACCTTTTTCTTGGCGGTTTTCGACCACAAGAGATTGTTTGTTTTGTAGTAGTGCATGATGTAAGCATTGTGTGGATAATAAAATAATAATGAAAATTTTTATCTTACAAGTTGGTTTATTTTGCGATGAATGAAGTAATAAGATTGCTACATATTCATTAGAGGTAAACGAAGGATTTCTTTCGGTCCTCCCTTATGGCAAATGTATAGGGACTATCTTAATACCCACTTTTCTTGTAGCTTGTGCAATAACTTTTTTTTTTACGGGGAAGCTTCTGCAATAACTAATTGTCTTCTGGCCCGAAGGAGGTAGTAAACATTGGTGATTTCAAGTGTGGGTTCTTCCTTCAGAAATGCAACAATTACATTCATAGCTAGGCACGTTTGTAGATTTCAAAACGAGAAGATTTCACCAATTCCTTTTATATACAAGTGTATATAAAATATTATGTAAATCAAAATTTCAATTTTGTAATAGTTGACGCGCTGAAAACGGTGTGCATGCAACAATTATACGATTCTTCATTACTACACTAGTACCGCACATTCGTACGCATGCAAAGCTGTGAACACTACAGATAACAACATCTCAATTCGTTGTTCCGTACTATAAGATGTTTTTCTATTATGTCAAACTTTTTTTTAACAAAAGATTGATTTCATTATTAAAAAACACATTGTAACATCTATTCTTAGTCTCATTAAATTCATCATTAAATATATTACTCATGGTATGCTTGTTTTAAATTGACAATATTGCTACGTTTTTATATAAATTTAGTTAAAGATTTACATCTACAGTATTGAACGGAAGGAGTACGTACGCTACGTACTGTCTAATTATTGGGAGAGACATTTATCTAAAAATATTATTGGGAGGCACATACATAGTATACGTATATATATAATACTAGTTTAGGCAAGTAATCTAATAGGTTGGCCTCCAGCTAATGTACTCTACTTCATTATTGCGCTCTATCAGTCTATCACATGAGTGCTAGCAGGTCTTTAATTATTGAGAGTTTTAGTTAACAAGTACAATGAACTAACTTTTGAGCCATCTTTAGCCGTCATAGGATCTTGTTATTATTGTATCCGATCCACAAAGCGTGCAGAAAGGTCTTAAACCTTGGAGATAAAGGAGCATTATACTCCTGATGATGATTTGATCGATCTGTTAGTTACAATTATTATAGGGTCGAGACCTGATTGGAGGGAGAAAAGGCAAAGACCCTACAGTTATTGGATTAGTTAATTAAGCATCGAGACAAGTTCATCTTTGGTCGAGTTCTGTGACAGAGACATGACAGTTACTCGATCGCCTCGCTGAACAGCGCTTGCTTGGGATGGGATTTTGTTGTTTAGGAACTTTTTTTTTTAATTTGTAGATTGATTTTTAGAATTTAAATAGCATGAGTTAATTTTCTTTTATTATATGAACCAAATAGTGAGATTAAACTAAATTGGTCCTGTTTATTCCCCAAGAGATTTCCTCAAAACATCACATCGAATCTTTGGACATATAAATAGAGCGTTAAAAATAGATGAAAAATAAAATTAATTGCACAATTTAGATGAAAATCATGAGACGAATCTTTTGAGCTTAATTAGACCATGATAAGCCATAAGTGTTATGGTAACCCACATATATTAATTACAGCTTAATTAGGCTCAAAAGATTCGTCCCGCGATTTCTAAGGTGGCAATAAAATTAGTTTTTTTCATTCGTGTCCGAAAATCCGTTGCAACATCCGGTCAAACGTTGATGTGACGTCTTATCTAAAAAATTTTAGAACTAAACAAGGCCAAAGGTAATCTCAATGAACTCTAACTCCTCGACCTTTTTTACCCAATTAGCTAGCTTTGATGGTTTTATATTTAAAAGAAAAGAAACAAAGTTGATTTACATAGGTTTACATTGATAATCTTGCAACATTTTTTTTTTAGTATAATCTTGCAACATTGGTTGCGCCACAAGTTAATTTCCTCAATGATCCTTCCCACCAGTTGTGGAATGGACAAGTCTCCATTCTCGAAAACCAGATGGTTCGATTCGCAACAGATCTCCTAAGCACACATCGGCCTTTGCCCTTCAGTGTCCTCAGCGGCCAGAGGTGCTAGAGAAGGGATGACCTTACTCGTGTCTATGTCTTATAAGTTTGTAGGGTATTCATAATAATAGCTGAATGACAGTTGCTTTGCTACGGATAAAAACAAATTATGTTATTTTCTGAAATGAATAGAAAAGTACTTTTCATGAAATATGCTACCATCCTTTTTCATATGTGAATATCTATTTCAATTTGATTTAATATATGTATATCCATCTAGATTGATTGGCTTTAATATTATGAAGTTTAGGAGATAAATTATAAAAATGCAAAGGGAGTTAGTATAGTAGTAAAGATATATAGGAAGATCAGATATTACTAGTTTGTTAAAAATTTTTTTGTTTACTCCGTTCGTGAGGTCATTGACAAAGGTTCGGAAGGCTTTTCTGTAGGGAGTCGTTGATGCTCAAACATGAGCACTGGTTTTTATTGTTCTTCCGGAGGAACGAACTCTAAATCTTCGCTTAAATATGCTTTTGTCATGTAATCGAGTTGTTGCAATCCGTATCTTATATTGAATTTTGTAGTAGATCTTCGTTAATAACAAGCAAAGGGACATTTATATAATACTTGTTTGAAGTGCACAATACACACGTAACAATAAAGAATCGAATCAAACGCTCAAAAATAAACTGCATAAATATAACACGATCGAGTTATGCCAGAGGGTTATCTTAGGGACTAGTATAAAAATAATATCTGATCATCGATTTGTGTACATGTGTATTTTTGTAATTAACTGAGCAATATATTAATTTATCCACCATGCCTTTAAACATTATATGCCCCCAAATCTTATCGCGAGTATAAACGCAATGCGGTTAGAGAGCCACACGCAAGGAACCACGTCATGTCGTTTCCAGGAGTGCCGTCACAACGGACACGCCCCTCGCTGCCGCCCACGACGAGCACCGCCGAACACCCTCGCTACATGCATGCATATGCCTCTTCTTCCAAGAACACGACCCCGATCAAGCAACTCTAGGGTGGAGATTGAGATCGACATTCCATGATGAAAGAAGGGCGAGAAGTTTTGCCTCGAATATATTAATAAAGTAGAAAGAAAATAGAAGATTATGGTTCAATGAGTTCTGCAACCAGCAAAAGTAAAAAAAAAACATATCACACCACGCAATTAACTTCCGAAACACAAACACAACAACTAAAAGAACACCTAAAAGAGAGGATCTTCTAGACGACACCTCTAACAAGAAAAACGATGCCGATAATACCATTGTCGTCCGTCCTATAAGTTCAGGACAAGGTTTTCACCGAACGATCCAACCGGGAGGAAAGAAACCACATGACAATGCCCCAAAGAGAAAAACGGCGCCCGCAGGTGTCGTCGTTGCTGGCCCAAAGACAGAGCTTTCGTCTGTAAATTCCGCCCCACATGTCTAACAGATATGTGCCTAGCTCAGAAGTCACCGCCTTTCAAAAGCCTTCGACGTGCAGCCTCCGCGTCAGTGCCTCGCCACCGGCCAGACATCAAGTAGGAGTTTCAAACTCCGACGAGCTCCATCTCCATCCACACAGTTGGGTTGGATAGGGAGAAGGTGAGAGAGAAGAATATATCCCCTCTCCCACACGCTAGCCCGTCCGACGTGGTCATCTTACAATGGTAAAGGCGCCACTAGAAGAGAGCTTTTGTCTGGGATGACGTCCGTCGTAGACCCGCAACACCCACCTCACACAACTCAAATGTACTTAAGAGCAAACCCAACAACTCATTTGTCCAATCCTCTATATCAAATATAGAGTATGTATGAGAAAAATATCGCTCCAATAAATACTTCAGCACATCATCTAAAAATAAAGCATCATCCATATTGGAGAGAGATCATCTAAATATGGATGTTCTCTTTCTTCACTCTACATTTAAAGCAAGCAACATGATCGGAGAAGAGAAGAAAGGTCGTTGAAAAATATTATTAAAATGTAAGAGATTGAAGTATGGATGATATAGTATAGATGGTCTCTTGGAGTACGTAGGAATATAGTAAAAGAATCTTTCTTACATGATCATTTAAATATGCATATAGAGGATCAAATAGATGAACTCTTGAGTTTGCTCTAAGGTGTAACTTATCCATAATCTATTAGTATATGCTAGAAGTATAATACATCCGTCTCAAAATACAAAACCTAGCAGTAGATGTGATATATCCTAATACATTATTATATAGATTTATAGTATTAGGATATGTCACATTTGATACTACTTTTTTTATACCCAAGCCAGAATTATTTTTAAGGCTCCTTTGGAACAAAGGAAAATCATAGGATTTTTAAAGGATTAGAATCCTTAGGAAAGATTTCCTATAACACCCTTTGGTTCAAAGGAATTGGGTTTCAAAATTCCTATGGATTCCTTCCCTACACCCCCATTCCATAGGAGTTCAAGCATGAGCTCACACCTCATGTTTTGAAATCCGTTGAAAAGTTTAAGGCATCATCTCTCTATCTCTTTCATATTAATCATAATCTAATGGTATTTATCCTCTAAAGTTTCTATGCAATTCCTACGGAGTATCAAACAACCAATTTGACCAATTCCTAAGTTTTCAATTCCTGTAAGATTTCACTAGCATGACATCTCAATTTCTACGTTTTTCAAATCCTGCGTTTCAAAAAGCCCTTACAGGAAATCAAAGGCGATGGTGTAGCTCCATCCAGCTGTCGTTTTATGTCGGTCGGTCCGGTCAAACGACCTGATAGAAAACAAGAGGAAAACGACAGTGTAATATTCCACAGTCAAATGTATACGTATGTTGTACGTACGACGTACGTAGGCAGTACACAGTACATGATGTACACCGATGTATACATGCGCTCCTAGCTAGTGAGATGAGGTGAGAGGACGGGGTGTGTGTCGCTGGGAACAGTGGAGGACGGGAATAAAGTTTGGGGGGGACATGATGATGGTGAAGAATCTAAGTGGATTATTTTGACATGACACTTTGTCCATACACCTCATGTTTGCTAATGTGTCCCCTAAAGTTCTCTCCTCCTCCTGGAACCCTAGCTATACATTTTTCTTTCTTAGAGGTGATGTAGCACAAATTCTGGAATATTTGTTTTTTAAGATAAGAGGACGACGCCATCTTTACTATTGGTCTACAGTACAGGTGCTTGTGCCTCGATTGAATTGTACTCCTACAATTACTTGTACGCTTTTGATCATTTTTTGAATAACGAATATTGGTGTTAAGTTCATGGTGGGCTGCTGGGATTGTGCATTAGAATTTCAATTTCGTGCTAATTTGTAGAATTTTTACGTGAATATCAAACCAATTTCTATTAAACAAAGAACAAAATTGTGGTCCAAAAAGGTTTTATTGCCTATTGGGGCTTACATTTCACGCGAATAGGCAAGTTGAAGGGAAAACCTAGAACGGGAATGAAAAACACGTAGGATTCCAATGGCATGTCTAGTGGAAATCTACATGAGAATTCCCTAACCACACGTTGGGATTGCTTTAAGCAGAATGGAAAATTTTTTGTTTGCTATAGCTATGGACAGGAAGAAGCTACGTGTACACATCACATGCATGAAGATATGCTTTATGATATCCACAAAGAAAGAAAATATGTACTCTTACTCCCTGCATAATTCATACGCCTCGAACCATCCATTTTAGTAGAAATTAGTAAGACCATGATTAATTAGTAGGCTTAATCTGTTAATCATGCGTTCAACGGCTCAAGGAGGTGTGCTCGTGTCGTGTGGTGTGGGCATCATGGTGTGTGGCCTATCTTGAGTTCTTGACATAATTGGGAAAACGATTTTTTTGAGGCCTCTTCAATAATTGGTCCGGATCTGTAGTGGTTGTTGTAAACATTTGAGTTGCCCCACAAAGCCCAGAAATATTGAGCCCATGCAGAAGAAACAGAAGGCTCAACAACAAAAAGCCCATTGTGACCTCGTGTCCCTGAGGCCCGAAGCAACAGAAAACGGCGGCTCTGCCTCTGCGGCAACCACACATCTCCGGCGGCGGCGGTGGCGACGGGCGGCGGCGTTTCCGGCAATCCCCCGTCAACTTCCACTTCCCAGACTCTCCGGCGTCGGCAGGAGCGCCCAGGCCCCCACAGCATGGGGGCTACCGAGTCTATCCTTTCCCGGCAGCAGCAGCAGCAGCGGCCGCCGTGGGCGGACGAGATCACGACGGTGTCCGATGGCCGGCGCGACGATGGCGACGGCGACCCCCTCCTTCGCCGCATCCAGTCCCTGACCATCGTACGTGTGAATCTAACTCGTATCCTCTTAATTCCCTTCTCCCCGCTTCGTTATCAGGAGCTAATCGTTTTGGGTGGTTGTGGGATTTGGGTTGGGTTTCTGAAGGCCCCACCGCTGCTGAGCGGTCAGTCGGCGGCGAGTTCGGAGGCGGAGAGCAGCCTCACCGACATCCTCGTCCGGAAGCCATCCACCTCCGCCGCTGCGGCCTCTGGTGAGTTGATTGCTGTATTACACAGGAGTAATTTTGGCAATTACAGGTTTTAGGAATGTTTGATTGGCCACCTGTGCTCCTAATTGTGCAGTAATATTTACTGTATTTATTATTATTTGTCCAATGGCTCATCTGTGTTTTGTAATATTCTGTAGGTAATTTGAATCCAAATGTCATGTTTGAGCTTTTCTCTATGTACCGCGAATGGCAAGAAGAGAAGGCCAAGAAAATCAGTCAAAAACAGGTAAGAGATTTCATTGCTTGATGGAGTTGATGCTGTTGATAGATCCATAATACAGAGAATAGTAGGATCATAAGGATTGATTGATATTGGTAATGTTAATCATGTACTTGTAGTGCCAAATAGGCGAAATACCTTCTGCTGCTGCAACTTATTTTTTTGTGCTGTAAAATTTTCATCATTTATGTAACAAGTAGAAACGATGGTATTTCCAACTAGGGCTACCATGTAGCCTGTATGCTTTGCACTGTCAGACCAATGCAAATATTACCTCTGAATCTCTGAAATACATTGAATAACAGTTATTTATCACAAGTCACAACCTGTTAATTTGACTTCACAGAACCGCTCGCAAAAAATAATATCTAGTGCCCGACGTAGTTATCCTGGGGTGTTCTGATAAATTGTGGCACATAACTTAATTGATGAATTTAAGGTAAATATAAAAAACTGTTGATTCAGAAAGGATGGCTCGGAACATAGCTATTAGCAAATGTATAGTTTGATGCTTTTGTTTTGTCATCTTGTTATGGGGAAGAGGTCATATATTTTACATATGGTGCAGGAAGAGATAGAAAACAAGATAGAGACAGCAGATGCTTTGTCCGTTAAGCTTCTCCAGAGGTTCAATTATTCAGTTGCTTCCATGAGATCAACCTCTCACAACCTTGCTGAAGGTAACAATATGTTGTTTTCTTGGACTGGCAAAGAAAAAATAAATAAATTGGCCATGCATCGCATTATTGGATCTGTCGACACTAAATTCAGTCTCAAACGATGCACAAAGCAAATTCTTTTAACAAGGGAACACATATTGAAGTGAAATTAGGACATTATTACCTCTTTTGAGTGGTTTTAGGATAGCGTAGTAACACCGGTTATTCATTAGTTTTGTTCTACCGAACATTGCAGTTCGTCCACTGCAGGTGGAAGTTGGTGAGTTGAAGGGCAGGTTAACTGAAGTAGTAAGTAACTGTGATGCATTGTGCAAGAGAATTGCCGCAGAAGGACCAGAAAGTCTGCGATCATCAGTTGAACCCTTCACCACTAATAAAGAGGAGGCAAGAGATAGTGAAACACCTGACCAAAACTAAAGCCCTGAATCACGCACAATATCTATGATACTCTGATAGTATGAACTACAGATGCCATCAAAGGCTTCAGAAGGAGCCACAGTGCTGTTCCTGGTCCAGTAGGATAGCTGTACCCTGTGCTCTTACATAGATCTTTGGCATCAGCTAGTCAACTTGTTGCAAAATTTATTCTGTGTTTGTAATGTTAAACTGTTCCTGTATAGATCTGTAGCACCAAATTTTAACATCAGAAGAAAATGTTAGGTTCAGCAGCTTGACTGTACTGCGTGTACTGTAATAACTACATGTCAATCTGATTTATTCCTGACCAGACCATTCCATATACATTCAGAAATTTCAATTCTCGATTGGTCCAATGTCCAAATTGACTTTCCCTTTGGGAAATGTATTAAAGCATCATCACGGGCCTATATGTAATCAAGAACATTTCAGATCAATTCCTGATAGTGCAACGGTAAATCGATCAAGGCTATGTGTGCCACACGCCATGATCTGGCCGGGTATACAAAGCCGATGCTGGAGCCGCCGCTTCCAAGAGGCGGGCATCGACATAGAACGTCTCTGCGCCATTGGCATTCTGCTGCTGCTGTTGATGACGATGGTGGTAAGCCTCCATGACGGCGAACTGCATCTCCTCCGATGGCTTCCAGTGGCGCTTCCGCTGGTTGATGAACCAGTTGTTGATCTGCTTCTGCTCCAGCCCCGTCGACTCGGCGAGGGCAATCTTCTCCATCTCCGACGGGTACGGCCATCGGTAGTGGAGCTCCCACCAGGTGAGCAGCTTCTGCCGAGCCTCTTTGGGAAGCTTACCTTTCTTCTTCTTCTTTGATAGCTCCTTCCTCAGGCTGCCCAGGTGGCCGCTGTACTTCTTCAGGAGGTGCCTCTTCAGCTCCTTGTCGTCGGAGCGAGGATCGATGCCGATGGTTTCATCTTCCGCAGCCTCCATCTCCATGCCGCTGCCGTCTTCGTTTTCGTCGTCGGACGAAGCAAAGCCAGCTTTGTCTTCTGCTATGATCAAGCCAAGGCATTGTAGAGGTTCAGAATTAATATTGGGGGAAAGAACAATAGCTTTTGCAAATAAAATGTTCTACACCGAGATTGTCTCAACACTGCATAATGCACAGATTAATTTGTAACCTGTAACGTTCGTTCTCCAACAGTTTTGCCTAGTTGCCTATTGATCATCCTAATTATAGAGAAAACAACCTATGCCTATGACATTTGTAAGAACTTGCAGGTGCAGCTTGTTATATGTTGGTAAAGACCACATTTAGGTGTTTTTTTTTTTCAAAACTGCTGCGAAAAGTAAAAACGCAACTCTAACAAATTTACTGCTTTCCGTCCCAAAACATAAGAACTCTTCTATGAGTGTTTTTTTTACGAAGACTCTTCTTTTTAAAGCGATGAAGAATAAGGTTAAAGGCTATAATGTCCTTTATTAAATCAGGTATGGTTACGGAGTTTGAAGGTGGTTGAGGGAAAGTTTTAGTGAAAAATATGAGTGGTGATTAGTGGGAAAAGTACTCTAAAGTCTTTATATTTTGCGACGGAGTAAGTCCTAAGTTTTGCAATATAGATAGAAGTTGAGATACTACCTCTATCCCATAATATAGCAAGTTTTAACTTTTACAAAGGTATTAAGAATAGGGGTAAAAATACCTGTTGTCTTCTTGGGATGGGTGAGGCATAGACCCGGACTACTTATTAGCTAGCTATAATAAAAACAACAAATAGTAGAGGCAATGCGAGTAGTTTAGTGGTAAAAGTCACCTTTTAGTGTTGCTATATTTGGGAGAAATTTGAATTCTAGAACTTGTTATGTCTTGGGACAGAGGGAGTATTTAGATACCAATTGTCACTATCATTTGCTCTATTGGAGCATCTCCGCAATAGAGCATATTCGCCCTAAAGGTTAGATGAGGTCCACCTCTATATTTTCTATAGATCCGAAATATGTCTTCAACTCCAGCAATAGCTCTTAAACCTCATCCCCTAATTTATTTATCTTCTATGTTAACATACACATACATGTGTTATAACTAGTTTAATACAATGATAATTTAAATATGGATATTTCTAACGTGTAGAACTCAACCATATTTCAATTTTTAATTTGAAAAATTTGAATTCAAATTTAACATTCCAAACACAAAAATAATATATGCTACACGCAAGTGCTAGATGCCACATGATTGTTCAATAGTAAAAATGTTTATAAATATCACATGCACAATATACAAAGTTTGTTATGCTATATATATACAAGATTTACTGGCTATACACAGGCTATTCAGAATAGGGGCTAGGTGTAAAGCCCCCGGGACTATTTTTAGGCTTTAATATGGGTCCTGCTGAACCTCCTTTTTTTGCCTTAACCCCTCAAAACCAGTCGGGACCTTGTTTAGAGTCCTTGTTGGAGATGCTCTCATACACTATATTCCAAAATAGGCCTGGTTTCTGTCACTTTACTTTTATCCTAGACCACGCTTTGATTAAGGTACATGCAAAATCAGTCATGACCAACGTTCCCATAACTAAGCTTATGTGATTCCTTGTTTCAAGCCTGCCTTACCTCTTTCTATATCTCACACCATGAATTTGGCTCAAAAATAAATATTAATCTGCCTTTTTTTCCTTATTTGTAATTTCAATATTCCTAGGTGCTAAGTTTATATACCACACATAATATTTTGCATGTATAAAGTTATCAAAATAGAGTTTATCCTGTAATTTTTTATGTACAAAGTATGTGGATTTTTTGTCTTCATGTTGCTTCTAGAACTTTTATTTTCTTTTGTGCCAGTTAATTTTAATGTAACCATAGCGTTAGCAAAAACATTTTTCATGTACAATAAAAGGGCGCTTAGGTGGATGATTAAGAATAAGGATAAGTTTTAAGCGTCCTTGGTCTCCAACTATTGGGCTTGCTTAGATGTGTAAACAAACGTTTTTTTTTGTGTGCTGGATTGTACGACCCTTATACATGCAGGCATTGAACGCTTCAAGGGGCGTCGACTCCCTTGCAAAATTATAGAGTGAAAAAACAGTTAATTATTCTCTAAGCGCCCATCTTAGCATCCCATTAAACGGCCTTAGGGCATGTTGAATGGTTGAGACACCTATGTCATCTGGAGATGAGACATGATGTATAATGAGTTGTTTGTTACGTTGCATATACAGTAGTATTTTTTTATTAAAATAGTATCAAATGGTCCCATAGAAAACATATATGTATGAAAGAACTATGCTACAATAGTAAAAAATGTCTTTTTAACTTTCCACCGCCGCCTCTTGAGCCGTTAGCAAAAGAACATACCACTACTTTCTCTTTCTTCTACTAAACAAAAATTCAATGTGGCATTGTTTTACTTACAACACTTATACCTCATTGAACATTCTCTTATATAACAAAGGATCCCACTTCATTGTCATTACCTTGCTCCTTGTTTAACCAGTTTGTTAGTGTCTTGCATGGAAAACAGCTTGTTCTTATCTCATTAGTTTGCTGCCGCAACACCCTTTATTTTAGTTGCTACCGTATTCTTTGGACACGATGAGTTTGAGCATTAGGCATTCGCTCATGTACGTATTGTCGTGTTAAAATTTTTGATTTCTTATACAATGGAGAAAGCTATTTTGTGGACTTATTTTTAAGATAATGGATTACCCGGCCTTGGCTTCAATGAAGCTACAACCACTTATTACAATAATTTAAAAGTTTACAACTCCACAAAGACACTATTAAGCCAACAATCCATGAAACAAATAAGAATAAGGAAAAAAACGAAGAAGATAGTTAAAGATGATGGTACTTATAAGAAAGCTATTTTGTGGATAGTAAAAGAGATTAATTTGTGCAAAACTATGCCCTTACAATTATAAACATTTCTAACTACAAGTATGGATAACTATGAATCAAGAACGAGGGAAGTATAGCACATTACAATTATTTGAATTTCTTTATAGAGGAAAGTACAGTTATGCCATCATCTCCAAGCAGGAGCGGGATTCCCCTGCAAGGCTGTGTAAGCTTGCAAACAAAGTTTAAAACCAGTCAACGTATAAAGAGTTGCCCAAAGGGTTATCGCTTAGTACTTGTCATCATATATTTAAATTCGGTAAAGCTAGCTTATAAAGGCCGAAACAGTGCATGAAACTAAGTCATGGGCAATATCATACTAGCTCATACTCCTAGATAGCTAGCAAAATTAGCTAGATAAACGTCCATGTACTGTTCACTACAGTAAGCAACTAAGTAGACAGCAATACATTGT
Source organism: Leersia perrieri (assembly GCA_000325765.3). Taxonomy (NCBI): domain Eukaryota; kingdom Viridiplantae; phylum Streptophyta; class Magnoliopsida; order Poales; family Poaceae; genus Leersia; species Leersia perrieri. The sequence goes on from CM002481.1 coordinate 23,924,398, forward strand.
TTATAACGCTCGTGTCAATGACGCAGGGTATAGTAGTCAGTAGGTCGCTGTGGACACATGCAATTAGCTAGACTGATCTTTAGTAGAACTAAGGTACACGAGGGAAGCACACAACCCCACCTCATGCATGCTACTTGTTGTGATAGAAATCGACAGGCTCTAAGGTCCTACTCCCTCTGTCCCAATAAAATTGGATTTCTAAGAATCCCTAGCCAAGTGGAGGAGATAAAAAAAAACAAAATGTTCCTCATCAATATAATGTAGTATTGGTTGGTGGGTAGATAAAGAGTAATAACGAGATGAAAGTTTTCGATTTGCGAACTAATAGTAGGTAGAAGTGTAGAAGTCAATATATTTTAGAAAAAAAAAGTTAAATCTTAGAAGTTGAACTTTTTTTTTATAGAGGAAGTAAATATTTAGCGTTCACGCAATGCAACAGATATGCCATGTATCCGTGCACAACATTTGCATTTAAAAAACAGAGTAGATCATTGATGTACTCATGCACAGCCATTACCAGTGATCCTAAAAATATTTTGTATGTGTCTTTCATATATATTTATGACACAATTTTACTGTTCAAGTTACTCCATCTGTTTTAATTATTTATCGTTCTAGATTTATACTGTCAAATAATTTAATCTTAATATTTATAGTTTTATTTATTAGTTTTTAATATATAATTCACATGTAATTAAATTACCCGTAATTCTAAAAAGTGATGGTTAAAGATTGACTTAGAACAAACCTAGATCGATAGAAAATTGAAAACACAGATAATAGTTTATTGGACTAAAGATCATAATACACACGACGCCCTACTTGAACAGGTGGATATTAGCACTAAGCCATAAATAAAAATATGTAATAATATTAACGATTTCAATCTTTTTTGTGAAGTATTATATAAACTATACCATTTGTACTGTTTACATACGACAACAAAGTGGAAGTGTGTCGTGAGCCACCTAATATGCAGACAAAAACAACTTATTTCACCTGGAATTATTGCTGACCATTTCTATTACCCCCGCTATCCCACTTTATAAGAGACTGGCATGGTTTTTAAACTAATATCTGACTTGATTTCTCATAAATTACAATGTTCGGCCAACAAAACTGCACTGTCACCATAGGAAAGTAAACCCCAAATTTCAATTCACGATGTTATCATCATATAAAGTTTAATTTATATTAGTCTGATTGTTGATCACATATTTTAAGAGTTGAATCCTAAAATGTGTATGGATCATATATTCTGGGATGGAGGCGAATGGAGCATCTATAAAAAAGTTTATGTGAAATCCCCGTGTCTCAAACAAATGGAGGGCTCATTTGTATCTAATGAAAAAAAAAGTGTTTTAAAATTTAAATTTGATACATAATTTCCATTACAACTTCGATCCTTCGAACAAAGAAATGTCATGCAAGTGTCCTACCAAATTCCTACAAAATGCCTTAATTCTTGAGAATTTTGGAGGATTTCTAACATGATGTTGGACCATATGGAAACTTTTTATTGTCTATTAATTTCTCTCCCAAAATTCATTAGTTTGTATGCGAAGCAACCAAACAAAATGTTCAAATTCCCAAAGTTCAAATAGACATATCACTAGTAGGAAAGTGCCTATTTGTGATGAAACGTTATTGTCATAGTACATGTCAAATTTGTCACAAAGAAAATACTATGACGAACTGGTGACGAAACCGAATTCGTCAAAAATGGAGCGTCATGTTACTTTTTAATGACGAATATATCAATTTTGTCGTAAAACTGGTTTCATCAATGACGAAGCTCATTTTAGTCATATAATATGTCGAATTTTGTGACCAACCATAATGTCACGGAAAACCTATTATCAGGTCATAGATAAGCCTCAATATCATCATAAAAATAATTAACAGCGTCATCCATGTTACATTATATTGTCACGCCCCAACCCTTAGGCCGGGCCTGTTAACTGGTGAGCACCCAGGAAGAATTTCCTGATCAGTCACCCATCCGAGAATTACTCTAGGTCAAGCACGCTTAACCTCAAAGTTCTCTCGAATTTCCCGATCACTCACCCATCCGAGAATTACTCTAAGTCAAGCACGCTTAACCTCAAAGTTCACGCTTAACCTTTAAAGTTCTCTCAAATTTCCTGATCAGTCACCCATCCGAGAATTACTCTAGGTCAAGCACGCTTAACCTCAAAGTTCTCTCGAGATGAGCTTCTAGAAAAGAAGTTGTAATTTCTTGGTATGAGTACTTCTTGTACAGTGTTAAACTCGGACACTAAAATTTTAAAACTCATGTTCACACTTTAAAATTTTGTCAAATTCAATTAAAATTTATAGGGTTGATTTATCATATAGAGAAGTAACTTTTTGTAACTTTTGAGCAAATTTTAAATGTGGGACCCACCACTTTACCCATACTCATTTTATACTTTTTTTATAGTCTTAAGCTCGGACCCTAAAATTTTATATACATATGAAAAATATTGATGTATATAAGATAATTATTTTTCTGTGTTACTTCACAATGGTACAATGAAACAAAAAAAAAAGATACATGATAAAGATCATATGTTTAAACTTGTATGCACATCAAATTTAGACACAATCATAGAGAATATGAACTAAAGTTAGCAATTATTATGCAACCACAAATATATATTTCTATTCTCTACTTAGGTGGAAGAAACAAGTTATATGATAAAGATCTAACAAATAGCTATTAACATAAAATAATGTAATTAAATAATTGTGATTTTAGAAAAAATCAGAAAAAAGAACCATCAAATTTAGAGTTATCATGAGTGAGAAATGTCAATTACAAATTTTAATTTCAATTTAAAAAGAGAAAATTAAACCATGCATACGTTCTTCATCTCAATCTACACGACAAACCAACAATAACATGCTTCATCAGTGACGAATTTTCTTATGTTCTATGACATTGTTTAAAAATTTCGTTATAGGTGTTGATAAAAACCACTGTCACGTATGAGCCATGATGAAGCAGAAAATTTCGTCATATATATTACTTACTCAATAAAAAAATATGCATCGTCATGAGAAAAGCGTCATAGATGGCCGCTTTCTACTAGTGTACGTGGCATCCTAATTCATACGTTTTTTTTTCTGTTCCCCGTGTTCTTTTAATTCTTGTATTTTAAAGAATTGAACATTTTGCTTCCGCGCATTCTACTGTATTTACATCCCCTGGTGACTTTTTTTTTTCTGAAGTCCAAACATTAATTAAGCAGAATCTCGTACAAATAAATTTTTCAAGCAAAACAAAACAGAAAGGTTTTAAAGTTCACTATACCTGAGATGAGAGCTGAAAAGGGTGGCCCAGATTTAATGGAGTTGAGCTCTAACTCCACCGTCCTGAGGAACTCCTCAGCCTCCTGCAGCGGCTTTCTGAGCTCATCCTTCCAATCCACGAGCAGCTTGCAGTAGTCCTCCTGATGAATGAATGATGTACATGAACACGTCAAGACATTAATAATTAATCAATCACACAGCAGCTGATTAGCCCAAATATTAGGAATGACACGTTGTTTAAGGTTAGTAAGATCTCTAATGATCTAATCATCTATAATTCATTTTTTTATCAAAAGAGTTAAACAGTGTATATGTCATGTCAAGTTGAAGTAATCCTCATGTACAGTTAAGTAAGCTGCTATTCAGAGTTCAGACCATGAACTGGTCAAGCTCCGGGTCCGGCGCCGTCGCCGCCGGCATGTGGCACGCCGCCACCCGCTGCCGCGCCTCCCGCACCCGCGCCGCCGCCGCGATCTCCTCGGCCGCCTCCGCTGGGCAGCCAACCTATAAAACCAACATATACACCAAGCTCTAGAACACGCATGCAACATGGACAAGAACATCTCGATCGATCGATTGATCTCCATCTACACACACAAAATTAAATTAAAATCGTGCCTTGTGGCAGTCGAGGAAGGCGGCGAGGAGGTGGTGGTAGCGAGGGTGGGAGACAATCCTGGCCTTGACGGGGTCAAGAACTCCGACGACGCGGCCGCCGTGACCGCGATCGCCGTCGTGACGAGTCGCCGGTGCAACAGTAGTCACCGACGACATCTCACGAGCTCCACCTGCAGCAGCAGCAGCAGCAGCAGCCGCGGTAGAAGACAAGCTAGGAACGGTGTAGACTTGCACGGAGACCTTGGAGAACGGCAGCAACGGAGTAGGAAGCAGCCCAGCTCCCTGATGGCCTTCAAGCTCCTCCATTAGCGTATGTGCTGATCAGGGTTTCACCAAGGAATAAGAGAACTAAAGAAGGCTAATCAGCTATGCTTAGCTAGGGCTAATCTTGATGATTTCTTTGGGTTAGATCTTTCGCCGGGATGGTTTGTGTTGTAGTAAAGCGAAGTGGGGGGAATAATTAAAAGGAGGAGAGGGAAAACAGTGCAGACGAAAAGAAAGGGAGAGATTGCTGTGGTTGTGAGCTGAACTAACAGAGACGAGATTGCATAGGAGGGAGGTGTAGACTGTAGAGGAGAGGTAGCGTAGGAGTAGTAGTTCTGTAGGGTAGGGGGAGTAGGAAAAGAGAGGTCGGGTGGCCATCACGTCCGTTGTCAAATCAGATAAAAGCATCCGGCTGGTGTAAATGCCACTGGTTTATTAATGGTGACTCACGTAGTGACCATGTGGAGCAATATACTACTCTCTCCGTCCCTATTATAACATTTCGACTCGTTACCATCTTTAAAATGTAATATTTTATTTTAAATATAAATAGTTGTATATTATAATAGTTTGTTTAATGATAAATCTGATAGCATTGTTTTTACATGATACTAACTCCGTCTGAAAATACAATTACCTGTTTTAAGTCGGAAGGAGTAATTTATTTTAAGTTTTTCACAGTTAAAGTTTAGAATGTTGGACTCTAACATTTCTAAAAATTGTTATATTTTGGGACGGAGGGAGTACGTTTTTTTCCGTCCTTAGGCCCCTCCGAACTGCTGAAAATGTATGAATATAAAAAATAGCCAATTCCTTATATGCCCATGAAATTCGTCCAATCCCTTTTATGTCCCTGAGTTTTTATCTTTAGTTGACCGCTAGGTAACCATTATTTTTTTTGTCAAAATGACTATATTGCCCTTGTGTAGTATGTATGCTAATTTCTCTACAAACATAAATCTCAATTTGAAAAAAGTTAAATTCATAATAAAATCAAATGAGACATAATTATTTGACTTAAATTTTAAAAAATAAATTTATTTTTTAAATAAATTTAAAATATTATGAAATAAACACAATATTCTCAATAAATTGAAAAAATAAATTCTTTATTTATGTTTAAATTTTAATAAAAATATGTGTACATATTTCATCAAATACAATTTAAAAATTTTCTGTAAAAAATTGATTTTTTAGATATGTGTATCAAATAAATAATTATGTGTTAGAATGTTTTGTTTTGCTAAATTAAATGATTTTTTTTCATCTTTTAGAATTGTACTTTTCTAAATAAGCAAGCACATAACTATGTGATAGATGTAAATGGTAGTATTGTTATTTTGAAGAATATTTAACGGTCAACTAACAGAATGAGTATAGATGGGATGAAGATTAAGACTCATGGGCATGGAAATGATTGAGCAAATTTGAGGGGTATAAAAGAGAGAGAATTGGTGGGTATGTAGGGAATTTTCTCTTGTTGAAATTATATACCTTGATATTTATTAATATTCCTGGTAAAAATTTCTGCCTTATTCAAGTTAAAATTATCTGGTTGAAAAAACAAATGAATTTTTGGATAATCGACGTGATACTTTGGAATTTTTCACCAATTAAGAGTGCATGTAGATATGTATGCACACCACACGCAACCTGGGTTCATCCCATCTGCAGTCACTGGTGATTGCGTTGTAATGGATTTTGATTGTTTTCAATCAAAAATAATGAAAATTAAAAAAATATTATCAGTAACTAATGTCTATTTTTGACTGCTGAACAAGTTTTGTGAATTGAGTAAAAATTTCAGGGAACAAGATATATTGGTCATGCTATGATTTTCTACTTTGTTTGTAAAAAATTTAGAAAAAAATAATGAGAAAAATGAAATTATGTAACATTGCATATTTTTTTCTAGAGATGCACATTATTTTCATAAAATGTTGAGTACATTTTGCTATTTTGCGCCTTTTTTCATTTCAGCTTTAACACGTGACGGTTACCCTCAGTACCAAGGTATCACCGCACACTCTTTCAAATACGATTTTTTTTTTGCCAATTACCGTGCAATACTCAGCCCACAGCACACTAACTGTACTTTCGCTGTAAAGTCGTGGACGAAGTTGGCTGTTTGAATTTAGTTGGAGGGCATAGTGGAATTCATGGAGTGAATCACGTAATTGCAAAATAGTATACCACTCTACTTCCCCTCTTAAAAAAAAAAGCATTCTAACGGTAAATCTGATGTGCGCTGGCCTGGTTTGGTCGTATGCTTGTCGCTAGAGTAAGGCCTTGGTTAGTTTTCAATTTTTTTTTCCAAAAACACCACACCAAATCTTTCGACACGTGCATAGAGTATTAAATATAAATTAATAGAAAAATTAATTGTACAGTTTGTATGAAAATCACGAAACAAATCTTTTTAAGCCTAATTAATCTTTGATTAGTCATAAGTACTACAGTTACCCACATATGTTAATGACGGTTTAATTAGTCTTAATAATTCGTCTTGTGGTTTTCATACGAGTTATGAAATTAATTTTTTTATTTATATCCAAGAATCCCTTCTAACATCATGTTAAAGTTCGATGTGACATCTCAAAATTTTCTTTTCCCCGAAATAAATATGGCCTAGACGGGAAGCATTTTTGCAACAGCCAGGTGACATTTGATCACTGTGTGTTAGTGGGTTGATGAGCACATATATATCGATCTATAGAGCCACTATCGTGCGTGCATCGGCGTGCATGCATCCTAGCCCGTCCATCACAAGGATTATGTTTGATCCGGCATCAAATCATCTGTGATAATCATGTAGTGGCATAGGGGCATATGCGTTGTCCGCGATGTTGACCTGCCGCCATGCACCGCCTCAAATTACTAATCTTTGGTGGAGTATCTAGTTAGGGACTTCGGGCTTGTCATGAGAATGATGCATATATAGATACGTTTTGACAAGACTAGATATGCGCGTCGCCGAAAAATAACTATACCAATCGAGTGGCTCTTAAACGATTAATTAATCAGGCCTCGCCTTTGGTAATTGGATATTTAAAATTTTAAAAGTTAGTTTTGAAATTAATTTTAAGTATTTTTATTATAGGTGTGTCTTTTAAACCATAAACAATATATATGCAAAAGTTTTCAAGTAAAATATTCTTTTATGAATGAATATGCTAAAGAATTCTTGGCTCCTCCACTGTCTACTCCTACATATATAGCTAGGCCGGTACCATATACTCATATACTCCTATCTATGAACAAGCCTTTACCATGATATAGATCACTCGAAACTACGAAGTGATCTTAACTTACGCAGTTAAGTAGGCTTCACGAGTTCACGTCCCTGTCTGCAAGCAAGGAAAGACAAGAAGTGAAATGCGCTCACGAGGCAGAGGCTGACTGGTAGGCCCAAACAACGCAGAGAAATGGCCCTGTTACTGTGAGTAGGGCTGTTACTGTGAGTAGGACGGAATGACCGGATCATCGCCAACCACGCACGCACGACTACACGAGGCCGGGTCCGGCTTGGAAACCTCCGGGGCGAGCAGAGAAACAGCGAAGCGATCGGAGGCAAATCAGAGCGGCATCGCACGCGTGACAGTCTGACAGATAGAGTACGTGAAGCACACGTCAGATATCAAAGTACGTGGCGCACACCGGCACACGTGAGAGATCATCAGTAATCACCAGACCTGTTCGCTGCGCGCGTAGACGAACGTCTGCCTCTCGAGATAAAACAGCCCTTTGGCCTTTGCATTCCCCTTGCATTCTGCTTGATGCCGTGGCCGCATGACGCCGTGTCACCCTGCGTACGTGCCCTTCGAATCCTCATTGACGCGCGGACCACCTCAACAATTTGACAAGAATAAAGAACTGCTTATCGCCCATGTCTAAATTCTTTTTTTTTACAAGACACTCACAGGTTTTGTTTGGATCCAAAGTGCTAATAATTATTAGTTCTTGCTATTTAAGAATTACGAGATAAATCTAGCAAGATATATTAATCCATGATTTGCTAAGTCAAAGGTTGCTTTGTTAGCCCGGAGGATCCAAACTCAGCCCATATCAAAATGTTCTTTATAATATCAACTAAATTAGTACTACATGGTACATGTCTTTTCCAAATTCGTTTTTTCTAAAATATTACCCCTCCGGTATTTAATGTTTGACACCATTGATTTTTTAGCACATGTTTGACTATTCGTCTTATTTAAAAAAACTTATTCACAAATTTATAAATACAAGTCATGCTTAAAATTTCTTTTGTAATAAAACAACTCGTAACAAAATAAATAACATTTGGATAAATTTTTGAATAAAACAAACGGTTAAACATTCACTCAAAAGTTAACGGCATCAAATATTAAAAACCGGATGGAGTATATACTTAAAAATAGTTATATTCTGAGAAATACCCCTTCTGTCCCATATAAGTCTTTATTTTTTTATTTCTGTGTCTAACTTTGACAGTTTATCTTATTCAAAAATTTTATAAATAAATTAGAAAAAATAGTCATGCAGGAAGTACAATTCATATTTTACTATCTAATAACAATAAAAATATTAAATATAATTTTTTAAAATAAGACGGACGGTTAAATTTAGACACTAAATTCTAAAAATAAAGTTGTTTTGGGACAAAAATAGTAGGTATTAGTATCTTTGTCCCTTAAAAAATAAAACTAGGACAAGACATGGCGTATAACAAATCTGAATGGAGGGATGTCCAGATTTATTGTGCTGTCAAATGTCTCATTCAGCCCTAGTTTTTTTTCCACCAAGGGAACAATATATTAGCAGCACATGCATGATGCATATTTAGAGTTAGAGTCAGGCATTGTTTTATTGTTTTTTAATCCTATTTCGCAAGAAGGAAAAAGAAAAAATAAATTATTGCATGCATGCATGGTCGGAATCTAATCGGTGAAGAGAATTATACCTGCTCACATGTGACATATATTGAATTCCAAATAATCTTCAATATATAATATACTAAATTCCAAATAACATTCAAAGAATCACTAATACTTAAAAAAAAAAAGAAGCAACGGCAGTCAAGCACGTACAAGTGCTATGGGTGAGCATGCAGTAAGCCACAAAGACGGCGGTTGGGCTTTAAAAGTAGAGTTGGCAGCAAAAGATAATACAACTACGAAGGGAGGCACGAAGTAGGCAAGCACGCGAGGCACGAAGTAGGCAAGCACGCATGAGCAATAGCGGCTACTAGCGGACTAAATAAAACTATAGCGGTTAGCGAAATCCTTTTCAAACAGTTATAGCGGGAGACTTCTCAAACAGTTATAGTGGGCTTTCTCAAACAGTTATAGTGGGCTATAGCGGGAGATTTAGAACATTGGTAACATCGGTTGTGTTGAGCGAGTCTAAGAGACTTTAGTTGGGAAGTTTTAACAGGAGGCATAGCTTGATTGCTCCTATGAGTAGGATGAAGAAATCAGAAACGAGAGGATGAATGAGGAATAGAGGCAACGACTCAAGCTGCTCGCGGCGGTGGCCACCGTGTCCTCCTTGCGGCCCTCCCGAGCCACCCCGGGGCCGCTGCCGGCCGATCTAGCTGACTTGGGTCCAGGAGCGACGTTGGCGGCAGATCTGCCACTTCCGACCCCAGTGGAGGCGGCAGATTCGCCAGTGTCGAGGATGGCAACGATGGAGACGGGCGACGGAGCTGTGAGCGGTGAGGGGGAAGGAAGCCGGCACGCTAGCGGTTATGGAGGAGAAGGCCAGCGCGCAAGCCGTCGTTGCCAAAGCCCATCGCCGTCAACTGAGGGAGAGGAGAGGGAGGGGAAAACTGAGGAAAGGAGGAGGTTGAGCGGAGGAGGAAGGCGAGGTGGCGGCGCCAGCGGAGAAATGACAGTGGGAGGGAGAGAGGCGAGGGTGTGGCCTCGCGGGCACGCAGAATTGTTGCGTGGTGGAAATTATTTTTAAAAACATCCTTGTACTTTTTTCTATTTACAATGATCCCTAGAAGCGGAATTTTCTCTTATTCGTGTTGTATTTCTTAAAACTACGAGGGCCCTAACGAAACAATACAACAACAGTGTCAGGCGGTGGGAGGGCATACCTTGTATTTATATATATACGAGGGGGCTTTCTGCAAATTCCTTCGAGCGCAAAAAAACAAAATCTGAGAAAAAGGCAACCTCACGGTCAAAGATGGTGATTTTCATTGCTTTTTATGTCGACCATAAACTTTTGGTGCTATATCATGTCGAGATTATTTGATATTATAAAAATTAATTTTTTAAAAAAGTTCAATATAATTATTTTTGAAGCGGCCCACGCTTCAAGAAAAGTAGAATATTCACATATTATCTGACTAAAAGATACTTTTGAAAACTTGAAAAAACAAAACACCAAGCAATACGAGTTTTAATTTTTTTAAGGTCTCGGGACAAAAAAAAGATGGGGTGGGTCGATAGGCAAGTGTTTAGGGTGGCAATAGAGTAGGACTAGTACAATAGGTCTGCAAACTAAAACTGGAAAATTGCGACAATAAGATCTTGAGAAAATAACATGAGTTCTTGAAAAAAGAATTAAAGATCAACATCTGCATATATATGATTTTTTTTGTCATAACATGAATTTGTATCGGTGCTGGTCACGTGCGATCGCTGGCCATCTTACTAGTTACTAAACCATGAAAATTTTAAGTCCTAATTAGTCTCTTAATATATTCACTCATGCATCTCGTGTTAGAATATGAAGCATTTATTAATCATTGGCACAAAATGTCTACTAGAGCACTATTTTCAACATTGATCGCCGAAAAACATCACATATCTGTGGCAGTGAGCTATATATAGATAGGCTCAATAATTCGTTCCAAACGCTAAAAACTCTAATCGGTATATTACATTCGATGTGACACAGGGTCATTTCAAAGTCTATAATATTAGCTTGATTAAACCTAGTGTGCCGTCTAGAATTGACAAGCCACCACACTTAAGTCGTCAAGCCAACCTTAGTATATTAATTAGTTAATCCTATTGAGAAAAAGATCGATGAAATCTAATGGTTGGACAAAGGAAATAAGGACATAGGAAAATGAATTATCAAAGGAAAATAAGGACCTAGGGTGCATTCGAATGCACCTAAAACAAGATTGGCCAAAAAGAACAGTGATGACATACAAAACGAAAAATATCATTAGCACATGATTAATTTGGTATTTCTCTCTGTCTAAAATATAACAACCTTATATAATGTGACATCTCAATCTAGACATGAGACATGTCTAAATTCATTGTACTAGAAGATGTCTTATTCTAATTGCTATATTTTGGGACGAATATAGTAGCTATTTTAACCTTGATAAATAGATTACTTTGTTTTTAAAACAATTTTAATGTGGATTTTTTTTCTAAAAAACACATCTTTACGTATATTAGAAAGCATGCCGAGGAGTATTAGCGTTGCAGTAAACTGTCGATCCACCGTTTCTATCTGAAACGAACGCAGCCAAGGTTGCATGAATAATGGTGCAAAATTCCCTTTGCTATGATATGTACAGTACATTTGGGCTCAGCATTTGATGAATATTCAGCGATTTCCAGTTCAAAAAAAAATATATTCAGCGATTTTGTCCACCCTCAATCCTGTTGGTACAAACTATTCTAAACCTGTTTAACTTTTTAAATAACGCCAAATGTGACTACTGCATGCCGGTCAGCAAGTGAACATAGCCATGGTGATGGTCAGCCAGGTGATGGTCTGCTCGTTCCTTCCATTCTTCCAATAAGCAAGCGATGCATTGACGCCATAAAAGCCCCCATTAGCCTTGTCCTGCTCAGTGCTTATGAAGGAGGCCCAATCCTAAGTTTCTAACCGAGCCATCGTCCACCGATGGTCCGATCCTTTCATAAGTGGCTTGAAATTTCGAACTAGGCATGCTTTGGGCTTTCCAGATGCCTACATACACATAGTCCCAAAATGTAATCTCCTTTTCAGAAAGGCCCAAAATCTAATCTCACATTAGTGAACTGCCATACTTCCTTGCTTGGGGGCCTATGGGCCTCATCCCTGGAGAGGCTCTTTTCTTGTACGCCAACTGGGCCAGCATTGTGCCGCATTTCTCGTTCTCAGGTCACTTTCACAACAGAAACGCTCTTCACAGTGTTAGAGATTTTGGACCCGTCTTACGAAAAACAAAGAATCGGCATCTGTCGCGGCTGTGCACCGGCTTGACTTGTGTGATGTGTCAGCATTGGTACTGTCAAAAACAGCCGCTAGGCCCACCGACAAACCATCGACCGAGACAAGCAGAGGTAGTTAGATCGGTAAGTTTTGTACTGGTCCCCTGGCTTCTCCATCCCGACCGGAGCCAACAACGCGACACGCACCAGGTGTCCCAACTGTCCGCCCCCCTCAGGTCGCCCTCCACGGGAAGGCCACTCCACCCGTAGCCATCAGCCAAAAATCATCCCACCAACCAAACCCATCAACGGGCGCCGCACCATGCCGTACCCCATCCCTTCCCCATGCGTACGCGTGCGTGCGCGAGGTCGACGGCGAGCCCAGCCGATCGAGCCGTCCTCCCGGCCGGGGGCGGCGCGCGGATGCGGCGACGCGTACAACAGCATGGAGCATATACGACTATACCAGTACGATCGTTTTCGCGAGTGCGTGCATGGGCAGGACGCGCGAGCCACGGCGCCACCCATCCGCGTCGCGCATCTCCCCTGGTCCTGGCCTGCTGACTCGATCCGCGCTAGAGACGGCGCGGGTGCATGCGCTCGTGCCCTCACCGGCCGTCTGTTGAATTCAACGCTGCCTATCCTGTTGTCTCGAGGACGGTTTGGCATAGCGCTGCCTGTCCGATCCGCTCGCGCGAGCCGAGAGAGATCTCATAGATGTCCTGGTAACAGTGGCCAACTTCCCCTTGTCCGGGAGGGACAAAAACGTGCAACATATTACCTTCGGCAAACGCACCATGCCGAGGTGTTGATTGACATGAGTCGATCCTATACCTGCGGGGGCATTTTGGAAGTCAGCTTCTGCGTGTGGTCGGTGGCCGCGCCGACCGTGACCCTACCCGGTAGCGCCGCGCTGCCGGGCCGTGACGCCGATCTCTCCTTCTCACGCACGTACGCCCACATGGGGCTCGCGGCGCGGCCCAGCAATGTGGGACGCGAGCGCAGGGGACGTTGCGAATGCGAGCCCCCACACACATGCAGGGAGGCGCAACGGCACGTACACCGGTAAATGGCACATTCGATCGCCGTGCTGCCTGCCCGCGACCGCGTGGCTCTGCGTGTACGCCCGGGGGCACGCAGACGCAGTCACGCGCAGGACCATGTGCCACCCCAACGACGCACTGTCAATTTGTCGATCGATCGGCTGGTACAGTTGTACTGTGCCAGGGTCAGAAGGAATACGTACGTACATGAGAAATGCGATCCTGTGCAGATCGAATCCGGCCCAGCTCTCGAGTCAAACCCTGGTCCATCCGGGCGGCGGTCTGGACGTTTGTGTCGACACGGCGGGCGGCAGGGGCGGGGCCGTGGCGGCCGGGATGTCGCGGCTGCATGCAATGTCACGCATTACACATATATATCATGTCCATCTCTGAGCCGTTTTATCTCAAACTTGTTAGGAGCAGGGTTTACAAATTTTGTGGTTGGTAACTGGGCAGTTATCGTGATGGTCGAACGGTTTTTGTCGCATTCTTACAAATTTTGTCGACGCACCTGTCAATAAAAAGGGCAATAGCCACGATAACGAGGTCGCCGTCGGTTTCGCGAACCAGTTGATTAGCACAAATAGGTTAAGGCCGCGTTTAGATCCCAAAAGTTTTTAGGTCAAAAATATCAAATCAATATTAGGACACATATTTAATATATTAAACATAGACTAATAATAAAATAAATTATATATTTCGACTGAACACCGCGAGACGAATCTTTTGAGCTTAATTACGTCATGATTAGCCATAAGTGCTATAGTAACCAACATGTGCTAATGATGAATTAATTAGGCTCAAAAGATTCGTCTCGCAGTGTACAGTTAGAATATGTAATTTATTTTATTATTAGTCTACGTTTAATACGTTAAATATGTGTCTAAATATTGATGTGACATTTTTAATCTAAAATATTTTGGTACCTAAACGCAGCTAACTAGTTAAGTACAGTAGTACACCGACATGTCATGCATTCAAGAAAATTTTTTTTTTTTGACAATGCAAGAAAACTTGTTAGACTGGAGGGTGCCCGTCTGCAGTTCTGCGGCAACAAGAAGATGTCACATTTTTCAGCAAGCAAGACAAGACTAATTAGTAGGTGGACCATTGTGCCGGATCGATTCTGATAAGAGTTTTGGACCGAGGAAATGTGCCTGCCTGCCTAGCGGACGGCAATGCTTTTGACACTGGGAGATCGTGTGCCCGTTTCTGAAGGTATATGGGCCAGGCACCTGACTAATTTGCTGCGCGGATCATGTGCACAATCTATGTTTGAGTTTGTACGTTTCTGAATTCTGATGAGCTGGAGACAAAAAACGTGGGAGCATCAAATTATCGGCACAGTGAGCAGACAACGTTGTTGTTGGGTTCTAATCACGGGATAATGGGTAGTCTGGTACGACACAACTGACCTTTGCAGGAAACAGAGCAAGCAACCTGTTTATGCCACCGCCTCTATTCGTAACTCCAGACAAAAGCCATTTGTTGTTTGTTTTGTCTCATGGTTTTGTCTATTCATGTGCTTGATAAGAGAGTTGATTTACCTGCGTGTTTGGTGATTTCTCTGGTTTTTTAAGCCAATCCAATGTGACATTTGAACTATAAATATATAAGGAATAGTTTTTTTATATATATTAAGGACTAGTTATAGACAATTTGAACATAAACCAGCGGTGATTAAGTCTAGCGAACGAAGATGCTTCACAAATAAGAGTAGCCAACCTTTTCCTGTAAGGAGTTAAGAGGCATTTTGCCTCTTTTTGCCACTTGTTACTAAAACTTGGAGCCTTGGAGACATTATCAAATGTTAGATGGTGCCAGGTCCAGAATCCCAGGTCTCAGCATCATATCTACTTATGGAAGTGGATCCTCTGATTTTCACATATCAGTGCACAATTGTAAATTTCTTAAAGTCAGAGAATCTCTTTTCTTACTTGTGGAGAAACATAGTCGTTTAGAAATGCTAGTGTAGTACTTATCTAGGACAATTATATGTTTTGCTACCAATAAGCGGTTGGTTCACGAGTTGCTGTCGACAAATTTAAATTTTATAAATACCATCAGACAATTGCTAACAAACACCCCCCCCCCCCCCAAAATTCACATCCCGCATGTGTCGGCGACGGACTGACGGTCGGTAAGCTACCGTTTTTTTTTTCCGTGTCGACGACCGCATCTAGCTCGACCCGACGACCCGCACGGCACCTCGTCTGACGCAACAAACTCCAAACGGTCGCTCGAACAGTCGAACTCGCAGATGGGCTCCGGTGATTGTATTGAAAAGGTGAAAGGCCGTGAAACAGCTAGCCGCGCCGCGGGTTGGTCGCGTACGTAAAACGGCCCGCGGCAACCACACGTCCACGTCCGCGAACGGCAGCAAGCTAGCAACACCGCACCACCAACTTCCCTTTTTTTACAGGTTTGACGAGTTTCTCCGGGAACGCGAACGCGGCAACGCGCAGCCACCAGCAGCCTACGTCGCGGTCGCGGCGGCTGACGCGAGCCAGCCAGCTCGCCTGGCTCTAGCTGGTATTGCAACGGCCAACAGCGACGGTAAGCGGCAAAGGCCTACTATTCCGTAATGAGGTGTGATCGTGTAAAGTATCACGGTATAATCAAAGGTTGTGTTTAGGTTTCAACTTTTCTTCTTTAAACTTTAAACTTTTCTATCACATCAAATGTTTGGATATATGCATAAAGTATTAAATATGGATGAAAAAAATTAATTATACAGTTTGCATGCAAATTGCAAGACGATTTTTTAAATCAAATTACACCATGATTTGATAATGTGGTGCTACAGTAAACATTTACCGATGACGGATTAATTAGCCTTAATAGATTTGTCTCGTAGTTTACAGGTGAAATCTTTAATTTGTTTTGTTATTAGTCTATATTTAATATTTTAAATATGTGTCTGTATACATTAAATTTTTTTTGACAAACAACTAAACACAGCCAAAAATCAAATGTTGAAATTAAAGCTTCGCTACGGTACGTTCTACCGATAGTATTCTACTATTTGTATTATCACCGATAAATACAATCTTTAATCTTGCATTATTAATTATACAACCCATACAAAAAGTTAGGAAAAAAATAAAACCATGCCATTACTATTTCTCAAAATTGGAAATATGCCATCCTGGCCTACATGTCATTGACTCACATGAGCCCCACATGTCATTAACTAACGGGTGACATATCTCAAACTTTAAAAATTACAATGGCCTGGATCCCGTTAACATAAAAAGTTATGGTGGTTTACTGATACTAGAATCAATCTAAATCGTTGATGTTTTAGATCTCATGCTTCATATTTTATTTATACTACAACATTAACTGCCTGTAGTAAAACATTTATTCTACTGAAAATAACTTTAAAAATCAACAGTCAGGATAGTTTTTAATCGTATTCTACCACCAATAAAGAGCCCCAAAGCAAAGCTCTTCAAATTATGGAACCTTTATTAGCTGGCATAGGAGGAGAGTATATCAAGTGCTACCGACGGTGCCATGCTACCATGCCACCAAACTTAAGCATTGTATTGAAAAATTCACAAAAAAAAAACATGAAAAGGTTCTAAGATATGTAAAACGATAGCATATAGCACCACATGAAAAAATCAACTGAAAATTCAACTTACACGTAAAAAACAAAAAAGATAAATTTATGCTCAATATAGTGTTCAAACATGCCACTTTGCTTGTTTCTATACTTTCGTAGGTCATATTTTGAGCTGATTTTTTTATACATGCTATGGCATTGTACATCTTAGAATTTTTTATATTCTATAATATTTAATGTATTTTTAAGTTTGGTAGTTTCGGTACACAACACTGTTTGGTTGCATGTGATATTTTCTCGTGTTGGGAGCAAACCTTTCGAGATTCTTTTTATATATGATTTTTTTTTGGGTTGGGGGAGGGGGTGTTCCTTCATTGAACAATCTTAGGTCTCGGTTTATTTTCCTTTGGACCTGCATTCATGCGTGGTCAACAACGGTTTCAAAATGACGGGACAAGACACCGGCAATGTGAGACCAAAACAACCATAGGAAAGAATATGGGTGCGCATGCACACAACTGATCGTCCTGTTCTTTTTTTTTTCTGCATTTACCGACGGATGTTTTACCTCGTGTAAGTAGGATCCAACAGAAGATCACCTCTTTATGTAAAGAAATGATTCGGAGTCTTTAAAATAAGATCTAGTTAGATATATAAAGGTTGTGCTAAAACGTAAAGCTGTCGTGCAAAGCTAACTAGCTTTCCATGCGAAAGCCAACTAAACAGGAAATAGGAATATTTTTGTCTGCATTTTGCTTACTAAGAGTACAATTTGATCGTGATATATGTTTACCTTGTAAAAGTTTACTCATTTTACGATTTTTTTTACTTATGTTTTCCCTATTGACACCCCCACCCGGCAAACACCGGTTCAAGAACTAAGGCTCTATTCACTAATTTGGTTTTGCCGATTGGCTAAAACGATAATGCAGCGAGAAACATCATTAGCACATAATTATTTGAGTATTAGTTATTTTAAATTTAAAAATAAAATAATTTGTTTTTATACAATTTATGTGTAAAAATTTCTTAAAAAACACATAGCAGTTTGAGAAACATGTGCAAGCGAAAAGAACGAAAAAGCACCAAAGTAATCTGCCAATAATGAAGTAGCGAACAAGCCCTAATACTATCCCATAGCTTATCGACAATCCTAAACTCATTGGACACATCGAAAGGAAGTACCATGTAACACATATTGGCGAAAAGACTTTTGCTTAAAGTATATCAGCTCGGCCACAAATATTCAATTGTCGTAGTTGTGAAAGGTCACACTCACCGACATGTTGAGTTGAATGGTCATACCAACCGACACGTCGAGAGTTAGTATGTTACCTCTTGGTTTCTATTATAAAACCAACCTCGAAATCGACATCAGTGGCTAAACGCGGAAGCGAATGTCATAGAAGATCCAAAAGTTACATGACAACATCGAGACATGATATTTATTAATGAGGTTTGACCAAGCCTATTTCCGGAAGCACTGGTTAGGGACTATTTTCCCAATCCAATATAATAATAGAGTATCAGGATCATCAACAACCATGACTAATTGGCAATACATCCAATGGTCATTCCATCAGCTATTGTCGTCGTGCGGTTACAATAGATCTCTCTGTTTAAGAGAGTGCTTAGAGTCCGGTAAAATATAAAACTAAAACTAGCACAACTTTAAGTCCTAATATATAACCGATTTATACATATTTTTGACATAAATTCTAACAATTTAATACCCCACGGCCCCACCCCCTTATGCAAAGGAAACCCATGCGATAAATGCAACTGAAAGCTGCGGCCATGGGCTGCATGCATCAGTAATCGATGATTATGCTTTATCAAACTGCCAGTGTTGATTATATACCTTCAATCGTCTTTTTGTAAAAAGAAACTCCACATAAGAGAGGGCCACTAAATATCTGTGGCTGAGATACCAATTAAAGAGGATGAAGACCAAACAGAGTAGTGTAATTGTATTGTAAAAGAAGATTAGTATAATTTAATAGATCATAAATATATGCTTATTTTTTGAGAATTATACAGTAGTATAATATAGATGTAGTACACACCTGTAATACTACACGTATACTTATCTACTTGGTTATAGTGTTTTTCTACTTGTATTTTTTATATTGAAACAACCATCCGGCAAATCACCGGTTCAAAGCTAATGCTGCCTCCGTAGCTTGCCGACAAGCCAAAATTCGTTGGATAAAGACATCTATTACTACAAAAGATACAAAAGACACAAGTGGTGGTGGCAGTAGATCTGCCACCACCACTTACTCTTATTTTTTTAATTTACACCCTTAACTTTTTAATACTACTACAAAAGACACTGGTGGTGGCGGTGGTTCTTTTTTTTAATTTACACCCTTAACTTCATAATATTAAAATTGATCTAATTTAGAACCTATATGTATATCTACATATAAAATTAGATTGAGGTGTAAATTTATTATATAAAAACGGTAGTTACATACTTCATAAAAATACTTTTCTATTAATTTAGGAAATAACATAAGTTTTTTATCCGTAGTAAAGCACAAGCATTCAACTAGTAAAGCACTAAAATATGAACAATGCTGAAAAAGACTTGCGGCCTCACGTATATCGGTTAGCTAGATCTCTAATGTTCAATATAATGACCATGATATCAACGGCCAGATGCATATAGAGAGTCGGATTTTATCCTGTACGTTGTTGCTCGATTCTGTAAGATCATGGTTTTGTTTAATATTTTAGGATAAACAATAGACTTTTGCGAAGTAGGTTTATTTACTGTGTTTAATCCTAAAGATTCAATGCCCGCCAACATACTTTGTGAAAGAAAGCCTTGTGGAGAGAGTAGTCATTACTCATCTGTACCTTTTTTTTTCCAAGGAATTAGACAAGAGCTCTGCCATTGCATTAGAAGGGGAGAAAATTACAACATAGGTAGATTGCCAGTTCTAGAACTGCAATCTCCATTACAATTGTGCAAAACAAAACTTAGGTATTAGCCATTTACATGTGTTCTCTCCCTACAAAGTTGAAATGTCATTTAGACCGTTTCAAAATATAGCTATTTGAAGTAGATTAAAAAATTTCAGTATAGTGTATCAAAATAGACCTTTGTCCAAATACACCATACTATAAAATGTCTCGTTTGATTTAAAGTTATTATATTTAGGATCAATGCAAGTAAAGGTTATGGCCAATGGACCATCTGCTTCAATCCATCGAGTGCCAGGCTTTATCAAATAGCCGGTTGATTGATCAACGCCCACGGGAAATAAACGACGCAGGGTACTGTGCTTGCATAGTAAAAAAATGGTCTTAATTAGAAAAAATATGGAGTTAAGTAACTGTTGATGTGTAATTAATTACTCATAACCAATAGTTATGCAACTAAGCTATTTTATCTTCTTGACACCAGATCATGTACATGTATTGATGTTTATTATTTTCCCTTAGCATCGGATGGCATCGTGGGGCCTTCCAACATGATGAATGTAATGTAGTAGCATGATGAATGTAGGTATGTGTGGATCTAAGAATAATAGGCAGGGGTCTCATCTTCTTCCTCCATTCCCGAATCTCTATTTCCTTCTTCCTCCTCTCCCTCTCCTCCACATGAGGTCCACCAGGATAGTAGGGATCCATGCCCCTAGCATCTACGCTGAATTCGTTTCTGAACGAGCCTTTTGTAGGATCGTACGACAATAACCAAGTCAATTAGAGGGGTTGACAGTTGAAGTATCCAAAATCAGAAATTTTTTGTGGAATAAAAAGTTACCTTCTCTCTATCGAAATTTGGTCTAACCGCAGTAGACAAGCAGGTCTGACCGGGTCGCCGGTCCGACCACCTCTATGCCGTCGGTCTGACCAGTGGTCTAGCCTAACCACACAGATGTCGTCGGTTTTACCGTCAGGACCATCGCCAAACCCGATATCAAAGAACACGTGGATGGATCTCAATTTTATTGCTTCAATATGCGTTTGCAAAGTGCAGCTACAACACTCCTTTCTCAAATTCGAACTAAATCGAAACTTAGGCTCAAATCAGAAGATTTCTTAACTTTAATCATTCAAAAACCGGTAACAATGAGATACATAACCCTCTCATATATATACGTATTGATGTATCTGTACAAAGCCAAGAATATAACTTGTGCAAGGACTCCTACTCCCTTAGGAAACCCAGTTATACAAGTAACTAACTCATTTTCCTTTCCAAACTTAGACTCCTTCTAAATTTAACTCCATCTTTCATACACACACAATCCATCTTGTATGCCACATGGACTCTTCACCACCACATGTATTGTCCTCTAGCCTGAGTATCTCACGCGATCTCTAATTGTCTGGACATCAACTTCTCCCAAGAAGACTCCCGGTCCATCACCGGCAACACTTTCATAGTCTCAAACAACACCTACACATGAATCAACCTAGAAACCATATCCGAGCATAAGTTCTCACAAACTTGACTCAACATTCCGTTCAAAAAAAAATTGACTCAACATTAGCACATAACAATATTATCCATGAATAGAAATCATCTAAATCCAAGCCTTAACCCTCAAGTAAACTTTAAATCCAAGCAAACAACCCGAAATCAATTCTTCTCGGGCTCCAGCCGGTCTAACCGCACGTTACACAATGCTCAAACCGGGCCACGAACCGAGTCTGATTTTGGGTTCGGAGCGGTCAGACCACACCCGACAGGTCTAACTGCGCGACCGGTCTGACCAGTCTCATCGCGAGACAGCACCACTTTATAAAAACACAAATGTCCATAAAACCATTATAACCACTAATTGTTCATAAGAAACTATATAATCAAAACCATTGATTTTACACCTTTCTCAGCTGCTCGAGCATTGAACTTGCGCATAGTTCACCTCATGCTGCAACAAATTATTGCTTTTTCTGTTTCACGATATAAGATTTTATGTATTTCTAACATTTAAATTAGTTTTATTTCCCAATATATACAAGTATATTTTTGCACGAATTCCAATGAAAAATCATACGATTTCAATCGATATAATATTAGGGAGGGGAGTTTTAGTAATTCAAAAACTAACAAACTAAGATGATATGAGGAGAATTTTCATTATTTTTAATCTTCGGTAAACAACTTACGAATAATTGTATATCAAGACGGATGGAATAGCTCCCTGCAAGGCAAAATCGTAAATCGCAGATGATCAGGCCCGTATATTTTTTATGTGTTTGACTGTAGCATCACATTTCTAAGAAGTCAAATGTGATTTTTATAAATATTTTAGATGCTTTCTTAAACTTTTTTTTATTACTTTTTAGTTCCCGCGGGCAACATTAGCACCGCTCTTCTTGTCAACTTAGCTGGCATATACTACAAATTAAGGCTCTCGTCGTATCGCTTTTATTTATCTTCCGCCTCTAAATTTAAATTTTTAAATCATAAATAATATAGCTATAAAAGTTATCGACAAATTATTTTCTATTACTACGTTTGTATTTCAACTGTTTTATAGAAAAAGCGAAACGACAACCCTCTTCCCCCGCCATCCCAAGTGTCAGTCACACAACTGTAAACTTTTCGAACTCAAAGGATCCACCCCTTCCCCATTAATGATACACCACAGTCATTGCCACTTACATCGAGTGAAGCGTTTAATAAATATTCTCCGTTCTTGATTACTAGCTCGCCACGACAATTCGCCGTAAAAATATTATCAAATTGATGTCAATTGGTAATTACAAATGATTAAATTCTATTTTCAAGGTTACATCAGCTCAACAGCTATATCACACAAGTGCAATTACGAAGGATACAAAACTGGAACAATATATGATCAGATCATCTGATGATGTTGTTGGCGTCGGATCACGGCCACCAACACGTGTGTGCACGTCCTCGTGCAACCTGCAGTGGCACCCGGAGACGCGCCGCCGTGGAGGTAGATGCCGCCGAACGATCACCTGGGAGGGATCACGTCAGGATGAGCGTGTGCCAGTTTGTCCTAGGCTCGGTAGGCCAGCAAGATGTCCTCTAACGTCGTAGAGATGAGAGACGACGAGCAATTGGGGATAGAGGAGAAAAGACTTGGGGTAGGTAGAAAGAAGGAGAGAGATGTAGAACTAGAGGGTCGTAGGGTATGATTTTGATGATTGATTGGTGGTGTCGACCGGCCTTGGCCTCATAAATATTTATAGAAGGGGTGGTCTTGCAATCCCAGGGGTTTAGGAGGTCTTCTCCACGTCCAATTAGGCTTAGAAAAGTATTAAAACTCGAGAAACCCTGGCCTCTAAGTAAGGAAACTCAAAATAGCCTTAATTGAATTCGGGCTCGGGATGCTAAAAGTCTGTCCGCCCATATACCTACGGTCTGACCGGCCATATACCTGTGATCCGACCGCTGTTATGTCCTCGGTCCGACTGGCCTCTGCGAGATTTCCCCAATCTTTATAATTTGGCTTTGATTCTTTCTAAATTCAAGCTCTAGCCAAATTTAGAAATCAATGGACGTCACGTCACGCCCAGGGTATTTTCAGACGACGAGCAAGCTTAATTATTCTATTAGAGCCACACATACTAATTGTCAAATGATTGAAGCGTTAACATACTAACTAACTTTGGTAACGTAGCGACATATTACAACCAAGTGGGCACCATTCTATTTGTGTATATACCACCACTACTACTAGATGATACTCTGCAAGAGGAATAGCGCGTAGATTACTTCCAGGGCTCCTAATTGCAAGTCTTGTCAAATACTTTTTTAAGTAGAGATTAGCATCTTCTCGTAGATAATTAATTAATTAAGCCGGGATCTGGGAAGCTTCGAAATAATGGCTGGACTTGGAAAGTTTTGTGTGGATAGTGGCCGCCCATGTCACAATTTCAGCAATGCCCTATATACATCGAAAAGGGCAAAAGGCCGGTCGAGAAAACAATGTGCAGAAAGGTGCAAACAGAGGACGATGGTACCCCCATCTCATCGGTATCAATAATCACCGACATGCTTGGATTAGATTAGCCACGCCTTTGGCTTATAGGTTATAGCTCTTAGTTAGAGCGAGTCCCATAGTACAGTCAGCTACTAACACTAAAAATTAACGCATCATCTAATATTCTATTCATACAATAATTAAACGTAAATAGCTACCGCATAATATTAATACAATGCCTCACATAACTCTCTCACATAATTTTTAGAGCTGCGTGCAGTCGGCTGCAACTTTAGATCTAGCTTCTCTTTACTTTTTTTTCTTCCCTCTA
Source organism: Leersia perrieri (assembly GCA_000325765.3). Taxonomy (NCBI): domain Eukaryota; kingdom Viridiplantae; phylum Streptophyta; class Magnoliopsida; order Poales; family Poaceae; genus Leersia; species Leersia perrieri. Next base: position 23,948,607 of record CM002481.1, read on the forward strand.
CCAACTAAGCATAAATTAAATCTGAGGTGATAAATTTTGAAGCCCGTTTAGCTTTCTACCTGCTCGTACAATTAGTAGTTAGTTGAACTCTCTTGCTTCATTGATTTGTTTGACGGTAAGCAGTGTCATGCCATAGCAGTACAGAATCTGGAGCCTTTTTTTTCTTTCTTTTTGCTTGAATAGTACGTTGATTTTGTACTATAGCTGTAGGCCTCTTGTGCTTTCCTTCTCTCGAATCTCAAGACTTTTCTTCCCCAATCCACCGGAAATACGAGTGATGCATGTTATCTTTATCATCACTTGCATATATTTTTTTGTTTTAAGGGTATATACAAAAACATTAATCAGCGGTCTTTTTTCGTTGGCATGCAAGAAAGTTTAATGATGTGGAAGAGAGTGAAGAAAAAAAAATACTATTGTTTTGCATGACAACGGCTCAACATTGTCTCTTAAGTATTTATTAAAGGAAACTTCATTGCATGAGGGTGAAAAAAAGAAAGAAAGATAATAAAAACTATTTTGTTGGTGTATTAATGGTTTGAGGGTTCTTGCTGTCTCAACCATTATACGAGGATAGTATCTAAATGATGATTTATTTATAAGAAATCATAGTTTGTACATGTCCGTAGGCGGTGCAGTTCCTATTTGTCTTTAGAGTTGCTTCACTTCATACAGTAACAATGTCAAATTGCTGCACATTTCAGACAGGTAGACATCATGGGCTCCTTTGTAACAAAGGATTTTCGGATGATATTTGTAGGATTATGATCATTTGGAATATTTTCCTATATGGTTATTTGAAACAAAGGAATTCTTCCTTTGAGAATCCTATGGAACATCCAAATTTTGGAGGAAATCTATCATGAGCTCAAAGCTCTTGAAAATTTTTCTGTGCCATTCTCTCTCCAAATTCATGTACTATTTTCCTATGAAGCATCCAAACAACATAATCCAGTAATTCCTGTATTTTTGCAATCCTTAGGATTATGTTGTCATGCCACTTCGGTTAGTGCATTTTTTTTATCCTCGTGTTTTTTAATTCTTGCATTCCAAAGAAGCCCTGTATGAGCTACATATATAGACAACACTACAAGTACAAAGGTGTATATCACCTTATCTAGATGCCCCTCTTTGTCTAAAGCTCCAATCATTTTTATCCCCTAATATTTCCACTACATGTAAAGGCCACACTCACTCTGTTTTTCACTGGTCAGCCAGCTCACTTTCATAACTCAAAATAGCAACTCCTGGTGTCGATCAGATGCCCCCGTGAAAATGCTAGTACAACAAACCGATGTACGTGGGGGGAAACATGAAAATAATTGACACAGTGCACACACATGATATGGTTGTAGAAGATAAGACGAGTAATTGGATTGATCATACGACTCACAGTTCTCACACTGACACAACTTCTCATCGCAAATAATTGTCAGTTTTGATTCAAGTTATCATGTTCTGACCAACAACAATTTAATTTAGAACTCTAACAAATGCAGTGCAACAACCGTATCATTAAAATTGCAACAAAAAATTCGGTTTTGTATTCCATAAGAAGTAATGGTCAAAGTTTGTTTATGCATTTATGCTCAGTCAACTCAAAACCACGTACTAATTAAAATGTCTGGTACAGGGGGTGCCCTAGCAAGATTGCTCGAAGAAGATTCAGCTGCTCGATCACATGCATCAAGTGCAGAGGTGTCCCAGTGAGTCGAGGGAATTTCCCTTCTGGTTCCAGACATCCGCGCCCACGCCGTGACCGGGGCGGGTCGGTTTCCGTGGATTCGTTCGGTCGCCGGGCCGGCCGACTCATGTGGCGTGCTCTGACCTGCCTCTCGTGCATCTCTGACTATCTCTCAAGGTCTCTCCTTGCTTGCTGCTAATAGTTGGTTGGTGCTCCATCTCCATCTCCCTAAAGCGGCGAACTGTCTCGTTCCAATAATCTCCTATCTCGCCGTCTCTCCATGCATGTGTCGTGGCTGTTGGTGGCAGCCCCTTGGCTTCATCTACGTACATGCCAGGCACAAAAGATTTTCTTGTCCACCGGAAATACTGTAGCTAAAAGGGTGATTTATAGTTATAGTACCTCTTTTCCCTGCAAGATATATATGGAGGAATGGAACACACCAATGTGTGTAATACTGCCATTAATTGTTCTTTGGAAAAGAACTCTAGTTTGTTGCGAGTGTTTCCACGTTTATATGGGCCTGTTTGGGAGCTTTTCTCAGAAGCTGCAACTGCCAAAAGCTGTCTCAAACAGTCCACAGCTTTTAAAAAATCTGCAGTTACAGATTCTGGAAAATGAACTAAGAAGTCAGAAGCTGAGTTTTAGAGCTTTTCCAAATTCTCAAAAGCTGGTTAATAAAAAACCATTTCTCAAAATCTAAATCTTCCACAAACAAACCTATATATGTTTCAACATTTTTCGTGAAAATGAGAGCGCTTGTGAATCTACCTATGGAATTGTTTCATAACTTCAGTTCGCCTTTTGCTGTTGAAGGGGATGGTCAAAAGTTCCATTTTTGCATAGTAAACACTTTTGATTTGTTATAGTCTTATAGATATCAAACACTTTTGACTAGCTATCCTATCCTGGAATAGAAATAAATAGCATACTTTGAAGAACATCTAGCCGCAGCACCACCTTTCGATGGGTTATATCGAGCGGAATTCTTCTACCTTACTCTAATTAGAGTAATCTATGGCACTTAAAGTCCAAAGAGTGAGCGAATGGAAAACTCTGGATAAGCTGAAAGTGTTGTGTGCATCTTCTCAACAAAATGAGTCGTCATACCTGTCTTAGTCTGTTTGATATGGGTACGTTGGGTGGATTCTCTCCATCCTCGTCTGATCCATTGGTCGATCTTTTTTGAAAGATTTTGAGAAGTACGAATTGAAGCGAAACAGACTGGTTTATATCAATTTGACATTGTACCAAAAGAATCATATTTTCACCAATATCGTGAGAGCATGAGTAAATTAATAGCCATAGGTATACCTAAGAGAACAAATATATCGCACACAAAAGACAAACACCCAAACTATTAGGCGATTACTAGGTCGCCAATAAGTAAGTTCCAGCCACTAACTCCTGCATAAACTGCACCGCCACATGCTTTGTGTTGCATTTTTTTCAACTTATTTACCGGATTATCAAGACATATTATTTGCTCCATGCTTCGAAAAACTTATTTTAAAAAAAAGAAATTTCTTTTACTGCATTATATTGCTTAGACCACATATCTTAAGTTATATGCATGTTATAATTATTTTATAAAAATAATTTACTTCTATAATTGAGTAGATAATTCTAGTCTATAATCTAAATCAAACTGAGCCGCTCACATAGGCCAGCTTTTACAATAACACTCATAGAGTGAAATAGAGATTAAGTTTCTTTCTAATTTTGTTACTCACTCTACTCACAAATATAATAATTTGTAAGGGGTTTTAGCAAACATTAAAATTGAGACAAAATTACCTTGATACTCCTTGGAGCTACTTGATGAAGAAGATTATGCTGCAATTTACATGTGTTGGATGCACATGTGTGTATGCGCGTGTGGTGCTGCGTGAGTGTAGAGTGAGTTTGTGTGTGTGTTCTCAGTTGTACCATTAAAGTGGTTTAATAGATTGGAAACTTTTACTTTACAAATTAATGTTTATGTTTGTAGATAATTTTTGAACGTTACAAATGAATGTATGAGTACAAATATTCCGAAGCTTTCTTCACGCCGTGAAAGACAAAGTTGACTAGCTAGATTTGACAATATCTCCTAACTAACAGGTGTAGTGGTAGATCGATACAGTGCACCGGTTTCTTTCATCAACGACAAGCAAACGTTTAACCGGTGAGGCGCAGATCGCATTCGGCACGTCACGTACGTCAGCCGAGCGACGGTGCAACACTGCAATTGGCCAATCATCCCATTCCCAAGTCAATTCACCTACTCGCCTCGGCTCGACGGTAAAGCCTGCCTCGGCTCGACGCCGGGTGCCGACGACGACGACGTTGGCCACCACGACGTGTGGTCTCTTCCGTCAATTCGCTCGCAATCGGATCCATCTCCATCATGTGGGCGCGCCGCCGCCCGTCGGAGAGGGCAAAACACAATACTCCCTCCGTTTTTTTATATTTGACACCGTTGACTTTTCTATAAAAGTTTAGCCATTCGTCTTATTCAAAAAATTTATGTAAATATTATTTATTTTGTTATGAATTGGTTTATTACTAAAGAAATTTTAAGCCTATCTTTTATTTTTTTATATTTGCACAAATTTTTTGAATAAGACGAATGGTTAAACTTTTGTAGAAAAGTCAACGGTGTCAAATATAAAAAAACGGAGGGAGTATTATTTAACCACCACGTTACGTCAACCCCAGAGACCGCGGCATCATTAAATGTGCACACCTCGGTCGCAATTCGCAATTACGGAGGATTGAGGTCGCGAGTACTGTAGAACGGAGCAGAGGGCATTGAAAACGAAGCTCGCCAAGCCAAGTGGCTCCTCTCCGGTTCTGACTTTCACGTGACAGCGACGGCGAGCACGCGATTGACTGATGATCGATGCAAATTGCCAAATTCAAGCACATAATGACCGAACCGAACCCAGATGTGGGAGTGGTGGTTGTGAAGTGAACTACTAGTGGCACTAGCTTTTATTGACCAGCAATAATAATATTATCACTCCGTAGAGCAAGGTAACTGGGGAACTACAACTGGGGAACCCAGGGTGAGCTGAATTTTCCCAGTGAAAAATACAGGATCGGTCCGATACCTGCGGATGGAATGGGTACCATCGGGCATCATAACACCTCGATCCGAGAAAAAAAAATGGCGCCAAAATTACAAAGAAACGAAAGGAATCTGCTACTGCTGCTACTATACTGTAACGTAATGTACTACTACTGGTAATAATGGACATCCATGGCCTGTGCAACAGTGCTTCTGCCTCTTATCTCTCGGCCTTCCGGTCGGCCGTGGACGGGGTGAGGCGGAGGGCCCACTTGATCGCGAGCGGGCAGCTGATGCTCCTCGCCGGCAGCACGGCGGCGGCGGCGGCGGCGCGGCGTGTCACGTTGCTGCTGGACTCGACGAACGACCTGAGTCGCTCCATGGCGACGTCGAGCGTCTTGGCCGACATGTTGGCGAAGCAGACGCGGAACCAGCCTGGCTCGCGGCAGTGGCACGACGACCCCGGCGAGATGTTGAGCCCGACCTCGAAAACTACCTTCTTCCACAGCTCCATCTCGCCGGCGAACGACCTGCTCCGCATCAGGTGTCCCATGTCCACCCAGCAGAAGAGCCCCGCGTTGCTTCCCAGGCACCCAATGCCCATCTCCCTCAGCCCTTCCACCAGCTGGTCGTGCCGCTCCTTGATCCGCCTCTTGTTCTCCGCCACGTATCCCTTCGTGAACTCCTTGTCTCCCAGCAACGCCGCGAGGAGGTACTGCGTCTGGGAGGAAACGAGCCCGAAGCTTGACATCTTCGTCGCCGCGGAGACCACGCCGGCGTTGGAAGAGTAGATAGCGCCCACGCGGAAACCCGGGAGGCCGAGATCCTTTGACAAGCTGTACACGACGTGCACGCGGTCGGACACGTCGGTTGGGTTGTCCAACTCGGCTACGATCTCGAGCGCGCTGACGAACTCATCGGAGAAGGCGGTGCCAGCGTAGATCTCGTCGGAGATGAGGTGGATGCCCTTGTTGGCGGCGACGAAACCGACGATCATCTCCAGGTCGGCGCGTGGCACGGTGGTGCCGAGCGGGTTGGACGGGTTGGTGATGAGGACGCCCTTGACACGGAGACGCTGCCGCTGCGCGCGCCTGTACGCGTCGTCGAGCGCGGCGCGCGTGACGCGGAACCCGTCCGCGCTGGAGCAGTGGACCGGCACGATCTCCGCGCCGGTTCGCCACTTGAGGTCGCGGTCGAAGCCCGGGTAGTACGGGGTCGGGATGAGGAAGGCGTCGCCCTGGTCGGCGAGGCAGAACATGAGCGCCTCGTTTGCCGAGGTGGCGCCGGCCGTCAGTACGATGTTGCTCGGCTCGAACACCACCCTGTGCCCTCTCTGCTCCGACATGAACCTCGCCAATGCCTGTGTAAGTCACGTGCGTATATTCTCGGGTTAGCCCTTGACCATGCATGTGAACGTATTATTACCGTAGTATCAGATTATCGAAGTAAATTACATTTTTGAAAGCTGGGAGGCCGTGGTAGTCCTGGAAAAGAGCGAGGTCGCGGAAGACGGAGGCGCCGGAGTTTCCTTCTTGGCGGAGGCCGAGAGCGTGGGGGTTCTTCTCCAGCCAGTCCTCCAGCAAGTCGAACGACAGCTGCAAATACAGAGCACGATCGTCGTCGTCAGAGAAAGTGGGATATATTTACAGTGTGTGTGTATGTACATGCAGGTAGGGTTCATGCGGACCTGGTTCTCGGCGAGGCCCATCTGGATGATGCCGGAGGGGTTGGAGACGAGATCAAAGGGGTTCTTCTCGTACTCCTGCCAGCCCAGGAAGTAGGACGAGTCTTGGCCGTGGCTGTTACACCCGGCCTTCTTCGACAGCAGCAGCTGCTGCTGCGGCTTCTCGTCGGCGGCGGCGACTACCTGGCTAACCATCTTCAACTAGCTATTTTCTGATCTCACACACACACAGAGAAGTAATTTCACAGCAAGTTAAACAGCCGAACTAATATCGTTCCTTCTCAACAGCCTGAGTCCGGCCGGCAAAAAATCAGTCAGAGCTAGCTAGCTCGAAGATCAGCAGGAGAGGAGTAGCTTGCTGTGTTTGGGTGCTTCCCAAGGTTGGAAGAGCGCGGCTATATATAGGAGTCTGGTGGTGGAGATAGTGGTGGAGCAGAGCAAGCACAGTGATGTGTTTGTGTGAGTGACGATATTTTTCTTCTTCCTTTTGTTAATTTCCGGGCTAACGAAGCCTTAAACGCGTGGTACTGCACTGCCAGTTGGGCTCAAATCAAAAAACACAAGTGTGCTAAGTACTAGTAGTAGACAGGTTAGCTGAGAGTGTGGGAGAGAGGAGAGGGGTTAACGTCAAGACAGCAGCAGAGGAGGCTAGCTACTGCATGCCGACAGAGATGCTATGCCCTCTACGGGAACCAATTAAGAAGCTTCTTCTTCTACTTCTATCCCTGCTGAACATAGCATCGTGCAATTTGTGTTGTTGCCGGCTTAAGGTTCGGCGAGCTAACTTTGCTGGGGGCCACGCCGTAAACACGCACCGGCCACAGTCCTGATGGGTGCCATGCATGCTGCCGCCGAAAGGCTCGATCGCGCCGTTGGAATTTTTGCGGCTGAGTAATACTGCCAGTTCTTTTCATCAAACAGTAGGGATGTTTCTCCCCATACTACATTAGACACCTGTAACAACAGGTTTTTTCTCTCCATTTCATTCAGTTAATGGCTGTGTGCATCCAGCATATGGGCTCCACGCTTGCTCAGATGTACCCTGTGGCGTCGGCCGCTGGCTCTGTTCCTTTGTTATTACTGGCACCATAAAATAGAAATGCATTTGCATTTGGAGCAATGATTTCTCTGTTTTGGATAACATTCGGCGCTTCCCAACTTCAGCCGATGTAGGTCCTCTTCCCTGTTGTGGCAGTATAGTAGAGTATATTTCCTCTCTTTTTTTTATTTTTTTCAAAGTCTTTAAATACAAAGTGCACAAAGGTTGATGACGACGATACCATGGCAACTCTGTTAGAGTACTTGGATGATATATTGCATCGGCTGATTTATGTGTGTAAAAGCTCGTCGTATGGTGCCGTAGTATTAGATCCTGAGGATAAGTTTGTGGACGAGGCTTTTTGCTGAGCAAGTAGATGTAGACAACTAGCGCCGACTTTTCAGAAAACGGAGTCCGTATCAACGGAGGGACAATACGAAAATGGCAGGAAGATCGAGTTCGAGTGTTCTCGCTTACACCTTGCTAGATCTGTCCCTTTAGCCTTTGGTGCTTTGTTTCCTCGTGTGCACTTTAGCTTCAGCCATTCAGCACACGCCTCGTGGCTGTATTATGATAAGGAGGCCTATTCAGGTGTTGTATTCTTTTTTTTTTTTGACAAAGTAAGTTTTTATTTATCACAGATCTAGCAAAAGTACCAAGACAACTTTCTGGCCCCTGCATGTTATTCTTGTTCTGTTGAACTCAGGATGTACTTTGACTATTGGCACTCCTCTTTGGAATGTCATCTCATACGTAGGATTTAGTATTGCACTGGAGGAAAGTACTAGCCATGGGTCACAGTAATAATGGACAGTTTGATTGGTTTGACGAATTAGTAGAAGATATGAGATAAATAAGTGTACCACCATGCCACTTGACACACATAAAAATCTATTACAAATGGAGTGCATATCACAATCCATTTTCTCCCTGGTATGAGGCAAAAGGCGGCGAAGATGGGGATAAGAGCCACAGGCACAATGCCAGTGAGGAGCAAAAAGGTTACACATATATGCAAATTGACTATATTCAAACCATGGTAAGATCTATTCAAATCAATCATGAAATTTACTATGTCACTTCATGCTTTATTAGCATCAGTAGAATCTAACTGTTGAGATTTTTCTTTTCATACCAAGTTTAGTTCCAAGCGAAAGGTCATCATATTTTGGCTGGACATATGAGAGAAGTAAATATAGATTCCCCATTTACAACTAGACACTTGTTCCCTCAATTATTCGGCATATCAATTCATAAGCTATTTTATTAGGCTAAACTTTTCTTTAGTTGACAATGAATAAGTCGACTAATATCAAGTTGCATCTCAGCAATTTTTTTTTCTAATTTAATGTTGCAAATTGTCTCTACACCTAATCAAATTTACCCTGCCAGTCAAGTATAAATGTGACAGAGGATGGGATGAAAATTAGTTGCCGAAAATAATTAGTAAATATAGCCGAAAGAAAGAGAAGATCAAACTATTTTAATAAAAAATTACATAAAGTCATTAAAAATTATAAATTGCTGCAAGGAAATACTCCCTTTTTATTAATTAATTGACATAGTTGAATTTCATGTTTAAACTTTGGCCAATTATATTTTATGTTAATTGTTCTCATTGTCTGCTTGTTGGCTTAATAGTCATAGATAAAGTTTAAAAGCTAATTTTAGATTATATTTGGAAACATTTTTACTGTCGTTCATTTTCAAATCATCGCTAGTAACAGCTAATAATTTTCATCAGTCCAGAAATATAACTCTTGTTTTGGTTGTAAATATTTCTTACAACATATTGCTTCTAATTTTAAAAAAATGTAATAGTTAGAAAGCAGTTTTGAACATGAATACAAGATTTAATTTTTAATGTAAACATATAATATTATTTGATTAATCCTTCGTACTTTTGAAATTGGGCAATTAAACTATGCTTTATAATTTTATACGGATGCAGTAAAAGCTTTACCCATAAATTATTTTTATCCACTTCGTCCATACATTGAAACCTATGGGCCTGTTCGGAGGTCAGTTTTGAAACAGCACTACGGCTGCGCTGTGCAGGAGTAACAGGAGCTGCAGCTGTGTTGTGCATGGCTTGCAGTAGTATTTGTACACAAAACAGACTAAACATTGCAGCCGAACGCCTGTGGAACCATTCAGCACAGCCAGAGCGCTGCAAAAAATCTCTACCGAACAGACCCTGTGTTGCCATAAACTTATCATTGTACTTCCATAACTGTGCATAGCCCTAGAATTTGTAGATCAAGTAATAGTAAACAAATTAAGTTCGCATAACTCGGTCAACACTTCAGTTAATATATAGACAGAGCATTTCAGGACCTGCGCTCGATCTCTCGTTGAAAAAAGCTTAGAGATCCCAAGAAAAGATCATGCATGTTATACAACTTTCTAATGACACGATTACAGAAACCAGATGCTTCCACTACAAGTACTACTACAACAACAACAACAATGCAAACAAGTGGGACAAAGCATACTTCATTTTGAGTTTATGGTCTGTGGACATCATCCTGGGCCTCCTGGCCACCTGGGCACCTAACAAAGGGCAGAAACCATGCAAAACGCCCACAAGTTTTGCGGCAAAGCTCATTGGTTTGAAGGATGCACTAACGCACAAAATCCAGGACCGTAGCTAAAAGACAGCGATCGACTAGCGTGATGAGTCCACTGCCAGCGGGCATACGAAGTTGTTTGAGGAATGATCGTCTTAATTGGGCGGTGCTTTGTTTATTATAATCCATCTTTAGTCGCTTCTCCTTTCAAAAAAAAAAAATTTAGTCGCTTGATGAATCTTTTTGTTTTTACAATACAAAAGGTAGTCTTCGCATTTTATCATCGACGGGACGGTGACACAAGATCTCACCAATTGGAGGCGGTGGATGAGATGCTCTTTGGTTAGAATCTGATGGAGAAGACCTCTTATATTTAATATCTCCAATATTTGCGAATATCATCTATTTAAAGCATGAGAAATATTGGTTTGTACGGAATTTGGACATTCCTGTTGGTCTCGACGGGGGAAAGCGTACACCTTTCCAAATGCATTATTTTTCTGAAGTTATTTTTCTTTGAGTAAATATCACTTTGAACCATGTTTGTTTACCATGGTTCCACAATGGACTAGTCTTAACCTAACTTTTTACTTAACACCACATCTAATTGCCACTTCTTGTACTTTGGACTAGCGGTTGATAAGTTCTACCTCCAGACATGCTTCAGCCTAACTCTAATTACCGTGATCAACTAAAATCATACAGTTAAGTAATTCTAGACTTCTAAGTATATTCTAATATATATTAGCATGGTACTGTTCTAGACCATGTTTTTTGATTGGGGGAGGATGGATTGGTTGGTGCAAGCTTGCTACTTCTGTTTAGCTCAACATATGTACTGATTTTCAAGTGAGCAGTCATACCGCTTGAGCACTAACCAATCCTTCATGCCAATTTGATTACTCGTGTGATATTCAAATCATTAGAGACACCTTTTAGTCTCTGTTGTTGTGGCTGAAGCAGGCCTAAAAGCTTAACTTGTGAATCCCTAGTCTAAAGTGCAAAGAGTGGCAATTAGATGTGGTGTTAAGTGAAAAGTTACGTTAAGCCCTAGTCCATTGTGGAACTATGGTAAATAAGCATGGTCCAAAGTGAAATTTGTTTTTTTATTTAAGATCCGGTTGTCCTATTATAACAAGGAGAAAAAGTTTATATACATAGCGTTTACAAGTAAAGAGATAATCTTACGAAAAAAAGCTACTCCAGCAAAACGGCAAGGCCCTTTGTGCTTGCCGCGATCTGGAGGCGAGCCTCTTCCTTAGTTAAGGAGATGAGAGTATGGGCGCTAAAGCCAGTGGCTTCAAAGGTACGCCTATTTCGTTTCTTCCAAATATTCTATACAGTGAGCTGAAGTTATTTTCCCATGGGTAATGTTACTACTGTACTCCTAGTAGTATGTCAGAACGTAAACTGGGATGAAATTCTCACGTCAAGTCACGGTCGGACTCATTATTCCACCATCATTACAACCAAAAACGAACCTCAGGAACGAAATTGTTTCGCTCGCAGCGCCGAAATCCGCATGGACGTGATACGAGTTTACGGCCTGTGATGATGATCCCTAATCCGCCCCGTGGCGACTTGCGAGTCAACTACGTGCGCCTCCTCCGCACCGGCAGGGTCCCAGTGCTCTGGACCCTGCGGCTTTAATTATAAGCGACCGGCAAGGTGGGCTCCTGCGGGCCCGTGGCAGCAGCGGCTGACGGCGGCACGCAGGGCCAGGAGGGAGGGGCTCCACGCCGCGCTGCCGATGGGCCGGCCGGCTGCTGCATCTGCGTGTGCGTTGCGTCGTCGGGGGATCGAGGGTGTGGCTTCGTTCGTGGCCGGCGGACGAGGCGGTGATGGCTGTCGCGGCCTCGGCGTCGTACGCGAGCGCGCGCGCACGCACGCACTTTTGCCTCGGTGGCTGGCGCGCGTCGTGAGGGAGACCGACCAACGGCGACGTCCCGTGAGACGTGCATGAGTCGTGCGCGGGGCTGATGATGCTGGGGCCGTGGCCGTGACGCGGCAGGTGCACGGGCGGGCGGGCGCGAGCTTCCTCCTGTCGGCGATCGAGCCAGTTTCGTAGGCTCCTTCCTCCCATCGCGCGCGGGGCCGGGGGCGTGCGGCGACGTCTCCTCTTGTTTGTCTCCCTCGCTGACTCGCTGTTGCTCATACTCGTGCGTACGTCTGCGGTCTGCCCGTCTCGTCGAGTACGAGACGCGGAGACGCAGTATATCTTGTACTGACGGATTGCGTCCAATTACAACATGCAACTATGCCAAATAAAGGTTGGGTATGATAAAAATCTATTACCTTCATCTTATAATGGAAGTTGTTTTGACTTTTTCTTTCAACGTTGGACCACTCGTCTTATTCAAAAACTCTGTGCAAATATAAAAAATAATAAGTCATGTTTAAAATACTTTTGATAATAAAGTAAATCACAAACAAAAATAAATGATATTTTTATAATTTTTTGAATAAGACGAATGATCGAATGTTGTAAGGAAAAAGTCAAAACGCCTTACATTCCAAAACGGAGGGAGTACTGTCATATTTAAGAAATTTTTTTCAAATGCAACTAAAATATATCTATAGTTTAACTATACTGCAATTACATCATAATTTTTATATAATTCGTCAACATTTACATGGATTAATAAGTATTTGTAAACACAAAAAATGTGTATATAACTCGTTCATAAGTTACATGAAAGAAGTTATGTATAAATTATAATGTAAATATGGTATAGTTATGTTGTAATTACATTAAAATTATACTATAATTATATTTATAAGACTTTTGTGAAAAAAATACGATGACCGATTTTTAGCAATACTAATCACCAACAACCCCCAACCTTGGAAAATAGAAAAATACCATTCCCCCTATGTCATTCTGCAATGCATGCTCGCCATTGAGCCGCTCCTCCTGGCGGTGGTCAGACGGAGGTGACGCTGATAGCGTCGAAAGGGGTCGGGCCTGATTCACCGCTTTTATTCTAAAAAGAGTCAGATTCATTGTCGCCTACCTCAAAGATGATAGATCTAGTGATGACGGGACCACGTGGTGCTCAACGGTAGGGAGAGCTTAAGGCAGCCCTTTGAGGAGGATGATAGAAAACAGTGCTACGCAAGGACATGACTATAGACATAGACAAAAGTACCAGTTAAGGTAACAGGCATAGAACCTTGGATACTATAGGCTGGTTCCTTGGATTACGTATTAGGCAGTGGCGGATTTAGAAGTTTTCTAGAGCCTGGGCAAACATAATGATGAATAAGAAATTCATGGGCAAGCCTAACAATGATCTTTGCTAACCATTTACTCCCTCCATCCCAAAATATCTAATACTGTTGACCCTTTTTTACACATATTTGACCGTTCATCTTGTTAAAAATTTTACATAATTATTAATTTTTTCTATCATTTGATTCATTGTTAAATATACTTTTACGTATACATATAATTACATACTCCATCCATCCTTAAATACAAGACGTATTTCAATTATACATTTTCTACAATACTATACTTTGACCATTAATTCAGTGCATCAGAAGTTATCAAAAACTAAAAAAAATATATCATATAAAAACACATTTAAATATGAATATAATGATGTCATATACATAACACTAAACACCAATATGGTTAGCTTAACTATTAGTCAAAACTTTTAAATATTAATTTTGCGGAAAACAAGGACATCTTATATTAAAGAAAAAAAGAGTATTTCACAAAAGTTTTAAAATAAGACGAACGGTCAAACATATATAAAAAAAGTCAACAGATATTATTTATTTAAAATTTTTTATGGTCGTCGTATTCTAATTTAGTGAGAAAAAAACGAGCACAAGAGATATTATATCGATACTATCATAGTTAATTGTTATTTTGCTGACAGTGAGGCTAATATTTATAGCTAAAAAAAGATAAATTAAAGGATAAATGTTAGAGAACTAGTCATCTCACCACTTTCTTAAGCTGTAGATCGAGACGTGATAGTGTCAGCATTTTGTTCATGTATTGACAAATCAAGCATGGTGGATTAAGGTAATTAATGAACTACTGTGCTATCCATGTAGGCTGTTGTGACCTGTGTGCTAGTGCGTGCAGCGTAAATAGTATCATGATTATCTGCTACAGTAACGACGTCCTACCTCCGTTATAATATATATAGGGGATTTTGACTTTTTGATTGCTATATCTGACCACTCGTATTATTAAAAAAATTAAAATATTATTTATTTACTTTATTATTAAAAGTAAATTATGACTTACTAATTTTTTAATTTGCACTAAATTTTTAAATAAGACGAATGTTTAAATATTGCAAATAAATAGCCCAATCCCTTATATTGTGGGATAGATGTAGTATATGCCGACGGAGCCCGGGCATCAGCCGACGGTTGCCGGGCCTGGCTCCGCCACATACAAGGTACTACTATAGATTTGATACCTATGATACCAAACATAGTACCGGTACTTAGATTACGAGGGTATATGTTAGGTACCAACTATAAGTACCCTTGTTTTTTTTCCTTGACGTCTACAAATAGTTGAGTCTATTGCATGATGTCCGTCTTGCAGCCAAGCTCAGTAAAATATACCCGAGACATTCTAAGGATCCATCCGCCCCCACTGTGTTCGGGGTTTATATGTGAAAATAGTTATTGTTGTACTTCGTTTTTTTAAGCCAGCATATGCATAATAGACTTTAACCATAATTCGGTTTGTATAGTCGCTATACTGTCATGTGATTTGAGTTTTTTTTTCATGTGCAACACTTTTTCTTCTTAGTTCCAAGTACCAACTTCAATTAGAATTCAAGATTTTTTTTATTTGTGGCTATACTTGGGAATACAATGAGTTCTCTTTTTCCGTAGATAATGTACTTTCCACTGTGAGGTCATATTTTTCTTTTTTTTAAGATAATGGAAATGGTTTTACATCTCTGGTCTTTGTTGTTAGACACACAGTCAGCAAATTGTCACACTAGAAAATAATTAAGGTGATGGGACAAACCTCCAACTTCCTATACAAGTTGTCACACTATAAAATAATTAAGGTGATGGAACAAACCCCCAACTCCCTGTAGTAAAAGAAGAACTGATATAAAATCTTTAAATCATTTAGATTGTATATTATACAAGTTTTTAAGTTCTTAGCTATTGTATATTATACAAGTTCTTTTCCCGTATGTCACTGTCACGAGTGAAAGTATGTATAATCAAATTGTCGCTTTACGTAATCCTTTTTTCTCTCGGATCAATTCCGTGCAGCATCTGTGCACGATTTGCCCTTTTCTCTCCTTTTGTGACTTTGTTCCTCTGTCATATCGCTTCCCACAACCTTACAAAAGCCGCATCTGTGCACGCTACATATTTAGGCTGCGTTCGTTGACTTAAAAAAAAAGGTGTTGCACGCAAAAAGAAAAATGCCATGGATTATTTTTTTTCGACAACTTTCATGTATAACTTTTTTAAAAAAAACGCTCCGTTTAGTAATTGGAAAGTATACACAGAAAAAAAAACACTATAGAAATTAGGCATCACTGTTTTTTTTATTCACATCCAAAAGTAGCCTTACTACTACCTCCGTCCTAAAAATATAAGCATTTATTGACTTTCAGACGTCACGTTTGACCATTCGTCTTATTCAAAAATTTTGTAAATATGTTATTTATTTCATTATGATTTGTTTTATCATTAGGTATACTTCAGGTACGACTTATTTGTTTTTATATTTTTATAAATTTTTTGAATAAGACGGGTAGTTAAACGTGATGTGCGGAAACCGATAAATGATTATATTTTGGAACGGAGGTAGTACTTCTTAACTCATTGATACTGTTATTTGTTCTCGCCATCAGGGGAGCCGTATCTGTTTACTGTCTTCACCTGACTTAAAAGGGACCTTAGATGGGTTCAAACTGCCAAGTGACCCTGTCCAACGACTTCTTCAATACTGGAGTACGCGATAGGCAGAGTCTACCAGGGGGAATTGCACTGATGCTGTTGCAATCTTATTTCACATCTCTACCAAATTTCAGGCGACAATCGATATGGATTCTTAACAAGAAGTCAATCCCTCTTATCACACAATAAATACATGTAAACGAATGATATGGAGTACTGATGTTACGCGGCTAATCACCAAGTCAATGTGTTTCATTGCTTTTACAATCGAGAACTTTCGTACAACTTGCAATCAAGTGGAACTGTGCAGTCTTATTTGTTATGTAAAAAAGTCAGAAACTAACAAGGAGTACAATATCTGAGGTACCGTATATTATACGAGCTCCTCCTGGATGTTCGGAAATGTTCAGGTGTCAGTTGTGATTGTTGCTCGACCTGTACTCGAGTAGCTGCATGTTGTATCATGGTTTGGCGGCGAATTCGTCAAGAAACTACACAAAACGCGAGTGAAGAAGACTCAGGGGAAATAAACCTTGACCCAGTAATGACAGGAAGCATGCTGTAAACATACACTTCGATATCATTTATTTTTGACAATCTTAAGATGTCAACCAGCAAAAATTCCACGCCACGATGGATATTGGCTGTATTATTGTGGGAAACTCTTTAAATGCCTTAAGGGAATACCTTCCCGTTTTTTTTTCAAGGACCTGACTGGACGGAGACCGGGCGCCAAATTGGCCTATCGCGCGACCCTCCTAAAATAGGAAGCGCACGTTTTCGTTTTCGGAACCGCGCCCCGTGCGCGCGCAAACTCCCCTCCCGGCCCCCGCGCACGCAACCCCGCCGTGCAGCGCAGCCCACACCCGCATGCGCCGTCACTGCCGCCGCCGCCACCCCCGAACAGACGACGGGAGGAGGTTGGGGGATCTCGAAAAAATCAAAGAGAAAGCACTGAAAATAGAAGAAGAAAGAGTAGAAAAAAACCATTGAATCCGAATCCAAAATTTGAGAAAAGAAAAGAAGACTGACCTGATAGCATCAATTTCAGATATGTAGCCTCAAGTAGATTACATCCCCAATTGTACTAAGTTACATCCTTCAGTTATACTAAATTACATCCCCATTATACTAAGTTACATCCACGACATACTAAGTTACATCCTCAGTTCACTAAGTTACATCCCAGTATGCTAAGTTACATCCATAGTATACTAAAGTTACATCCTCAATTGTACTAAGTTACATCCACGGTATACTAAGTTACATCCACGATGTACTAAGTTACATCCAAAATTACGCTAAGATACATCCCAGTATAATAAATTACATTCATGGTATACTAAAGTTACATCCTCGGTTGTACTAAAATTACATCAACGGTGTACTAAGTTACATTCACGGTGTATTAAATTACATCCTCAGTTATACTAAGTTACATCCAAAAGTTGTACTAAGTTACATCCTCAGTTGCACTAAGTTACATCTAAAGTTGTACTAAGTTATGTCCTAGTATACTGTTACATCCATGGTATAATAAAGTTACATTCTCGGTTGTACTAAATTACATTCAAGGTATACTGAGTTACATCCACGCTTAAGACAAAGTTACATCCACGGTTAAGTCATAAATATCTCCACCACTAAGCTTGACGCCAGTGAGGGGGAGAGATGACGAATCTACCGTCGGCGACCTCCTCTGCGCTGATGCCGAGCGGATCTGGCGCCGGCGAGCTCCTCCGCGCTGGATTTGTCGCCGGCGAGCTCCTTTGTGTCGATAGAACAGACCTGGTGCCAGCGAGCTACGCCGCGCTGGATCTGGCGTCGGTGACCTCCTCTGCACCGATGCCGAGCGGATCTGGCACCGGCGAGCTCCTCCGCACTGGATATGGCGCCGACGAGCTCCTCCATGACTCGAGCGCTGGAAGGGAGAGGTGAGGGTGCCAACACCGGGAAGGGAGAGCGCGGCGCCGCGAAGACAGAGGCGGCGACGGGAGAGAGCGACGAGTTGAAGTGGGGAGCACGCGCGTCGGGGGGTCTTCGATCTGGACCGCGTGGGAGAGACACGTGTCGACCGCTCGGCGTGGTCACCGTTTAAGACAAGACGGCACCCCATCTCCAAATAGATTTTTCGTTTTTTCAAGTGGCATACTCCCTCGGTCCTAAATTATACAGAGTATTTTGACTTGTTAAGATAAGAGTTTGACTAATAATTTCTATATTAAAATTATTTTTTATGACATAAAATTAATGTTATTTGATTTAGTTCTTTCTTATGATTATGTTTTTATCGCAATAATAATATCTTAATAGAGAAATCATAGGTCAAACTATAGTTCAAACAAAACAAAATGTGTCTTTTAATTTGGGACAAAGGGAGTATATATAACTATAAATTAAAAAAGAAAATGTAGATTAATGTGTTACATGTCACTCCGTAAATATGTTGCTCGCTTAAATTGGACTTTAAACAAATGGTCGTGGACACGCGCATCTGTTAAATTGGACTCTAAAGATCCATCGACTAAAAATCCTCTCAAAATCTATCAAATGTGAATCCAGTATAACCATAGTAAATGGTCGTGGACACACGCATCTGTTAAATTGGACTCTAAAGATCCATCGACTAAAAAACCTCTCAAAATCTATCAAATGTAAATCCAGTATAATCATAGTATAACTACACTGTAACTTGGTATTAATTACAATGTAAGTTATAGATAAGTTGGATGTAAATAAGTGTAATATGGTGTAGAACAGTGGGTAGCACATGCGCATCACAGAACAGAGGGCCTGGGTTCAAAACCCATCCACGTACATATGCATGTTTTATTTTTCATTCCTGGTGCATGAATTTGGATGACATAAAAAAGGAGAGGATATTCCTCTACGAATCATAATCTACTTCCTTGTTGTTTTATTCAGAAAGACTACGGGACGATCAGGACTCCGTTTGAATGGACTCCGTCCCCTTTGTATTTTTCCCAAATTACATGAATCTCTTTCGGCGCCCTTCATCCTACCCAACGCAGCCAAGATCCACCCTCCTCTCTCCTCCCCTGACCTAGGATGCCCGTCGTCCCCCTTTCCCTCCTCTCGATGCCCTACGTGCTCACCGCCGCACCGCGGGCTGCAAATCTGGTTGCAGTGACAGAGTTGTAGCATAGAATGATGATAGCATCACCGACTACAATAGGAGATGACAACATTGGTTTTGGGAGGACCGGATCCGCCGCACGCAGCCTCGGATATGGTGGCAGCAAGTGCCAGCGGCACAACCATAATGTTTTGAGCAGGCGAAGATCAATGAAGGCGATGAGGGGGGGAGGGGGGCACGTGGCAGTAGGCACAGTCTACACGTGGGGGTAGAGAATGGCAAAGAATAACCGAGGCCGCAACAAACATCCGGTGGCTTCAAGGAGGTAGTATGGTGTGGCTTCGGCGAGATACTAGCGGTTTGGTATCTTACATATCTTGCATCTACTGTATCAAAATCGATACTAAGTATGGTACCTTACATACTATCTATGTCCCAAAATACTTGTCACTTTAGGTTTTTGTTTCGTAACTTTTGACCACTTGTATTATTTAAAAAATTATAGAATTATTATTTATTTTGTTTGTGATTTTCTTTATTATCGAAAGTATTTTAGTTGTGACTTATTCTTTTTTATATTTGAAATAATTTTTTGAATAAGACAATTGGTCAAACGCTACACAGGAAAAACTAGTATTTTTAGGATAGAGTGAGTACTATATTTTTTCCATGTTGATGTTATGCTGCTGTCAGAAAAAAAAAACGGCCAACAATGTATGTGCTGTAGTCGCTCTCTATTGTATTTGCACGAGCCATTGGTAGAAGCCATTAGTGTCGGAAGATTTCGAGCCCCCTGGACGGTACTTGAGACGGTACTGAACCTTCATGTCGTCCAATCACTCTCGCGACCCAAGACATGGCCATTGACTTGCAAAACCAACCAACCATGAAGGCAATGAATGCCAAGTTGCCAACATGGATCAAACAGGGCGCATGCAGATGTGCCCCCATCACAAACTAAAGATGCCGATTCAAAACCGGTGTGGATCGGAGTATAGTTTTTTCTCCACGCATTTGAGAAAGAGAGAGAGAGTGATTATATAGTACCTCTTACGATTTAATGTTTGTCAGAGGATTCAAACGTTGAAAACAAACACGAGTACTTAACTGAACATATACTCCTCTATATAAAAAGTCATTTTAAATCTAGATGTATATACACCTAGATTTAGATTTTGTATGCGGCTTAAATAATTATATAAAAATTTTAAAAAAAAATAGTTAGATGTGTTATAATAATATAAGTTAATTCACAGACATGCAATGCAACTCCCTTATGTCATCTCAAACTCATAGGGTAAAGCCCACTTATTCGATCCTTCTCTCGCTATCTCCTGTTTATTTTCTTCTGCCGCGACTGGGCCGATCTTACCCTACAAGTGATCGTGGTGGCCCATGTGGCTTGGGCACAGCAGTATGGGAGGGTGCCATGCGGTAGGGCCCATGCGTGATCACAGTACAGGTACTTAGTCGAAGGCCGGCCACCACGGTCCACGGCTGAAGATCGATCTACCCCGTGCTTTGATTGATGGCGAGAGAATAAGTCGTACTACCTACGTAACTACGTACACGGCCGGCCGGCGAGCAAGCGAGCGTACGTCACCCACGGTGTCCGGCCTCGTCCCGATCGACGCCGCACGCGAATGGCGATGCCCAATGATGAGAGCTACTGAGCTAGGGGTGAGTTCGTACGTACGACACCCAACGTGGTGCTGCGTCCTCGCCGCGCGCGGCGCAGGCGGCCGGCAGCGGGGGACACGGGGGTTTTGCGCGTGTTCCGCGCGGGCAAGCACGGTGGGGTAACCCCGTAGCCGCGCGCGGGTAGGGAAACGCGAAGGGATCGAGGTAGCGGCGGGCGCGGCGTCGTTGCCGCCCCGCCGAGCATGCATGGACAGGCTCAGGTGACGGGTTCCCCCTGCCCTCCCTGCCTCCCTGCACGTCCATGTGTATACCTGTCTGTCTGCCCAGCACGTCGCGGTTGTCACGGGCAGTAATTCGTAGCTTCACTTTCACAACTGATATAGTCTGATAGTACAATCACCATCAGCAGGATTCGTTCTTTTCCTGACGCGATACAGTAGACAAAGGATACGGGGGGCCCGGATGCTTCGGCCTTTGGGAGAAACCGAGAGAATACACCAGAGAGAACAGGAAGTGACGGCCCGGCCCATGCATGTTATGGGGCCATGATAGTTCGTTTATCCCGAGATGCAAGGCCCATTAGCCCCAGACCCAAGCTCACTTCGATGAACAGTTTTCAGTTCTAGGAGGCGAGTAGCCACGTACACCAGTCATCAACCCATCGTCTGTACTAGTCTTCATTGCAATTTTCAGCTAATATCTACTGTCTATCCAGTGTTTTGACACGTGCTTCCGCCGTTTCATAACGTAAAATGTTTGATATTTTTTTATAACGTTTGATCATTCGTCTTATTTAAAAATCTAGTACAAATATAAAAAATAATAAGTCATATTTAAAGTTCTTTTGATAATAAAGTAAGTCATAAACAAAATAAATAATTTTTTTTATAATTTTTTGAATAAGATAAATGGTTAAACATTAAAAGAAAGAAAAGTCAAAACTTCACAAAACGAAGAGAGTAGAATAGAGCAATGTGTCAGAATGAACTGATAAAATGGGCCTCCAGAGGGAACAACCATCACCACGGTCCATGGCCCATGAAGTAGGCGCCTGCATTGTAGTACTAGGATTCACTTTCGCAGGTTTTAGACTTTTATTGTCCATAGAGCCGTATTCAATCTTGAGAATGTTTTGCATGACCATAATACGTGTATTTGTACATGCCTTGGCTGGAAGCGCATTCATATTCCCTGTGTCTAGTAATGACAAAAGAACTTGCGAGAGCTTGCCTACCCAATCGATAATGTTATCCACCGAGGGCGAAGAAAAATAGGGGACTTTGTTACTGATATGTAAGGCTCAGAAATGACGAGACACCCATGCTAGATAGAGTCTATCTAATTTTAAGTTAAAGGATCACATCATTCCTCAATAATTTACATTTCGTTATTATTTACTAGAGAACGGGTGAACTTCGCAATATTCCGTGTGTATGGGCTATTTTTGGTTCTTTGCCTGAGTAGTGTTAAAATTTAGCCAACTTGCTTTCTTTGGGATCACATTTCATTCTTACTTTTCATAAATATTGTAAAGACAAAGATTGTTCCACTTGTTTTCTTTGGGAAAAATAATGAGATGTAATTAATTAATGAGGTTTTTTTTACACCCGTAATTAACGAGGGTTGCTATACCTATTCCCTCTATTCCAAAATATATAATAGACTTGACTTTTTAGGAAAAATAAGTAAGCAACATATAAAGTACCCCCTTGTTAAATAGGTGAACTGCACTGATCCCCTTAATTGTTGGATGGGTATTCAGATCACCCATACCATAACTAGACATGATCGACCTTAGGAGTGGATAAGTTAGGACAATTTTTCGATCCCATACTTTCTTGTATTATAAAACAAACTTGAACAAGTAAAATCTAATGACGGTACCATAATTTGTGTGATAGGTGCAACTCAGTCAATAATATTGTATTTTTTAAAAAAATGGGTTACCCACCTTATTTTGGAGGTGCAAATATCGTTAAATTCATTCCAGTGAGTTGTTTTGCTGTCAAATTAGACGCATGCTAACCTAACAGGGTGTTTGTGAGCCACATGGTGTGCAAAACAGTTCTAATGAAAGGTAACTCCATAAGTTCACCTGTAATAACGCAGTCTAGTGAGTTTCAATATACAGAATCACACAATGATGAATACTCAAGGTTCATTTTATGATAGATTTATGACAGATGGTATTGCTCTATTAGCTTATCTATGGTCATGTGTAACTATATTTGTAAAAAATATATCATCATGGTGAATATACTTGCAGAGGACAATCCATTTATTCATTCCATACGAAATATAAGTATTTGGAGGAGGATTTGATACATCCTAGCACAACATATCTGGACTGAAAATATTTTTATATTCGTAGTAATATGGTGTGTCACTCTCTCTCAAATGCCTATATTTTTTTTAGATAATGAATAATCCTGCCTTAACTTCAAATAAAGCTACAACCACTTATTACAAAGTTTAGAAATGAACTGAGGCAAATGGCATAAATCATAAAGCCATTGTACAAAGATGACCTGTCTAAAGGAAGTACTACAAGAGACAAGTTTTATTTAATGTTATTTTTAAATCTCCAACCATAGTGCACGAACACAAATGTTTATATTTATGGACGGGAGAATTATGTGATATGAACCCCCAACACATTATGATTGACTTTTTTGAGCAATTTGCAAGATTAAAAACCAAATTACACACTTCTTTGGTTGTGTTACTATTGATGTATTATTTACTCAACTTCAACGCTTAGATCTTTTTTTATATATTTTTGTTCGGCCGGAGTACTTGTATGTTGTGATATCTGCTAGAATAACAAGTAAAAAAGGGATAAAGAGCACTTTTAAAAGTAACAGCCAATAGTTACAATACAATAACTTGAGAAATTAAGGTCAGGCCAAATACTACATTTATTGCCAATTACATTAATATTTTCAGCCAGGCCAAATACTACATAACAGTACGAGGAGAAACGAGACAACTTCTGAAAACTAGCCGTTGCTCCTTGCTTATAGTGGAAACACTGAACAAATCTACAATTAAGAAAACCACATTTTAAAATTTGCATACCTTTCAACTCTCAAACTACAACCAAGAAGAAAATAATGTTGTCTAACAGATTATGTGAGGGCAAACTATAGTTTCTACTTCTACTCTATCAATACATAGAATGTGTCTTCTTAAAAAAACAGTAGTCTCTGCCTTTAACTACACAAAACTTTATAATAACTTCAAAACTAGCTGAATGCTCGTACTTTGCTATGAATAAAAAGTTAGTAAAAGAGTACAAATTTCTTGTACCGTTATTATGCTAAAGGTATATTCACCTCAACTCAATTTCATATGCTGCTATCTACTTAAATTAGATTAGTTTTTTTATTAAGAAGTTTGAGGGATATTTTTGTAAAGTTTAATATATGAAGTGCCAGTTCAACGCCACCACCACTGCCATATTTTATCAAAAGCATATTAGGCCATCAAAGCCAGAGTTACATGGAACGAACGAACCTAAGGACATGTACAACCCTGGCCGGCCTTAAGGCCCGAGGCTAAGTTAGGCCACAAGGCCCCCAACGAAGATCACAAGAGAGGGCTCAAAAAGTAGTATTGAGGCCACATGTTGAAGCCACAACAGCCCACAATGCTGAAAAAGCACACCAAGCCACACCAATGCGATTTTACCTATTTGTCCCTTCTTCTCCCTCTCACTCTCCACGCCTCTTCAATCTCCTACCTGTGCAGTTCAGTTCCCAAGTGGCGGAGAGCGGCGATGAGGACCCGATCGAGGAGGACCCCGGTGCCAGCGATGGAAACGGCGGCGACCCCCGCGGCCGCGCTACCAGCCGTGCCACCGGAGTCATTCATCCGGCGACATCACCGACTCCGGCGGTTCACGGAGTTCTACGGAATGCCGCTGCCGGAGAGGAGGTGGTGGGACAAGCCTTAAGTCCTCTTCAGTTGAGTAGTACAGCCTGCCACCACCCTCCCCTTCTGGATCTGCGGCCACCCAGCGACGGCGTGCCGAGATGGATCCAGCAGAGTGAGCTCCCGCCGGCGTCGCTGCTGTTGGTGGTGCTGGTGGTGGCTGCGAGCAGAAAGGAGGGAACGGGAATGCATGGTGCGAGGGAAATCGGGCGGCTGCGAGGAGAACCCGTCTGGCTGGCTCGACGACTCGCCGGTCGTCGCATCCATCATGAATTGCACAAATCCAGCCGACGGCGAGTTCATATCCATAGTGACCTAGATCCACATCGAACATGAGCTATCTACTGCAAAAAAAACATCGATTCTCACCAAGATTTAGCCACTGTAACGTACCTTCAAGTTCACTGCCGGTGAGGACAGCGGCTGTGGCGGTGACGATGGCGGCTGTGGGGGCGACGCCGGCGATTTCACGCGATTTCCCGCGAAGAAGACGAGAGCGCCTGTGGTGGAGATTGGCACGAAATAGGGGGGATTTGTCGCCGAATCGAGGGCAGGGGGAACTTCGCCGGCGGATTCGGGAGGGATGAGGCAACGCAGAGCCACTCCTTCGGCCAGCGCATCGCCTCAGCCGTCGCCTTTCCACGCCTCGCACCGAAGCTACAGTCTCCTCTGCAGGTCACAACTTCCTCGGTAATTTTGCAATTCAGCCCCTCCGACGTGGCGCGCTCAGACCACACCCCTAGGGACACGCGTTGTACATGGCCTAAGGACTTGATGCCACTCTATAGCATATTCATGGCGGAGCTAGAATGAAGTATAGGGTACCACTTTGTTGCGTTTTACTTTAATTAATCTGTACTCTCTCTGTTTCAAAATATAACTATCTGAGCTATTCAAATTTATCTTAAAATACAACTACTTCTACCCCTACCTACCACATCTCCACCAATCACAACCATCCTTCATTTAATTATTTCACTTACCTTCTCTTCTCAACCAATTACAATACTTTATTCTATCAACCTTAATCTTCTCAAAAAATGGCATAAGTCTCTATATTTTGAGACGGATGTAGTACTAAACTAAGGTTGATGTGGATGCCTGAATTTGTCCTAAGAGGTATGTACATAGTGAAAATATATAAACTATAGCTTAAAATTTTTAGGCCAGGTTTCTGGGGATTGAGATCCTCTAACTTCACAGGGTGAAGTCACCGGCGTGCAGTCACGTGATTTATGTTTTAACACGTATAGAAAAATGTTTTATTGTTTAAAAAGAAATGTTTCAGTAAAAATGTTTCAATGACCGAAAAAAATGTTCCAATCATATCCCATCGAAACATTTTTCACTAAACGATAAAATATTTTCTCCATGTGCGTTAAAACACAAATTCCGTAACTGTACCCGTGAAGTTAGATCACAATCCGTTCCTGAGCGACCCTAGCCCTATGTGGCTCTGCCCCTGCACCAGATGGTTGTGGTAGAAAAGTAAAATGCATGTGGTCGGGGCGATGGTGGTTGAAGCATTGATTGGATAAATTCGTCATTATTGTATACCATCTACAGTGCTTGAGTTAAACACAAAACTTAAATATTTTTCATTGTATTCAAGAGAGAAAATGTAAGTAACAACCTTCTCACATACCCGTTGCAAAGGTACTAAGGCTGGGTTCGTTCATTAAAGAGAAAAACGGTGTTGGCAACTTTCTACAGTATTTTCTTTTCTCTTTTCCGTATGTACCTTTCCCAAATTATCAAATGGTACGTTTTTTCAAAAATAATTCTACACAAAAGTTGTTTTAAAAAATAAAATAATCCATTTTTTAATTTTAAAATAACATACATCCAATTAATCATGCGCTAATGATGTTTCTCGTTTTATGTGCCATCACTATTTTTTTTTGCCAAACCCTTTAGCCGGAAACGAACGCAGCCTAACTCCGTAAAAAAAGGCTTGTTTATAGCTAACATCATGGTGCGAGTAGTACAATTGAATGTAACACTCTAATTAATACAAGATATGCTAGCAATATGAAAATTCCAAAATATAGCTACCGTGAATACACATGATATCTTCTTGTCAAATATATTTGAACAGAACCAATCACCAATATATTAGTTTGATATGACAAGATGCCCCGTTAAGGTACTACCTCCTTCTTGACTTTTTACACATACACACGTTTTCATAGGAAGCTGCCTTTCACATCTACCATCCCTTCATCCCTTCACGTCTATTGTCTACACTCTTTTTTTTAATAAGGCCCTGTTTACATGAAAAAAAAATTAGATTTAGTTGTCACGTCGGATGTTTGACCGTATATTAGAAGATTATTTTATCGACTAATTAAAAAATAATTATATAGGGCGTTAAGAAACAGCGAAACAAATTAATTAAGCCTAATTAATTCGTCATTAGCACAAGTTGGTTATCGTAGCACTTATGACTAATTAGGTTCAAAAAATTGTATCGCGATTTACATGACAACTCTGCAATTAGTTTTTTTTATCTATATTTAATGTTTTTATGCATGTGTTTAAAGATTTAATATGATGTTTTTTGGAAAAATTTTTGAAACAAAACAAAAACAAGGCCACGTATTGTCCCATTTATTAATGCGTGGGATATGTTTGATGGCTCTATATTTATAGCTAACGTCATAGACCAGTGAACACAACAATTAATACAAGGTATGCGGACAATAGAACAATAGTTCCTTCGTCCAACAATACATGTATTTTGCGTTCGACGTGATTAATTCTATTGCAAGAAATTTAAATAGAGGTTGTGTCTAGATTTATTATACTATAATACGTTATATTCAATTCAAAATGCATATATTATTAGACAGATGGAGTACAAAACAATAACCAATATTGTCTCGACTCGACATAACATAATGGTATTTAAGGGGTTGTTCGGATTATAACCATTTTCAATCTTACCAAATGTTGGCATGCCAAAATTTTGGTAAGTTATCAAATATTGGTATTTTTTAAGAACTTTTCACTTTCAAAACTTCTACCAAAGTTTAGTGAGTACCAAACTAAACACCACCATCATCAACTTACCAAATTTTGGTATTACCGAAATTTAAAAATATTTTTTTGGCAAGAAAGTGAACAAGCCCTAAGTATAACACTAGTACTCTCTTCATTGTTATTTTTACACCCGCACACCTTTTGATAAGGAGCCGCCTTTCACATCTACACGCATTTTCTGCTAAATACGCAAATTGTTCCATTTATTTATGAGTGTATTATATTTGATTATATAATTGTAGAGCAATGCAAGTAGCGAATTGCGGATATAGTATGGCAATTGTGATCCAAGCATACACCTCACGAGTCACAATGACAAAGCAAAGACGCATTTTAACAATCTTAAATGGCACCTCTTATATAAAAAAGAGGCTGGGAGGGCAGTTGAGGCGAGGTCTCGTAATTTTATAATATAGCCTATGTTAAGATTAATGTAAAACTCTATATTTTAAAATAAGAGAGTATGTATAATACTCCCTTCGTCAAAAAAAAATTCTGGACAAGTCTCATGTCCAAATTTAAACCCAAAAATACTTTTTTTTTACGGAGTGAGTACTACTAAGCAATAGTGTGAAATAAAATTTGGACATGTTTTAGTTGAACTAGACGGGACGAGTAGAATCGTACTCTCCTATCTAGGAAGATATTGGGCTTGTTCGAATCTAACTAATGGATAAAAAGAATGGGGTTTTCCCTCTTGGCACGTTCGAGGACAGCTAAACTATTTGTTTTTTTTTTGAAAAACTTTCTATACAAGACTTGTTAAAAGAACGAATTAATTAATTTTTCAAGTTCAAAAGAGCTCATATGCAATTACTTAATCTGTTTAAAAATATAAGCATTTGTGGGTTTGATGTGATTGATTCTACAATAAATCTAGACGTACGGTCTATCCAGATTCGTTATAATCAGTCATATCTAACTTCAAATACTTATATTTTTAGACGGAAGAAGTACATGCTAATAGCTTACTTCATTTTACCTTACTTCATTTTACGTGCCGTGCTAATCTGCCAGCCGATCCTTTCGAGCACGGCCTCCTCGAAAACCATCCCCAGGCCCCAAGGCCAGGCAAAGCGCGTGTAGGTCTCGAGCCCATGTCCACACGGACCACACCCAGAACGATCCGTCAGATTTCCCAACTAAAAACAGTCTCTCGAACCACCCAGAGTGCACGTTGCACCTTCCCTGGCGGGGCGTTTACACACCGCCGCCACACATGACACACCACTTACAGCCAGGGCCCATTTGCCATGTCCGCGGGAGAAGCGAAACCACGAATTCGAAACCGCCAGTTCAAAACTCCCGCGGCGCAATGCGGAAAACGCGAAAGAAACTCGCACAGTTCCCGCTGATTTCCCCCACGTTTCGTCCCCAAACTCACCAACACACACTCCCGAAAAACGCCGAAATGAAAACCGATATTGCCCTCCCGCCTGGGCGCCTGGCTGGCTGGCCACCCCGCGCGCGGCAAGTCGCGAAAAGTTGGGAAAATATACGGAAAGAAACGAAGCGGAAGCCGAAAAGCCCAACGGACGCGCCCCCTCATCGCGCCGCGGCCGAAATCTCAAACGCCGCCCCCAAATTTTTCGCTGCCGCCTTCTCTCCTCCCTTAAAACGCGCACCTCTTCCACCAAAATTCCCCATCATCTCTCGCCGCCGCATTGCCAATCTCTATCGTCTCCACCGCTTAGCTTCGCCGCCGTCGCCGCCGCGCCGTGACGGTTGTATCCGGGGTGTGCCATCTACCGACGGTTCTGCGGTTCGGCCATGCCGTCAGCCGTGGTGGTCCGCCGCGGCGCGCGTCCACGGTCGCAATCGCCGCCGGGAGGGTTCGATTCCGCGCGGCGCACGCGGCCGCGGCTTGAGGAGGAGTCGGAGCGCGGTCGCGGCGCGGATAAGCCGTCGGCGACGCGTGCCCGGTCTCCGTCGCCGCCAGGAGGGACGGACTCCGCGCGGCGCAAGCGGCCGCTGCTCGAGGAGGAGCGAGGGATGGAGGGGATGGCGTCGGCGCTGCCCGACGACATTCTCATCGAGGTGTTCAAGCGGCTCGCGCCGCTGACGGACATCGTCCGCTGCGCCGCCGTTTTTCGCCGGTGGCGGCAGGTCGTCTCCGGCGCGGCCGGGCTCCCCGCCCCGCCGCCGTACTTCGGATTCTACCGCAACTACGCCCCGTCCCCGCTTCCCCCATTCGTCCCCACCGCCGGCATTCCCCTCGACCTCGGGGATCTCCCGGTTTCGCGTCCGTGTGGTGTCGTTATCGTCGACTGCCGCGGCCGGCGGCTACTCCTCCGCGAGCTCGGCGCCGGGTCGGCAAGTGAGCTCAGGCTGCTCGTCTGCGACCCTCTGAGGAAGACATCCGTGTCCCTCCCTCCCCGCTTCATCGCCGGACACAAGGTAGCGTGCTGCGCGCTCTTGCCGGAGGAAGGCGCCGCCGCGTTCCGCGTCGTCGTCGTGCTCTTCGGCGCCGCTCCGGCTCATTTCGACATTCTCGTGTACTCCTCCACTGCCTCCGCATGGGAGGCGACCATCGGAACCGGATCGCTCGGTAAATCCATGAATCCATGGCAAGGCCCGAAGGTCGTCATCGGCGACATCGTGTACAAGCTTCAGAGCGAAGAAGACAAGTACATCATGGCTGTTCACTCGACGAACATGACGCTCTCGGCTGTGCCATTGCCCAACACCGGGATGCTCCTGTACGCCGGGAATCACTGGATTGGCAAGACGGAGGACGGCCGTCTCTGCTTCTTCGCGCTCCGGGAGCAGCTCGTGCTTGTCAAATGGGTTCTCGAATCGAACGGGAATTGGGCGGAGCGGACGGCGGTGGACCTGCGCTTGTTGATGAATCCGGCCACCGTCGGCGATCTCTCCCAAATGAAGCTCTCGGCGAAGATCGCCGACCAGCTGCGTGGCTGCAAGCTTGTGAGCTTCGGTGGATTCTGCGAGGGCAATGGCGCGCTGTTCTTCGTCATGGCCGACTGGGTCGTGGCCCTCGACCTCACGGCGTGGAGGTTTGAGAGGATGTGGCGCAACACCGATGAGTCGAGGCCGCTTGGTGATGTTTTCCCGATTGAGATGATGGTTTGGCCACCGGCGAGCCATGGCGATGTTAGCCAGAAGGAATAAGGTGGAAGGTGTTCGACGAAATGTCAGATTGGTGCTGTTGGTTGAATTGAAGATGATTTTGCTGTATTCCTCCCTGTAGCGATGAAAGATTACAATGCAGTTTGCCATTTTGGTGCTAGATTTCATTATAGTGAAAATTGTAGTTAGTCCTTTAGTACTCTCTGTCTCAAAATATAATAGAATTCCATGTTCTAATTATGTTTTAGCCTTTTCTTCCATCTAACCATCTCAATCAACCATAATTATATCATTTAAGTTTTCATTGCTCTCTTGTCTTAATACTCAGTCTGTCCTAAAATACAATTTGTATAGCTTTTTACATGGTCTTCAACATTTCATTTTCTCCATTAATTTGTCAAATGAGATATTATCAAAAGCTATTATGATGAAAACACTTTCTCACATCAATCTAATGGGATCACAATGCATACCACTAAAAGAATATATAGTTGGTTCAACTATTAGTCAGAACTTTGAATATTAAGTTTGTGAAAAAAGAGAACGCCCTATATTCTAGATGGGTGGAGTAAATCATAATGATTTTTTTTTATTTTTTTCACCTACCTCATTTCAGTTAATCACTTATTTCACAATTATATTTTTCACCTAACTTGTTTAATTTTGGGAAGTATGAAGTTTTTTCAACCACCTTTCACCTAACCTTTCATTTGGCATTTATTCTATTTTGGACGGAGCGAGTAACTCCTAGCTCCTTTAATAAAGTTTTGACCGTTGTATCGAGAAGAGAGCCATAGTGATATAAAGTCTATAAAAGCATTCTAAAATAAAATTTTGGTTCGCAAAAGACGGTTCAAATTGTAGTTCTCTTATTTCATTATTACTTAAAAAGTGATAAACAGTGTGGTATTCATACTTTAGTTCTGAGATTTTTGGGGTTCACGGTTCACCTAGCATTGGGAAACCTCATTGATCAACAGTTAGCTTGCCAAAAAAATGCTGCACTTAAATCATTAAGAGTGAACATAACAAATCGATTCGAACGTGATAGCTCTCATAAGGTTTTAGCTACTTTGACCTCTTAGGGCTCTTTAGAACATTGGATTTAAAAAACATACAAAATTATAAGATATATAGGAATAGGGTGGCATGGCCTCTTGAATTGCACATTAAAAATAAAACAATATGGATTGCTTAAAAACAAATGTTTGGATGGTTCACAGGAGAAATGTTGAAAAAATATGATTGCATTGGAAAACATGAGGTTAGGGCGATATGGAGGAATAATGGAGGAAAAATTAGGGAAATAGGAATTTCACAGGAAGTATCACTGTCATGTCTTTAGGAAATAGCAAAGAAAAAATGTAGGAAAATTTTCCTTCCCTATGATTTTGGAGACAACATGGGAAATATAACCTACTCTGAGCTCATGTTGTTTTTGCTAGCTCACGTAGGATCAAGGCAATTTTGATAGTTTGGACCAATTGTTTGTTCACTAAACTAATTCTCCTTACTAATCCAATCCGATTTGTCTGTTTTTCCAATGCCCCAATCAAACACATATATTCATGTACTATTTTTTTTTCTGTTAGTGCGTTTTTTCATTCTTCGTTTCGAAGGACCCTAGATCTCTTACGACAAATCCTCCAAAACATGGAATAATTTTTTATGTCCTATAAAATTCCTATGAATCAATGGAAAGGACCGAATGACCTCTTAGATTCAATTCCTCTGCCTTTACCTTTTAAAAAAAAACCTTCGATCCAAAGGAGTCGTTAAAGCACATTCATTATGTGAGTAAAACTTCTTAATGATAGGAGTAAAGCTGTCCGCTTCTGCTAATTATTTTTTCATTCACTAGCGACGCATTCGTTGCCTGAATTTATCACTGATAGATATAATGCAAAACTCGAACTAAAGAATGCCCAAATTTGCTTCTCATGTTTTCATTGAAAGAAAGGTAGGGATACCCAGCTCAGGTTATGATCTTCTATATCCGGTCTCCAAACAACTTACTACTTTAAATACTATTACAGTTGATTACTGAAGACAGAGGAGTACCATTACAGTTGACCGGTGTAGTTGGAATTTTGTTGAGCGGGGACAGGCGGACAACCTGGTGTACTCATCACATCCATCCTGCAGCGGCGAAGAACTTGGTAGCATACAGAGCTTTTATGCCTACGGTAGGCTACAAATACTACTGACATGACTTAGCGGATGTGCTATATAATATATGACTGCTCCCTCGGTCAAAAAAAAATTAGGTTTAAATCTGTAGGAATTTTTTTTTGGGACGGAGGGAGTAAATGACATGGTGGCCATGGGGTCTAGGAACGAACTCACGTGTCAACCACTATGTTGGAGAGTAAGTGGAGAGATTATTTGTCATACGTAAAACGATAAACTTATTAGTGTATAATTAATTAAATATTAACTATTGTGATTTTAAAAATAAATTTATTTTGCTTTTTAGAAAATACTTTTATATAAAAGACTTTTCAAATGATATGTCAATTAGTGGCTTGTAACTTTGTAAGTTTGCACCCAATAATACAAAGAGTAGCCATTCCTGTCAGATAGAAAAACGTGCAAGCTAAGCTAGCATTAACTTCAGATCACATTTCAACGTACTCCCTCCAGTTTGATAATAATAGACGTTTTAGACAAGCGTGCGGTCTTAAAAAAACACTTTTAACCATGTTTTTATATACTAATATATATAGAAATATCAATAAATATATTATTGTATTGAAGTATTTTTCAAGATGAGTTTATATGTGTAATTTCCATGTTACTAAACTAAGTACTTTTAAAAATTTGTAGTCAAAATTTTAAAAAGTTTGACTTTAGTGTTATCCAAAACGTCCAGCTTTTTCAACCTGGAGGGAGTATATAGACCGCGTTCAATCATTGTTCCCATCTTACGTAGCCAGCCGCATCCTCTAAATCCAAAGAATTTTCAAGCTTCTGATGATTAAACTTGCCAAAGTGCTGAGTAATATCTTCGATTAAACTTCTATCCAAAGAATTTCCAAGCTACTGATGATTGATTTGCATGTCATACATATACTGCAGTTTATTTATTTCCACATCTACAGCCAACCTGTTCGGCAAACTGAATATAAGTGATTAAGTGAGTAAAAACCCCGTAAGGTAGAACATGTAGGGCTTGTTTGGAGAGCTTTTGCCAGCTGTAGCTTCTCTCAGAAGCTGCAGCTGGCAGAAGCTGCCCCAACCGATTCACAGCTTATCTGAGAAGCTGTAGTTACAGATTCTAGAAAATGATCTAAGAAGCCAGAAGCTGAAGAAGCCAGAAGCTGAAGAAGCTCGGTTTCAGAGATTTTTCAGATTCTCAGAAGCTGCCTAATTCTAGAAAATAAACTAAAAAGCCAGAAGCTGAAAAAGCTCGGTTTCAGAGCTTTTACAGATTCTCAGAAGCTGGCTCTTCCGAGAATCTTAAGCTCCTAGCCTTCAACAATGATTAGAACCAACCGCTTATAACTATTTGGACCTTAGAAACTTCGTATACCTCTGCCGTAGAGGTAGCTATGACATAGGACAGAGGTGTAGCAGCAGTAGTAGAATTTTCACGAATCATTTCAATAGGAGTACGTATTCAAAAAATTCCCGTACTCCAAACAGTGCTAACTTTCTGCAAAAATTGTCGCTTGAATTTTGCCAACGGCATTTGCCTTGATGGGACAACTCAGGCACATGGAGCGAGAAGAAACATGCAGGATCTGCCTGAAACTGTACACCAGCCTCGCTACAAGAATCACATCCTGAAAACAATGTGGAAAAAATAAATTGAGAACTTAAAATTTTACTGTACTGAGACACACAAATGCTAAATGTCATATGATGTAAACCATTGCTAAATGAGGCAATTGATTCTCTAAAATTTGGCCAATCTCTTACATGCACTTGAGTTTTCGTCTCCATCTCCTCCATACTCAATCTACTAGTTGACCGCTAGTTTACCATTTGCCAAAATGACTATATTACCCTTATCTTGTATCATGCTAAAATATTGAATTCATGCTAAAATATTGAATTCATAATAAAATCAAATAAATTTAAAAAATATTATGAAATACACACAATATTCCCAAGAAGTTGAAAGACAAATTTTGTTTATTTAGGTTTAAATTTCAATACAAATATTTTTACATATTTCGTCAAATACAATTTAAAATTTATTTTTAAAATTAAATTAAAATTTTAAATTGGTTGGTCAAATAATTACGCGATGTTCTTTTTTGCTAAAAATGAACCTTTTTTTACCTTTGAGAATTGTAATTTTGTTAATAAGCAAGCACACATGTGATAGATGGGAAATATAATATTGTCATTTTAGAGAAAATTTCATGGTCAACTCATCCTCAACTAACGGAATGGGTATAGAAGAGATGAAAATGAAAACCCAGAGGAATATAAGGGATTGAACAAATTTCAGAGGCATATAAGGGCAGAAACTTCGTGGGCATATAGGAAATTTTCTCTTATTAAATACATGTTCTACGTATTTACCGATCATCGTTAAATACATGTTCTATGCACGCTTAATTTCAGGACGTAACTGTTTTCTGTAGCAAAGGATTCCATCTATAGCTAAATGAAGATTTCGGAACATACGTAAGCTTTAGCAAGGACTGGTCTAGTTGTTGACCCAGCTTCTAGCTAGCTCTCGTACTCACGGAAACAGAAACTCCGGTGAGGAAAACATGGCTCACAACTTTTGAGATCAAGAAGAATAAATGGAAGTAAATATCACAAGCTCTAACTTTATAATGAGGTATACATCACCTTATATAGGCACTTAAGGGTGCGTTTAGATCCAAAGTTTTTTCTCAAACTTCTAACTTTTTTCATCACATCAACCTATCATACACACACAAACTTTCAATCCCATCATCTCCAATTTCAACCAAAATACAAAGTTTCGATGGATCTAAACGTCGGCCTAAGTCGGATTGCTACAGTAACCGGCTTAGCATAGTACAAAACAAAATTGACAACTATCACAGCTGTCAAACTGGAAATGACAGCTGCAGCCATGACAGCGGCAGCCTACCTTGCTGCCTAAGGAAAGGAACAAGGATTATACTAACATAGGTCAAATGCATGGGGGCTTTAAACTTCACAGGTTGCAATGTTTTGCGTCGATCCTTGTTCATAACTGAATTGAAAAAATCGATATTTTTTTATGAGTAAACCAGACCCTTTTTTATCATATATCTGCCTCTTACTAACCCACAGATTACTTGATAAAAACCTGGTTATGTTATGCCTGAAGGCTTCCCCCTATGGTCAAGACTTAAGACTGCAAACCTAATTTACTCGTGGATTCTAGAACGCTGGTTTGCTGTAGGCACACACAATCTGACACCAGTTTATTGCCGAACATATGTTGATCGATTCACTAATCTTAAACATAAGGTATGTCGTGTGATCTGAGTTATACTATGTAAATCTAGTCCTTTTTAACATTTTTTATTGTATGGAAATCATCTATGCGCTCCAATCTTATATGCATTTGCTTATTTCAGTATTTGTTTGGAATAGTAGTAAAGGAAAAATAAAATTAATTATCTTTTCAAAAGAAATCGTAATACTCGGAAGTTAGATATCTTGCGCTACAAACACAGGAACCATGAATGCATCCTCTGGGCTCTGGTTTGCCAAACGACGAAAGGGCAGCACTAGTCATATGTACTACTCAAGTACTTCACCATTTGAAAGCTGCAGATTGTATAGAACTAACATCTAAAAAACATTTTCCAATATCAAGAACTATAAAGAAGACACCACGCAAAGTTGCAAATCCATTGCATGCAAAACCAGAAAAGGATGGCCATATTTAGAAAGGCAATAACATGCCTACTGTTCTGCAGCCTTTTCACCATCCATAGAACAAGATGGTCTCCATTTTCTATCAAAAGGTCCATAGCTTCTCTCCACAATAGTTTGCCGCTCCGTTAATTTCTTATCGATTAGTGCCAGTAACTCTTGCAATCCTGTCCCTGTCACAGCAGAAGTTTTCACATGACAAGTGGACATTTGTTGTGTTGAACTGCAGCCATCTGTACTAATAACTTCTGGGCCATGAAGCTCTCCAAAACAATCTTTTGATGATGATGATGATTCCAAGCTCATTGCTTTCATCTCACTAGGCTCACGGGACTCTTTATGTGATGCTTCACCATTGTTGTCTTCCAAATTTTCTTCTGATAAATATTCTGAGTCTGTTCCATCATCCAAGGACTCAAATGATGATTCTTCTGTTGGCACGCCATTTTCAGAAAATAATTCTTCCTCCTCACCTTCAGTCAGGAAAATCTCATCTTCAATACCATCAGTAACATCATTATCATTATTGTCCACAATATCAATCTGAAGAAACCCATAAAAAAGCCATGTTATATAAAAACCCATGTTACCAGCGATTTGTCATGCAAGTCTGATGACCAAATCAAATTTCACTACTTACCTTATTCCAAACTTCAATCATACTGTTGATTTTATCCTGGGAAACACCAATCTGTTGTAATACTTGCAGAACAGTAGAACGATGTTCGTCAATATTAGGGGCACTAGAATCTAACACATGCTGCAGCAATCCAAATAAAGATACAAGGAGTCAATTCTCTTATTTTTCTGAATCATTTTTTCTTGGAACAATTTATGGAAAGAAATATGCGCATGGCTGAAGAACCATTTGTTACTGAAGTAGCAATGGAAAGATTTTAGAAGCCATCTTCAACCAATGAGTGTGAAGAGAAGATGAATGGGAGATAAGTTGATTATACCTACCACTAACATATCTGCTTCAACAACTTCTTCCAGAGTAGCATGAAATGCTTCCACTAGCTGTACCAGAAAGGTAAATAAATTAGATAACTGTTACTGCCGTAGCTGAGATAGGCTCGCATGCATCATTTAGGTTCCCCTAGAGACCTAGACCCAAGTGGCCTAAGGGTGCTCTGATTGGCAGCAACACCACAAGGGTAGGGAGAGATGGTGTAAGGAAGTTCTGTTCACTCTTGCAGTCTTGCTTAACACTTCATGAGGTAAAACCTCACTTCAAATAGAGGATTGATAGATAATAGACGCTACGTGCAACTAACTGAAAGATCATTTGGCAGAACGTTTACTTTCTTTTCCGAGGGTCTTGGCAGCACATTTGCTGGTTGCTGCTGCATGCTTATCTTCTGCCCAATGCACCCCATAGAACCGAATGGCGTGAAAGGACATGCAGAAATGCTACTTTTGTGCCATACATAAGATCCACATGGTTGACACGTAAAGAGTCCGCAGATGACAATAGCAGGCTTGACATGTTGCAGTTTTGATAAGGAAAAGAGTAATATACTGGTATATTTTCCTTTATAACCTTTTCTTTTGAAGAACAAGACTGGCATTTTTGCAAGTAGACTAGTAGAGAAGATGGTTCAAACTTTAAAATTCAAAAATGTTACTTCCTCCTTCCATGGATATTTGATGTTGGTTAGCTAATTTTTAAGCTAATCAACGTCAAACAAATAAAACCAGAGGGAGTATATTCTAGCAAAATACACATTCTCCAAAGATGCACCGTATAAAGAAACACAGAAGAAATGGAAATTAAATAAAACTTCAGTTCAATCGAACTGAATGCAGATGAAACCAATATCTTACAGATTACAGACAAATGTGTACGAAAATCACCATTAGTATATTCTGTTTGCAATGATAGTTCTCCTCTATCTTTTACTATAACTCTGTACAGTTTTGAATTAGTATTAATAACACAGTGTAATACAAGCTTCTCTGCGGCATTTCTTCAAAAAAATGTATCAACCTAAGCTTTTATAATAAGGTGAATGTTGGGTCTAGCAGAGGTCAGGACAACAGCTGGTTTATCTTTAAAACATGCTAGCTGTGCTATTGGCAGAGTGTAAAACTGTGCAAAATTAATTAATACTACCTTCGTCTCAAAATATTGTTACTAATGCCATATTTTGGAGAAATTAAGGTTGGGGAGAGGAAGGGTTGTGATTGGTTGAGATGAGAGGGTAGGTGGAGATTAAATGGAGGATGATTGTGATTGGTGGAGATGTGGTAGGTAGGTGTAGAAGTAGTAGTATTTTGAGACAAATTTGAATTGCTCAGTTAGTTATATTTTGAGGCGGAGGGAGTAACTTGTATGTGAAACGATACACCAAATCCACCTACTGTGCCGCAAAATCAAAACTAAATCAAGAAATTATACCTGCACAGGCAAATCGGAGATGAAGCCAACAGTATCGCTAAGAAGTGCTTTTCTCCTGAATAGCATTTTGATAAACAAAAGATTATGTGCTGAACATGCACAAATCACAAATAAAACTACTGATATATAATAGATGAATGAACATTATCTAAAAAAAATAATAGATGAATGAAGAATCTACTGTGGTACCCTGATGGAAGGATCACACTGCGTAAGCGGGGATCTACTGTAGCAAATAGCCTGCATGGAAGCAGTGAAATGATTTGGCTACACAAGGCAGATTTAATTAGCACAGGCAAGCTATACAGGGAGAAGTTCTCAACATACCTATCATCACTGTATAGATCAGTTTCAGAAAGTGCACTCACTAGAGTGGATTTTCCCTGTAAAAGATAGCATCAAAAGGAGTGTTTACAAACCTCAGACATATTTTCACTGTATTTCTGGAAGAACAAACAAAATGAAAGAATTACAATGGTAGATCAACGTACTGCATTTGTATATCCAACAACAGCAACAGTTACAAGCTCTTGACCAAATAAATTGCCATGCCTTTTCCGATTTGAACGTTGTATAGCTCTAGTTCGACGTACATCTTCAATTTGAGCTAACAATCTGACACGTCGTTCCTGTATTCTGCACGAATTGTGGTAGAAGGAAAATAAATGAAAAATCATTGATAGAATGCAAGTGCAGATAAGATTATATCTATCAACTGTTTGGCACCTCCTCCGCTGTAGTTGGAGTTCTGTTTCACCAGCACCACTGATGAAACCACGTCCCCCACTTCCTCTCCTACAGAGTACAACTGTTAATTAGTCAATATCAGGACGCTAGGCACAATAACAAACAACATTTCAATGATACTGTGTTTAGGATGGCCACAAAAACAATAACTACAAGTTCGGCACAGTGAAGACCAAAGGAATGATGCCAACTTCCTTTGTTATATATATAAAGTAGCTTCAGTTTTTTTCCATGCACATTCAAAACATGTAAAACTGTGTATAATAAAAACAAACAAAACAAGTAATTCTCTATGAAGAACGACAACTAAAGATACACCCAAAAATAAATCTGTATACATGCTATCAAAGGCATGTAAAAAATGTATTCAACTAGCAAGTCACATGAGGCACACATCAAAATGAATACGACACTGGTGCAGCTATGTTGAGGAACTATACCAGCAAGTACATCTTACTTGAGCTAATTGATAAGAAAACAATGGCAGGACAATTTTATATTATTACTCATACCAAATAAAAATAATAATATGAAGTTTGTCCTTATCTAACCACAACGTTACAGAAATGACACAACTCTAGTACTTGGACCAAAATTGATTAAAAACCAGTGTGAACGTAAGGATGGTATTATTATTTAAGAATTTTATCTTCTGCAGTTTCAACTGTACTAGGAATATGCATGGTTCTGAAATAGTGTATGACAACCAAAATGAGTACATAATTCTAAATGGTATGAATCCATCAGACTCCTTACAAGAAATTTACCAAGAAAACCAATATTCTTCTCCATGGAGAGCAATGCTGATCTCACTATAAAGTGTATAAGTACAATTTAAATGTTCAAGTATTTGACATCTTGCAGGTTGAAATGAACTACAGATACATGCAAGTTTACCATGCTTCAAAATGACGAGCAGCAGAGGTCAAAGTTCATGCTTGACATTATAATATCATCGTACCAAATATTGCATCCACACTAAATTTTGCTCATGAAACATTTATCACCGCTGGCTGCAATTAACAGCAGACATACCCTCGAGCACTGACAACTTCAGCTTCCCCACTCGAACCAAAAGTTAATCGTCCACCTGGACCACGGACACGAACAAGCCTAGTCTTCATGTACATGAGAGCTGCTAACTCAGACTGCGGCAAGCAAAACAAAAATAGAACAATTAAACAAATATCCAAATGCCAGCATATTTCCATGAACATTATATGTCAAACCAATATATACATGCACTGATAAGATTTGACAAGAATCATTTTGGGCATATATCAACATAGAATGAACCTGCAGTTTTGCTTCTTTTGTTTCAGCATGAGCATTAAATATCTCAATTATAAGACCAACACGATCTAAAACCGGCTTGCCCCAGTCAACCTGCAAAATAAGATATCATCATCAACAAAAAGGATAGGTTGCCTCAACACAGGATATGAATGCATAGTAATTAAGAACTTAGAATAAAATCCAACAATAAAAAAGAACACTTGCCTCTAAGTTCCTTTGTTGGATGCCAGAGAGAATTGCATTAACAAAAACTGCATCTACTCCTTCCTGTTACATTCAAAGGAATACCAGGTAAAAAGCGCTTAAGGTATACTGGGTTGTTTTCCTTCATAAATCATACATTCAGAATTGATCGTGCAATATAAAAGAAAGCGTAGGCAAGTGCAATCAAAACAGAAAAGGAATATATAATGGATCATACAGGGTGTAAAACTACAAATGAGCTTATGATGTACTCATATTTATGTACAATAAGCAAATGAAAGGTGCACCTCCGATTCTGATGCCCTCAGGTAGCACTTGATATTATCCACAGTTCCAGGTCCGAAATATTTATCTGGATGATAAATTATTGCATAAGGTTAAACTCTAGAATCCAAGAAAAGCTGAGTAAAGACTTCCCAAGGTGGACAGAACTATATAATGCAGGCAAAAAGTTTTAACAAAGACAATTATTTGACATGACAACTGCAAGTGTAAACCAATGAATTGAAGAGTTTCACCAATTTGCGTATCAATCAAATTCAAGAAAAATCAGACTGGGTTATGAAGTTCAAACGTCATAAATTACACATAAATCGCAATAAAGCGGTGAGCACCTCAAGGGAAAATCATTTTGACATTTGGAATGATAAAAATGTCAGAACAAGAAAATGCCACTAGGGTCTTTCAAAGAATATTGGCTTATTTCATATCATTCCAAGTAAGAAAAACTAGCAGATCTATAGAAAACATCACTAAGTGTATCATAACCACAAATACAATTACTAATAACCTCAAGTGAATCTAATCAACCATACTTCGCCAAAACAAACCCCTAGCATATGGCATCCAAAAAGATCAGTCCATGAGTAAATTCAAACAAATCTATACAAGCTTTTGCAACTCGTCCTTCATGCATACAATGCTTTTTAGATAATGGACATACATTAAGCAAACACAATGCTAAAGTGCTAATCATAACAATCTTATCACGAGAGACCCAAACAAATCTTCGAAGTACAATTACGATCAAATTAACCCCGAGCCCAACATAACCCAAAACACTCCCCGTTTGAGCTAACCACTGGAAATGAAACAAACGGATTATCGTATACCGGCATGGGAGCGGCCACGGGACGAGGGGTTCTGGACGACGAGGTGCGGCGGCGCGCCCTGGGCGGCGAAATCGCTATGGTAGAACCCGTCGCGCGGCTCCTCGAGAGAGTTGGCGAGGTTGAGTGCCTCGGCGAGCTTGGAGTCGAGGAGGGATCCCGGGCGGAGGCGCGGCTGCACCACCAGCAGCCGCGGTGGCCGCTCGGGGTCGCGGGGGATCAGAGAGATGCCGCGGCCCTCCTCGTCGGAGTCGGCGGCCGGCGACGAAGCGGTCGGGGAGGAGGAGGAGCGCTTGCCGCGGCGGGTGGAGAGGGCGCGGAGCGGAGCGGAGGAGGGTAGGGGGTGGTGGGATTGGGGTTGGAAGTGCGCGCGCAGGCGGGAGACGGCGGCGCGGAGCATCGCGGATGGCGGATTG
Source organism: Leersia perrieri (assembly GCA_000325765.3). Lineage (NCBI taxonomy): Eukaryota > Viridiplantae > Streptophyta > Magnoliopsida > Poales > Poaceae > Leersia > Leersia perrieri. The sequence goes on from CM002481.1 coordinate 23,991,366, forward strand.
CGGCGGCGGCGGTGGCGGCGGCCGGTGGTGTGGACGTGTGGTGTTTGGGTCCACACTACACTACCAGTCGGGTGCAGCGATGAGTCCGACCGAGGGGACGCTTTGGGTGCGAACGTGCGGTCCGTGCGGACTATGGGCGAACCGTGAGGTCCGCGACGACGGTACGAGACGAGTCGGGAGTCGGGACGGCAAGAGTTTGCAGCCGGTCGTGCTTAGCATCATGCTACGGTACGGCGACACGGTAATATAAGTCGTTACAAATTCTTGTCTGCTACTCCCTACATCCCAAAAGGACGTAGAACGAGAGACAAATTAACACTGAAAGAAAATGACCAATATGTCCTTAAATAATTACTTCAGAATCTAGTACAAATCAACCGAACTCAATGGTACCATCGCCGCCAACAAGAATCAATTTGGCATGAATCAACACGAATCAATAGAATTGCTGTCCGAATCAACATTGAATCAACGAGTCAATGAATTAACACGAATCAAGAGGAATCAATACGACCGACCCCTTGGGACGCCGATTTCGTCGTCGTCGTTGCCCCTAGGGCCGACGCCACCGCTGCCGCTGCCGGCTGCTGCTCAGGCCGCTGGTGGTGGGATTGGAGGAAGATGCGTCATGCTATGGATTGAAGAAGAGATCTCGCTTGCTGGTGGGGAAGAACTGGAGAAGAAGAGCTACAGCTGGTGTCGCCGCTGGTGCCCCTAGGGCTTTCCCCGCCGCCGGTGACCCTAGGGCCGCCGCGAACGCCGCTGCCATCAGTACCTCTGTATATACCTCCGCAACCGATTTTTGTAGGGCTGTCGCCGCCGATGACCATCCTCCGGCCTGCAGCGATGGGGGGAGTGGGGAGAAGAGAGGGATCTCGGCTTCGGAAGAGGAGATGACGAGAAAAAAGCGAGGAAAAGGATAAGGCAGTGGAGGAGAAAGTGTCTTTAGGAGGAAAGGGGGCGGGCAGGCCATTATTTTTAGTCTCACGCACAGTAGCTTGGGCCCACACGCAGCAGGCTTTTTCCCACACGTTGGTTTGCTGGGTAATTCGAAAATCGTATAGCGTCATCCTTTCTGGGACAAGAGAAGAGACAGAGAACATCAAGTATACTGGGACGGAGTGAGTATATCAAATATTGTCAATGTCAACTTGTCAAGAGTAAAAATGTAAAATAGATAAATGCCGATGAACCAAATAAAGAGGGAAACTTTTTAAGTTTGGAAACAATCGAGTATGCAACTCTATCTATAGATGATAGTATTGGATTCAAGTATTGTGTATTTCATGGTCAATAACGCATATTCATGTTACATAAAGCCATACTCTAATCTTTTTTTATAAACGTGTACCAAAACGTACTATAATTGTGGTTGTTATTTAGGAATACAAGTAGTGTAGTGATCCAGTATTTAACCGTGAACGGAAACCGGCTGTGTCTCCCCTTTCCAGTTTCCACGCACATATCCGTCTGATCTCTGTGCTGTAGTCGACCAACACGTGACCTCCGGCAGGCGTCGCAAAAGCGCACGAGCGGACGAGCCTTAGCGAACGCAACAACACGGTTCTCACAATCTCGCCCGTGTCAGTGCCACGCTACGCCACGGTCGGTTGGCGCCTCCCGACGCACGCACGACGACCGGTTCCCTCCCGTTTCCGGCCATCTCTCTCCCCTCCCCACCTCGCCGCGCCGCCCAGCAATCCAACTCCGAATCCTCCTCCTCCTCCATACACTAACCCCGCGCCGCCGCCCGCACCGACCAACCAACCACATCGGACTCCACGGGGAGGAGGCTGGGATCGAGCGGAGACGAAGGGGAATTCGACCGGGCGCGCGGACGCCACACGTTGGGGAGGGGGGATCAAGCGGAGACGAAGGGGAATTCGTCCGTGGGGGAAGCATGAGCTTGGCCTCCCACGCGCCTAGGCATCGAGATCGAATCGGCAGATAAGGGAATCCGCTGCGGGCGGGCGCGAGCACTTGGGGGACAGAGATGGCCTCGCAGGAGGATAACCGCGGCGGCCGCGCGGGAGGGAGTAAGGAGCAGGAGCAGGAGCAGGAGCAGCGCCCGTCCAAGGCGTGGGGGATCCTCATCTTCGGCCTCATCGGCGCCACCACCGCCACCTTCGCCGTGAGTATCGCACCCCTCCTTGCCTGTGTTGTTGCCCAGCGTATTAGCTTGCTTATTTAGTTTCGTGCCTTTCGTGGTGATTGATTAATCCCATTTAGTTGTGGCATTTATGAACTTGTACCTACAATTCGGCGTCAAATGTTCGAACTAGACTGTTTGAATCGTTCCATCCATGCCAAGGTAGTGGCACCTTTACTCTAGGATTAAGGATTTAGTCCTCCTTATTCAGCTCCTTGTGGCAACTGGCAAGGAAGCATATGGCTCTTCAAACCTGTTAATGTTAATGCTATTGGCTTCATATTGTTCTTTATGTTGACAAAATCCCAAAGCCATAAATGTTACTATATTAAGATTGCACAAGCACTGATGACAACCGACAGGTAAATCTTGTGCTAGGCAAATGCGTTTCTTAACATCATGCTTGCGAGGTGGTTGCTAAGAATCATTGCTAAAATCAGAAATTTGTGATACACTGTTATATTCTTGCTGCTCATTGTAAGTCATTGCTAACTTACAATTACAAGGTCACCTGTGCCTGACCTTTCTGTTTCTTCGTACGATGCAAATTTCAGGTCGCTCAAGTTCGCAGAAGTTTTGATTGGGTCTACACTCAGGTATCCAAGTTAACATCTATCTGTTTGTTGATTGCTCAAGTGCAAACCCTTTCTCTTATTTGAATGTAACCATCCCAAAGTAATCGATACTTCCAACTCAATCTAAGGAGGACAAAGAAGAATATATTGAAATGAAGCCCCCAAAACTTTACGGGCTTTATATAGAGACATGATCTGTGTTGTTTGGGTATAACTTTTTTTTTTGGGTTAAAACACCAAATAGGGTTAAAGATCGATAGTAGTACCCTTGGTTGCAAAATTAGAGCTCGACCATTCATACATGGAAAATTATATAGGTTAGCTACAATAAATAGTATTGGATTTGTCTTTGCAAAATGTTTTCATAATAGTATTGAATTTGACTTACACGTTAGGATGTTTGGGAGTAACAGATTGTTTGCTCAAATGCGCCAACCCCATAGACCAAGATGATTATGATAGGGAGGTAGGGTAAGCTTCCTGTCAGGCCTCTCTCCCTCGTCAATCATACTCCATCCAGGGATTTGCGTAGGAACAAAGTACTGTTTCCTTGCTATTGCATTTGATTATTTCCCAGTCTCCCTGCTATATGCCAGAACCCAGGATCCCTTTTGTTTTATTGCTATACTGACAAAAATGCTGTGATGTAGTCAGAAGCTAGCCAATAATATGACTGATTTATCATCCTACATCTCTTCTGTACGCTATACTTGTTTGTCTCTTGATTCTTTCATCATTTACTTATATGATCCTTTTACGCTTTCCTTTCAGTTGAATAAGATGCAAACAACATCTTGGAGGAATGCAAGTAGCAGCTCTAATCGTGGAAGTTTCAGGGACGATGCTAGGAAAAGATATTACCAACGTATGCAACAGGAATATGAGGAGGAACAAGAGAGAGTTGTGAGTTTTAAATAATGCATTATCTTTTTAACTTTATATTCCAAGACATGCATTTATCTTTGAATTTGTATTTTAACTAAAGTTTCATCATACATGTGGACAAATTATATCCTATTCCATCACTTAAATGTCTCAATCCAACATCTTCCAAGATATATGCTAACTTTTTAAACACAGGAGATCTGCGATATGCTAACTTCCTATTGTTTTTTTTTGGCAGCAAAGAATAAGACACATGCAAAGTGTTTTCAACAGAGAGAGGAGCAAGTTTAGGAGAGGTTACGAAGCTTGGAGGGAGAATGGCCCTCCAGGTGGATATAATTACGTTCCACGGGACGACTGGTACTGGCAGACAGATACATCACACTCGGAGCATAAAAATAGGAGGACATATACTCCTGCTGGACCTAGGGTTTATCCTATGTCACACCACTATACAGTCCTTGGTCTCGATAGGTATTTGATTAAACCTCTTCCTTGCATACTTCTGTTTGTCTACTAATATACTCATTTCATGATAGATTATATTTGACTGCCGCACTCAGTATATTGAATGATCTCTTGTTTATGGTACTCTGAAGTTTTTCAAAGCAAGCTAAATTGCTAGGAGCCTCAGAATGTATGTCGTAACTTAGTGGAGCTGAAAGTTTAGTATTTTGGTTTAGAAGGATCTGTTAACCATTGAATTCCTTCTGTATGCTATAATCTGGCTAATACACCTTCTACTCCCTCCATCCACAAATGTTTGACGTTGATTAGCTCAAAAATGAGTTAGCCAACGTCAAACAAATAAAACCGGAGGGAGTATATGCTATATTCTGCCTAATACACTAGTTAGATGATCATTCTTTTATTTCACCGAGTTCTTGTGTTTGGGATTGAATCTCGCTGCTACGTTTTAAAACTAGAACAAGTCTGCTCTGCTTGAATACTGTCATTTTGTTGACCCAGCTGTATTACCTGAGTCCCAATTAAGTGGTCCTTTGATATACTAGGAAGCCTCTCATACATCTATCAGTCATCTGGTTTGCGAGAGTTTTCATTATAGGGTCAGTTTTATATTGATATGTTTACTATGTAATCAGGGTCATTAACATTGCTGTGTTGTTTTGTATAATCTAGTTATATAGTTTTTCTTTTTGGCCAATTCTGGTTATTGGTAAAGGACTTCTATGGATAGCAAAACAGATTGTCAATTAGTTGGTATCCAAAATAGTACAGTAAAGGTGCTTCTTAAAAGCAACTCAAGTGACAAAAGCACATGTAGCACACTATAATCAGTAAAGAAATGGTGTTGGTGCTTAAATAAAAGTATAATCCTTTGTCAGGACAGACATTAATACTATCTGAGCTCAGTGAATTAGGAAATGTTGAGTACAGACAAGTCTATTGTGAGTTTAAACTATAATATCGGGAATCTCGTGCCCTGTATACTGAGTGTATCACGATGTTTATCCTTTTTCTTATCACTTTCAGTAGTACATACCAATATCCCTATTGCATTTCTAAAAGTTTTTTGTATTTTGCAATCTAACTACTGATCTTTCTCATAGTTTTTGATGAAAAGGAACAAATAAATAATGATGTTGAACTTGCTTGATTTAACATGACAATGCCTTTTATCCCCATTTTTTCCTCTCCTTTATTGCCTTTGTTCGACAGTAACCTATCTTCACAATAGTATGATGTGCTACAGATGTACCAATTTGTCCTAACAAGCCATGTCCTCCTTTGTAGGTCGCGAACAACGCCATATACCGATGCAGAAGTTAAGGTATTGTAGTCAAATATCTGCCATGCTATTGTTCCTCTAGACCTGTATTGTATAGTATGTTTTAACTTGTCTCTACTGACATGAAAGTGGTACTTCCTCCAATAAGCACTTCCTTTCTCATCCTGTATGGAAGGCATGTTCCAGCTTTCATTTTGCTTTGCACTTGTCTTTTTTACACCCCTATTGTTCTGCTAAATTCTTTCGTCCTTTCTAAAAAATGAGTTATAACAACTGTCATGCCTTCTCTTGTTAATAAAGGAACGGAAACATTACGGTTAAATTGATTGTTCATTTTTGTTTATCATATAACTGTTTGTTTATCCAAGTTAACTAAAAATCCTTCAGCTAGCTATCCAGATATCATACCCTATTCATTTGTATGGATGATGAGGAGTTTCCATTGTCTCATTCCAATTTTACCATGATGGAACAACTCTTTGAGTCTATTTGTCAACAGTTATTATGTGATGTCCTTTGATTCCACCAATCAAATAGTTCATATTTTGTATTCTTTTCAAATTGTATATGACTGTATTAAGTATTTAAGTTCTTTTGAGGAAGTTCGGTCATGAAGGGAATGACCAAAGACCATCCAATTCATTATTTTTTTAAAAAAAAAATCTCCACATTTCCTTATTGAAGAGAAGAATCCCAAACAATCAGGCAGAGATTTGTTGTTCTATATCTAAAGACAGCGAATTCGTTGTTTGGTTATATATCATGCTTGTTCTGTGTGATGTACCTGAATTATCTAACCTCCGGAATTTATTTTCTGCAGAATGCTTTTAGAACAAAAGCAATGGAGGTTCACCCTGATCAAAATCAAGATAATAGAGGTGGCTAGCAACCTCATGCCTTTTTTTGGTGGATAATATGTTTCATCCTATGTATTGTGCTATGATATATCCATGAAAACAATGAATATTTTGTGTTGTGCAGAGGCTGCAGAAGAGCAGTTCAAGGAGGTTGTCAAATCGTATGAAGCAATAAAACTGGAGAGAAAAAATGATGCAAGTTGAATGTGAATATGTAGCTTCACTGGAGCTCATTGGGAACACTGAAAGGATCAATGAAGATAATACATATCAGCAGGCCTTGCAATCAAGTGGGTTCGGCTGTGGCTGTTGATAGCCTGTTGTAACATATAGGAGTAAGCTTTATTTGCGAGTTTTTTGCTTGGGAGCACACGGCCCTGATGTAGACTAGGATATTGTCGACAAAGGTGCATAATTTGAGCTGCGGGTGAGCATTTTTGTTGTGTATGCCTGCTGGCTTGTTATTTATTACAGTAGTAGAAAGCAAAGTTAAGATCTGATCGAAAATAATATGTAGCCCGTGATACTATAACAGAAAAAATGTTTAAAATTCCAGACCTTTGGTCTACTGCAAACTTATACTGCCTCTGCGTTAATGATGCGTCTTTGCACAAGCATAATCCTAAGAATTTGGTTTGGTACAGCTGACTCTACTGATTCAGCACAGCAGACAGGCAGGCGATTTCAGACTGATCTTTTTTTTTTCTAATTTCACCGTGGGGGAAGAGCATTGTGCCATGTAATTTTCAGCTGATCAAGTCAAAAACTAACTTGTCACCTTCAAAATGACGCCGTATGATCATAAACATGATACGAGCACACACAGAGAGCACTACTGTACTGTTGCGGTATTGCCTGTATTTTTTTTCTATCGATCGCGGCAACGGAGATGAGCAATGAAGACGGAAATGAACCGGACAAGCAACACTTTCGGCTCGCGCAGTTTGCGCCACAGCCCTCGTCCGTCCACCATGCGGCGCCTCCTCTCCGCTCCGCTTCGGCGCCGCCTATGCACGGCGGCCGCGGCCGCGGCCGCAGCCACGCCCGACCCATCCCTCGCCTCGTCCGCGGAGCTCGCATACCGCCTCCTCCGGCGCCACCACGCCGACCCCAAGAGGCTCGTCGCCGCGCTGTCCTCCTCGGGCCTCGACCCCACCTCCCCTCCCCTCCTCGACGCCGTCCTCCGCCGCTGCGGCGCCGCCTCATCCCTCGCGCTCCACTTCTACCACTGGTGCTCCCCTTCCCTCCCGGGCCCGCCTCTCCCCTCCTCGCTCGCCCTCCTCGCCAAGTCATTCTCCCGCGCCACCTCCGCTCCTTCCCCTTCCCTCCTCGCTCCTCTCCCCGCCCAGCTCCTCTCCCCTTCCCTCCTCTCCCCAATCCTCCGCCGCCTCCCTCCCCCGCGCCTCATCCCCTTCTCAATTTCGCTTCTCTCCGATCGTCCCGACCATGACCGCGCTTCGATTTTCCTCTCCCTGCTCGAGTCCCTCACCAAAACCGGCCATGTCGTCGCCGCGGAACATCTCGTCGAGGAGCTCCAGCTTCCGCTCTCGATCCGACATTACACCGCGTTGCTCTACGGGTGGTGCCGGATGGGTAAGCTCGATGAGGCCAAGCAGGTGCTGGCACGCATGAAGGCAGCCGGGGTCGCCCCGGATGTCGTCGTCTTCAACACTCTGCTCGCAGGGTTCGTCGCCGAGGGGAGGTTCGAGGACGCGTTCGAGCTGGCGAGGGAGATGGAGCGGCGTGGGTGCCCGCCTAATGCTGTGTCGTACACCACACTGATGCAGGGGCTCGGCGCGAGGGGGAGGGTTGATGAGGCAATGAGGGTGTTTGTTGAAATGCGCAGGAAGGGGTGTGCACCGGATTCCGTCGCTTATGGCACTCTGGTTACAGCGTTCTGCAAGGCTGGCAGGATATCACAGGGATATGAGTTCTTGGACACCATGTCAAGGGTAGGTCTACGCGTGGACGCCACCGTGTACCTTGGGTTCTTTGCCGCGCACGAGAAGAAGGAACAATTGGAGGAGTGTTTGGAGTTGATGGAGAGGATGAGGGAGTGCAGGTGCCCACTAGACCTCAGCATCTACAATGTGGTGATCAGGTTGGCCTGCAAACTAGGAGAGATGAAGCAGGCTGTGACATTGTGGAACGAGATGGAGGCTAGCGAGCTTAGCCCAGGGGTCGACACATTTGCTATCATGGTGAATGGTCTTGTTGGCCAAGGGGCGCTGGTCGAGGCGTGTGGTTATTTCAAGGACATGGTTGGGAGAGGGCTCTTTGTCGCGCCGCAGTATGGGGTGTTGAAGGACCTTCTCAATGCATTGGTCAGAGATGAGAAACTCGAGCTTGCAAAGGATGTTTGGGGATGTATTATTAGCAAAGGTTGTGAGCTCAATGTTAGTGCATGGACAATCTGGATTCATGCACTGTACGCAAAGAAGCATGTCAAGGAGGCATGCTTGTATTGCTTGGACATGCTTGAGGCTGGGCTGATGCCACAGCCGGACACATTTGCGAAGCTGATGAAGGGACTGAAGAAGCTCTACAACAGGCAGGTTGCGGCTGAAATCACTGAGAAGGTGAGGAATATGGCGGAGGAGAGACATGTTAGTTTTAAGATGTATAAGAGGCGTGGGGTGAGGGATCTTGAAGAGAAGGCTAAGGCAAAGAGAAAGAAAGGGCGGAAAAGGAGTCGCCCAAGAAAAGCTGATCAGAGGCAATCCAATAGGCCTGCTGACAAAACTGACCTTTTGGATGATTTTGATGATGAATAATGTCCTGCAAGGACAAGTTTTTGTCTTCTGTTAGTTCTGTATATTTCAACTTACAGAGATTTAACATTTATATTTCGACCTGGAGATTCATTTGATTGTGCGAATGCCAATCCAAACAAATCAATAAACATGTCAGAAAAAAAACAATGGTTTTCTTTCTTTCTTTCTATTCAAACAGAGCAAATTGCAAAATGTTGTAGGTGCATTGTCTCACAAGTTGTTATGTCATATGTTTTCTGCAATATGATGATCATATCTCATTGTCATTTGTGATGACTGGTAAGTTTATGTACAGTTGTACACCATCAAAAACTTGGCATTTTAGCAATACTTTTTCCAAGTTTGAAGGACATTGAAATTCTCTGGTTTCTTTATATATCGCAGTTCAAAGTAACACGAAAAGTAATATTTAGTTTAAGTTACATTTATTAAGTATTTCTTAATTGAAGTTCTCACTCCACAGAAAGCAAGTGCTCATTTTTTTGGGGGAAAACTACATGAACCATGCTTTCTTCCCCCAGCAAAAGCAAACAAACAATAATTTAAAAATGTGAAAATCATTTTTTATGAAAACGTGATTGGGAAAAACCAAAAAGATCACCGTCTTTTAAAAAATGAAAACCACTGTGTTGGATATACCATTATCTTTATGTATTATATGCAGAGAGATTCACGGTCGGATTTGGTACTGCATTGTGGCTGAGGTTATGTTCTGAAAATTCATAGAGATGAAATGCATATTGAGTAGTAACTTGTGAGTGACAGTTGCTTTAAATATTTGCGATTGTTAAGCTATCATGTTTACAGGAATGGCCATGCCAAAAATTTATGAATTTTCAGGTGCATCTTTGCATTCACCATAGTTTTGACTAAGGCCGTGTTTAGATTTAAAAAACTTTTGACCAAAAATATCACATCAATATTTGGACACATATTTAAAGTATTAAACATAGACTAATAACAAAACAAATTACATATTCCGACTGTACACTACGAGAGGAATCTTTTGAGCATAATTAATTCGTCATTAGTATATGTTTGTTACTGTAACACATATGACTAATCATGACGTAATTAGGATCAAAAGATTCGTCTCATGGTGTATAATCAGAATATGTAATTTGTTTTGTTATTAATCTACGTTTAATACTTTAAATGTGTGTCCAAACAGATGTGACATTTTTTGGCCAATTTTTTTTAAAATCTAAACACACCTAACTTTGAATGGATTTTGGCAAAGCACTACGCTGCCCGGCCGCTCCTCTCCACTCCATGTGGCTTCCTGGTATGACCGTTCTTCGGAAGAGAACGAGACCCTGACCGGTTTAGGGTTTATTCGTTTCCAAGGATTATCAAAGAAATATTTCTTATCCTTTCATTCGGTGCAAACAAACTTGGCATAGGAAAACTAAGGAAAAATTTTCTTTTGCACTATTATCAAAGGAAAACCAAAGGAAAAAAACATCCACTCAAAGCTCATTTTTTTCATTCCTTTACAAGAGTGAGTCTGTCAAGTACAAAACCTTTTTATTCCTTTCCTCTAATCCAAATGCACTTTACCTTTATGTTTCTATATGTTTTCAATCCTCTGTTTTACCCATTTATTTCTACACTTTTTCTATTATTTTTTTATCCTATATTTTTTCTATCATGTGATCCGAATAAGACCTTGGTCGTAGACCGATAGAGTCTGAACTTTTCCGGTCCGACCCATGGGTGAACCGGGGCGGTGAGCCGTGAGCAGCATATCCCCCAATTCTTCCCATTCCCCCCGAAAAATTTGAAATCCTTTTCGCTTCCCTCTCCACGACCTCCGAAACCCCACTCGCGCTGCAAGGGCGGGGCGGCGATCGACCGATGGCCGACGCGCCGCCGCCGGTGCTGACGCTGCAGGTGAGGAAGGGCCGCCGCGGTGTCGAGACCCGGCAGTGGTGCGCGGGCGCCGTGCTCCGCGTCGGCCGCGTCGTTACCGGCAACGACATCGCCGTGCGCGACGCGGGGGCGTCGCAGCGCCACCTCTCCATCGAGTTCCTCCCGCCGCCCGCCGCGCGGTGGGCCGTCTCCGACGTCGGCTCCTCCAACGGCACCCTCCTCAACGGCGTCTCCCTCGTGCCCAACGTCCCCTCCCCGCTCTCCGACGGTGACGTCATCAAGATCGGGGAGTCCGCCACCCTCGCCGTCTCCATCGCGCCCGATTCGGATCCCGATCTGGGCCCTAGGCGCTCCTCCCGCCAGTCCGTGGCGGCGGCGGCGGTGGTGGAGAAGGAGAAACCCCCGGCGGTTACCCGCCGTGGCGGACGGAAGAACGCCGCGGCTGAGCCAACCGTCGCGGAGGAGGAAGAGGCGGAGCCGGAGGAGATTCCAGTGGTGACGCGCCGCGGCAGGCCGAAGAAGGCAGCGCAGCCCCCTATAGCGGAGGAACATGAGAAGGGGAAGGAAGAGGAACAGGAGGAGAAGGAGGTCGCGGTGGTGACGCGCCGAGGCGGGCGGAGGAAGGCGGCGGATCCCCCAAAATCGGAGGAGCACGAGAAGGGGAAGGATGAGGAGCAAGAGGAGAAGGACGAGGGCGAGGAGAATGAGTCCGTGGTGGTGCCGCGCCGCGGCGGGCGGAGGAAGGCGGCGCCGGAGGCATCCCTTCCGCCACCGCCGCCAAGGGCAAGGTCGACGAGGCTTGCTGCAAGAAGAAGCAAGGCAGTGGATGCAGGCCTGGATGAGGTGGGGAGTGAGATTGCCGGAAAGGGAAGGGGAAGGGCTACACGTGCTAGCGCAAAGAAGGCTGAGAATGTCATTCTCGAGGACGACGATGGTGGGGAGCACCAAGAGAGGGCAATGGCTGCGGCAGAAGAGCAGATAGTGGATCAACCCAAGGTAACAGCAGCGACGGACGGTGATGAGGAAGAGGATAAGGTGGAAGCCGTGGATGGAGAAGTGGAGGAGAATGCCAAGGCATCAGAGGTGGAGGAGGCGCCAGTGGCTCGGAGAGGGCGGCCAAGAAGAGCTCCAAAGGGGAAGGCTAATGCTCATGCTGCTTCTGACAATGCTGTTGAGGAGGAAGACGGTGGTAAAGGAGAGGAAGTGGATAGGAAAGAGGAGGGGGCGAGTGCTGGGAGAAGCACCATGGAAACCATGACAATGAGGGAGTGGTTTGAGAGGATGAATGAGTACCTCCCTAGGGTGATCAATGAGGCTGCTGAAGAGGCGCTTGCGGCCTTGCGGGAGAGACATCGGCTTATAGATGAGTACATTTCAACGCTTGAAGATGAGTAGAGATCCTGCATGAGATTTCATGGTATGTTCGGCTCTTAAGGGAAACGTTATGCCCTTCTGTTACTTATGTTCAACGAGTTCAGTTTTCTTTGTGAAATTTTCTACTGCTACCGGAATGTTCTATTATTTGTTAGGCAAGCAGATAACTGAATCTTTTATGGTCATGTCACTTTCTCATTACCATTTCTAGCAATGACTTGTTGCATTACCAGTAATTGATAATTCATCTAGCTGGATATATGTATAGCCGTATAAGAACTGTACTTGAATGGAACTGGCATTGTGGCTGTAGCTGCATAAATTTAGTGTGATGCTAATGCATTGGTGCTAATTAAAGTTTCTAGCGACAAGTTTATCAACTTAGGAAGGGCCACGCTCATTGAGAAAGTTTTCAACTAAGTAAGATTCTCATCATATATTTTCATGTAAAAATCCTGAATGAGATGTCATGGTATGTTCATCTCTTAAGGGAAATGTTTGTCCTTCTGTTACTTTTCTTCAGCAAGTTCAGTTTTCTTTGTGAAATTTTGTACTGCTGTCAGAATTTTCTATTATTTGCTAGGAAAGCAAATAGCTGAATCTTTTATGACTGTCACTTTCTCATTATGGTTTCTACCAATAATTTGTCTGCATCTGCCTCTGATTGGTAATTCATTCTGACGAGATATATGTACAAGAGTAGTTCTTCAATGTAACTGGTGCTGAGGCTGTAGCTGCGTAAATCTAATGTCATGCTAATGCATTGTTGCTAATTATCAATCTGGATTGCCTCAACATTTTGAATGTTAAAATTTCTAGAAACAAGTTGGTCCACTTAGTAAGGGTCATGTACATTGAGAGTTTTATTAAACTTCGTAAGGAGCTCGCCATATATTTTCTCTTCACTCCTGATGATTAGGCATGGAACAAGTCAATTATATGCCCTCCCCCAAAAATGCAGAATGTCAGGCAGGGATATATCTGGCTACTCCACTGCAAACATTACCCGTTGTCTTAGTCTCCAACATATGATGGGAACAATTAAGATGTAGCTGACAGTTTAATGTTTGTATCTGAAACCTAGTGTCAGTATAATCATTATCAAGAAGAGAAAGAGAAAGTGTGATATGATCTGATCTGATCATTCTTGCATTTAGAATTAATGTAATCTTATGAATTCCAGGAATTCAAGTGTAAGAACTAACAATACAATTAGAACACAGTAACACACTGTCTGCGGATTGTTCTTTTCTGTAATGTTTTCCTTCTGCTTCCATTTCATGTAAAAACTGGCCTGTCACCATACGATGTACTTATATGCATACTGTTATGACGGTCTACCTTCCTAACCTGCTCTTATAGGCCTGTTGTTTCATGAATGTATTACACAACCAGAGAATGGTTTAGCTGCAGTTCTTTGTTCTGCCTGTCAATTTTACCATAGTGAATACTTGAACAGCAATGACAATGTTAAAAATTTTTTTTGTACAACTCTTTCAAGGTTACCCAATTGCCATTTGGTGCCACACCCAACTTATTCAGCAAGCATTGAACTACTTAGCTAATTTTTACACCCCAGTAACAGAGAACACTCGAATAGTTTTTCACAGTTTCGGTGTTTTCATTTAAGATGCTGAAAATGAGGACACATGTACTGGATCATATTTTTTTTCATGTAATTTCTTTGCTTCCCACAGTCCCATGTATTGTGCCATGACAGGAGTATGTTAGCCTTCCTATTCATCTATATTGTGTGTATTTAGCTTATATTCACAGATTGTTTAAATATTCCATCTGTCTGCAGTCTGCGATAATTAGGAACCATTTTGGTCAATCTGACGTAGGGCTGATGCATGGAGATACATTCGTTGGAAGCAATGCTTTGCTGAAGCGCGGCAAACAGCTGGGTGATATTCACTAATACCACCGGTGAATATCAAGTCTAGCATGTTTTAATGTTTACGGCAATTTATGTAGTAACAGTAGTCTACCTTTCTAGTATGCAAAAGCATTCAGCTGGGAGAAACGTTTATGTTATCTGTAAACTGCCTCTCTTGTATAATGTCAAGTTATGCACTGTTATTGTGTCAACTGGTGCTGAGAAGCAACTGAAAATGCAATCTCTTCACCTGGAGTACGATGTGACTTTAATTTGAATGTATATGCTGTTTCTATCATTTCTCTGGTTGCTATTGGAGTTTCTTTCACCTGTTTGCTCAGCACAAGTGTTCTTTTACATCATCCTGGATGATCAAGAGTGTTCATTCAAAAGAAGTACGTAAATGCTCATATAAGAATCTGAGATGAAAAACTAACGAACGTCTACACGTTTTGAAGCGCACAGCATTTTTCACTTGTACAATGTTAAGGTGTCTTTGGTTTGTGGTCACGCTTTACCACGACATATTTTTGGCAGTCACCGGTTTTAGACATGTTTGTTTCGGATGCGTTTGTTTGTTATTATTGGAAATATTAGGAAAAAATAGTGTTACATGTAAAATAAGAAACATCAATAGCATATGAATAATTAAGTATTAGTTATTTTGAACTTGAAAAATGGATTACTTTGACTTTTTTAAACAACTTTCGTGTAGATTTTTTTTTCTAAAAAGCATACCATTTAGCAGTTCGGGAAATGTGTCGAAAGAAAAATATCCAGTAGACAATTTGCTCTTCCAAGCACAATAACTTGTCCCACATGTCATAGACTTAATTTTTTTGCCAAGCTTGCTATATTTTACAGCTAGCAATTTGTTCACCATACGTTTTTGGCTATCACAGCTTGCTTAACCTTAGTTGAGGTGAAGTGTGGCCGAAAACAAAACACGCCTAACCATCAACTTGAACGGAAAAAGGACCATATACAATTGTCTATCGAAGAACTAACACACTGAATCTCAGGGCATATGGTATCCATGTCTTCTTTTGGAGAACACAAGCATCACCCCGGCTCATGTGCAAGGGGTTAACCTGCTCATCAGGAGCACGCAGTACACATTCTTTTTGCGGATCTAGAAGCATTACTAACTTCATGGGACACAAGCTACAAGAAACAACCTACTAAGTTCTAAGACCTACCATCAGTAACGACTAGCTCAACTAGGGGAGTCGTTTTCTCTTGCCATACGCCCTTGATTTTTTCTTCAGGTCATCACCTGGTGTCGCCTTAAGAGAATTGGATGAAACTGCTGAGCTCCACAATGCTCTCTCAACATCAGAAGGTGTGAAAATTTCTCCTCCTGAGCTCAATTCCTTCAAGAGAAAAAGAAAATATGAACCAAATGGCAATCAAGCACTGGATTTGTGCATATAGAAGATTTCCTTTTCAGTTGATATTCAGCTAACAGTCCTAAATGTTATAATGTTGAGATATACAATTTGCAGCTTTACTTGATGTTATAGAGCACAATGTTAGCAATGCAGAAGTACACACGCTTTATGCAAATATAGCATAAACCATACTACCATACAAGTATGGACCATATCATATCACTATATTACCCTATTGCCCTAGCTGCTGCCCGGAATAAACAGTCCAGCAGCTAAAAACTTGGCATGCAATGTTTGTAATGCATACCCTGTAAATTTACAAGCCTTACATGGTGACACTCTTGACCCTTGAGTATATTGGATGTTATTACTCAAGACACATCAGCCGTCAGTGAACAGCAAGAAGGGCTCTCTCTTTTTTCTGGATTAGTTATTGAAGAGAAGAACAGCATCAACACTATGCAGTGCTATGTTCTGCATCAAACTGCCAGCTAACATCAATTCTTCTAAAGGATTCCACACAACACAATCAACAACCTTTTGAAGTTCCTTTAAGGCTTTAATCCTGTCTTCATTAAATCAGCTACATTTGATGTGTAGTCACTGTAAAACAATCCCTAAAACATCAACTTGGCTCAGACTTTGCAGCCGCATAGCTAGCCCAAGGTTATATTGTGGAGACAGAGACACTTTGATCGGCATAATCAAGAGGGAAAGAAATGCTATCTTAGCAACATTTTATCAGACATCTCGATCGCAGAAGCAATACCTTCGATTTAGTCTGCAACTTCTCAGCAAAAGCAAGATACTGCTTCAGGGTGTACTCCTTTGCATTGCCCAAGGCTGCCACCATCGCCTAAACACACTCCATTGACATTTACAGCATCAAAGATGCATTCATCTCACCTGCAAATGCAGAACAGCCAAAAGAATTTTGAACAAACTTACCTCATCAGACATGAAAGGCGCAACATCAGGCGCATAGGCAGCGAGCACGGCAGATGCTGTGGCAGGGCCAACGCCCTTGAGCACAGTGAGCTCAGTGATGGCCTTCCTGAGATCAGGCAGCGCCGCAAACGCCTTGCGTGATGCTGGTTCTACCACTGCGTCCTCCAAGCTATTCACGAAATCCATCAGCCTCGGCCTGGCCGAAAGAATAGAGCAAACGAATGATTTTCATTAGATTATACTGAATACTACTCTAGTGAGCAAATAACCAACATGGATAATGATTTGCAAACAAAACGAGTCCTAAACCAATGGATCAATCAGCCCAAGCACGCAAGCCGCAAGATATTGGCATCACTCAACTGATCCCCACATTTCGGCACGATTTCTTGGTAGATTTGAGAGCTAAACACTACAACACCAACCAAAGTTCAAGTGCTCAAGTGCCAACCAGGAAGAGCCGAAGTGGAATACTACTAAGAAGGAAGCTAATAGCGGGATGAGACCGAGGAGACGACCTCCACTTTCCGCGGGAGAGCTTCCACTGGAGGAGGCGCACCAGCTCGGGCTTGGCGAGGTAGGGCTCCGGGTCTCGGCCGTGCAGGAGACGGGGAAGGTCATGGCGGTAGAAGGCGTCGACCTCCACGAGGTCCGCCTTGCCCAGCGCCGCGAGCCGGCCGTCGTACTCCGCCAGCGCCGCTCTCCACGCCACCGCGTCGCCGCTCGCGAACTCCACCATCTCCGCCATCGTCGCTGCCGGAAACCTCCGTGTGGACTCGAGCGGACTCGAGTGGACGCGCGTGGAATTTCAAACAAATTTCGTCCAAATTTGTAACTAATTCAATTCTCTGTGTAGTTGTGAAACCGTTCCGTGTCTTTTTCCTGATGGCTTAATCTTGCACGTTGGTTTATATCGGACGGCGTAGATAGCACCCGCGGCAAGCTTTGCCCGGTTTTTGCCGCTATAACCTAAATACCCATTCGCCGGCGGCGGCGGCATTTCCCATCTTAAACCCTAGAGCTGCGGCCGCCGCCGAAAACTGCGGCTTCCTCCTCCTCATCCATGGCGAAGCAACGGGGCTCGCGCAAGCACCGTAAGGCGGCGGAGCAGGAGGTAGAGGACCACGACCAGGTCACTGTGGCTGCGGAGGCGGAGGAGCAGGTAGAGACGGCGGAAGAGGTGGATGCCGCTGAGGCGGAGGATGTCGAGCGGGAAGGAGGGGCCGGGGGCGGTGAGGAGGAGGAGGAGGAGAGGCCGGATGCTGTGGACAAGGGAGGCGAGGAGGACAAGGAAGAGGAGGAGAAGGAGGTGAGCTTTGACGAGCTTGGCCTGGACGAGCAACTGAAGAGGGCTCTGAGGAAGAAGGGCTTGGACAAGGCCACCCCGATCCAGAGAGAGGCTATCCCGCTCATCCTGGTACGCGATTTCTGGCGCCCATCCTTTTTCGTTATTTTGGTTGTGTTCTGTTGAATTATTTGAGATATTCTTAGTCATCCAACTGGCGTTCCAATGAACGATTACTGCCTTTGTGATGTAATGTAAGGCTCCATCTCGGTCGTAAGAAGATGAAGCATGGATAGAACTTCGAATGATGCCAATGTGGGAGTTGCTGTCCTATTTGCTATTTGAAATGCCCGCTTTGTCTGGTGAACCTTTTCGATTAGTTTTGCTAGTCTTGTACTGTTTATTAGTGCAGGCCTGCTAAATTTAAGTTGGTTTTGGAAAATTTATCATATGCACCATCTCTGCATCTGGTACATAGGATGCAGTATACATTTAATTAGCTGTGGCTCTTCTGATCGAGTTCTGTCAATCCTTTGTCTAAATTGCGTGCATGCATTTTAGCGTTCAGTAATTTTTCCACTAACTAGCAGCCCAATCCTATGATTCCAGGAAGGGAAGGATGTGGTCGCAAAGGCCAAGACTGGTTCCGGAAAGACTTTAGTTTACCTTCTCCCTATGCTGCATGAGCTCCTGAAGTTGTCTTCAGAAGGGCGTATCTGGAAATCTGCTCCAAATGTCTTCATCCTTGTGCCGACTCGCGAGTTATGCCAACAGGTATCATACATCTACTTTTTATGAAATGATCTGCGTGCCCATTTTAATATTTAATGTTAGCTATGACTTATGAGTAGTTCAATGATCTGCCAAATTAATGATTAATATACGAATTGATAGGCTACATGGGAATGGTTATATGGAGATATCTTTCAATTGACGCCAGGCCTTTGTAGTAGTCTATTTCTTTGTTCTTCAATATACAGTATTATATGGTCATAATTCCTAATACTTTGTGATTGTCTATTTGAACTGCTCGTGGTAGGTTCACAATGAGGCTTCATCCCTACTTGAGTTCTGTACATCCAAATTGAAGGTTGTGCAAGTGAATGCAAGCATGTCAGATAAAGATATTGTGAGGAAGTCTATCTTATGTTATTGTTTTTTCTCTAAATAATATTCACGTTTTCTTGGAGTATGTATGTTGGCAAACTAACTTGTTTCTTCCTGTTGTCTGCAGAAAGTTGCATTGTCTGGCCCTCCTAATATCCTTGTTACAACTCCAGCATGTGTTGCATCATGCATATCAAAGGGCATTATTCGAGGATCATCTATCAAAGAATCACTATCAATGATGATTCTAGACGAGGTGCACTGTATTTGCCTTTTCATGATTTATTGTATTTTGGTTTGAATACATATCGTCACATGTCAGAATAGCTAGTTTGAAAATTATTTTATATCCACAAGGAATGAGAATTTTACTTGTGCATAAAAAAATACAGCCATCGTGTTTCTTAATTCATTTGTGCAATAACTTTGTCTAGTTAAAAAACATTCTATGATTTTTGTAGAATATGGAGTTATTTTTTATGAGCACATAATGTTGACATTGACATGTGCTCCTGCGGCAGTGAAATTTGATATGCCATTGCAAATTTTGAGAACAATTTTATGCCACTACAGTCACCTTTTCTACATGTTTTGGAGTTGCGTATTTTAAATAATCATTGAAGTTTTCTTTATGGTGCACTGTCACGTGCCTAATCTGCTGTCTTACTACTCTCTTAGAGTGTTGTAGATCCAAATTTGACACCTTTTCTGTGGAATATTATACTGCCAGTATAGGTTTGGTTTGAAGAAGGTACTAATATATTGATTGTTAGTTCTCAGGCTGACCTCCTTCTATCCTATCGTTGTGAAGATGACCTAAAAGCTCTTGTTCCACATATCCCAAGAAGCTGTCAATCCATTCTGATGTCTGCAACGTCAAGGTGAAAATCAGTTTATCTTCCTTCCTTTTCTTCAGTTAATTCAATCTGTTTTGATTTCACACTTACATGTATGATTGTTCTAAGCACTAACATTTTAATCAAATAGATAGCACATGGCAATCTAAATAACTGAAATTTGTTTTTTTTTTCTCAATTTTACCATGCTATCTCTTAGTGGATTTTTGCTATTCCAACTTGTTTGTACCATTGCATCTGTTGATGATATTTTGCTAGCAGTTCAATTTGAATTAGCATATTTAGCCTGGAGGTTGAATTCAAAATATTTCTGCCCTTGAGTTGATAGAACCTAAGCTGTTATATAGTTATATTTCCTCTATGCCGCTGCTTCCATTTAAGTTTCATATGTTTGGTTTGTCAGTAACGTTGACTTATTTTACAGTGCTGATATTGAGAAACTGACAAAGCTACTTCTGCACAACCCTTTTATTCTAACTCTTACGGAGGTTGGTCATGCAAAGGATGATGTGATCCCAAGAAATGTGCAACAATTCTGGGCAAGTACTTTTTCCTGCCTTTCTCGATCATCCTTTTCATATTGTATCACTGAAACATCTCAAGATTCCTCTTGGATATCCATAGATTCCCAACAAACATTTGAAAAAAAAAAGCTGTGGTTTCATGTTCCTGTCTAGCTTTTAATGATGATTACTTGCACTCCTTCCTCCCCCCCCCCCCAACACACACACACACTTCTTTCTTGCACTAACTTGTATACCATATACGCCCATTCAACTTTTCCAACAGATCTCATGCGATGCTAAGGATAAAATGCTTTATATCCTTGCACTCTTGAAGTTGGAGCTTATTCAAAAGAAAGTTCTAATATTTGTCAACTCAATTGACTCGGCATTCAAATTAAGGCTGTTTCTCGAGAAGGTAAAATGGAAACACTACTACCTTCTTACATTAGTCTGGAGTAAATAAGTTCAGTAATTGGTTTCTTAATTTGTTATCTCTAATTGTTTTTTCATTGCTTTATTTCAGTATATTAAGTTGATTTGTTTAAACATTAATTTTCATGCCGTAATCTGATAACTTTCTGAACTGAAATCGAATTGACAACATTATGCTAGTCTACAAAAATTGGTACGAGAGTGTCAAGTTTTGAAGATTGAGTTGTTTCTTAGTAAACATATCATTATGGGGTAGCATGTCAGGATAAGTTTCAACTGAGCTTGTAGAATGAAACTTAATGCTGGTTTATTGGACACTTCAAACTTCCACAGAACTGAATTTAGAGGAGTATCATGGGCTAAACTAACAACAGGCCAGTGCCTTGTTGTCTATAATTGTCATACTAGGAGCATGATATGGCTCCTCACTCTATGCTATTTAGAGGAGTATGTTCAACTTCATTACTTTTTTCTGGCAGAATACTTTGTCCAACCACTATCTTCCTTCTGGCATCATTTTTTAAAATAAATATACCTATTGATGAATAGTTGTCCTTATGGTGAATATGTTATAATTTTACAGTTTGGGATAAGATCATCGGTGTTAAATGCTGAGTTACCACAAAATTCACGGCTCCATATTATTCAGGTAGTATCTCCAGTGTCCACTCGTATTGCTGCTATTGTGATGTATGTAGATGATAAGTTCTACAGTTAATGTACCTCTTTTTCAAAATGTTTGTCAAACAACTAAACTGCTTGCCTTCAGTAGTTTTCATCTCATTAAGGATTATCATAATCTTTAGGGAAATGGAATCAGGTTCAGGTATCTTTAGTTTTTAAGCTTACCTCATCAAAGAATTTCTAGAACAAAAAGTGACTGCTTTCCAGAATATGTTTAAGCTCAAGTGCTCTAAAGAAGTCTGTATAACAATATCTTGTATTGTTCAATCATGTGAATCTTAATCCTTCTTTTTTCAGAATTTGAAAACCATTGAAATAAAATATTCTAAGAGATAGAGCATTGACAATAAGTTGGTTCTGGAAGTGATTTAAACTCTCTCTTTATTTATTTTAGGCATTCAATGCTAGGCTATTTGATTATCTGATAGCAACGGATGACAATAAGTCTAAAGAGGAGAAGCAAGCTAATAAAGGAAACAAAAAGGATTCTAGAGTGTCGCGCAAGCAGTTGCAGCAAACTTTAGATGCTGAATTCGGTGTTGTCAGAGGAATTGACTTCAAAAATGTATTCACAGTAAGTTAACATATTGATGTATGCAAACATAACATCAGATCTCATTGTGACCAGAGGCCAGAGGGTATTTGAGCATAGAAAGCTTGATACATTGATATTAGTTGTGTTTTAAAAGTAGTATTTTATCTTGAACCTGATGGTAAAGTATTTGGCCTTTCTTTAGGTAGTTAATTATGACATGCCTCCAGATCCTGCTGGGTATGTTCACAGAGTAGGACGAACAGGGAGAGCAAATAAAACTGGTGCATCAATATCACTTGTAAGTTCAATTCTTTACGTGGTTCGATCACAGAACTCATCGCATATATGGTTAACTTATCTTCTAGACCCTATCTCTTCTGCTCTTTATTCCTTTGCTTGGTGTTGGCCTTTTCAGGTTTCACCAAAGGAGATTAAAGTTTTTGAAGACATTGAAAATATGTTGAAAGACGTTGAGAAAATAGACACCTGTATTTCACCTTTCCCATTACTTACAAAAAATGCCGTCGAGTCTTTACGCTATAGAGCTCAGGTATGCAGTGAATTACTATGGATAATCTTCTTTTTAATAAGATATATTTTCATTTGGTGCCTCTTCCTTCATTGAATATGTTATTACAATAGAGCATGAGAGTTAAAAGATAAGTTAGGCATGGATCATCTCTTTGTTTAGTCATAATAGTATGGGAATGATAAACTGGTGTTCCATCCAGAACTCCCTGTTTTTGGCCCAGTTTTTGCTAGTATATATTATCACTGTCAAAACATAAACTTTTGAAACCAAAGACTGGTTTGGTTTCTCAAATGCAGGCTAGGCATGGGTCTAGATATATTTTATAGTCAGAAGTGACTAGTAAAGGGATGAAAGTTCATGTGGTAATTTTTACCTATGTAATTAACCTCTATCCAACTATAGGCAGCAATGCTTATTGTATTTTATTTTCCATATATGGCTACTGGTTTTCTATACTTGTTCCATTATCTCAATAGGGTACCTTGAGATCTTTCATTGCCAATTGCCATGCAATCATGCATCACATTTTATCCTAAGCATGTGCCTGATTTTATGATTTCTTGGTCACTTTTACCAAACTCTCCTTTCATTTGCACTAATCTTGTGAACCATTTGGATGTCGTGCATAAATCTTTCTCATAAGGCTGGCATTTGCATGGTCACTCCCATCGAACATGAAATATAGCCATGACTTTTCTATTTTTATTAGTCATGGGCCCGCCATACCCTGTAAGGCCATGTTCGGTTAATCCCTTCCCCAAGGGAATTGATGGGGATTTGGAGGGGATTTATTCCACTCCTATTGAGGTGTGGGATTATTCTCCCTCAATCCCCTCCAGCCCCTCTCTTTTTGGGAGGGATTAACTGAACAAGCCCTAAGGGTGTCCATCTGTTCTGGAAATGCAATACCTGATGTGGCTTTAGCCTTTAGCTGCAAGAGGTCCTTGATGGCAAAGCCTGTTGTACATCTGGCTTTGCATTAACCATATTATTGCTCTTGGAGTTTGCTTTGTAAAGTTATGTTGATTACTGTTCATTTCTCAACTTATATTGTTATTAAGTTGATTTGTGTCTTCTTGAATCTTGATAACTTACTAATCTCGCTAATTATCGCTCTTTTTTGTAGAACATTCAAGAGCATCACTGTCATTCATTAAGAAGTCATCTCCATAATTAATGCCAATTGACATTTCTTTTACAGGATGTTGCTAGGAGCGTGACAACCCGTGATATAAAAGAAGCACGTCGCCAAGACATAAAGAATGAAATCCTCAACTCTGAGAAGTAAGAGCCTCATAGTTTGGCCATATTGGTTAAATGACAGAAAATGCATATTCAAAAATAAAAAATGACTTACGTGTGAAACTTTTGTATATGTGCTGTTCATGGTTTAAAAGACACCCTAGGAAAAACTAGGATGAAAAAAACCCTAAAATTAATTTCAAAATGAAGTTTTAAAATTCAATTTCGGGATTGACTTGTAATCCAAAGGCCAATCTACGAGGCCCTAAGAAAGTGGTTGATCATTAAGCAAATGCACGTGCACATGCACATGTCATGGTGATAACTGATCGTAATGCAAAAAAGAAATATGAAAGTGGTTGATCATTAAGCCTTGCTTGTCTACAGCTTCATGACAACTTACTAAATTATGGGTGTCTCATCATCTGTCCCGAAAATCAAAACAACATTTCATATTTTATATAAAAGGAAGCACACAAGATATACATTTTTTATTTATTTCTTTTACATTTACCAGTCATTTTCCACCTCACGCTTTTCTTCTAATGGTGATGCTCTCTCTTGTCATCTTAGGTTGAAGGCTCATTTCGAAGAGAATCCGAGAGACCTTGGTTAGATTCATTTTGTTAAGAGCTTTTCTATTTAAGACGTCTAAATTAATGGGAGTGCTGAATCAGTTTATTCTTTCCAGATTTGCTCAAACATGATAAATTACTGAGCAACAAGGAAATCCCTGCACACTTGCGTGATGTCCCCGAGTACCTAATTGACCCCACAACTAAAGAAGCAAGCAATGTAGTCAAACTTACAAGGGCTGCTATGGGTATTGATAAGCCACGGAGGAGGAAAAGGATGGGATTCAAGGGAGGATCTGGCAAAAGTAGTGATCCCCTTAAGACCTTCTCTGCTGAGGTACATCCATTCATTCAATAGCTAGGCAAACTTTACATGAAAGGATATTGCAAGCTTGCAGCCTACAAGGCCATACGAATAACCATACCTATTAACTGTTACAAACCGTATGATTGCAATATGATGCTCCCGATTGACTTTTGTTCTATTCTGATCTGTTTTCTTTCAGGGGAAATCACAGCGGCGAGGGAGGAAAGAAAAAGATGGAGAACACGATAGAAGAAAGAGGAAGAAGGTGGAAAGCTAATTTCTTGTGAGGCGTTCGCTGTAAGTTCTCACAGTTTTGTAGGTTCTGGTATCTCGTCCCTGTAATTCCGTGTCATCTCCAAAGATTGAGTTTTGTAGTATGCTGCGTGTGCTATGCACACCATTATGTAGACGGACGAGTAGAGAATTTGTTCAGTTTCAGTTCTTCTAAAGGACGGGCATATTGCCCTTCCTCTATTTATTCGAGGAATATCAGCCGAAAACTGTTTCAAGATTTTTTTGTATAAAAAAATGCATGTAAAGGTGATGCTTACGTGTTAAGACAGCTCCAGTTAACTCTACAGAGAAAACTGAAGCCCCGAAAGAAGAAACCGTCTGCATTCCAAGGGCAATTCCTTGACCATTAGTTCTCTTAAACGAACGTAACATCAGGAGGGACTAAATCCCTCTCACAAAAAAAATAAGTTCCTATAAGAGGGACTAAAGTTTTTGTGAGAGGGACTAAATTTTAGTCTTCCTCCCAAACACCACCCCCACATTCATAGCTAAGGAACCTCGATGGGAGGAGTGTAATTTAGGAAGCGGGGTATATTTCATTTTAAAAATGGAATCGATATCCATAAATTTGGCGTCAACATGTCACTAATAGTTCAGTGACAGTCGACCCTTGTTTACTGACGATCAAATACAAGGCAATACCGTTCTCTAGTTCCTATGAGGATAAACAAGTTCAGACGGAACTCAAATAATCTCCGCAGATTTCTGTGCATTGGTAGCAGCAAGTTCTCGCTTTAAACAGTGTGCAAATCATGAACTTTCGACAGATTCGATTCCTTAAAATTTTGTACCACAAGTCTATCCTACTCGTTTGCTTGCTTAAGCCCATCAATACTTGGTCCCGTTCTTCGAGCTCATGAATAATACAAGGGTTCTCAATTTCCACAATCTAAACCACAGTAGTGATTTACAGTGGAATCAGTTTTTGAGCTCCAGTTGTGCTTCCAATGCCATATGATAAAACTACACTATGGGGGAGCCAAGATAACGGAAACCGGCAACGACAACGAATGGTTAGGCCTCCAGCTATACAAAATCCATAATGCAAGCGCTGATTCACCGAGCAAATGCAGGAGCTGAGCTATACCAGCTACTCACTTTTCAATCTTCATGGAACCTGCAGTGTGCAAAAGAATCAATGGTTTGGATTAATCATAACACTACCACATAAATTTTTGACAGGAGGATCATGTGTACCAGCATTGTTGATGCTGCTATCTGCTGTTGCACCAGAGTTCAAGTTCATATGAGGAATGTTCTGAAGTCCTTCCCACATAGCAGGTATCTAGATTCAAAGTTCAAATAAGCCCGTTGCTATAATTTGATTAGCCATGTTTGATTTTTATTGCCTTAAGATGACCTTAAGTTACCTGGTTAACCATGGAGATATCATGGATTGCTGTTCCCTGCAAAACATCTACAGGATTGGAAATATTGCACATCATTTCTGGCTGCAAAACTCCTTGGTTAAAATGAGCAACAAGGGTGCTTGATCCTGGGTCAACTCCGTAGAAAGCAAGATGCCTATCTTGTGAAAGCATCATCTAGGGAAAAAAAATCTTTGAACAAGGAGGATATAGAACAATTTTGTAAACAATAGAATGATCGGCGGTAGTCATTACTTGTTTAGACAGAATCTGCTCGATATCAAAGCTAAGCTCAGGGTTGACAGTTGCGAGTTTCATCGATAAGAACTGCAACTTCCAGATTATGTTAGATTACAGGGTGATATACTGGTATTAAAACTGTCCAAACACACAAGAAATAATTGAATAGCTGCCCTAATAGTACCTCGACTTGTCGTTGTAGTGACTGTACATAATTGATTATCTCATCAAGCATGACTGCCTTGCCAGTTATCTGTGAGGTGACAACGGTAAGTTTGACAACAAGATATGTAATTTTCTTGCAGCAAAAGAAGAAATTTACCTTACTGCAACCTGGTACAAGATCTTGAAGCAGCTTCATCCTCTCGCTTATCTTTTTTCTCCTCAGCTACAAAGAGTTCCATCAACTCAAGAATGAGTAAAGGAAGATCATAAAGCAAAACTGAACTTGGAGATCAAAGTGCCAAGAGTACTACTCAGAAGCTTACTCTTTCTGCAAGGCTGTGGCTGTTAGTGGCTTGGCCTCGCTTTGCCCGGACATGAACATAATCTTCTTTAGTACCATCACCATCAGAAGAATCTTCCTTGCTTTGCATTTTGGAGGAAGTCTTTTGGTTGTCCTCCTCCATTGATATCCTTTCAGGCTGAGATGAAACCTCTGTTTGTTGATCGCTCACATTCTAAACCAACAATATAATGCAGTTAGGTATTGCCATAGGAGAAGTCAAGAAACCATCCACATATAAATCTCCACACAGAATATATAAAGAACACAGGCCATGAAGAAACCATACTTGCATCCTACTACTTGCTGATGGGTTCAACAAGGCAATGCAATCATCTATTCCTTTCCTTTTCTTCGCACCACTAGGATCATCACTCATTTGAATGTTTTGACAGAATGTGCCTGTGAGAAATTATTAGCCACCATTAGGCTTTATCTAAGAATAATTACCTTAAAAAAGATCTCGATATCTGCAGGTACTAAGTTAAGAATTACTAACCGTTGGGCGATCTATAAAGTCCCCCTCTATCCTCTAACTCCATGGGGTAAGCTTGAAATCCAAATGGGCCACTGTTATACCCCATCTTTTGATGCATTGTGATAGAATCCCAGTTCACCCCCAAGAGCTCTTTGCCACTATTCGGACCAGGACATTGATCAGATTGTTGGCCTGAGTACATCTTCTTACTGTTCAGAAACTCCAATCTCCCCTGTTCAATACAAAATAAAACAGAATATATGAGAACTGCAACTAGATTGCCTCAGCAGAACATAGAAAGCTAAATTACACCTTTGAAACTAAGCACAGAAAAATTTGATCAAGCCTGGAAAACCCTCTATTCCAATGAATAGCTCAACTAGTAATCCTCACACAGAGGTTAAATTTAAAAGCAACCAGTCCCTTCAAGAACTACAACAGTATCCCCATCTAAAGATAAAAGAAGGCCAAAAGAAGGATCACCATCCAGGAAAAGGTCTGCTGTAACAGCTGGAGATATGCTTCAGGGCCTTAAGGAACAAACCAAATCTGCCACTAAAGAAGAACACAGTCCAGAAAGTAAAACTTTAAACCCAGAGCATACAAAGGTTGGAGAGACACAGGAGAAATGACTCCATCATTAAGCAAACAGCACTCACTAACTTATTCTTTTGGAGCAAAGTGATGAGACTGGAAGACTCAAAAACAACAAAGCTAAATTGGAAACAACAAAAGCCTACCAAATCTTAAGGAAATAGGCGCGTACCACATTACCACCATTGAACTTTAAAGAAAAGAGTGCTATTTCACTGGATGTAGAGCTTCCAAACAAGTTAGGAACTACGGAGTACTAACCAAGAAGGGCTTCTCCTTTTGGATATGGCTAGCCAGCTACTCCCAAGAAGCTCAAAGAGCATCTAAAACTGCCAAAAACTGAACTAAAAAACCTATTTGAATGGTAAAATCATCAAGCTATCACACTAGGAGCACATAGAAAGACAAGTGTCCCTCAAACAGGATTTGATCACCCTCTTCATTATATAGGAAATCACGCACGTGAAGCTAAAGAAAGAACACTAGTACTGCATCAGCAAAGCTTACAAAGGGAAGCAGAGTGGGCAAGCTAGAACTTCAGACTGAACTGGTGAGGGCGTGAGGCTATTTGAATGCATAGATAGCTGGACTAGGATCTGTGAGACATTACTAGGGCAGTGTTGAAGCTTTCCAAGAGCAGAAGGAAGGAAAGCAACAACCTTTGACTACTCCACCGTGTGATAGGGGCGGCATAAAGATCTTGAAAGGAACACAAGCAAAAATGTCAAGACAATAACTGTTTGAAAATTACCTGACCGCGAGCGAGATCACATGAACCCTGCAAGAGCCCACCAATTCACCTGCAAATGGAGACGTGTGTGTGCTGAAATAATTCAAGAACGCAGAAAGAGCAGCTTGATGATCTCCAGCCTTTCAATTTTTCTTTTTTTCCCCTTTCTCTGCAGCATCTTACCTGTTGCTGGTTGCGCATTTGGACACAGGTCAGTTTCTTGGCCTCAATTTGACCACAGGGAGGAGAGTATGGTGAAAGATTATATGGACAAGAGGGAGCAAAAGGGCAAGAGAGAGCTGCAGCTAAGTGGTATTTGTTACCTGCCACTGAGGTGAAATGATTCCTTCTTGCCCTCTGGCAAAGGGTTGTTAACCACTGCAACTGCCCCATCCCTCTCTCTCCTCATTCTCCCTCTCAAATACTCCTACTACACACACTCTCTCCTCTCTAATATTTCCAAACCTTAGCTTAAGCTAACACCTAATCAAAAGTTACAACAGACTAGTGTACCAGTAGTAGTAGTTTACTGCTTGCTCTACTTTAGTACAAAAAGAATAGCTGTAGTAAGGAGAAAAATAAAGCAGGGAGTTAAAAAATAAGCATACAGTTCTCACCTGCCCAACCTTGCACACCGTCAATGCCAAGTGGACCCCAGTTTGGCTGTAGAATGTTGATTAGTGTTGGAGTCTTGAAGAGGAGGTGCCCTACAGTGATTTTTTTTTTTTCCCATTGTTGTTTATTACTGGTTCTCCGGCAGTTGAAAGTTGAAACACTAGGCAGAACTGCAAGTTTGAAATAAGAGAAAATGTTTTGACCAAGTAGCAATAGTTAGGTTTGGTGATCACATAAACTATAGCAGACAGCACTGCTTCTACCATGTTCCACTCAATTAGATTTTACATACTGTGGAATAAGAGTTCGAAAGTAGGTGTAGAGTGAGATTATCTGTCACACACAAAACAAGCTAAGTAATTAATATATAGCAGTACTAATTAACTATTAGCTATTGTATACTTTAAAATAGATTTATGGAACTCTTATATAAGAAAATCAACAGTATTCTGTTTAACAATCTAGAAAGAGTGGATGTTACGTTTCCTAATTGTCCAGATTCATTGTACTGGGTGATGTTTTATCAGTCTTAGGTAGTTGTATTTTGAGACGGAGGTAGTAGGAAAGAACACAACCTAAGAATATCATTTGTGTTCAGACAGAAATAAGCTTCTCAACATCACTATTATTTTTTTCTCTAAGCTTGTCGTATGTCTAAAAATGTTTCGTTGTTCCAAAAATGAGATATAAATCTCTTCCGTTGAATTTACACTTTATTTTTGTTGTTGAGCAGAATTATATTGCTGCCGCAGTACTTTAGGATTAAACTATGATAGCTTTGTTTATAAGGTGGGGGAGGGAAGGTGCTTCTCTTCCACACCAAGCTTTGAATGAGATAATTCTCAAAAAA
The DNA here is from genome assembly GCA_000325765.3 of Leersia perrieri. Classification (NCBI taxonomy): domain Eukaryota; kingdom Viridiplantae; phylum Streptophyta; class Magnoliopsida; order Poales; family Poaceae; genus Leersia; species Leersia perrieri. The sequence goes on from CM002481.1 coordinate 24,021,555, forward strand.
AAAAAGGATTTGAATGAGGGAGATCTCTTTCTAACTGACATTCTGCTATCTATTTTGTACACTGGGCTTTTTTCTCCTTGCCAGCCTACCTACAGGCAGCCACTCTCTCTCTCTCTATACAAGGGGAGGAAAGTAGAAGAATAGGAAGCAAAAACACAAGGAATCTTGTAATCTTTTCACCTTCTTGTCCTCTACAGTCTGAAATGCAAGGACTGGCTGGATTTGGGGGATATGGTCAAAGCAAACACTGTAAGGCATCCTGCTGCTTGCTCGCTTGCTGAGGTGTCTCCATCTCCTCAGGATCTTTCTTTTACTTCCTTCTTTATAGTAGTACTCCAGTATACAAGTAGTAGAGCACAAAAATTTGACAAGGAGATTGAATTGAATGACTTCAGCAGCTAATCAGCACAGCGGAGCTCTACAAAAGAAATGTTTAATCAGCTATACTATTCAGTAGCAGCAGATGGGAGAGACTGTCATGAGTTGGATGACTTGGGAGTATATTACCCTCACCTAGACACATAATTTGCATCCCGATAAGAGAATCTGGGGCTTGTATTATGTGTCGGTGTGATTGGCTGTTTACATGCTTGCGGTAATCTAAGCAAGTATACTTAACAATGGTTCTGTCCAATTTGACAGTTTTTAACACTGGAAGCGTTAGCTGTTCCTCGCCTGTTCCATTGTTGTTCATGCAAAAAAAAGTGATAGACTATATACTCTCTATTCTAAAATGTACTCCCTCCGTACTAAACTACACAATTTAACCTTCTTATAACGTTTACTCATTCATTTTATTAAAATTTTTATAAAATATTTAATTTATGAGTGTGTTTGGACGTGACACTGGGAATTGATCTCTCGTGCCAAATATGCAGCCCAGCTTTTCTGAAGATTTATTACAGTCCAACTTTCTGAAGATTTGAGAGCCGGAACGACTAGTCATAAGTCTAGTTTCACGCTTACCAAGTGTGCTAGTTGCAGTAGGCCTAGTGACATCACTCATGTACTGGGTAGAGCTCACAAGTTTGTTGTTTAATCGCTCTCCTGTTTCAAAGGTGTACCGTGCCTTAAACAAAAGGAATGAAATATCGTGGAGTACTGCACCTTCGATATACCCACTGACATATGGGACCCGAGCTGTGTCCTAAACAGGATATATTCACCTCTGTCCCAAAATATCTGTATATCTTGAATTGGCTATTCCTTCCTACAAAAGAAAAAAGAACAATTTATGAACACAAATTTGGGTAGAATGTTCATATTTACGTATATAGATTATTTTTCTTTAGACGAAGAGAGTACTCTAAATTAAGACAGTATATTTGATTTCTTTTATCAATTAACCATGTGTCTTGATTACATAAATGAAACAAGAGGCCACAACATTCGGGTTGGTCGGGCAGTCCTCTAGTTCCAATACTCCATCGTTTTCTAGACTCGGAATCGTCTTTAGCCCGCTACTAGGAAAGAGTAGTCACAACTTACTTAGAGACTATAAATTAGATATACATCATGGCAGTGGATTTATGTTGTCACGAGGATTGTTCGACTTCCCAACAACTGTGGTGTGCTGCAAGAGGCAGTCCTTTTATCTATGGCAGCTGCATTACAACCATAGGTTGCAACTAGTTGGCCTGTCTAATAGGGCCATGGATAAAAATCAAAGCATGTTTACTTCATCAAGAATATAAGAATTTGAGTTGGAATATAACACATTCTAATATAATAAATCTAGACAGATGTATCTTAATCTAAAGCTCCATTCTAAACCGAGGTTAGACATGGATATAAACTGCACGCAAAACGAGAATGGTAATTAGAGTATGATTAATTAACCTTTAATTATTATAAACTTAAAAAGTGGAGATGTTTGATTTTTTAAGGGAAGTTTCATATATAACTTCTTTGCGAAAAATATATTATTTATCAGTTTAAAAAATGTGAAATCGGAAACGAGGCATAATTCAATGGATAGCCGAAAAGAACGCTACCTAAATGTTGGTATATTTGGCCCGAGGAAGTAGAAGCATACGAGTTGGCAAGCTGTGATTCACGTTACATTATCCTATCTCACGGCTCCCTGAGTTACAGATCAATGAACTGAACCACAGGCATAAGCCCATAACATGGCTATTTCACTGAACTAAAAACATAAGGCCTCCATTATCTTAAAAAGATTATCTGAACTGATGCAATTAAGCTGCAATCCGCTGTTTGAACGCTTTGAGACATCAACTAGCAACTAGACACACTGACACTACTACACTGTAGTAGCTAGTAACAAGCACGCTCAATTAGAGGGCGGCATACATATACAGCGACATACGGTGAATTGTATGATACGGCAACGACGCACGCCTACAGGGGCACGCAATGATCATATCGTTGCTGTCTCCCCGGGAGAGAGATCGATGTGTATCTATCGATCGATCGTCGGGTGTGCGCTCGCTAATCAAGTGTGCGATCGCGTCGAGAGCGAGAGCGAGATCGATGGCCGGAAAGCATACATGAATGCTACCCATGATGGAGACCTCGCCATGCCCATCCAAGCATGGACGAAGATGGAGACCGACCATTTAATTTTGTACCAGGTCGATTAGATTAGTTAATTCCCGTAGACAATCATAATCATCCGGTCGGCTTTGGCGAGCAAAGTACAAATTAAAGTCAGTATATGGTTGATTATTCCGATCCTGAATAATTCTGGATTTGGATTTGTGATATACTAGTAGAATGTGTTGTTGCTCGGCACGAAAACGTACGATAACTTAGGATCCTGGAGAGATCGATTCCTACGGAGGAAATTCATTAGTAGGGAACAACAAACGAGGTTAACAGTAGCAGTACAAACACAAGATATTAACAAGACCAAAGTGCTTCCTCTGCTTTAATACTAGTACATAGCTTACGTAAAGTTAACGAAGAGATCAATGTGGTGTGCAGGCAACAGATCTGCTCGACATTATTACTAGCTATAGCCAGGAGTAAGTACTTTCAGAAAGAGGAGTTTGCATCATGCATGCTTGAACAGATTTCTTTAGCAGAGAGGATCAAGAACAAAAGCACTTCTTGCAAGTTGCAAAGTGTACATCCATCCAGAGTACTAAGGACATCGTACAGGCAACTAAGGTCCTATTTGTTTGAGCTTCTGGACAGTTTCTCAGCGTGAAAAATCAGAAGCTCAAACAAACAGCTAACTTTTCGTGCAGCTTCTGAAAAGCCAGAAGTTAAGAAAAGCTGAGTTTATATGGGAAGCTGAAAAGCTCAGTTTTATAAGCTTCCCGTGGCTTTTTGAACCAAAAGGCAAAACACATCTTCTAAAAACTTTTCGTGCAGCAGTTTTTCAGAAAAACTCCAAAAGCTACGGCTCAAACAAACGGGGAATCCCACATCAGTCCGCATGAACAGAATCGCTACGCCAAGTACATTTCGTAGTGACAAGGTTTTGGATGGACCCATGATATCGAGTTCGTACCCGTCCTAAAAGCCCAAGCAGGCCTACGAAAATCCGGAAGTTGGATACCAATGCTTTTGGTGGCCCAAAAACAGGCCCAGTATTGTTTGTTCAGGACTTCAGGTAGATGCCCAACAGGATACGTCAGAGGCAAAGATTGTATAAAACGCATAGATGTTACGGAGTAGCTACTACGGTTAAGTACGATTTACTACGTTTGATATACACACGCTCACGGAAGCATAAAGCATTAGCACACAGATTAACTCGCTTTCCTACTCATTCACTAAACCCTACTTAGATACCCCCGCGGAAGAATGGCGCGCCGAGGAAGTCCCCGGAGTAATAAGTCCCCCCACCATTGGGGAACAGCGTGAGGAGGCAGACGACGGCGAGCACGAACCCCCACGCGACCCGGTCGTTCCCCAGCGGCGTGATCTCGTCCTGCGCCGGGATCTCCTCCCCGCCACGGAAGAACGTCGCGAAGAGGCCCCAGCCCAGGCACAGCACGCTGCCGCCGATGGCCCCTGCGCCGAGCGCCACCGACGCCGCGAACGACAGCACCGCCGCCGTGCCGCGCCCGAACACCGCCTGCGCGATCCGTCCCCCCTCCAGCCTCCCGATCGGCAGCAGGTTCAGCGACGTCACCACCATCCCGAGTAGCCCCGCGAACGCCAGCGGGTCCACCGGGACGCCCACGCCTTCCACCGCGTTCGGCAGCACGTTCCCCAGCTCGTCCGCGTACGGGCCGATCACCAGCTGCACGAATGACAGCAGCGGGTTGTTGTAGAAGAACTCCGGCCTGATGAACCTGCAGCAACACATGCAATTTGTTACTACTGCTTCCCAATATATAAAGGTTGCGTTCATTTCCATCCGCTCAAAACAGTGATGACAACTTCCTACAGTATATTTTACCATATTTTTCTGGATGCACGCTTCCCGAATTATTAAACGGTGTGTTTTTTAAAAAAATAACAAAAAAGTTGTTTAAAAAATCAAATTAATTTATTTTTCAAATTTAAAATATCTAATAGTTAATTAATCACATACTAATAACGTTTCTCGTTTTGCCCGCATTACTATTCTTTTTCTCCTCTTTCCAAACCACTTCATCCAAACAGTTTTTGATTTTTTACGGTCTTCAAGATGCTACTTTGTCCAATAATATTTATAAAAATATGTTATTTTAAATTAAAATAGTTGCGTATTATAATGGTTTATTTAATGATGAATCTAATAGCATCGATTTTACGCGATAGTTTGTTTTGAGTTTTTTCAGTATTAATAGTCAAAGTTTAAAATATTTAATTTTGACTTTTCTAAAAAGTATTATATTTTGGATCGGAGGGAGTAATTAGTTTGTGATAATTCGGCTGTAGCTTCTGATCGAGCAAAGGATGGTATTTTTTTTTCCACTTACAGGGCGTTGTCGCCGCCGTTGAAGCTGCCGTCGGCGATGAAGGCGGAGACGGCGAGGAGCAGCGAGGTGAGGTAGGCGCTGGCGGTGCGCGCCACGGGGATGTCGAAGAGGGCCTTCTTGTTGGGCAATAGCGACTCGTAGTTATTCATCACGCCGAGACAACCGGTCCAGTTGGACGGCACCAGGAACGACGGGCTCAGCTTCACGCCGTACTTCGCCGCCGTCAGCCTCGTCGCGATCTGCCATGCATCGGATCGAGATCAGTGTAATGATTGCAAAAAGGGAGCAGAGTTCAGCTGCAGATCATGCGGAACGCGTAGGTACGTACCTCGGATACGGCGAGGATGGAGAGGAAGCCGCCGAAGAGAGGGAGCACGTCCGAGACGTAGTCGTCGAAAGTCGCGCCGGGCTTGAGGAAGAAGCCGCTCATGATGGCGATCGTCCCGAACGTCGTGACGGCCAGCGCCACGGCGCTCAGATATCCCCACGGCGTGCTCAGCTTGGTGATCTCCAGCTGCAGGTCGATCTCTGCTTTCGGCTGGACCATGCAGACCTGATCCCAATCACAAATTAATTATTTCCAACTTCCAAATTATCCATAAATCAAAGCAACATACAGCACTATCACAAGTGATCGATCAAATGCAATTAATCGATGAGTGAGTGAGTGAGTGACATTAGGTACCTGCTTTGTGATGTCGTCGTTCTTCTCCTCCATGAACCAGAGTGTGACGTCCGTGCCGGCCGCCTCGGCGATCTTCTTCTCCAGCTTCGGCCTCACCTCCTCCACGGGCTTCCTCAGGTTGCCGATGAAAATCCCGCCATCAGCGAATCTCCGTACATCCACAGCAAAGAACGTGTCGTACCCGAAGCAGCTCTTGAGCTGCACGCACAATTTTCCTTATTTATTCAACGATCTTACCCAGTTGGAAGCCATGGATTGATCGATTGGTTGATTGATTTACCTTGTTGAGGTCAAGCGCCTTGAACGTCTTCTCGGCGAGCTCGAGCCTCTCCTTCTCGCGGGAGAGCTGGTCCCTTGCAAGGCCGCGGAGCAGGCCGGCGAGCGGGCTAGCGTCCGGCTCGCGGTCGAGCTCACGCAGCTTCCGGTCGGCCCGCTTCTTCTCCAGCTTGATTGCGGCCTCGATCGACGGGTTCCCCATGAACCTCTTGAATTCTTCGTCCGATTTCCAGTCCACCTCCTGCTGCTCCTCCTTGCTCCTCCCCTTCTCGCCGCCATCATCGCCGGCCTCGGCGACGACGCCGTCTCCGCCGCCGGCGTGGTGAGAAGCCTTGTTGGCGACGCCGTTCTCTCCGGCGCCGGCGTGGTGTGTCGACTCCGCCGCCGGCGGCGATGACTTCTCCTCCTCTTGCTGTTGCAGCGAGCACCTGACCAGGAGGCGGCTGCTGCTGCTGGTACCCCTGAGAGGCTTGAAATGATTCTTGGAGAAGAGACGGAGGCTTCTTGTGCTTCTAGTGCTAGATGCAGTGTTACTGCTGCTGCTGTACAGGAGAGAGGAGGTGACAAGGGAGGAGGAGGAGGACGCCATTGGCGACGATCGATCGAGCTAGCTGCTAGCTTGGTGTGAGTGTGAATGAACGTGGCTGTTCTTGTTCTTGTTCTTGTTGTGACTACTGTTCTTGCAGAGATCTGAGAAGTGAGAAGCTCGTAGGGAAGGCTAAAAAGGTTGGGGGATGGAAGGAAAGGGAGAGAGTTCTAGAACGTCGAGAAGGCGCGGGGAGGAGTCGTGAAGACTGCGACGGCGAGAGAGGAGAGAGTGAGCGATCGAGTTAGCGGCGGAAGGCGACGAAAGAGTTGAGACCAAGGTGAGGCCGCGGCTTATCCAACTGGGCAGGCTGAACTGCACACATGGCGCCACCTCGCTAGGCCCTCCTTTGGAACAGCTCTTGTGTGGGCCCTACGTTGAAAGTCTTTGACGACTTGGCACGTTTCCATTGTGGGCTTAAAAGGAGAAGTTCTGGAGTTGGGCTCTTGTGCAGTTCTGTACTCCTCTGCTCCCGGTTACAGCTCCAGCACAAAACATGAGTAGGTCTATGTAATATCACTTCCCACGAAATTCCCGTAAAATTCCACCATTCGAAAATAAGGCCTAAACTCTATTTCTAGATATCAGTGCATTAACTGATAATATTTCAATTTTAACTATCAATAACTTTTTCGTTGAATTATAAGTTTATAATGAATAAAAATTGTATTTTTATATTTCTCGTACTCCACACTTCAGTAATATGATATGTTTTGAATATTTCTGAATTTCGTAATAGAATAAGAGTGGTCGTGGATTTAACTAAATAGGACTAGTGCCCAGTGACCAGACAAAACCGAGATAAAAACAAGTACGAACAATCTGGTACAGTGTAGAAAAATAGTGTGTGATGTGTGAAATACTAGCAATCAAATTCAGTAGCTCTCACAGATTTTTCATTTTCCTCTTTGATAAAAATGTAATGTGGCCAGTGGCAGAGTTTATTACTACTCGTAATCAAAATGACTGGGCCACAAGCTACACATGGACGAGATTGTTAGTGGTTGATTTAGTAGTACATCTTTAAGATTTAACATATGTAACACAGCCTCGTGTGATCTTGCCACAGAATTCGATTATGGATGTGCTTTCCAAGTTCCAACTATGATCTACCCTTCTCATCTTCACCTCCAAAATTGTACTTACATAGAAATTACAACCTAGCGTTGGGTGACAATCATCACCTTGACAAAAGTTTCAGAAATCACCACCTCCGCACCAGTGATGTGAGCAACTGCCAAAACAAACAGTAGTTAGTGCTTCTTGCAAGTACACTTTAAAGTCATTAAATCAGCAATAACCAGTTCTTGAGAGTAAAACAGCTATCAGCTAGAATGCGAGGAAAAAATGGCTTTTGACAAAACCAAGAAGCATAAAGTATTCAAAAGCCATATCACATTCAGTTCACTTTTTATTATTAAAAAAGGCTAATTCAGTTCTCATCATCTTATGAATTATGAACTCTTCCTATTGTTTGGTGGTCATTAGATAACACTGACTATCATATTGCAGTTACACTGAATACGTTAATCAATAAAATGTAGTTTCCAATCACCAGTAGTACCATGGTAACATCAGATAATAGGGCATACTCAAATTAAATTGTTAGATGTGATTTTGTACATTCTTTACTAGTTGCTTCAAATGGAGCCATTTACGTGACAGCAAAAGTATAGGCTTTGAGCATCACCCTTTCAGTAAACTAGTTGCAGCCTTGCAGGTGTCAGAAAAATGTGCAAATAATTTCAAGAACTTTTCTAACCTCAAAAAGTTCAAATGGGCTTCCTTGTCTGTAAACATCATCCTTCTGGCTCTGGCCAGTGGAAAATAGTAGAGAAACCAGGGCACGCCATCCAGTCAGCAAGACCCCCGTACTTCCCATGGCTACCAGGATAAAAGGAGTTGGGGGAATATGACCAGATGACAGTGCTCGAATGGCGAGTCCCAGCTAAGAGGAGAGAGAGAAATCAGAATAAACGTCAGCTATAAAACAACAGAAAATACATCAACATTAACAAGATATTCCTATCCTAATAAACTTCAGCAAACAATCACATGATAAAGCAGATAGACCGTTGGTGCAGAGTTCAGAACATATATAGATACATACAGTGTCCAATAAGATATAACAGTATCGATAATTTATGAAGATAAGCTACAGAAATAGATTGCTATGAAAATATACTACGTTAAATCTAAATGAGTATATTTAGATAAAACATGGCACACCCTCGCAGAAGCACACATTTATGTTATCATTTGACGGAAATTACATTACAATATGTAAAAGTAGGTGTCATGTATTTTGCATGACAAGCTATGAAAATGTGATTGAACACATGGAGAACAGAATGTAAATGGTTTGGGTACTGGTACAAGGTAGTATCAGCCGATTGTCAAGCAATTGCAAACATCATATAGCTTCATTGTAACAAAACAATGGGTTACCATCAGTTTAAGCTATTAGTGAAGAAACTTAAAGATAAAAGATCACAGTTCCCGAAATAATACGAAATAATACGATTTATTTTAGAATTTAGCGTTGACCAGCAACAGCAAAGTAACTCTAGCTCCAATTACAGTTAGATAGATATGCATACACATTCACATTCCAATCAGTGGTCACATCTGAATTTTGAAACAGGGCTGATATTTACCGGTATTCCAACAGCCCAGGATTTGGCCGCAACAACAACAGCTTTCCCCACACCATTGCGGCCTTTCGCATCATCCCCAAATCCACCAAGGAGGTAGGCACTGAGCAACCATCCTGCACAACACCCGATTCTATAAGAAATCCTTCCTCCAAAACATGACAAGTGAGGGGGAAAAGAGGCTGTCACATTTTCCTGACCAGCAATGAAGGGATCGGCCGTCTTGAACGTCTCCGCATCAACAACAGACAGCCCATGGCTGAACCTTCCTATGGCAGAGAAGACGAGGAGGCAGAGCACATCTCCGCCGGCTAGAAGCCCCAATTTCCTGTGAATGCAAGCACCGCTCAGCGAACCGAATCATATCAGCGAGCAGGGGGAATGGCTCGGGAGTACGTACGCGTAGGAGACGAGCTTAGACTCTGCAGCGGCATCGCCGGGCTTATCGAACTGGATGACACCCTCGAGGGGCACTCCATCGTCGGTGACGCCGACGAGTACGGTCTCCTCGGTAGCGGGGGATCCCGAGGGGCCCTCGCCCGCGGCGGCGAGGGGCCCCCGCCGCGCGTCGGCGGAGCCGGAGAGCGCGAGGCGGCGGCGGCGCGGGAGGATGCGTGGGGTGGCGAAGAGCGGGTAGGGGTTGGCGCCGCCGCCGTGCCGGCCCGGCGGCTTGGATGGCAGCCGCCGCGCGGAGACGGAGCCGTTCGCCGCCTGGCTCACCAGCAGCATCTCTCCGGTGGACGGTGGCGGTGGCGTCGCCGGCGGCGGAGGGGAGATTTTTTTGGGTTGGAATTGGGATGGAGGAGGAATGGATTTGGGTGGTCTGAAATTTGCATTTCGCGGTGGTCTAATATGGGAGGAAAGGGGCCCGCGTGGATGACGTCACTGTTGTGGAGGAGAAGCGGTGGGCCGCGAACCGAACGCTGGATGCGGACTTGCCGATCACACGAGGCCGTCGACGTCAGAGAACGGGATGGGGGAACTCGTGTGTCCGTCCATTTGTGTACATCATTTATTTATTTCTTGCTTGGACTTTGGAAATCAATCAACTGTAAGGTGTGTTTGGTCATTCGAATTTCGAACTATTTTGAGCTCTTGTTTAAATAATGTCTAAGAGAATTCAAACGCAACAGAAATGTTACAGGCTGTTGGTAACTTGGTACTGTACTACTGCTAGTAACTGCATATAGACTGGCTTCATTAAGGCACTGCTCGTGTGAGAATTACTGGTCCCAATGTTATTCACATGGATTGCATGTTCATTGCAGTTTCCTAGGCTCCTGGAAGCACCAAATTTGCATTTGGATGGAGACTTGGGGAGGGTCATGGCATGGGGATTTGACCATTTGATCTCCAATGTAGTTGTTGCACCAAACCACCTTTATTCGTCCCCCCCCCCTAACCCTTGCGCTTACATATGATACTTTGGAATTTGGATATCTGAAGCACTCCTCAAGAAATAAGTTACACATAACATACAGGGTAATATTCATGGTCAGTCCTGGCCCTGTTTGGCTGGCTGAAAACGACTGGAGCTGAATGGTTTTTATATGAGAGTTGTGTTGGTGCTAGGTGGCTGGGCTGAATCAGCCAGCCAAACAGGCTCGTACATTTCTACCACCAAACATCAACCATGCTGAGCTCAAGGTATGAAAAAAGCCCTTTGGTCTACCAAACATATCTTTAGTTTTCAGCTGGCATTACATATCAACAACACGGTACATCAGACGTACAGACAAGGAGATACTATCCTTGCAGAAGCTAGCCTTCCAAAATTAAGCGATGTATTTCTGCATACCACTATGGGACATAAACGGAATCTGCAAAGAGAAAGGCATAGAATACCACGTGCAGCTTGTGAACAAAGAAAAGAACATGCTAGTGGTAAAATTGAATTAATGACGAAAACAATATGCATGGAAGAGCTGCGGAGGTACATTCTAATTTCTTTTATTGTCCTTTTTGTAAACAGGCTGCCGTAACTTAACATGAAGATGTAGTTTGTATTTACCAAAAGAAAGCTCAAGCTACTATACATTATAGGTTGCAAAAGGAGAAATCTGTCCTACCAGGCTGTGGAACTTTTCATGGGACATGATTATATAATATCATGCGGCAGGAGTTTTACAACAGATGTTAAGAACATCATCCAGAGGAGCATGATCACCAGTGCCTTCATCTTTTCGTGCATATATTAATTCTTTCCCTCTGAACACAAACATTCCACCCTAGCACACACGAGAAAGGAATATCGTATCAATCAAAATTCTTCGTAAAATCCTTAAGTTCAGATAATAGTGGGAGAACCAGAAATGTGCAGGTATATGATCCAACCTGCTGTAGAACACTCGCCCTATCATCTGGGGTGGCTTCAATTGTATAGTTCTTCACCGCTTCCTTGAGTGAGTCAAACCGTGAAAACACTTTTACCTTCAAGAAAATATGTTTAAGACAATGCCCAAGCATTCTTCATTGACAAAACAACCGCACAAGTCAAAAACAGTTCAACAAAATTTGATGGTGCTTACACTGGCTGGGTTGAAGAACGTGCGACCAATACCAAAATACAAACCCAAGAGATCATATGCCTGCAGGTGAAAAGATTCAATGCAAGTTGTGGACTCAGTAATAGAAGAAATAGAATGTTTTTTTTTTTACCAACAACAGAATATCTACACAGATAGTTGATCTCCATGTGTATTATGTCCAAGGTGACCATGTGTCCACCTAATTTGGATATCTAACATCTATGTCTGGGCAGGGAAGAAAAAAAATACGTCCTTTACTATCCAGGAGAATTTCAGTACATGAAGATCCCTTTTGTAATTCAAGTCTTACACATGCAACAAATTTACATACTAAATACTACTGCTACACTTATTAAGTTGAAGACGTCAGTTTTTAAAAAAGAAAGAAAGAAAGAAAAGCGATAGATAAGACATAAACCACGTCTACAGCTATAAAACCTCCCATTCGTGAATGCAAGCTGACACCACAAGGTACCCCATTGCCAGCTGACATAAGACTGCATCTTATGTGTTCTCATTCCATCCAATAAGGCACAACAGAGACAATTTTGAAAAATGTTTATTCAAAATTACTAACTATACATTTTATGGGACTAATCATGTTAATATAGTTCAGACAATACAAAGGTAAGGATACACTGCGCATGGTTACTCTTTAGCATACAAGAAAATGTCAGGTGTGAAGATATAAAACAGATTCATAAATAGATGGACATAGCAATATGCACCTTACGCCCAGGATCTGAGTAGAGGGAGTCCAATGGAAATGGCAACTGCAATGAGCATTTTTCGAGAGAGGTCATTAGGGATGAAAAAAGTCACAGGCACAATAAACAATTTCAAAAATGTCTTTGCTCTCAATTGTCCACCAAGTTGTGAGATTAGACAGGCTATATTATCGACATGATTGACCAGCAGCTGTAATGATCTATTGCAACAACAGGTAGGCAAATATATTTTTTTTCTCCCTCTTATAGCAGACAGATTGAACTAGTAAAATCAGATTTTTCATGATGAAAAAATGCTCCATGATGTGTATGTGAAAAGATGAAGTGCAAATTGAAGCACACTGCGTACACGCTCAGCAAGAATACGGGCTTTATCTGGAGTGCCAACACCAACGGCTATTAGCTTGACGCCAGCAGAATCAAATCTCTCTTTTGTATCTCTCAATACAGAGGCCAACTCCCAACTGCAGGAAGTTCAAACAATGCCCATGATTAGCACAGCAAAAGAAATTAAACAATTCAGAAACAAATTCTTATGAATGATGTCATAAGTTTCAGGAAACAGAAATCCACAAAAGGAGCAATCTCTCTCACCAGCAAGGGCACCCAAAATGCCTTAGCAGAGCAACCACAGCCATTCCCTGCACAACAGAAATGTTTTCCAAATTATTTATGCACTACATCGTGTTGATGCAAACTCTCATAGTGAAAATACAATGCTCCAATGTTCGGCTAGTTTTCCAATCTACAACTCAGTGCATCTTATTTTGAAAAATCATGAGTGGAAAAATTCTGGTCCAGATAGGAACAGAAAATTTCCTAATTCATATCTCCTTCTAGTAACTACTAAACAGGTCGAGATAATTAGGGGAAACCGGGGAGGGGAGCATCTTTACCTCGTTTTGATCCCACAGGTCCCTGAACAGGACGGGCTCGCCGGTGGCCGCGGAGTAGATGGCGACGCCACCCAAGGCATCCCCGATGCCCGACCCAGTCCCCGGAGAAGGGGAGGGCACGGAAGGGGACCCTGCGGCGGCGGCGACCGGTGCCGCTGGTGAGCCGCGGAGACGGAGGTACCCACGACGGCCGGGGATGGGGAGACCGCGACGGAAACCGGCGGTTGGGCGAGCGGCCGGCGGGAGGGAGACGCGCGGGAGCGAGATGGACGCGGCCGCCGCGGCCATGGCTGCGTGGACGTGGCGGAACCCTAGACGTGGGGCGGCGGGAGAAGGCGAAGGAGACACGGAGGCGAGCGACTGACCGTTGCTGTAGAAGTCGTTTCGTTGCATTTGGCGGGAGGTGTAACCACAAGTCTCCAGAGAACACACTGTCACTACACTTTTTTTTTTAGTGACACTGTCACTACACTGGTAGAGTACAGAACAGTCTTTTATTTTGTTAACAATTTTTTATTCACGATATCTATTGAAATTATACTTGCCAATCGCTCTAACAGCAACGTGAAAGAGCAGACGAGCGTCGGTAACCACAGAAGGTCGACGACGACGGAGATGTGCACGCGAGATGACAGTGACACGGTGGTCTTCGGCGACGGCGACGGCTTCTTCTTTGGCGACAGTGACGGCGGCGACAACGGCGAAACTCTGGCCCTATATTTAGGGTTCGCGGCGAGATGGAGGAGGAGGGGGGAAGCGAAGATTGCTGAATCTCAGAGGAGATGGGCGAGGCGGCGGGCGCTGAGACAGGGGTGGCCCTGTCGGAGCCATGGGGTCGGAGGCAGACGGTGGACGGGGTTAAACGAGGCGGGAAGTGGCTCGTCAAGAACTCAAGATGGGAAGGTGGTGACGATGTCGTCGACGGAACATGGAGGTGAAGGAGGCGGAGGTCAGGATGGGGGAGACGAAGACGATGATGCCGGTGCATCATTGGATAGGGAAATAGGAGGCGAGTGATCGCTCTCTAATCGCATCATTTTTAATGTATCATGTGGTAGAATTTTAACACTATATAGTATGATGGTACTTTATCATGGATACTAAAAATCAAAGTTAGTTAAAGATGATGATGTAGCTATCATCAAGACCCGTATCGTTTCATATTTTGCTGATGCTTATCAGCATAGTTGGTTGTTTCTTTTCGGCATAAGCAAAATCATAACTTCATTGCCTTAGCTAAACCTCTATTCGATGGACTTCAGCTGAAAAGGCTGAAACGAAACTGCAAACCGGTCACAACCCAAGTCTCCGTACTTTGTTAAATTGTAATAACTCTATCTATCCTTAAATAGGGACGGAGGGAGTAGATATGTAATGATTTTTGTTTTCATTTTGTGTTTAATATTCCTGTCTGTTTAACCGTTTTTATTAGGTGGACTGTACCTTTTTATGTCCTTCTACTGCGGGGAGCGTGGCAGTTTCTTTGGACCGCAACTAGCTACATCAAAAGTTCAGAGTTCAGGCATTTTAGTGTCTTGCCCATTGCATTGCTAAGGTAATAGTACTAGGTGTCATATCAAGCAACCAGAACTTTGTTCGGGTACATGAGTAAACCAACAATACCTAATTAATCGAACAAACCAGAATTGTTTAAGTCGACTGCCCTCTGTCTAATTGGCATGCTGAGCATTACAGTACATATTTACATACATATCTTCGACTGCTACAAACCTCAAGCAGCCCGAACTTTGCAGCAAACGTTGAGGACATCATCCAGAGGAGCATGATCACCTGTGCGTTCGTCTTTCCATGAGTACAGAAGCTCTTTCCCTCTGAACACAAGCATTCCACCCTGAATTTAGAAAATCGGTGTATGAGCAGCGAACGAACAGATCAGGACCCGGAAGCAAAAGAAACTCTGAACTTTGTAATTCGGATATACTTGTATATGCAAAATAACAGAGCCCAATAACCTGCTGCAAGAGGCCGGTCAGGTTTGCCGGTGTGCCTTTCAGCGTGTAATTCTTGGTTTTCTTCTTGATGGAATCAAGCCTCGAGTATATCTTGGCATTCAAGGATATCACATGTTTAGAGACATTGATGTTCAGAAATGCATGGCCAGAAGTTTACACGGCTAAATTGTGATGCTTACACTAGCTGGACTGAGTAATGTCCGACCTACACCATGGTACAGCCCCAACACGTCGTAAGCCTGAAAGATGAATATCCACAGTAAATACGTGCATAATAATTCGTCCTTAATGATCCAATGTCCAAACAATTTTCTTCACCTTGCGCTCGGGGTCGGCGTACAAGCTATCAATAGGAAACGGCAGCTGCAACGTGCAAAATGCCAAAATCTCAGTAGTCAGAGAACGGAGTGAATTGTTATCGATCATACCCAGTACTCCAGTACTACTAACAGCATACTGACACACTCTCTCTCAGCGACACTGTCCCTTTCATAAGCGTAAATGTTTACCCCATCGGCAAGAATGCGAGCTTTGTCTGGTGTCCCAACGCCGATGGCGATAAGCTTGGCCCCGGCAGCATCGAATTTGGCCATGGATTCCTTCAGATCAGAGGCCAGCTCCCAGCTTCACAATCCATTTAACCATAACAAAAAATATTAATTAGCAGCCGAGCAACACAAGATGTGGAGGGAAAATTGAAGCCTCGGTTTTATCTCCTCACCAGCAGAAGCACCCGAAATGCCGGAGCAGCGCGACCACGGCCACCCCCTACGTGCAACACAACTCGGAAAACGATCACCAATTCCGTCATGTTTGAGTGTGTGGTACCGAGATCGAAGAGATTAGCTCTCTTGCGACAAACAGAGGAGAAGATGGCTACCTCGGTTGGGTCCCACAGGTCAGTGAGCGGGACGGGGTCGCCGGTGCCGGCGGCGAGCACGGAAACACCGCCGAGGGCGTCCCACACGTCAGGCGACGGGGAGACGGGAGCGGAAGCCCCTGCCGCCGCGGAGACGGTCAGCGAGCGGTGGCGCCCGCACAGGCGGCGTCCCCTGCGCGGCGGCCCGGACACAACAACCACAGCCTTTTTCACGCGCGACGTGGCGCGCGGTGCGGACGCGCCGGCAAAAGGCGCTCGCGAGAGCGAGAGCGATGCGGCCGTCTCCATTGGTAGGTGGAGTAGTTTGGTTAGGTACGATGAGTCCACGAGACCTCGCCACGAAGAAAAGTCGGAGGCGCGCGCCAAGCGGACGTGTGGTCGAGCGCCCGCGCGCGATCGAGTGGTCCCTGCTGCGCGCGGCCGCGGCGTCAAATTCCGCCCAATGACTGGGTGGGCTTTCTTCTATCTGGGCCGTTCGGTGGGCATGGATTTCTCCGTGAAAACCCCACGGAATCGGCCTTTTCTCACGTGAAACCGGGCCGAATAGCCAAAAATTGGCCGGGCTTGTGGACGCGAGACGGCGAGAGCACGTCGTCAAACCACTGGAACTTGCGAGGGCTGGAAGTTTGTCGGTTAATGCACTTTTTGCCCAACACATTGTTAGGAGTGCTTAGCTTATTAGTTAGGGGCCAATTTAGTATTGCGTTCTCAAGGTAAGCGATGGCGTAAACTACTCCATATTGCGTGCGTGGAGAGGCTCGAAGGTACATTGAGAGATGTTTTGCGTGATGGTATTACCTAGGAAGATGTCTCCCTACCCCTCTCGGTCCATGGCTAATTTGCTAGCCACGGTAACCGTGCTATGAACTATATAAATCTGCCGTAGAGGATCCTAGGGCTCCCTCCAGGTTATATATGTGAAAGGGAAAGGCACGTTCCGAATCTGAACGGTATACCTACGCATTCGTCTCTCTCATGTGCGTGCATGGCCGTCAGATTGGAAGCCAGCCACCAAGATCCCCCTATACCACTGATCATTCCTCCATTTTTGTTTTTTCAGTTGAAACAAGCTAACAATCAAATCATTCGTGGCAATGCTACGGTATCAGTAATTCAGTAATCACCCGAGCATGTCAGCGGGATGGATGATTAGGAGTACAGGTAAAGTTTTCTCGATCAACAGTAGTAGGGCAGTACACGGTGGGGGCAATTTTATAATTGGCCATGCACTCATGGAGCGGTGTAGTCAATTCCACTTTGGCACGGTCACACAAATCCCAACCCCGTGGGGACCATGCAGGGAAGGAGGAGGAGGGGTGTTGCACGCAGCCCCATGTAAACAAACCAAGATTCCCATCCCCTCCCCATGTGAGCGATAGCCAAGGCATGCATCATCCATCGGTTAACGAGAAAACGGCCTCCCAAAGTAGGGTTAGAAAGGGGTTAGTTGGAGTAACACACGGAGGCACAGATGAGTATAATCGTGTCCTAATTCTAGGGTTTGCGTGGAACTGAACGAGTGACTCAAAAGGCCAACTATTTGGTGGAGGCGTTTAATTACTAGTAATAGCCTAGTTCTTTCATTTTTCGGTGATCTTTTTTCATTTTTGGGATGGAGTAGCAATGCATTTACAAGCGAGAATAACCAAATTAAGTGTCAATGAAAGAACTTTTGAGTGACTCAAAAGGCCAACTATTTGGTAGTTTTTCTTTTGTCTCATAGTTTATTTTCCAACTACATACATATGTGCTCATGTACCCCCCCCCCATCCCCTCCAAAATAAAAAACCTAGCACCAGATCTGACTTATCCTAGTACTATAAATCTAGACATAATTTCTACCCAGATTTATTGTACTAGGATATGTCATATCATGCTCTAGGTTCTTAAATTTTAAGATGGAGGAAGTATAACCAGTGAAGATATTATGTATTAATAATTTGAAATATTTTTGTTTGGAAAATTCAACAGGAATTTTGTATTTTCTATACAGAATTTTTGTGGGAAACATGTTAAAAAAGTTGTCCAGAATCTAAGTTAGTTAATGAAAATGCACGCCCTACAAATATATAAATGTATAGTACTATAGAAATTCAACCCTTTTCTATACTCCCTCTGATTTCATAATTTTTAACGTTTTGGATAAGATTCATGTCTAACTTTTAAACTTTGATTGCATGTAATTTTAAAATATTTAGTTTAAAATCTTAAAAACTATATGAATATATTATCCTTAAAAGTACTTTAATAAAACTAAAGATTTCTTAGGTTATATATTTATATTAATAAAAAATTGATTAATGTTGTATTTTAAAGAACGTGTCGTTGTCTAAAACATTAAGAACTACGAAACATTATGGAGTGCAGTGAACCAAGAGTCCAAGACACGTCGGAATAAATTACAAACTTGTCTACTACTCCTACCAGTAGTAGCATGCATGTTGTACATAGGAATTAAGACTGCATGTAAGTAATGTACTGCTCACATTAATTTTCTGTTTTTAATTATATATTTGCAGTTTTACTGTGTCCTGGCAGTTTTACTGTCGATCATTTGTAATGCTGTGCATACAGTATTGTACAGCACATTTTGAGCATGTTGAGTTTCTTCGGTATCTATCCTCGATCGGAAAAAAAGAGATCCTGCTAGTCTTTGAAAGAAATCTTTACACTACTGCTGCGTGCAAATTAAGGTAGCTTTGGCATTTTTCTCTCTCCTAGAGCTAGTAACGGGGGTTGTATCATACTATCATGTGTGTACTGATGCTATTATCCCTCTAGATTAAGATCGGATTAGTTGTGGTTGGCATCTTGATGTCTTCCTCGGTTGGAGTAAACAATAAGCCCGGCAGCATCCGTCGGGTTCCACCCAATCTCGCTCGCAGCTCGCAAGACTTCTTTTTTGTTCTCTTCTTCTCAAGTCTTGTCATATGCATCCTAGCTCATTTGTCATTCCTGCAAATATATTCTACTGCTATCTGCCTTAAGATCGTTATTTGGTGTAAAGTATGTTTCGCGTGAAAGCTCTCAAAACTAAACTACCCCAAAAGTATCAAAAGAATCAACCTGTTGGTATATTAACCCACTCTACACTTACTCGAGATCTGCAGAATTGTACTATATGGAGATGTCCTGTGGCCAATAGAGGCCAAGACGGCCTTAATTTGATGGTAGTGTAACTTGCAATGTTGGTGCTTAATAAAGATTGGGGAGAAGTAAAATGCTTGTATGTAATATCGGTTTTGAGTACTGAATTTATTCACAATACTACGAAGATTAAAACATGCCAGATCACCTTTTGGTTCCGTAAAACTTGCATTTTGGACAAGACTAATTAAAGTCAAACTTTTAAACTTTGACTATGAATAATTTTAAAAATATATATTTTATCAACATATAGACCATTTGTATAGATTAAGTCTTCAATAAAAAAATTGTATAGATTAATCTTAACAAGTACTTCAACAAAATCAGATATTTGTTGATATTTTTTATATAATAATATAAAAATGTTGTTGAAGCTATTTTTTTTGGAGGCCGTATACTTGTCCAAAACGTCAATTAATTTGAAACTAGAGGGAGTATAGTAGTATGGTACACACAACACAAATGAAAGTTTATATTTTTTTACGTTTTTTTTTCATCTTTTTGTCAATTTTTGTTAAAAAATAGCTACTTGTTTCCATGTGTGTATTATCAATGCTAAAAAGTTATTAATAATCAAAATCTTAATCGTCTGACTTTAATTAGTTGTAATATATGAAAATTAATGTTCAATTGTAATAAGACACATCATCGTTTATAAAATAGTTGTAAAATTGTCCAGATACATTAGATTAAAAATATATCATATTCAGTGTAAAATAGTTGTATTTTGGAATGGAAGTTACAGGACAGAAAGCACCATTGCTAGCTGCCATTTAATTAAGCCTTGCAAGCTCCAAAAGCACACCCCAGAGATTTAATTTATTAATAATCATAATCTTAACCGTTTGATTTTAAC
This sequence comes from Leersia perrieri, assembly GCA_000325765.3. Classification (NCBI taxonomy): domain Eukaryota; kingdom Viridiplantae; phylum Streptophyta; class Magnoliopsida; order Poales; family Poaceae; genus Leersia; species Leersia perrieri. The sequence continues at coordinate 24,041,644 of CM002481.1, forward strand.
TAGTTGTAAGATATGAAAATTACTATTCAATCGTAATAAGACACATCATCGTTTATAAACGTTTATAAGTTTCGTTATATGCATATCTGTTCCCATTGTAAAACGAGGGATCTTCTTAATAGATAAATGTAGCACTATTTGATTAGGATACGACCATAAAATATCTTTAACCAAGCACAATCAGTATGCTATTAGCGTACCAATTCGTCAATTACCAATAGAATTGCATGCATGGGTGCTATAGTACCTGGGAGACACATACGAGAGATACATCGGTTTAACAGGACAGAAAGCGCCATGCTAGCTGCTATTTAATTAAGCCTTGCTAGCTCCAAAGCACACCCCAGAGATGCCATGCCAGAGCCTCTGCACGCTGCAGCTGCCGTTAGCTTCTCTTGGAAATCTTCCCTGGCGTTTCTCGCCAGGCATGCAGCTATACCTGCTACTCCTATATAGCTCCTGCAGGCCAGAGCTAGCCCAGTCTTTCGTCACAACTGGCAATATCACACAGACACAGTTGTGGTCGTGGTACACTCTCCATGCATACCATCTGCCATTTTTTGGCTGCGGGCTTGCCGACTAGTGTACGTGTTGAGGGGCAACGTGCGTACGTGCAAACGAACAACCAAACACAAACGCACCAGTGGGATCGATATCGCACAAAGACACCAGCGGGATATCGCCGGGAGTGCGTGCGAGATCGGCCACGATCTGGCCTGCCCCGACGACGACGCGAATGTAGTATAGCGTGCTACGGCGGCAGTCCGGGGCCTAGCTAGCAGTGGAGCTAGGAAAACACGGGGCCCGGTGCGCGCGGGACAAAAGGCAGGAACATGTGCATGGGGCCGCGCGTGTGTGCGTGTGGCAGCGCGCGCGCGCCCATCGGAATGATGGAAGGCGAGCGCAGCGAACCGGAGATTTTGGCGCGGTAGACGTAAGCGAGCCCAGCGCGCGGTGGAGCGTAGCGCGCGCGTGCGTCCAAACGACACGCCGACCCCAAGATGCGTCTGCCACGGTGCCGCCGGACGCCCGGCCGGCGAGGTGCATGGGTGGTCGTCACCGGTAGGGTGTGTAACGTCTACTCCACGACGGCGCGGCGGAAACCCAGGTGTGCCTAGGCAGTACAAGGCTCAACGCCGCACGGTCTTTCACAATGCTAGCTCGTCTCAGCCCTCGTTTAGTTAGCTTTAGCTGCCGCATCAAACGTTTAATTAGATATTAAAAGGTTTTTTGACACGAATAAAAAAACTAATTTTATAACACGCCTAGAAACCACAGAGACATGTGGACTGTAGCACTTATGGCTAACATAGACTAATTAGACTCAAAAGATTCGTCTCACGATTTCCATGCAAACTGTGTAATTAATATTTATTTTAATCAATATCTAATGCTTTATTTATTTGTCGAAAGATTCGATGTGATAATTTTTTTGACAAAATTTTGCCAACAAAGGCCCTATTTAGTTCCCAAAAATTTTCACCCAAAAACATCATATCGAGTCTTTGACACATGCATGAAACATTAAATATAGATAAAAAATAAAAATTACACCGTTAGGCTGTAAACGACGAGACAAATCTTTTAAGCCTAATTAGGCCATGATTAGCCATAAGTGCTATAGTAACCCACATATGCTAATGATGCCTTAATTAGGCTTTAAAAAATCGTCCCGTGGTTTTCAGGCTAGCCATAAAATTAGTTTTTTTATTCGTGTCCAAAAACCCCTCCCGATATCCGGTCAAACGATGTGATGTTTTCGTCAAAAAATTTTTACAACTAAACAAAGGCCTAAGGAGGCCAGAAAAACTGTGAAATGAACTCATAGATTTCTGAGAGGACCCATGCTCTTAGTAATTAATTTCTGAAAACGACTGGGGTCACTGGACCGGGGTTTGCATGGGGACATCCATGATCCATCGTCCTTACGCCAAGCATATTTTATTCTGGTCGTAAGCGCAGATTTGACCACGTCCCAGATCGATCGACGATCGATGGGAACGTATGGTCGCTTCAACACCACGCAGCTGGCGGATGCATGCGTTTGAATAGTAAACATCCAGTCCATCTGCAACAGTGAAACGTGGTGGGCGCGTACGTACTTATACATAGTACTTCGGCCTTTGGGAATTATCCGGTTTATCATCACGCCGTACGTGATTGCTACTACATCTTGATATTATAAAGGGCGTACGTGCCGAGAGCCGGAGGAGATCTCGCTTTCATACACGCGACACTCGCATACATACAAACCAAAGGCGTTTCAAGTCGTCGTCTCTTCTCTCTTGCTCCTACTACTAGTATTGACCTTTTGACAAGCATGCTTTGGGATCGAGCTGACCAGGGTCCCCGTACGTACTCACTCCGTAACGATGGCAAACAACCAACCAAGCAGCCGTACCATAATGCGCACCGCCCACATTGATATGATGACCGAGAAGAGGACAAGGGCTGGCTGGCACCACCGGTTTCCTACCCACGCCCATCGCGTTGGAACTCGCCCGTCTTTATAACACACACCATGCATCCTATGCATGCGGTAAAGGACGCAAGGCTACCGATCGATATATTCATTCACCTGACCACGCAAATCAAGTTAAGCTTTACAAATGCAGAAGATTCAATACTCCTACACTGCAATACAAGACGATTTTATCAACTGTGTTTGGATGATGCAGGAATTGCTATTTCAGTGTATCGATATAAGAGGCAAGAGTACTCAAGAGGGGCCCGGACGGACAAAGCATGGCCAGAAAGCGACAGAGGGGAAAAATTGCCATCCTGTACCGTAAAATACTCCTCCTACTGGTCAGATACTACTACAAGTAGTATGAGTAGAGTAGATCGCTGATGCCAATCCAGTACTGGTCCATACATGGAAGGAACTCCATCCGGAATCCGCCGTGTAATATGTGGGTCGCCGGGTGTAAAGTGTGTGGGTAGAGACGGACGGACGGACGGACGGACGGGGTGTCCGCGGATGGGACGGGACGCCGCGCGGCAGCGGCAGCGGCGAGAGGCGACGCGATGGGCGCGCAGGCAGGTCAGGTGGAGGTGGGGCGAGCTTTATCCGTGTCGGCCACGAGGAAGCCGGACCAGTCTCCGTCTCCGTCTCCGTCACATCTCATCTCTTGTCAATGCATGCATCCACTCGCCCGACGATTGGATTTCATAATGGTTTTCTGGAGGGATAGGGAAATTTGCCATGTCTGGACCGTACCATTATACGAAATCATTAGTCTGTACTACAGTATCAATAGTGTGCGTGCTGTCTGTATCCGGCGTAGATAAAACAAATTGTTTCTGCTCTACATACAGCTGTTTCTGTGACTAGTAATGATGAGAGCCGTTTGTTTACTTGGTAAAATATTTTGGCGAAAATATCACATCAAACGTTTGATCGGTGGGAGTGGTTTTCGGACACGAATGAAAAAACTAATTTCATGGCTAGCCTGTAAACCACGAGACGAATTTATTGAGCCTAATTAAGCCATCATTAACACACGTGGGTTACTTACTACAACAAAAACGTCCTATAGAGACATTTCTCTAATACTATAGTGTCATTTTTTATATGCTTTTAAAACAGCGTACATACATTTTTGAAAATACCTCATAAGTGTCTTCTAATAAAGTGTCTCAAAAAACTAAGAGGCATTTTATAGAATGTCTCTATACCTTATAACATTTTTGTTGAGATACTATATTATGTCTATAAAAGGATAGAGACACTTTCTATAGACATTAAATTGTATCACTACCATAGCACAATAGTGTAAAACAAGAGAAAAAATATTTTTTTCTTGTCGGTGCCAATCCTTGAACTCAAGACCTCTTGGATAAAGATTCTTAACTTCAACACACCAACCATCTTAACCCCATGAACTTTCTTATACATATGTACGTTGTCAGTTACTTATCATACATGAACAATCTAAAAAGTGTCTCTGCAGAGGCAAAAATGCCTCAACAAAATGCCTTTTTATATATGAGACAACGTTCAAAGTGTCGAAAAGATGCCTCTACATCATTAATTTACTACAACGCCTTAAAAATGTCTCTAAAGTATCTCTAGAGTAAAAATATAATAGGCAATTTTGGAAGTGTCTCTAACAAGTGTCTGTAGACTATAAAACTCTTAATTTTAGTGGTAAATTAAAAAATGTCTCTGGAAAAATGTCAATACGTAAAGTTTTTGTTATAGTTGTTTTTGGGTGAAAATTTTTAGAAACTAAACATGGCCTATCAATTGGACGTCGCATAGTATGTTTTGATATGTACTGCTCCAGCAACTACTACAGAGCAGTGGTTGATTTCCAAGTTCAATGCAATCGTATCTGGTAGATAAATGTCGCAGGTTGACAGATAAGGGCGTTTAACACAGCTTGCCCGTGTGCCGAGCTGCCAGCTTAGCTCAGTCTTCTACAGAGGCACCTACTCCACAACCACGATGGGATCACATATATACATATACATATTGTATATAGTAAATGTATTTCATCCTTCATGGTGTATGGCCTTCAAGGTTTAAAATAGGTTTAAATCATGTTTAAATGAATATGAAAAGTTTCAAAAAAAATTTGAGTATGAATATTAACTTGTTTACTAACTAGGTTAAACAAGTTTGAATTAAATTTGAACTTATACATGACAGGTTTGGTTAAATTTTAATTCTTGGTATGTACCACATATACATATAATTATCCTAGGTATGTGATACACTATACTCAAATATATTTAAATTTGAGATGTTTTATTGCTAGGTATGGGTTTTAAATGTATTATTATGACTAGGTATATACCTACAAGTTTCAAATTTTCAAAAATTTAAACTAAATTTGTATTTTTGAAACCTTAAAGACCATACACCATGGTATCCCATTTTGGTGTCATATATATATATACATATATATACATATATATATATACATATATATACACATATACATATACATATATATATACACATATACATATACATATATATATACACATATACATATACATATATATATACACATATACATATACATATATACATATATATACATATACATACATATACACATATATACATATACATATATATATACATATATATATATATACATACATATACACATATATACATACATATATATATATA
>CM002481.1:24046889-24077221 GCA_000325765.3 Leersia perrieri
CTCCTCTCCCCTCGGCGCCTGCGCACGCCTCTTCCGCAAGGCGAGCTTCGACGGCGGCGGCACAGCTCCTTGTATAGAGATGGTATATTGGTATAGAGATGAGGTTAAGATAGGCATGACATTATCTAGATGAACGCCCATTCTATAGTTATACTCTTTCCAAAATCTTACTCCCTCTAACCCTAAATATAAATATTTATAGCTACACACCTAGACGTACAGATGCTTATGCAGCCACATATCACTTATAATTAAGGACAATAGGAGGACGTGTTGACTTTGATAGTACCCCTTTTAAATACTCCCTTCGTCTCAAAATATAACTACTTTTAGTTATGAACCTAGACAAGAAATATGTCCAGATTCATAGTTTCAGGTAGTTGTATTTTGAGACAGATGTAGTAAATAATACTTTCGTAGTCAACATTGTGGTTATTGCTTGTCACAGCAAATATCTTTCATTCAAATCTTCCTCATTTGACCTTAACAAACCTCTCACTCCCAACTATACCTTGTTTAATTAGGGGCATATTATATAGTTTTATTCTTATCAACGTTAATCTACATTGCACGATGGATAAATGATTTGAGGACGGATGGAGTACATGGGAATAAAAACGTTAAAATCATGGCGGACCCGAATGGATTTTCATGGTATATAATCAAATTAAACAATCCCCACAAAAAAAAAGTAAAGCATGAATAATTTGCCCTCGTGTTCGTCCAAATATTTCTTCCCAAGAATCCCGCACATCCATATTTTTGCATCACGTCCATGCACCGATGTTGAAAGTTCAGAAACGAGCTGATGTCGAAGTACTAAAGTGTGGAGTATCCAGTTCCAAAATACTACATTAGACGTTTTGATAAGAACACGGTCTTTAGAAAACAATTTTAACTATATTTTCTATTATAATACATATGAAATATCAACAAATATATGATTTTGTTGAAGTATTTTTTAAGATTAATCTATATCGAACTGAACTGAAGTATGCATTATACTGGCGGTGGAAGGAGTATTTTTAATAGAGAAGCTGCACCTGTTCATCACCCATGCGTCCTTATCCGGTCTAGAAGGGAAAATAAAATTTTCGATCGGTGACGATTGACGGATCGATGCCACCTGTACGAACGTACGTGTTTTTTCTTTTCTTTTTTTGAGAACTGCACGTACGAGCTCACGTTCGTGTTTCCTCGATCGGCATGGCCCTGCGTCTCACTGATCGATCGTTTCCGCCGGCATTGCCCAGAGACCACGATACGGCGCACACGCGGGGCAAATATCCGTATATCCGTAGACCGGCACTGGTAGATTCGTGGCAAATGGATAGGCTTCGACGCGGCACATGCGCGCACACGCAAGTTTCGGCCGCGACACCGATGTATCCGTGTCGTTCCCTCGGCGCGGCGCGGCACGCGTTTACTTTGGTGTGGTGGTGACGCATAAACACCTCGCTGTGTGCCTGCGTGCGAACATATATGCTCCCCTGTCCACGGTGGTGTTTTGCACGTTATGTTCGTTCGCCCGCGTGCTAGCCCCATCAAAGCGGCCCTACACTTTGCTAGTAGCCGCTTTCACAACTAGAAGGACTGCAGTGGTAGATCGGTCCTAGCTATCCTATCCCCTGTTGGTGGACGAGATCTGGTGCGATAATTCACGACAAGCGCAAGATGGTAGTATGTAGCATAGCATGCACTTGCCTTCGAGCTTAGCCAAAAGGAGCACTGTTTGTGGTGGTAAATGAGCTACCAAATCTGCTTGTGCACTGGCAGTTAATGTGATAAGTCTCTCACGTCATGTGGTGGTTCGTATTTGGGGTCTTGATCGATCGGTTGATCCACTGTTTCGTTGCGAACTTTTATTCGATGTGTACGGGTGGCGAACGTGCGTGTTGCCGGATCGGGGACATGCATATGAATGTACCAGCAACAACTATCCGCTTGCCACTTCTACACGGTATATATGCGGGTGTGCAGTGTGCACGCATCGATCGGGCCAGGTTCTTCTGATGATTTTCGAGTGGAGTACAAACAACGACCGAGATGTAGTAGTGCGTACGAGCCACTAATTGCCAACTACTATTGACGAACTAACCTGTCGTCCTCGCTTGCTTCAATTTCCTACCCTAATTATTGAACCATATCGCGATAGGATGGACGTACAGCGTTAGGTCGCTATAGCTACCATCTGCCTCATTTTTCCCAACACTACGATACTCCAACTGGAGTACTCCGTAAACTCAGAGCTACACCAAAAAGTCCAAAAATTAACTGCTACGTTGCGGTGTACAGGCGCTCGGAGAAGTTGGTTTTTATTTACTCCTTCCCCGTCATATAAGATATAATTAATTTTATTATAAGATTAATCATATCTTCTCTTAAATGTTTATATTTTTAGACAAAGTAAATATATACCACACGACGAAGGATATTTAAGATTTATTAAACTAAATAATTTTGACATTTTACCAGGAGTAATTTGCATTTTGGTCCTTAAACTTATAATGAGATTTCAATCAGATCCAGGTCTTGCGAAACATACACTAGATCCACGTCTTGCAAAACATACACCGAGATCTATAAACCTGTTTTTTTTTTCTATCATCCTGGTTCAATGGCCTTACCAAAGTGATACAACAAATCAGGATGCTAGAGTGCAAATATGACAGGTGAGGCCACCCGCTATTTAATAATCCCCCAATTTTTTATTTCGCGTTTGTTAGCACGAAAATGATCTAACCAACATCAAATAAAAGTGAAAGAAGTGTTTTTTTTTTCCTTTAAACCCTCTATCCTCCTCTCTTCCTCATCGCCAATGCTCTGCCTATCTCCATCCTCAAAAGTGGGCCTTCCCAAGGACACCGGGAACAATAGCACAGGCATGGATGACACTAGCAAGGCCATACCCTAATGTCCCCTGGAAACTGATGCAAGAAGAGAGATGAGGGAGGCAGAGGAGAGAGAGATCTTTGTAGGCAGCTCAACAACATATCGAGCCGCCTCCCCGCAAAAAAAAACATATCGAGCCGCTTGCAATAGAAATATCTAGAAACAAAAAAGAACCTATAAAATTCCCAAAAAACTCATGTCACGCCGGCCACCGCCGCCGAATCTAGCCACATCGACCAGATCCCATTATAGACATCACCATTGTCGTCGTCAGCTGCAACGATTGGATGCTGACCCAAATCTGCCGCCTCTGGCTACCCTCGTCGCCAAATCCGTCCGCCCCGAGGCCGCTGCCGCCTGGATTTGACGGTGCGGCCGTGTTGCGCTGCCCCACTACCCGCCCTGCCCACTCACCACCACACAATCCGGCGAGCGAACCCGCTGCCGCCATTCACAGTGTTTGTGGGGGGAGAGGGAGAGAGGGGGTGTGTCCCATAATTCATCTCCTGCAAATAATTCATCTTAGCAAACGGGTGACCCGCCTTACTATAGGTTTGTATGCAAAAATGGTTTTTCTGGACGGCAGGGGAGGGCACTGTTCTGTACAGATTTTTGCTGGCGGCTTCAGTAACATGCCACCTGCAAAGAGAAATAGGCAGGCACCTCCAAAATCTATTTTTCATAGTTAAAGATGATGGTGTGTTGAACAAATTTTTTTAAGTTAATAGATCAATTACTTATACATCCATATAATTCAAGGAATATATCTATACTAGTTCACATGCATGCATGGAACCTATCGAAAAAGGTATAGCTAGACGAGGACCTTAGTATATGTGATCTATATGCATGGAAGGACAGCAACGTACGCCGGAGGCTAATGCTCGCATAGTCGCATGCCGTGTGAAATGGATTATTACTAATCGATCCGTCCGTGCGCGCGTGTGATTATTGTGCCGGAGTACACCCCAATCCCATGAGACAACGAGCAGCTAGCGACGACTTGTAGAGGTAGCGTTTGAATTCAATTCGTTCGAATCGAATTGAAAGTCCCAAGTCGCTTCCAGTACGTACTACTCGGCTCACAGTAGTCAATAATGCTACTCATGGGTCATGGCCCTCACATTGCTTTGATCAGTCATTTACTTCGCTAGCTGGGAGTTTTTCAAACGTTTATTCACATTTTACAGTTTACATTTACCAGAAGAGGGCTAAATCTATCTAGCACCTGTAATAACGCTAGCTAGTTATAGCAGATTTATTTTGTTTGCTTGTGTGAGAGAGAGTAAAAGAAATGCAGAGAGTAGATGAGTTAGCTTTAATCGTTTGTGTGCGCAGAGGACGACAATGTTTGATTACTCTCTCTTAAAGTTACGTGGTAAAGGTTAAATATAATTCTAGAAGGCAAGGTTTCCCGAAGAGAAAGGGAGAATAATCAAGGAGATGAACAATCTTTACGGTAAAATGATAGATCGAGTTGATGAAGAGGGGTACTTTTTGGAGGCAAATGATCGATCGCTTTGTTACTTCGATTTGATTGTTACACGGCACGTTTTCCCCCTAGCTACCATGCATGATCGGAAGCATCCGATCGAGAGATTGAGAGAAAGCGATGGAGATCGATGTTTGTTGTATACTCGATGAAAAGCTTCAGGGACCGCATGAAAAAGCAGGTTTTGGAGCGCATAATTGGCCGGCCTGCCCAAAAGATCAATTAGAGCTAGCTCTCTGCGTATTTGCGCGCATCCATAGCCTAGAAGCAAACCCCGGGGTTGATGTAGGGGTCCATCCTTTGAACACTTGCTCATCTTGTTGCTACGCGTGAGAATGCTACAGTCATATTTGCTCTGCTACAGTAAGATATCTTTCCCTGTTACCTTTCGATCGAGCTTTCTTCGATGTAGCAAGCGTGTTGCAGGAAGAAAACTGGGTCTCATGATGCTACTAGGTGCTAGCAATTGACAATTGATAGACCAAAACGATATTTGACTAGAGCTTAAACTAGTGAAAACGATAATCAAGGTAAGGTGGCCAAATGTCAACATACAGGGACTTGCGAGAGTGCAATTGGTGAGACCTTGTACACTTTGACAAGCTGCTGCTTTTGCCATAAACTTTCTCCAGTTGACGTGAAATCTTATATAGCGACTATTTTGGATGTAAATGAAATAAGAACAAAACAGAGCAGAAGTTATGTACTAACCAGTACTATCTTAATTAAGAATAGAGAAATGACCGCTTCATAAACCGCACGGTGATCTCATGAACGAGGTACTGTGATACACCACATTTTTTGTTGTAAATTTGACACCTCTCAATACCTTAGATAAATTTTATATGAAGAAAAAAGAAAGAGAAATTCACTCAAAAAGAAAAAAAATAAAGAAAGAAAGGTAATGATCAAATATCATAACGTGTACTAAGCATGTATTTATATATGTTTTTATATTATATAAAATATATATTTGTATACAGTTTTTTTTAACAGTAGCCACCACAACCATTTACTTGCCTTGTAAAATAAAGGACATGAAATTAATATTAATCTTAAGTTTTGTTTTCCATAACACAAACCTGTTCCAGATTTGTACCACAAACAGCTAGGGACCATTTTATTCCTTCCTTCAAAGACTGCCTAATTAATCTATGCGTAACCTTAAAGTTAACTCTAAACAAGTACAATGCCACCCATGGATCGATCTCGTTGCTAATATTAGCTAAGCATTATTAGAGGCCCCCTAACTTGCTAGAATCTTACCATTTCTTTGACCAAGATCACGACCGCCCAAAAAAAGAGCTCCGTGACAAAGCTCGATTAGGCAGAGGTTAATTAACTAGCTATATATATATTCCAACATTAAAGAAACTAAGCCGCTCGTGATGGCTTGGGGGACGGCACGTGAGGCAGCGGTGCTCTTGGACCACGCATATTGCTACTTGATGGTTTTGTAATGCCCTAAGTACATCGAGGAGGATTAAACAAATGAGTAGTAAATTAATTAGGATGGGAAAGGGGGACACTTCCAACAACTGGCATATGTTTGCACGAGTATTTATTTTGGAACATAGTGCATTGTGTACGTTTTTTATGCCAAGTGTGATGATTATGTCATGCTACTACTCATGGTTTCTTTAATTCTAGGAGATGTTTTATCTCACGGTAACAAATGACTTCGTAGAATTATACTTTTACGGTGATTTTTACCGATAAAAGTGATATATATTACCGGTAATACCGTGGCAACGAAAAGAAGCTAGCAGTGAAATTAAGTAAAAAAATGTTTGCTAAGTAAAAAAAAAAGTTTGCTTGAAAGGGTTACACATTGGCGAAAAGAAATCATGCATGTATGCTCTCGAGAGATTAGAATCCATGCATAAAAACAGTAATTTTTTAGTATGATGAGCGTTAATCTCCGTAGAAAACAAACGAGCATTAGCTTACCCGGCCACCAGGTACAGCAACAATGGATTATTACCGCTGCGCGTGAGCTGAGCTACTACCAATCTACCATGCACAGTTGACCACATTGTTTGGGTGGAGACGGTAGAACATTCCCTCCCGGCGAGGCGAACGGAGGGGATCAGGTGAAGCTCCTTTTTTACGGCCTTGATTTACTCCGGCATGCTGGTGAAAAGAACAAGAGTGTGTGCAGAGAGAGGTTGGCGATTGCACGCAACTGTGAAGGCGAAAAGCGGACGGCGTCCCTGTCCCCCGTGGCACCGAGAATTGTTGTTCATTGTTCTGATCACCGGTCCCTGCCCTCCCCTCGGCCTCGGCGGTGGCGCCGACCGCCCGAATGCCTGATCAGGGGCGGAGCTAGAAAATTAGATCGTCGGTGTCATCGGTATCAAAGTACACTAATTTTGATTGCTATATGGTACTATATATATTGGCTAAGCAATTTATCTATGTATTTCGTCGAAGATCGTCGGGTCGCCTGACCCCGATGAGAGTACTGTAGCTCCGCCTCTGTGCCTGATCGAGTGGAGAAAAAGGATAAAATATACTGGTGCGGCGCCTCGCCAGTCTTTAAGTAAACGGTCATGTTTATTTACTCGAAAATTTCTTTTTCTCATGCGATTTTTTTTCTAATTTTTTAGGCCGCATTCTAGAGTGCTTGCAACAACTCACTTGGATAAAATTGTACGAACACAAGACTACGAACCTACTCCAAAATAACATCGTCAATAAAAATTAAATCGTTGCTTGTCATCTAAAATCAAAACTCCATTTTCATCCAAATATAAAATGATAATCTAATCTAAGAGACGATATACATATACATACATTGCCCAATCTAGATGGATCAATATTTTCACCCGAGGTTCTTTCACTAGTGCTCACGGAAAATTCAGTTGCCAAGAGCTCGTGCGGAAACAACACGTCTTCAATGACCGTTGCATGCCAAGGGCATTCCATTGTGACTCTCTCATGATCAGTTGAGACTATGGAGCTAGCTTCAACCGCCCTTCTGGATCTTCCTGATCACAAAGGAGGTCACTAGCTAACGGTATAGCTTCTTTCCAATTGACTGCGAACAGCCTGGTAGACCTCCCATCGACTACAGAATGAGTGTCGTGCTCGACAAGAACTGAAAAAAAGAGAAATACAAGGAGAATGTGGTGGTTTCTCTCCCCATCGATGAGGACGTACACTATGCTTGAAAAGCCAGAATTCATACACCTGTCGATCAAATCACCGTAGCAGCCTCTACGACACCAACATGTCGATATGCACCTCCTCATTCGCCGAACGATCTCACCTTCTTTCATTCTTTGTCTTCTGGATACAGAATGAGAATTGAGCATTATCCTTTGACCTTGCTGCGCTCTAAAATATTTGAACGAAGAAGGCAACCCCTATTATCGCAGCAGTACGAGGAGGAGTAGCGGTGATAGATTGGATATTTGGAGAGATGACAGCTAGGGTACGGTGTTTTGGTGGCCACCCTAACTGGAGCATGAGAATTGAAGCGACATTCTTTTATTTTTCTCTTTTTTATAAGCATAAATGTCTCACTCTATTGTCAAAACCTTATTAACTGTTGTTTCTCGTACAACAAACGGCGGTACGTGTTTTGTCACCACGGTGGTTCGACCTAACTCGAGAGTCCCGGGATTCGTCCGCGTTGCTCGTGTGCATGGTCGTGCATTAGCTTCGATCAGCCATGATTGATACCGCTGCAATCTTAGCCACGATATATTTCTTTCAGGTGCATGTGCGCAAACGAATATATATTCAGATATATGAACCGATCGATCCATGCATACGTGCACCATACGTGGCTATACGATTCCATGGCTGAATATCTTATCACAGGGAGATCGAGAGAATAGTAGATGGAGTACTACCACCACCTAATTTCGTTGCCGCTCTTTGAGTGGCTTGAGCTAAGCAGCTGCAAGCTCACCTATCAACCAAAACTGAATCCAACATCTCAATTATGAGCTCTAGATCATGGCGGCGATGTTATCAGTATATCACATACTGTCACTGTGGATGCTACCATGCTACCTACCGTTCCATGTCTATAGGGAGGGAGGAGATGGAACACACCAAATGTTGGTGTTAGTTGTTCTTGTTGTTTTTGTCAACTACTGGTTACCATCAGTTTTTCCTGGAGACTCTAAAAACACAACGCTTGTCTGGTTGATCTATAGGACAAAATGATGGTTCCGGACGAGCTATTTCAGTACCATTTTTTCCTTGGAAAGATAATGCCATTGAATCTTAATCCTTTTTTATACAATGTTGTTGAATCTTCTTAGCATTTGGAGCAACTTTACAATGCAAAGATACCGGCCCCTAATTTAACGGGAAAAAAAAAAGCTAGCCACTCAGCCAGCAAATAAAGCCTACCATTAGTACTTACTGCTACAGTCCACTACACTACACCACACCACAGTCTACACGTAGAAGCAGCAACAGAAGCAGTAACAGCAAGATCTCTCCTATACCATCTACTCTGCCTCACCAAGTTACCATAAATTTTCGCTGCTGGTAGTAGCCCTGGTATGGTAGAGCAGCAGTAAAATGACTCCGGTTAAAAAGTCAAAAACCCCAAATCAATTTTCTCCATTTACCCTTGTAGTTGTACCACTACTACTAGTACCGGGTCTACTCTTGTCTCTCCCCTTCCACTCTCTGCCTCCAAAAGGAAAACAAACCAGCCTGGTTTCCCCAACGCGAGCCGCAACCGCATCCCACCATTCTTCCACATTTTTCCACCGTAAAAACCCAACGCGACGCGACGCGAGCCGAGAGAAAGAGAGAGAAGAAGCACGCACGCGCGCCTCGCGCACACGCGGACACCACACACCAGAGGAGAAGGCGGAGAAGAGCTGAAGAAGAAAGGGGAGTGGATGAGTTGGGTTGCTTCCGTTGTCGCGGCGGCGTGTGAATGCGGCGAGGGGAGGCGGTGGAAGTGAGGTGGGATGGAGCTGGGAGGAGGGGTGGTGATGGCGGCGGTGGATGGGGGAGGCGGCGGCGGCGGGGAGCTTCCCGGATCTAGGTTGCTGAAGCACGGGAGGGGAAATGCCGGGGATCAGGAGCACGGGTGGAGGCCGCCGCCGGCGAAGCAGGCAAGGTCATCGGGGGGAGACGCCGCGGCGGCGGCGGTGTCTGAGGCGGTCAAGGTGGCGGCGCCGTTCTTGCTAGGTGCGTCGTGTAGCCCCGGGCATGGCGGGGAGCAGATGCTCAGCTTCTCGTCCTCCGCCGCGTCGGCGTGCGCCTCCGGCGGCGGTGGTGGCGGCGCCGCCGCGGCTGGCGGGGCGATGCCGTTGTACTATGGCACCCCGGCTTCTTGCTCAGGTGGGGAATGGTGCAAAAACCCTTTCTTTTTTTTTTCTTTTTGATTTTTGTTCTGCTCGTCTGATTCGATTCGGTGATTGGAAAGGTACTGCTCCTTTTGAAGTATTATTGCTGTTTGATTCATCTCTAGAGTAGTGGACTAGCGCTTCATATAGATTTTTTTTAGTACTTCTTTGCTTTTTTATTTCATTTTGTTGGCATGCAGCATGCTTGATTCTTTGCTCACTCCGGGACGGAGCTGTTTTTTTTTCTCCTTTTTTTGTTTACTTGGGTCTTTCAGTATTCTGGTTTAGATTCGGATTTGCATATTTCAGAGCTACACGATTTATTTTCTGTTGTTTTTTCTTCTTATTTTTCATGTTCGGATTCCCTTTGACCAGATCACTGATTGGAAGAGCTCACTTCCTCTGAAATAGACCAGTTTATTCTCTTTATTACCATATAGAAGTATCACTCCTATATTGGATCGTTCTTGAACTTTTTAGATATAAGTTTCCTGTTCTTTTCGGTGACTCACATCCACAAACGCTTTCTTGTCCTCATCGGTGTGATCGGGCGTATTCTCTTTCGTCATACCTTTTGCCGAAACTAAAGTAGAAAACATAAAAATGGATGATAAAAAAGTCGTGATCTTTAGCATTATATCACTACTATTTCTACGTTTTTCTCACCAGGAAAGAAAGAAAGCTTAAAGTAGAAAAACATGCAAGAAAGGTTTCAAGTAAATAATGCAGCATAGGCGAATCAAGCTTTGCTGCAACGGATCGAACATGTGGTTGTTGGTGACTTTTTATGCACACGCCACCTACAAATCCGTGCTGCTTCTGATCCTTGCAGCCACTTTGCTTCCGATTTTTGTGTCTTTTGCTTGCCCCTATCTATCTATATATCTTGCACAAGGATCGTGTTTAGGAAACACATGTAGCTGGATGGTGGTCATCGTCTCGTCTCTATATAGTACACGTTATTTTTTGGCTGTGCCTTCTTGGCTTGCACTGCCTTGTTGCTCATCTTCTTGGTGTATCTGCCTTGCAGGATTGAGCTCAGTGAGCTTGAGCAGCAGCATGCAGGGTGCAATGGCCAGGGTGAGGGGTCCCTTCACGCCGTCTCAGTGGATCGAGCTGGAACACCAGGCGCTGATATACAAGTACTTGGCTGCCAATAGCCCTGTACCTCACAGCCTCCTCATCCCCATCAGGAGGAGCCTCACATCACCTTACTCCCCCGTCTACTTTGGCTCAAGCACATGTAAGCCAAGAGATGGGAAAGGAAGCAGATTAACTGAATGCTTTCTTGGCTTTAGTTCCCTTTCATCATGGATTGATAAAAGCTGTCCGGTTCCCTGATCTTGGTTGCATTGCCCTTGGTTTGGGTTTTGCTTTGCAGTGGGATGGGGATCTTTCCAGCTGGGCTACTCCGGTAACACGGATCCAGAGCCCGGGAGGTGCCGTCGAACGGACGGCAAGAAATGGCGGTGCTCGAGGGATGCGGTCGCCGACCAGAAGTACTGCGAGCGACACATGAACCGGGGACGCCACCGTTCAAGAAAGCATGTGGAAGGCCAGCCTGGCCATGCCGCGAAAGCGATGCCCGCGGCGGTGGCAGCTGCCGCTGCTTCTGCTACCCAGCCTAGTGCTCCGGCCGCCCATGGTGGCGGAGCTGCTGCTGGTCTTGCTGTCAACCATCAGCAGCAGCAAATGAAGAACTACGCCGTCAACACTGCTAATCCTTGTTCTCTGCAATATAGCAGGTAGAATCATATCAGCATTTCCAAGCTACAAGCATTGCTTTTCAAGCATATGACAAATGCTTAAGCTCAAGAAGTCGAGTTTTGCTTTTGCCAATTTGCATAGATATTCCATACATTATTCATTGTTGCCTGCCTGCATCCAACAAATGATAGATAAAAGGTAATTTAGCTACCTTGTTTATTTATTTAGCTACTATGCATCATTAGCGGTTGATTGGAGATGAGTCCCAAAGATAATTTCTTTGATCATTTACCAGCAATTAAACAAGCATCTATGTATTCTAGCAGCCCCAAAGATACTTGTTTTATGAGTAGAAAGGTTGGTCAAGTACTTGCGTACTAAAAGAACAACCACTATATGCTGTACTAACTACTTCACTCATCAAACATTTACAGGGAACTAGTAAACAAGCATAACGAGAATGAGCAAGTGCAGGACTCAGGCAGCCTCTCAATGCTGACTTCCATGAACACGAGAAATACGGGCAGCCTGTTTCCATTCTCAAAACAACAACATAATCCGTTTGAAGTGTCTAACTCAAGGTCAGATTTTGGCCTAGTGTCACCTGATTCACTGATGAGTTCTCCTCATAGCTCCTTGGAGAACGTCAATATGCTCACTTCGCAGAGTCTGAATGAACATCAGAGTTCAGTTTCCCTTCAACACTTTGTGGACTGGCCCAGGACACCTGCACAGGGAGCTCTTGCATGGCCTGATGCTGAAGACATGCAAGCTCAGAGAAGCCAGCTTTCAATATCTGCTCCAATGGCATCTTCTGACCTGTCATCGGCCTCAACATCTCCCATCCATGAGAAGCTGATGTTGTCACCTCTTAAGCTGAGCCGTGAATATAGTCCTATTGGTCTTGGTGCTATAGCAAATAGAGATGAGGTTAACCAGGGAGAAGCAAACTGGATGCCTATGTTCCGTGATTCTTTGATGGGCGGACCATTAGGAGAAGTTTTAAACAAGAACAATAACATGGAAGCAAGCAATTGCCTGTCAGCGTCTCTAAACCTTTTAAACGATGGTTGGGATTCAAGCTCAGGGTTTGATTCATCCCCAGTTGGTGTTCTGCAGAAGACCACCTTTGGATCAGTCTCCAGTAGCACTGGAAGTAGTCCTAGACTGGAGAATCATAGTGTTTATGATGGTATCAGTAACCTGCGGGATGATCTCGGTTCAATTGTTGTAAATCATCCAAGCATCCGCCTGGTGTGAACCTCTTGATCAACCAAAATGCAACAAGATGGCAGGCATAAGGACATCCTCAAGTGTGAGCATTTACATCGGTACTTTGTCATTCAGACTAATCTTGCGTTCCTTTTTTAGCCATTTCTGCTGTGTTGTTTTTTCCCCCTTTGCGTTGTAACCTTCACCTTAAATCTTGACGTGCTATGATGTGTGGTGTGGATGGATTTGGTGCTCCGTTCTGGCATATCATCTGAAAATATCCAAGGTGCCATGTCATAAGAATGCGATCTGATTCTTTTCTTGCTTGCTGATGGCGTTCAATGGTTTCTGAACTGATATTAATAATTCTCGTGATGCGATCTGATTGTATTTTCTATTACTCCAGGGGGCCTTTGCAGTGTTTCATTGGTATTTCTTGTCCATGGGCCGTTCTGTTTGTGTCTGAATTATCAGAATATATATTTGGTCTACCCTAATTTTGCATAGCAAGTGCAATAAACAACTACTTTATTTGCAATCAGTAAACTGGACAGATCAATCAGAACTACAGCTAGGTCAGTTTGGACGAGGCAATGAGGGGTCCTTGACTGAAGCAGCGTCTAAATCTGTTCTAATTTCTGACCAAATAGTTTACCATTGCTTTTTGAAGCCTGAGAGCGCTCTTTTCTTCCCAGTATTATTGACAGACAGTGGACTAGTGGTCTAATTCAGTTCTCATTGTAGCAACCAACAGCCTCACCAGAATACAATGATACAAATTTCAGGACCATTCACCACCAGCTTTTTCTTCCTCTTTTAACAGCTGCCAAGCCTGCAAAAGAGACCAGCCCCCCCCCCCCTCCTCTAATATTTGTGTAACTAAACCAATGTTCACTGCATGCATATGCATGCACTCATCCAACATCCATGGCCAGCATCTATACCACAGGCAACACTGTTTGGTTTCTCCCTTTTGATGATTTGATCTACAGGAGCCTACAGTAGAATGATTCAGCAGCAGCAATAGCAGCTATAGCTATTGCACTGGTGTGTGTGATGAGAGCCCTGATGCCATTTGCAACCTGCTTTTTATGCACCCAAAAGACTAAAAAGTGATTCAAGCATACCAGTATATCACAGACATGGATGGATAGTGTCCTCTTTCCTCTAGCAAAGGCGGCGACTACTAAGATGTCAATCTTTCTTTTTTTTGTGCTTGTTTTACTTTTGTTTTTCATGTTCTCCTGATGACGAGAATGATAAATCCTCACCGCTGGATGCCAAATTGCCGGTTTTGTTTGGAGGCATCGAAAGGGAAAATCTTCGTCTTTCGTCTGGGGTTCTCCAATTTTCCTGCCTGCCGTCACGTGTACGAGCTTGTGTGTGGTGATAAAGTCGCGCGTGTGCAACACATTACTGAAAAGTAATGCCCTCGTGTGTACTGCAGTACAGGCAAAGCTTCTGGGTTTATCTCTGAATATTTTCTTCGTACTTTGCCCAACATTAGTGTGAACATAGTATCTGAATATTTTCTTCGTACTTGCCCAACATTAGTGTGACCATGGTCACACCATCAAGTACTACTACTAGAAAAATGCAGTACTAGTACTACACATGAGTCACAGTGCCGAACCTTCAGGCTTCACTCTTCAGTGAAGCACACGGTTGGATCCCACGGAAGTTCTTGTGTTCACGAGATCACCTGCGACTGCGACTGCAAATGGATTCAGAAAGCGACGTGAACCGATGCCCAAATCAGATTGCCGAGCTGATCACGCAACGCAACGCATGCCCAGCTTTGCAGTTGCAAAGGCGGTGGTGTAAGCGTACGTACGTGCACACGGCTGCACGGGAGCGAGGAGTCGGCCGAGTCGATCGACCAAATTCGTGTGCACCACGTAGCGATCTCACGGGCGGAGCAGTGGGATCGAGTGGGAAGGCGCGAAAGGAACAGCAACGGGACACGTCCACGCCTCCTTGCTCACATGCCAAGGTAAAGAGATTACGTGCCACGGTCGGACACATCATCACATACGATCAGCTTAAACTGAAGTTATACCATTGATCGCGTATAAAAAACCTCGACGGCTATGTGAAAAAACATACCTATTCGTTGATCGATACATCGCCGGATGAGATGAGCCGTAGGAGCGGCAAGGTGGGCGCGGCGGTCGCAACGAGCCGGCGAACCAGACCGGCGTCGTTCGCCGCGATGGCGAGCGCCGTGTCGAACCCGGTTTTTCTACGCGAGGATGGTTCCGGCTCGACCGGGCCGATCAAACCGGCCACCGGAGGCGGCTACGGGCCGGGCTCGCTGCACGCGCTCGTACACGGACGTGGCCGCGACGTAGCCGATGAGGACAAGCTGCAGCCGTTGCCGCTGCCGCCGAGCAGGAGGGCCCACAGCGAGGAACGAGGTGGGGCGACCCGGGTGCCAGCGTGGCACGTTGGCCCCACGATCGTGGTGAGGATCCGGCCGCCGCAGCAGCACGACCCGTTCCTCGCCGCCTACGTGGCGTGCATCAAAGGCAAGAACGCGCCGCCGCCGCCGCCGAAGAAGAAGAAGCAGCAGCAGCAGCCGACGAAGAAGAAGATGAAAGCCAAGGCGGTGGGGTGCGGCGTGCTGTGGAACGGGTGGGAGGCGGGCGGGAAGTACACAAGGGTGATGTCGTGCAGGCACGACAGCGCCGTCACCGTGATGCAGGGCGCCGCTCCTCTCCCCGCCGGCGGCGGCGGCGTCGGGGAGTCGCCGGCGCACCCCACGCTGAACCTGTCCCGTCTGCCGGTGGTGTTGCCGGGGAGGAGACGGGCGGCGGCGCACAACTGATGATGATCCGATCGTGTCATGTCGTAACTTGGACGTGTACAATTGATGCAGCCGTGTGCAAAGAAAGTACTGTAGTGTAAAATTTAGCCCAAATATTGTGCCAGTCCAAAAATATAATGGGCTGTATCTGTCATACAAAGTAATTTTAGCCCAAATAGCTCTACATAATGGGCCGGGTTATAATTCTCCAAGCCACATAAATCTCGTCCATAATTCGTTGGGTCCAAAGTGCAACGCGGCAGCTACCGATCTCCTCGGGTGCTCGTCTAGCCTGCTTCGGCTTCATCTGCTGGGCGGTGGCTCGGCGGCGGCTTCGGTAGAATCCGGCGCGAGCGGTTGACAGCCGCCGGCGCTGTGGGTTGGGCTTGCCTCGACGGAGTTGAGTGGAGTGCCGGGGTGAGGTCGGGGAGATGTCTCCCGCCGCCGCCTTCTCGGTGCTGCTCCGCGGGCCGCCGACGTCGAGGGGCCGGGGGCTCCTCGTCGCCGCGGCGCGAGCGCACAGCACCGTCACCGCCGGTGGGAGCCGCGCGCGCGGTGGCCTGCCTCGATTCCACTCGCCGACACTCCCCTCTTCCAAGGCAAGTGCGCTTTATTGCCCCTACTCCGCAAGTTAGTCCGTCCGCGTCGGCATGGGCATTTCGTCGAACGACTCGTGCTCAGTCTGTTTCATGATGTCGTAGGCTTTCTTGGTTGTTGTGGGAAGACATTATTGTCTGCCATGTAGAGCGCTGTTCTTATATCGATCAGGTGTCGTGCGTGGGTTATCCGTTTGAAGTCCAGGCTGTATCTGATATAGGCATTGCCTTTCAGGGTGAAGTTGTTCGAATCCAAGGAGACGAGTTCTGGCACATGACAAGAGTCTTGCGCCTTGGCATAAATGACAGGTCTGTCTCATTGCTATCCATGAGTGTAAATTTCCTGCACTGCATTCCAGCTTCAATTCGTCAGAGTTTTTTATTAGATATTCCACTAGTGATTCTAAGAGTGCAAAGACTGCATTTAAGTTTATGACTGTATATGCAGTTCTTTTTGATGACATAATGCTTTCAATCCAAGACCAATAGTCCAACCTCTTGAATTTTCATATGATAAACCTGTTTTATATATTTATGCACATATTGAAACTTCATAGGGTTGAACTATTTGATGGAGCGGGTGGTTTGGTTGAAGGATCTATACAAAAAGTTAGAAAAGGTGGTTCAGATGTGGAATTGCTAGAGGATGCTAGACTCATCGCTCCTCAAGGCATTCAATGGCATGTTTATGCTGCATTTGGTGAATGCCGTAAATTATCCACACTTACTGAGAGTACCAGGAAAGTTTTCTCCTCCATAGCTTACCATTTTACAATTCCATCCCCCAGGGACATTGAAAGGTGGACGCGCAGATTGGCTTGTAGAGAAATGTACTGTATGTTATGTCAATTTTGTGTGTCCTGTTTCTTCACGCTCTACTTCTAAACAACATTTCCCTTTGTCCTGTTTAGGAACTTGGAGCTTTTAGTGTTACACCTCTCCTGACAGAACGATGCCATACTATAACAGAAAATAGAGTGGACCGATTGGAAAGGCTTGTGTTAGCTGCGGTTAAACAATGTACGAGTCTCTGTTGGCACCAGCATGTCAGAGCAAAATAAACTGAAACAAAATAACAGAATTACTCTTTTCTCTTTAGGCCAGAGAATACATGGAATGTTGCTGAACTCCCCAATGCAGATAGCTGACCTTCAGTCTGTTGTAAGTACTCACCTATGCTTTATTATCTTTGCACACAACATTTTACTTTTAGAGAAATTCTAACAAATGCCATTGACAAAGCCCCTATTCTAACAAATGCCATTGACAAGAGCAAATTCTAACAAATGCCATCCAACAAGCTTCCGGTTCTAACAAATGCCATTGCCGTCATGTTCCTGTCAGTTGTCCTCTGTTAAACAGTAGGAAATGGCCATTATACCCCTACAAGATACCTTAGATATTCTCTTTTTACATTTCACTCAGCGATGCTTATTTTTGTTTGGTATAGAATAATCACACTGTTGTTTTTTGGTTGAGCAAGTAATTTCCACACAATTGTTAATTTTTTTTTGAAAGAGCAAATGGTACACATTATGTTACAATATCATCACTGAGCCGAGGAAAAAGCTACTGACATTTTGCACTGATTCTTCATATGAACAAAACAGTTGATAAATACATGTATTGCCATGACCATATTGATAAAAAAAAATTGAAGAAAAATGAACAGTCTGCATCCGCCCTGCCACTTCGTCAGGTCCTGCATCCGCACTGCCACCATTGTCAGCGCCTGCATCCCCCCGGCGGCGCCCACATCCGGCGCGCCGCCAACGCCTGCATCCGCCCTTCCGCTGCCGCCTCGAATCGGGTCGTCGTCGCCTGGATCCACCCCGCCGCCGGCTCAAACTGCGTCAACGCCATCGCCGCGCGCCATACATCCGCACAATTCGCCACACTAGATAGTTTCGATTGGATGCCCCTCTCTCTCTGATTTAGGTATATGATACACACGGGGGTATTTTTAGAATTATGAAATTTCTGTAACGGGCTAACGGGATGGGATTGACGGAAACCTAATGGTAATGGCATTTGTTAGAACCGGAAGCTTGTTGGATGGCATTTGTTAGAATTTGCTCTTGTCAATGGCATTTGTTAGAATAGGGGCTTTGTCAATGGCATTTGTTAGAATTTCTCCTTTACTTTTATGTGTTTTCTACCTACTTCATGCTTTTGATAGCAACAGATTTTTATGGATCAAGCTGCATTTTTTTTAATAAATTGGGCAACCATGATATTGGCCCTTGTCGAGTAAATGTTCAAGGTCAAGTTACAATCATATTTAGTACTAGTACTCCCTCCGTTTTTTTTATGTTTGACACCATTGACTTTTAAACTCAACTTTGACCATTCGTCTTATTCAAAAAATTTAATCAAATATATAAAAACAAAAGTCATCTTACAAATTTCTTTAATAATGAAACAACTCATATCAAAATAAATGACATTTGCATAAATTTTTTGAATAAGACGAATGGTCAAAGTTTTGCTTAAAAGTCAACGGTGTCAAATATAAAAAAAAACAGAGGGAGTAGTTAGTAGGAAGTGAACTGTCATAATGCATCATAGAGAATGAAATTTTTTGTTAAAATAAACATAGAAATACATTATTAGTGTATGGACTTGAATGTAGGACTACCAGTCATTATTGCATCTTCTGTTAAACTACTATGTGTGATATGTGTTATAGTATTTCATGAATGCTTGAGCCTTTCCATTTAACTGTCATCAGGTGTCACAGTCGAAGCTCGCTTTCTTAGCTTCAGCGGAATCACCTCCTGTTTTAAGCACTTTGCCAAAGTCCTGCAATGAAGAAAGTGGGCTTTTGATTGTTGGACCCGAAGGAGGTAATCTAACTATATATAATATATTATATTCATATCTGATCACATTGGTCAGGGTAAGCATATGATTTTCACAAAATAGTACTTACTTGCTTGTGTCAAATATGCACTTCACGATTCTGATGTGGTATTACTTGCTTGTGCTTTATGAAGGGAATGATTTATATAGTGCCAAATAAACACAATAATGCTGAAGATATTTCTTGCTGCTCAGTAGTAAATCTACACTAGTATTTATTAATGCAGTTCATACCTGTATCGAAACACAGTGGGACTGCATTGAATTTCCTTGAACGTTCTAGATTTTAGTACACAAAAGATTACTTAGAGGATTGAACTATGTGAACAATTTAGCTTTTGAACTTGTCCCGAAAATTCTGGTGTAAAAGACGAACCAATGTTAGCACTACTATTTTCCTGGATCTAATATGCTTTGCCTTTTCAACTTCCATTTCAACAGACTTCACGGAAGAGGAGGTAAACATTTTGAAAACAGCAGGCGCTGTTCCTGTAGGTCTTGGTCCATGCAGACTACGAGTTGAAACGGCCACAATTTCACTGCTTTCTGCGCTGATGCTATGGTCAGATGCTCATCGTCAGTAAACACTGAAATATAGGTAGTCAATGTAGAGCTGTCACCCATGTGCTACTTTATACTTGCATTATGTCCAAAACTTTTGAGGTGATATCCTGTGTAGCATGACCTTAAGGTGATTTTTTGCCTTGAAAAATTATTCAAAGCCTAGTTGGGCTTATCAAGGAGCAAAATCATAGAGAATCGTTCCACTGGATCTAACAGCATGACCATTATGGACTTTTCATTGGTACTAACAAAATCGGGCAAAACGTTCTGGAATTAAAAAAGGCACCAATTTGCTGATACTATAGATCATAGTTGCAGGTCATTATCTAAAAAAAGATCATAGTTGCAGGTTGCAAACCCATGGGTTAGTCGTATGTTGTCTCGCTTGCGTGAATGTGACCTCGCAGCATATTTGGTTAGTACACCAGCAGCCTCTCTTTTCGAAGACGATCATAAGACAAAATCATGATTGAATTATGACCTCGATCTCGCAGCGTATTGGTTCACTGTGTCTTTGGGACAGCTAGAAAGTATTGTCTCGTTGTGATGACACACGACTAGCAGTCCAGAATCCAGATAAGTTGCATATGGCCATATGCTATATATTCCGTTCGCGGAAACACGAAGCTGTTCCTACAAATTTTAGAATTTTATAACCTAGGAACTTAAGAATATTTTCTGCATAATTTGCCTGTGTGTTTATCACTTGGGTCATGTGGGCATGTGGAACAGTGGAATTGGTTTTGTGCTTCTGATACGTATAAATTAATTAATGCATAGGCAATTATTCGTAAAAACGCACATTCGCGCTCATTCTACTGTCACGGTAGCACGACTGATTAATGAATGCGACGATTTGGTGCTCTGAAGGTCCGAGCTTATTGCAAATACCGGGAAAAATCCGTTATGCTGCATTTTCGCAGGGCGCGCGCACACACAGCCATGAACATTATCACGCACGCAAGCGCGTAACCGTTGCGCCGCTGCAGAGTGCAGACACCGTACGGCCGCACGCCACGGTTGCTCGGATGTCTCTGGCCGCCGCTGCCACGTCCCGTGCAGTTGCAGCTGCAGCCGCGCGGCTCGGCACCGGTGCGCGCCGCTTGCTTCTTGTTGCGACCGCACGACGTCACCGCCTGTCCGCCTCCGCGCCCCGCCTTGGTGGCTTTGCCCCCCGCGGCGCCACGTTAGCTTGCGGTTTCACCACCTCGCTGCCGCGCACAAGCGTCCGCGGGACGCGGCTCAGCCTGCGTAGGTGTTCGCGGCTCCGCGTTGCGGCCAACGCACGTAGTAGTACGCGAGGGCGGCAACGGTCGTTCGCTAGCGTACACAGATCCTCCTCGTCATGCTCCGATGCCTGCAGTGGTGGCGGCGGCGGCTGCGGCGGCTGATGTACGGGCGTGCCCGACCGTGCGGTTGCTGTGCTGCACCTGCACGTAGCGTGTAGATATGCTCGACGAATCTCTGGAAACAAAACGGCACGGCGATTGGCCAGCTCCTGCCTGCCGTCTTATCACTCGAGCAATCCATCCGTACGCACAATACCGACCTAATGATGATATTGAATTAATCATCATCCGTGTCCCAAATTAATTAGAAATCCACCCGAAACAAAGGTTCAGGAACGGACAGGTTGCTGCCATGCGTACCCTGTCATGCGATTCATGCTATGTAAAACTGTTACTACTACCCAGTGACAACCAGCCTCCTCCCACCCACCCCCGCTCTTCCTTCCAAGCGACGGCCGAGCTCCCCTCCCCTGGTCCATTTGGCAACACCGTCTGCTGTCGGTCTCCATCCCCACGGTTCCGGTGATACCCCACCACCTCGTCGTCGGTCCATCGTTGCCGCTCACGGCTATCCCTATAAGTTCGATAAAACTCCACTCTTAATTTCTCTCTCCAAGCCTTCTTGTCCTCCCAAAACCCTAAATATTTGATCAAATTCATCGTTATCGGAGAAGAATGTCAGCGCCATTAGAATTAAACAATGCCATTAGATTCTAAAGGTAAATGTGATGTCGCTTTGTAGTCGTTGGATCACGATCTGATGACTCATTTTTATCGCTGATTACATAGAATAAGTACACGCGCCTCTTAATTGATTTTCTACCAATGCTATTTCGGGCATAAGGATTCGACAATGAATAGCCCAAGAAAAAAAAAAGAGAGGAGAAAACACACACATGGTTAAAAAAGAAAATCGTACAGTGCTGAACCGGACAAAGAGGCACCGCTAGCAACCAGGCCGCCCCCGCCACGTGCCGTCCTCCCCGTCCGACGTGGCGCGGCGGCCCTCTCGCGCGCTCAAATCCTCCAACGCCGCCGATTTGCAGAGTTGCAGAGAGAGAGGGGGGCACCGAGGAAGCGCAAACAGGAGATAAGCTACGCGCCTCCGCATCGCACGCACGTGGCCCTCCTCTTCCTCCTCCTCCCCCTCGCGACCTCAAGAAATCGCGATCCAATCCAAGGTAATAATCCTCCTCGTCATCGCCTCTCTGCATAATCCTCTGTTCCTCTGCTTGTCCGTCGCGTTCGACATCAAGAACAGAAAACAAAAAGAGACATCCTTTTCCGTTGGTTCTGCTCGATTCTTCGATCACCGAAGTGGCTGGAAAAAAAAAATCTCGCCATGTGATCCCGATACCACGACCTCCCGCCGGCGATCCGCTGCCTGCCTGCCTGCTCGTCCATGTGATCATGGGCCGCTTTCATCGTGTTGTGCTCCTCGCCTTCATCGCCTTCTCGTGTTCTTAATTTTGCGTCCCCTGTTTCAGATTGGATCTGCTGTGTTCTTATCGCTGTGTCTCCTTGCCCATTTTTCAGCAGATTTCCCGTCCCGGAGATAGGCCGGAGACGCCAGGAAAAGGGGAGGCCTTAACGGACGCCATTGCTGACGTTGAGAGCTCTGTTTGCGATGAAGTACGTCTCCGGGCCGTACTTCGAGCCGGATTTCGATCCGCTGCTCTACCGCTTCGGTACCCCTGGGTACGCATTCGCTTCGCCCGTCGTGAATTGAATTCTCTCGATTTGTTTTTCCAAGTTTTGAACTTTTGGTGATTGTGACGGCATGGCTGCAGGGTCGTCATTGACAATGAGACGCGCGAAGACTGCACGCTCGTTAAGGTTTGTTCGTCCATGAGCAGAGCTGTTCGTTTTATGGTTGATTTAACAAGTTTTGTTTGTTTGTGTTCTCTAGGTTGATAGCGTCAACCGCGACGGCGTGCTGCTGGAGATGGTGCAGCTGCTCACCGATCTCGACCTCGTCATCTCCAAATCCTACATCTCCTCCGACGGCGGCTGGCTCATGGACGGCAAGCACCGTTCCTTCTCTGTTTTTTATCATCATCGATACCGTGAGAACCTATGACGAAAAAACGGATTGAAATTGTGCAACCCAATCAATGCAGTGTTCCACGTGACGGACCAGATGGGGCGCAAGCTGACGGACCCGTCGCTGCCGGAGTTCATCCAGCGGGCGCTCGTCCCGTTCCACCGCAATGGAAACGGCCCGTCCCCAAAGTTCACGACGTGCCTCGGCAACGTGGTCGGGCCAGGCGGGCCGCCCGACGTGTCGGACTGCGCGGCGCTCGAGTTCACGGTCCACGACCGCCCGGGCCTACTCTCGTCCATCACCCAGGTCCTCGCCGACAACGGCTGCCACGTCGCCTCGGGACAGGCCTGGACACACAGCGGCCGCGCGGCAGGCGTCCTCTACGTCGTCATCACCAACGGCGACGTCGACCCGACGAGTAGTCACCACCTGTGGGAGCGGATCGAGGGGCTAGTCGATGCCGTGTTGGGTGCGAGGGAGAAGCTGACGGGTGAGAGGCATTGGGTGAAGATGACGGCGCCGGGTGAGGCCGGGCGCGTGCACACGCAGCGGCGGCTGCACCAGCTGATGCACGACGACCGTGACTACGAGTCCGGCCCGGCCGCGACGCCCGTGGACGAGGGGAGTTTCGCCATGGGCGGCGCGCGGGTGGCACGGGGATGCCGCGTCGTGGAGGAGACCACGCGGGTGTCGATCGAGAGCTGGGAGGAGAGGGGATACGCCGTGGTGAAGATGACCAGCCGTGACCGGCCCAAGCTGCTGTTCGACACCGTGTGCGCGCTCACCGACATGAGCTACGTCGTCTTCCACGCCACCGTTGGATCACAGGGCCCACTCGCCATCCAGGAGTATTACATCCGGCACAAGGACGGCCGCACGGTGGACGGCAGCGCCGAGCGGCAGAAGGTTTCACGGTGCCTCGTTGCCGCCGTTGAGCGGAGGGCCTCCCATGTCAGCCTCACAACCGTTCTTTCTTCTGACGCGGGGTTGGTCACTGACACGGCGTTGTGTTCTGCAGGGCGTGAAGGTGGAGGTGCGTGCGGCTGATCGGTCGGGGTTGCTGTCGGATTTCACGAGGATGCTGCGGGAGCACGGGCTGTCGTTGCTGAGGGTGGAGCTGAAGCGGCGGAAGGAGGAAGCCGTTGGCACGTTCTACCTCGTCACCGACTCCGGCGGCGAGGTGCGCGCCGAGGCGCTGCACGCGGTGCGGGCAAGGGTAGGCAAGGTGGGGATCTCGTTCGAGGTGGCCAAGGACGCGCCTGGCTGGACGCCGGTGAGGAAGACCAGCGTGCCGCCGGCACCGCCGGCCGAAGTGGCGCCGGCGGCAAAAATGCCGGCAGCGGAGACGCAGGGCCAGGAAAGGCCGAGGTCGTCTCTAGGGAGTCTCCTCTGGTCGCATCTTGGGAAGCTCTCCAATAACTTTGGCTCCATCAGGTCATAGAGAGTGTTAGCAAAAGGTCAATTCACCTGTTAGCTCTGATGGCCTTTCATTGTACCTCTCCATTGCAGTAATTTCTTACATGTTGAGGCATATAGTATCAGGAAGCAGTGCAATTTTGTAAATACACAGAGTACAGCGTCAGTTTGTTGCCATTGCAAGTACAAATTCTCCAGACCGTTCTGCTCTCTGTGTGTATACTCATGTGCAATCCTTTGAAAACCAACCAACGAATAGAACTTTATTGTTGTGAACTCGTAACATCACAAATGCTTATGTACACAGATTAAAAGAATAAGATTACAAACCGTAATGCTGGTGACCACAGTGCTTCCAACCGGGCAGCTTGGAACCAAAACAAAGCAGCTCTACTTTCACTGCTTCAAACCGAGCAGCTTGGAACCAAAACAAAGCAGCTCTAATTTCACTGTACAACTTCCATTCTATTGACAAAACGATTTCAACTTCTTCGCTTGTACAGTAGAAAAGGCGGTTTCCAACATACAGGCTGAAGTTGACCTTGGACTAGAATCATTTCCCATCATCGTCCTCCAAGTCACTAAAAGATACATCTTCCTCATCACCTATGGGAATGGTTGTGTGCCCGGCGAGCTCGGCCTCCTCGTCGAACCAATCATCTATATCGTCATCAAAGGTTTCTTGCAAATCATTTGGGGTCTTCCTATTATCTTTGGTCAGCTGCTCTTTGATGACTGATTTGTCCACCACTGCAACTTCAGTTACTTGGATAGGATGCTTTTCGGTCTCAAAATCTGTTATGGCGATGATGGAAGCAGTCTGTTGTTGCATATATGGAAATACCTCTGGAATATCTTTAGAGGTATCCTCTTCTGAATGCATACCAAAATCATCTTTACGATGAAATAATTGTTCTGTTTCAAGCTTTGACTGGTGCTGCCAACATTGCATAAGCATCACTCTAGCTTCAACAATCTGCAAGAACAAGGCTTAAACTTAGCTTACCTGTTAGAGCATGTATTGTGTTGCATCATTTCTGAAACAGACTAACTTCATATACACATTGTAGAATATGTGCTATATATGCAACCAACACCAACCAAATAGAATCAGACAGAGATCAGTTGGAATACAATATTCCCTAACAACCCTCAAGATTAGATCTCATCACAACAACCCAAATTGCACAATTCATTACTGGAGAAGGTTGTACAAGGAAAAAGAACATCACAACTTGACGCTAAAGACAGCTTATCTTAAATTTCTTTATGCAGATATTACCAGTGCTTACTTGCTTACTACTAGTTGACACAGGAAAACTTATAAGCATTTACCACAAAAGCAGGTGTGTTTTTTATGCTGCAGGATCCACATGAAGCCACATAACTCTATTCAAGCAGATCTGATAACTGGACATAACTATTGCCATTTATTTAGTCCAATTTCAGAAAGGTACCTCAAAAAGCCTTCACCAAGATATACTAAATATGTTTAAGACTTGCTATTAACTGAGCCTAATAGGTATAAGATGCCGCTTGGTCGGATACTCAAGGACCAATGAGCACTTTAATTAATTCCAATTATTTGGCCATGTAATATTCTATAACTGACAGATGACAACTTCTAAATCTGCATGCGTGGCTAAATATGCTACCTTTTGTAACAGGAGGAACTAAACTAGTCGCTGGGCTAGCTTCACCGATAATTGTATGAGAAGCTAGATGTGCTCAATTTCCTTTGTCACAGAGCACTAAATAACACATCTAGAATTTGTACGGTGAGCAAGCCTGAAGCATGAAACATTTCTCCAATTTTCTTCTTAGAAAGGCTGAGTTACCAACACATAAGATTATAAGAATGTAACTGAATATGCGCACGTATTTTGGAGGACAGATACCCACACTACTATGAAGTATCAATAAATACAATCTAACCTGGATTGTGTAAGCAAAGCTACCTAATGGGTCAGGGGCATATAAGGTTTTACCAGTAAGTTTTGTGTCCGCATAAATTACATAACTTGCTCGATTGATCAGCACATACTAGTGTTCTCTCACACGTACAACTCACTAGGGCCCATATAGTAGTCGTGATCAACATCTCTAGGGCTGGTAATACTCCATGCGTGAATTGTTGCTCCTGCAGCTACTGTTCAGTGCTAAAGCGTGGATACTGTTCACCTGGTTGTTTAGACCAGATTAAACAGATTTTGATAATCAGAGAAAAGTTCTAAGGGTGAAGTCATCCTATCTATATAAGGATGGGGTTGTATCTCATCTTCCCTGCCCTTGTGGTGTGACCTCCATGGCTCCATAGTGCTGCTTGGGTGCAGGGCTAAGGACCCTTATTCCAACCATAATCATTACAATGTTATTGTAAAGATGGAATGTTACCTTACTATATAATTAGTGACAGTGCAAGGTTGGATTGATTCTGGTTTCCAAATATATGTCATTTCATCCTTTCAGAGGCAAACTTTCCATTATTCATTGTTTACTATTAGCGGTTTTCAAGTAAATAGTCCGTAAATATTTAATGCTAATACTATTGAGTTTAATGCTTATACTGTTGAGTAACAACAAATACAACAGCCACGTCATAGTTCCTTTTAAATTGAATTGGTTTTGGGAGACAGTGGGTAGTCCAAAATATAAAAAAGAAAAATTAATATCAATAATGCAGATCAAGTTACCTGTGGTGTTGACAGAAGCTCAGCATCATTCTTGTTCAGTCTAGGATGTAGGAGCACAAAATAAATTTTCCAAAAGCATTCTTCGCTCATATGAATTGGGCATAGTTCAATCCTCAAAGCAGCTAATCTTGGAGCAAGTTGTTCGATAGCCAAGGCATGCTCTTGCTGAGCATCCGACATGTCAAAATCTGAAGACCAAAAAGATTATTCAACGTTAATAAACCACTTTCAAACTGCGCAGACAAAATAAGGTATGACTGATACACTAAATGCATCAGACTACATGGCTTTCAACCAAAATTCAGACACGATTTCCCTAGCAAAGAAACAAAGTCACAACACTTCAAAAATATTAAATCAATGCATATAAAAGGTTTTATGAATTTTCTGGCTCAACATGTTGGCAGAAAACCTATCCCCGTGCTATTATCATATTCATTATGGAATGATCATTCTAGGATTACGTTCAATAGTTCAATGCCCTATGACATGCAACAATCTGACCCAATTCTCAAATTGGACTGCAATAATTCGACGAGGACTTCTTGATATCAAATAACAATACTAAGAATGCAGTCTCATGTAACCTATAATGCAAAAAATTATAACCGTCGTATCATAGATATGTATGATATGAGAGCTACTCCGTGAAATATTAGAAGCAACAGGTTAAGGCGTCAAACATAGATGCAAATACAAGGATGACATCAGCAAGCACAAGGTAATTGCTTGGTGAAAAAATAATGCATATGATTACATCCAGTTCTTTATCTTGTCTAAGACATAATCAGGTAAATAGAAAAGGCTAAATGCTTCGTTATCTACAATAAGCAAATTATCTAACAACAGTCCTGAGAGCACTACAAAAGGATCATAATGCATCTAAACACAGTTTTTCATGGTCAAACTCAAAGAAATAAATATATTTCTAAGTGGAGAGCAATTATATTTGTCTAAATACGAAAGCAATAACTTGTAGTGAGGGAGAACAAATTACATGAGAATGGTCCATCAGACTCATCATCATCAGGGAGAAGCGGGAAGTCAAGCCAGGTCTCCGGATGCCTGGCGATGTTTGTGGCGAACGCGAGCACCTCCTCAGTGATCCCTATCACATCCCATTCCTCTTCGACCTCCTCCTTCTCATCTCTTACAGTCTCCAACTCCAACTCGTGATCATCCAGCTCTTTATGCCCTATCTCGGCGTCATCCATCCCATGTCTTAGCCTCTCCTCCCACCCATGTCTCGTTTCATCATCATCGTCCTGATGTCTTGGCCTCTCCTCCCACCTATGCCTTGCTTCATCCTCGTCCACCTCGTGTCTTAGGCTCTCCCTCCACCCATGCCTCGCTTCATCGTCGCCCACCTCATGCCGTACACTCTCTTCCCAATCGTGCCTCACCTCGTAATCCTCTACCTCATGTCTTACCCTGTGTTCCGCCACCTCCTCCATGCGAAATTTCACCTGTTCCCTCTGCTCTTCCTCCCCGTCGTCCCTAACCGCATCCAGCAATTCATCCTCTTCCTCGTCTTCATCAGCGAAGAAATTGGACGCAATCCTAGAGAATCCGGACACGGCCTTGTGACTCGAGATCCGGGAGATCCCGCTCTTGAACCTCCCACCGATCTCGGCGAAATCGTTGCGGATCCCGGCAATCTCAGGCGGCGTCTGGGCGCGCGCGGCGCCGTATCTGGCCTCCCCCGATGGCGATGGGGACGGCGAAGGCGACGCCTCCCCCTCCCCGGGCGGGGGCGCGAGGAAATTGGCGACCCCCCAAAACTGCCGGGTTAGGGTTTTGGAGAGCTCGGTGAGGTCCTCCTTGACGCCCTCCGCCGCGGCCGAATGCGGAGGGTGGGGAGGCATGGGCGGCGGATGCGGGATGCGCGCGGAGGGCGACGGGGTGGCGGTTGAGGCGTCGGGGTCGTCGTCGGCTTCATCGTCGGGGATGCTGAGGGATGTGGCGAGGGAGCGGGCGAGCCATGACATCTCCGGCGATCGCCGGCGGTGGCGGCGGCGGGGGGAGGGGAACGAAAGGGGGGCGTGAGCCGGTGGGGAGTGGGTCGCGTCGCGTGGGGTTGGGTAACTTGGGTTGGTTCAATCGGGTCGCTTTTTTTTCGTTTCCGGGCTCTCGCGTTTGAAACGCACGGGTTGGGGGGAGGTGTCGCGAGAAGAGACGGAGACAGAAAGAGACGGGTGGCTTGCTGCGCTGCGAGCGGGCCCGGCCCTCGTGGCGCACTAGCCTTACGGCTTCTCGTGTCGTCCAGTAGTTTGGTACCGTACGGGAGGTAGTTGTCTCGATCTGAATCGTTCGTTTCAAACCGACGGTCTCCGGAGGCTGTCAGTTGGGATGTGATGAGCTTGAATAGTTTTATTATGAAGTCTCTCGAGTGGACCGGCCCAGTTATTTTCAGGCCCAAAAGTTATGCATAAATGTTTCCTAAATGTTTTGGTGTGTGCCCCCTGTTAATAAATGATGTGAGCAGCTTACCATAAGTTTGGAAGATGAAATTAAACAATAAAGATCTATAATATCAAAAAACTATTATATAGAATACATAAATATTGTTTTGGGTAATTGTCAATAAATCACTGTTTGAACCGTAGTTTTGTCAAATGGGCATCTACTACGACAATGGCAATTGGCCCCAGTCTAAATGTAATGTCTCACTCAGATAGTGTACTCTCTCCGCTAGTACTTCAAAGTTACCAGAGAATGTTTTTTTTGTAAATGTCAACGGGGGGAGAGAATCCCCACCTGAATATATTACGCCAAAGCGGGTGTTACACAGGGCAGCCACAGCCTACCAGAGAATGTTAAGCTACCGTGTTTCTCATTTGGTTACTGAGAGTCTTCATTAACACTCAGTGACTTGTCGAGTGTTTCTTCTTTCACTCGGTAAGATTAAGGGCGGTTTTGGTTTGCAACAATGCCAAATATTACCAATGTTAAAACCTTGGCAAATTTTGGTAGTGCCAAAATTTTTGGCAAATTCTGTGTGTAATTGGTAAATTTTGGTAGCAAACCAAATGCTACCAAAATATTATTCAAGTTGCCAATAAATTGGTAGGACACTGAGTGCATACGATGTTATCAAGATAAAACTCGAGAAGTTAAAAAAATTGCAGTGCGCTTGCCCGATGAACTCGGCAATCGTGTGGATTGTGGACTGCTAAAGTCCCAAACACTCGGTAATGGCAACACCTACGACCTGCAGGTGTTGTACTGCTGTTTTCTTCGTAGGATGTTGTCGGGGAATCCGGGAGCGGTTCCCTTCGGCGGGAGGGTCTAAAAGACGTCCCTTGATTTGTTCGGCCCAGGGACCGGTGGTTGAAGCCTCTCCAGGGGATCGGGCTGAAGCGGATGGAAGCGAGGAATGCGGTGACGGGGTTCGGGCTGTAAAGAAAGCAACACACAGGACGATGAGGGGGTTCG
>CM002481.1:24077321-24089626 GCA_000325765.3 Leersia perrieri
TCTAGGCCTCAAGGCTAAGCACACTAGCTTAATCACTAGGGCCTTAATGGGCCTTTATTCATGAAGAACTAATACCCCCTGGCCCATTACACCGACAGATGTTGTTGTGTAATTCGTCTTCCTAAACGATTCTTTTGCTAGAAGATAGGGCTTTCGCCCATGTTCATCTCCCTCTACCGTGTCAGCAAGGGCATGTCCAACTCAAAACAACATCCGTTACCGATCCCTTTGAACACCCAACCATCGCATCAGCGCTCACCACTGAATGGCCATTAGGAGCTAGACACCAACACACAACCGATCCATCCATTTAGCTGAGATTAAAGAGCAAGAGGATGAAAAGGAAGAATGAATCTCCTCTCCTCAGTCTGTCAAACGTGACCATCCTGTGATGATAAGACATCAGTGCAAGATGACCAACGTCTATAACGGAGCCCGCACGTGAGTCTGCAATGCCACCTTATGGAGCTACCGTCGTCGTTGCTTTGATTAGACTACACACCACGTCGTCATGGCTGCTTGACTACACCGTTGTTGCCTGGCCTTACCTAGCCACTAGCTGCCACCTCTGCGTCGTGTCGCCCTCCCAAACAATGCTGGCTGCATATCCTCCTTACCGCACCCCCGGTCTCCGCCCTTGCCAGCCGTCTGCCATGGTCGGTTACGCAAGTCTGGATGCCTTAGCAGAGGGCGAGGTAAAACTTATATTGATGTATCCGATGTAAAAATGTATATATAGGATAAATCGATGCAAAGTGAAATAAAATACATTTTACCTGATGCAAAATACAATTTACTCTTTAAAACAGTTAATTTATCACTATAATTGATCGAGTAGCTAATCCAGGCCAATAATCTAAATCAGACTAGACGAAGTATACATGTGTGTATAAAATGCTTAGAGAAAATTGTCTATTTGACACTATAAAAAATGGGGGTTGTCTATTTGACACCGAAACTTCAAATTTTGTCTATATGTCCACAAATTAATTTTGGTTTGCCAATATGACACTACCGTCCAAAACTGCCATCTAACGGTGTTAAGTGTTAGAGAAAAAAACCATTTTGCCCCTGGTTAAAGTTCAACACATAAAAATGTTATTAACTCTGGTAAATCTTGCCAATCATGACAAAAATTTATAGAATGACAATAACAATTTTATTTTGATAAATTTCAATATGCAAATAACACATTTTAAAAAAAAATTAGACACGTGGCAAGATTTACTGGAGCTAACAATATTTTTATATGCTGAACTTTAACTAGGGGCAAAATGGTCTTTTTCCCTCTCACTTAACACCGTTATATGGCTGTTTTGGACGGTAGTGTCATATTGACAAACCAAAATCAGTTTGTGGACATATAGACAAGATTTGAAGTTTCGATGTCAAATGGACAACCCCCATTTTTCCAGTGTCAAATAGGCGATTTTCTCGTATGCTTAAACTGGCTTCTTCTATAGTGTTTGGAGTTAGGGAACGGGATCCACGCATAAATATTTGCGTGATCTCCACGGACATGACAGCTCTTTGCTTGCAGGAGTAGCACGCATGCACGGAGTAACACAAACCAGAATTGCTCTACGTACAAGTTCAATTAAGAGCCAATTAAGTTGCAGTAGCCCCCCACTAAATCCATTTTGATTGATCTTCACGGCCTCAAGGGTAAGTACAGCACTGTAAAACGAAATTTAAGGATCGTAATTGCACTTTGTACTCGCCAATCAGATTTGCTTGTGACTTTTATGATGTGCTGTAGCAGAATGATCACGAGTTGCTTTGCATGTCCTGCCGCACGTTGCATGTACTTTTGTGGCTTGATGCGTGGCAAGCAAGTGTAAATGCGAATTCAGACTTGTATCTTAAGGGAGCCTTTTTCAATCGTACTCCTGGCACTGTACTGTAGTAGTCTAGATAAATCTGCAATGGAAAATGCTAGCCTTCAGGTTCAGCTACTCTGCATCTTGGAATTATATCCAACGGTCAGGAAGTCGTTGTCAACCATTGGATGACTTTGACGGAAGGGGCGGGGTAATATTCAGACGAATTCCTGGCAATGGTGCCATGGTGGTAGCAACGACGGGCTCTTTCTCTTCAGCGATAGAACAACAGTGAAATAATGGAATACCAAGGGCGTTTATAATGGGCCGAGGTGTCGTTCTCCCTCAGCCATCCACAACACTCTTCTCCTCCACAGCAAAAACCCGCTCTCCTTTGCGAAGCCATGTGTGAGACAGTGTGACCTACAAAGAAGATGAGCATCTTCGTTTGGGCACCGAGCAGCGATCGAAACAATGCATTGTGGTGGTGGTGGCGGTCCCCTCGTCGAGTTTCTTTGCTGCAAAAAAGAGTTGATGCCTGCCTAAATCCACCGTCGCCAGCTTGCTCCATCCCACTAATCGTTGCCCCTGCCCTTAGCGCCCTCTGCCATCAGCTGCATGTCATGGAGACGTCACCCATATCTAGAGAGGGGGAGGGGAGAGACACGACATCAACAACACTCGTTGATCTGTGCCGGCCCAGAGCTCGCCAGCCACGCCGCCTAGATCCGCACAGTTGTCGAGGAGCAGAGAAGAAAGGCAACGCAAACGATGGTGAAGGATAGATAGCGGCGCTGATCCACGTCGAGCCCATCATCGTCTGAATCCTCCGTCGAGTCGGTCTATTAGTTCGGACCTATGACGCCTCGAGGAGTGGGAGAAGGTGGGAAAGAGGGCATAGAGGGGGAAGGGAGAAAAAGAAATGCTGAGTGGGATTAACAGGTGGGTCCACAGTAGAGGTATAGATGTGGTGTTCATTTATTGTTTTAGGGTCTAAAATAGAAATGTTTTGTTTGTTGTGCTAAACCCAAATAATACGAGGGCTAATATGACAAATAATAGGAGCCGAAATACAAAAATGACTGCATTATTGGGAAGGTTGTGTCTTCACGGTGTTCTATCCTAGGTGCCACACTAAGAGGAACGAATGAGTTGACCCATTGTGAATGCCCGAACTGGAAAATGAGGTGCCCGGGGGCACGAAGTAAAACAGAGATGCCTCAATCGGGTTTGTTGAGTTGGGAGAGAGAGAGAGATGAGGATGAAGTTACTGTCTCCACGTGAATCTAGACACAATATCAGCTGCAAAAATTGAATAAAATTTTTGGTATTTTTAGGTGACTGAAAACTAGGTAACCCCAAATTAAAAATTTTGAAGGGACTTTCTAAATATCTTGCAATTTGCAATAGATTTTTGGGTAAAAAAATTTAAATGTATATGCAATATTATATTATTGCAATAGTACTATAGCTACACCGTAACTTATATATAACTGTTGTGTGATTTATACGATTTTTGTACAAATTTTATAGAAATTAACAAGTGTATTATTCAAAAAAAAACACATGTAATTCCTATATAACTTGTAGGTCAGTATACCATATAGTTATACCAGATACATTTAAAGATTTTGTCTCAACATTTGTCGCAAGATTCTAACAATTCCTTTGTTTAATTTGATGAACATAATACAGACCGGCAATGCAAATCTGCCATGGAACAAGAAACATCTAAAAAGGAATGACCTCGAATTTCATACTGCTTGATACTATTGGTCTACTAGTGAAGGAACTTTTAATTTTCTCTTATTTTTTGGCTTCTACTCCTCCTGCCCTCCTGGTTGGCTTGTCAACGTGCAAAAAACATGCACCTGAATACAAGCCCCCAGCAGCTATTAACTACAACTTTTTTTAGATAATGAGTTATTAGCTAGTTTGCAATCTGCAATTTTTCAAGCGTAATCTCCTAATACAAAACGTCCTGAGACGACGAATAAACAGAGTTGCTCGTGGCGTTGAGATTGATGGCGTCAAGCACCCTCAAGATCTGGTCGAGCGCGCTCTTGTCCTTAAGGATGCCGGAGTGCGACACTTTGGGCAACTCGACCACCTCCACCACCTGCTCCGGCGAGTCGGACCACGCTTCGATCGGCCCGACGAGGCTGGCAAGGTTGACCGTCCCGTCGCCGTCGCCGTACACAACCTCCTCCGGCCCTGCCTCGAACCCTTCCTCCCCGTACACGAGGCTCTCCACCGTGTCGACGCCCGTGCCGACGAGGCACGTCACCGGCACGCCGGGCTCCGGCAGGGACTCGACCAGCGGCCGTATCCGCTCGCGGTACGGCTCCACCCCCTCGGCGAACCCGATGTCGCGCAGAAACTGCGTCACGTTCTTGGCGGAGTAGGACCTGTTGTGGTAGCGCGACACGACCAGCGTGGTGTTCCCGAACACCCGCGGCGCCGGCAGCAGCCAGAGGTTGCTCTCGGCCGTCCTCTGCTCGTCGCGGATGATCGACGCGTCGACGAACGGCACGCCGAGTGTGTTCCCCGACGCGAACGTGAGCATCTCCTGCACCGACCCGCCCCACGGCGCGGACAGCGTGACCAGCCGCTTCACGTGCGCGGCGCGCCACGGCGCCGGGCTGCGTGCTAGCATCTGGAGCGCGTAGAGGCCGCCGAGGCTGTGCGCCACGAGGATCGCGGGCTTGCCACCGTTGGCCGCGCACGCCGACTCCACCAGCTTCCTCAGCCGCTCCAGGTACGCGCTGCCGACACGTGACGGGTGGCCCGGCCCGGCAAGGCCGTAGCGAAAGTCGTACGGCGCGCCGAACAGGTCGTGCCCTTCCTCGTACCCGGCCTCTTTCTCCAGCGTGGTCGCCAACACGTTCATGTACCCGGTGAGTAGCTTGAGGTTTGGGTCGAGGTAGCGGAGGGTGGAGGTGGAGCCGAAGTCGGAGACCCTCGTCTCAACGCCGGGTGCGTTGTTGTAGTCGTCGGTGGTTCGGTCGTAGTAGAGCATCATCCGCTCGGCGAAACACCGGGTGAGCGGCGCCACGAGGACGGACGGGTCGAACCAGAGGCGGAACCAGCCGCCGCGGCCACGCACCACCGGCCACACCCGGCACGCGAGGCTGCATGGGTTGTACTCATCCGTCAGCCTCGCCTCCAGCTGGTTCCCTCCGGCGCCCGGGATCAGGATCACCGGGTGCAGCTGCTGCTGCTTTTCTCGCCTTCGTGCCGCGCCGATGTCCAGCCTCGCCGCCGACACGCGGCAGCTCGGGCTCAGCATCGACAGTAGCAGTAGCATGGCCGCGAGCAGCACGACCACACGAGTCACCGATGGTGACGTCCTCCCGACCACCATGATGCCTCGCCCGTGTGATGCTGCCCTGATCCACCTCTGTTTTTTTTCCCGTTCCTTTTGTCTCTTTGCTGCTGCTCTGGATTTGGTGATTCTTGCTTCGTGTGGGTGAGGTTGCTTCTGAGACCTGGATCGCTCGGAGCCGCTCAAAAAGGCAAAGCCGAGGGGAAGGAAACGGTGGTTACGTCGTCCTTGCAGCAGCAGGTAGTTACTCACACAGTCACAGTTCCACTTATAACTCACGTGTACAAGTGTAGTGGTGGGACATCCACTGGCTGTACGTGTTAACGAAATGATATCGGGGGGTCGTGCGGTCGCTGGGCTGGATCTGGGCCGTTGGCCGTGCGATCCGACGACCGTACGCGCGTGCTGGCTGGGGAATAATGTACGGGCTGTGCCTCTCTCGCCGGACACGCCCGCGTGTTTACGATAGGGTGGACGTACGGGGTTCAGAGGCAAGCGCGGATGGTGATTTGATTTCGCTCGCGATTAATGAGAAGCGGAAGGTTAGCTTGACTGGGTGGTGCTGTGATGTTCGGGGGAATGTTTGTTGCTACGCAAAAGCAAAGCCATTAGCCAATAAGCTAACTTATCGATCACTTCAGGAGTGTACTAACTGCGAAGAAGATAATATGGTCCATAGCGTGATTGTGCTGTGCTTTTTTTTTTTGCGAGGAAATTGTGCTGTGCTTTTGAAGCAAATTAAATCGACAGGTTGCTTCGCGAATGTACATTCCGGTTTTCCGCTATCTTCTACAGGTCGCAATCAGCTATTAATTGGTAAGGAGATTCAATTGAACGGCTAAGATCTAGACCAGTCTCACACAGAACCACCAGTAGACTAGGACGGTACTACTATTGACATTTTGTACCTGGCAGGCTGGTAAGATGAACACATGTGTTAATGTATCCCTGGAAAAGGACATACTCACGCAATCATTTCTAAAGTTTTCCCCAAAATTTTTCAGAGCTTCAGTATTTTGCTTACCATCGCAATGGTCTTTGTCCCCATGTAACAAATTAGGATTGTGTGTTACTCAGGATTATAGCCACTCATGTCACCCAAATTGTACTACATCAAAAAGCAGCTGCACTAATCTAAACAGAATATTACTCTGAAATGAACAATTCCCTGCCTTCATTCTTGAACACAGCCTTGCACACCTGAAACCAGAGACTTTTGGGCTTATATGGGTCTGTAAAATTGGAATTAGCCCACTAAACATGTGCCACATATGGGCTTCATTGGGTTTGACATAAAAGCCTAGTCGGCCAACCTCGCCATCGAGTCGTCTGGCCCTGCAGTTCTGCTTGCATCTGCTCAACGGCGACTCGAGGAGGCACGCTCCGATGTAGCAAGCAAATGCGTTCTTCGGTTCTTCCTCGCGCGGCCCATGAGCGCGTAAATGTCGAGTGATCTCATCGTAGTTCATGGGCAGGGCCGGTGGCTGAATGAGATCAAGAAAAGTCTTGCCTCTGCCTCTGGCAATGACAGTATTAAGGTGAAGCGCTCACATAGTCGCATCGAGGATCAGGATTTTTTTTTTTTTGGAGAGAGGATCGCTCATCGAGGATCAGGATCACGGTCAAAGAAATAAGCAGTCTCACATAGCGCCTTTATCAGTAAGGCTATAAGCGTTCAACTTAAACAGGCTCACATGAGAATTAAAACAATCACATCGCTGATCACACCAAGGTACTAGGCGTTCAACTTTAACATACTTTTAATAATTATACCTCCTTGGCTCCTTGTACTCGCCAGTCGCCACTAAACAACTAGTTCAGTCAGTTGTCAGGTCCATGTATAGTACTGCTGCACCGGACTACCGGAGGCAAAAAAAATTTCAGGTAATCACGTTGGCACTTGCCACATTTTAATCAGATTCATTTATGAGGCAGCATGATGGTCAAACCCGGACAAACATTGTGCAAGGCGTTGGCACGCATAATTTCATACGTAATCAGCAAGAGGAACATGGTTGACCAACTCATAGGCAATTCCGCTGAGTACTATATTCTAGTACAGGATGTCAAATGTTGCAAACTGCATGCGACCTTGACATCTGGTTTTATGTATTCCCCCATCTTCTGACTTGCGTGACGCGCACAAGAATTCCGAGCTAGCGACTGGACTCATTCGGCGCAGGACGACGTATCACGCATAGAGTTATATCCAAAGTTCCAAACAGAGCCCGCTTTACTTGAACCGGCCAACCCCCTCTCCCCCCCCAAGAGACAAAACACCAAAAGCGCACCCTGTCACGCGTCCTCCCTGGCTCCCAGGTGAACCGCTTCGCTTGGAACGAGTCGCCCCTCTCCCCCTACATAAGCTAGTCCCGCCTCGACGACGACGACGACGAACGACGGCGCCGATCGAACAAAGCAGAGCAGAGCACAGCAGAGCAGGAATTCCGTCGGTACATGGCAGCGGTGGCAACGACGGGGACTCGGGGCATGCGGGCGCTGGCGATCCTGGGTCGGTGCGTGCGAGCGCCGTTCCGCGTGCTGGTGCGCGCGCGGGACATATACGTGAGCCGGATGGCCGCGTGCGCGGGCGGCGGCGGGCGCGCGCCGGTGGGTCTAGTCTCGGCGCCACGGTGCCAGAGCCACGGGTTCTACCGATCCGCGGGAGGCAGCACGGACGACGACGTGCGCGAGCTCATCCGTGCGGCCACCCGCGCCGGCATGCCGCCGCGGGTCGGGCCGCGGAGCCACAGCGTGGCCATCGGGAGGATCGACGAGGACGAGCCGTGCGAGTTCTTCGGCCTCGACGCCGCAGCCAGGGCGCTGGCGAAGGCTCCCAAGAGCAAGAGCTGCACCGTCGGTCCGACCGCCCGCACCGCCAACAGGTTTGGCCCCGCCGCGTGATCAACACGTATGTACCGCGATGACTGATACACCAATTGTGTACGGGCGTTTTGTTTTTGTGTAAAAAAAAATGTAACATGTCAAGTGACCATGATCGTGTCAGTATAATTGGAAGAGCGTGAGGAATATTGGTTCATCTGTGTCCCACAGCGATGGGAACTCGCCGTTGAATGTTTGTCTGCAGAAGGTTCGCGCCTTTCTTGACCGTGGCCATTCAAGAACGGGTGGCGCTTGGCCTGCAGCTGTGGAATTGCTCGCTGTTTTGTCTCTACGCACGTTTCAGGCATTTGGATTGTCAAGCTAACGATGAATACGGTCATACGGATATATTACGACCCCTCGCAATATGTCTATAACTCAACACTTCTGTTTTACTCTGACGTAATGTAGGGAGCTTAGCTACGTCGACACAACGTCGCAACAGAAAATTCCTCTTCACCCAAAAAGCTTAGTTACTAATGAGCTCAAAGACACCAAGTGATGCCATATAGAAATAGGATGTAAGATTCCATATAGAAATAATGGAAATATAATTTAGAAATAACTAGTCAGAATTAAGAAAAATTAAAAGACGGTCTAGAGTCAACTACAATTTATTGAATTCAAAAATAAAATAAAATAGTAAATGTCTATAAAAGAGTCCAAAGTGTGTATATAAATACAATATAAAATAACTAAAGTTCGTAAATAAAATAAAGATATTTAAATAAGATTATAGATTATTAAAAGAATTGAAAGAAGACTTAATCTGAAATACAAGCCCTAATGCATCTCTCTTGGACCGGTGGCGTGGACGAAAAGCGAGTACGCACACATGAGACGCGAAGAAAATGGGCAACTAAGAGAAAAGTAGTGGCAACGGATAGGCACGTATAACAAGTTAAGCTTGCAGTTGTACAATAGTATCTACTCGCTGTCGAGATATTAAGCGATTGTCAATTGACCAACAACAACATGTAAGCAAGCACAATTGATGATGGCAGCAGGCAAGCGATCGTCAATCCACCCATACTTTCGTTCTTCTTGAAAATTTCCAGATTGACTAAAACTAGGTTATATCTCTAGTTACACTAAATTACATCCCTTGTATCTGAATTATACTAAGGTTACATCCTAATTTGTACAAAGTTATATCCAGATTATAATAAAGTTATATCCCATATTAAACTAAATTACATCAATACTGACCTAAATTACTTCTCCTGTTAAACTAAATTACATCCATGCCGAACTAAGTTACGTCCATATTAAATTGAATTACATCCATACTGAACTAATTTACTTTTCCTATTAAACTAAGTTACATCCTAAAATGGATGTAACTTAGTCTCAGAAT
This sequence comes from Leersia perrieri, assembly GCA_000325765.3. Classification (NCBI taxonomy): domain Eukaryota; kingdom Viridiplantae; phylum Streptophyta; class Magnoliopsida; order Poales; family Poaceae; genus Leersia; species Leersia perrieri. Next base: position 24,086,707 of record CM002481.1, read on the forward strand.
GGATGTGACTTAAGTTCACAATGGATATAACTTAGTTTTGCATGGATGTAACTTAAATCCTGGTGATAATGATTGCTCAATAGGTAGTTACATCCCACAACACTATAATTACATCCTTCATGTGGATAGTTACATCCCGCAATACTAAAATTACATCCTGTGTGTAGGGTAGTTACATTCTACAACACTAAAATTACATCATGGATGTGGAAGGCCACCGCTATCGTCGTGCAACTCCCTAGTGCAAAAATCGTCATCGAACCCCTATAACACAAGCCACAAAAAATCAGATGGAGTCTTAGGATTTTTGGGGTTGGAAACAAAATCAACATAAAGGAGCCCTAGAAAAGCTTGCTCACCACCAAACATTTGAGGTTGGAACCGAGATCTAACCTCTAGTCCGGGAGAAGCTCGCCGTCAACGAGAAAACAACGCCGCGAGATCACCGTCGACAGGGGGAGGCAGCGGCCGAGGACACGGGGGAGTGCAGGGACGGGTGGAGCGCCGTGGACGTGGGGAGGCAGCCACCGGAGTTGAGGGGAACCTTCGCCGCCGCCGCCGCAGTTGAAATCGTCGTCGCGCGGATTTGGGGAAACGGGCAGAAAAAGAGGAGAAAGAGGAACGCTCGGAGAAAAAGGAAGTGGGGGAACGGGACGCGTGTGGAGAGCCACGCGTCGCGTGGACGAGGCATTCGCCGAGTAGCGCTAGCCAGCGACCAGGGTCGTATTAGATTTTCCGCTTTTTTTTCAGATTTACAATTATGTATGTCAACAGCCTGACCTTTGCCACATTAAAGGTGATCCTTTTCTTCCGCCTGATCTTTTATGGTTGAAAGGATAAGATCTTGGTAGTGTCCAATTTAGCCATTGTGTTGCCTTTGGATGCAAGTGACGTGTGGTTGGTTTGTTGTGCAGGGTGCTGGTCATGTTCCTGTATCATACAAGCCTAAAGAATGTTTTGCCATGGGTCAAAGGTGGCTGGACAATAAGCCTTTATGATGTTCTTGGAAAACTAGTGGCAACCCCGGGCCAGTCATAGAAATGCATATGAAAGAAATCTTGAATATCTGGAGAATGTGTGCAATAGTACCTACTATGCGAAGTGTTTGTTTCATATGTCGTATATTCTACTAAATGATTACATGATGGAAAATAAGCATTTTTACAGTCCAGCAAAGTGAAATCCTAGCATTCCTAGCGAAAAAGTTTGTACCTCCTAAACATCCAAGAAATATGATCTATTGATACTTTAAAGATGTGGCTTCGATGTTTTGACAGTTGAAAGATTGGTGCCATTATAATGACACTTAAAACATATTATGTTGCTCGAATTTATGGTATTTCTTTCCCTTTTTCTATTTTACCATATGAACCTCGGTCCTCCCCTCAATTTTTGTCCAAGAAAAGAGGAAGAGCAGATTTATATGGCAACCTATTGAACTGGTATTGGTTGATAGGCGTAGAATCATGGACCTGTCGAACAACCGTGTGTCAATATGCCTCTGCCAAAAACGACTGTTTGTCCGGTCAAACCTCCATACTCCCTCCGACTCAGAAAGAATTTATTTCTTAACAGTGTCAAGTCCAATATTTTTAACTTTGACCCACAATAGTGAGAAAATAAAAAGAATCGTTCATGTAAAAATAATGTTACTAGATTTGTCATTAAACATAATATTATAATATGTAATTTTTTTATTTAAAAATACTTATTTTTCTTAATATTGGTGGTCAAGTACTGTCTTGAAGACCATATCGAAGGGCAAAAATACACTCTTTCTGGGATAGAGGGAGTAGTTCAACAAGCCCTGAACCTGCAGATGGTGGGCTCAAGCGAACTACAACCGTTCAATAAGCCCATATTATCCAGCCGTTCTGCAACTGGACCTTATTAATCTACCAAATATCGATATGATCCTACTGAACTGGTAAAGTTCGATAGGATGCTAGAACCACGATTCCCACACCTGACCCCTGTTTTTGGGATTTTTCATTATAATAATATTATTTTTAAAAAATTTTCCTTATGCACCTCTCAATCAGTTGTTGTTAGAGCGTGCACATACCATAATCATAATCATAGACCATCCATTATAGTTCGAGATTCGTGAGGTACGCCTAATCAAGGTCGTCAATATTCCAATCCGTATTCTAGTATCCTACGTACTACGATCCTACATAGCTAGAACGATAACGATCCTATCTAGTATCCCAATTTTTGTAGTATCATGGTTCAACTATTTAGTTCCATACGATATTAACAGATTTTGGATAGTATCCCGATACTACGATACATATAATGTTACAATAATATCATTTTAAAATAGAATGTATTAACTATAATGTAAATAAGTTAGCTTAAAAGTTACGTAAAGTCAGTTAAATTTAGCAAAATCAATGTTATATGCTTCAATTTATACAATGTATTACAAATCCTATATAAAATATATAAAAACATATATCTCTTAAAGTGATACTACCGGATAGAAAACGATACAGTTTGATACCCTGATACTAATTACCTTCCATCTCATATGGTTTTGCAATGCTATATAATTCTCTGACTTCCATCTCATATGGTTTTGCAATGCTATATAATTCTCTGACTTTGGATCACAAAGTCACTTAACTTCCAAAATCAGAAAACCCACTCCCCTGTTGTCATATGCAACAGTACTTAGTTTTTTATAAAAGGAAAAAGAAAAGAGCAGTGGTTGACTGGTTGTAGCTGCCTAGCTGGGGCATGTACTCCATAGGTCCCGCACACTCGGTACCGGTGGACTGGTGGTAAAAGGGCAAGATTTGGATTCTTCCGCAGACGAACTCCCCTCCCCCCTTCTCCGGCACGATTTTTTTTAAAAAATAACCAAAATAAAAAGATAATTATAAAAAAAAACCCGGCCGCAACTTTATTTGCGCCG
>CM002481.1:24091629-24128515 GCA_000325765.3 Leersia perrieri
ATTGCCTCCAATGACACTCCGAAGACAATTTCATCAACACATAATGTGACCTAGCTTTCCCACAATCAAAACGACCCCTCAATGTCACTTCATCCACCCCACATGCAAACTTTGTCATCACACGATCAAGTACATCTTTTAAACTTGGACGGGTATCAAACAACTCAATATCCTCATTCATATTCTCAAATTCCCCATTATCTTTCATAACACCGCCATTAAATAAACGAACTAAACATCCATCTATATAAACAATAGACATTATCATACCACAAATACTATATGCATGATTCAAACCGACAAAACACTACCCATACATTAAGCAAGCAAAAACTAACATATACTACCTACATTATCATATCTTGCATATACACTACACCTTCATCAACAATATCTCTAAATTGAAGCATGCATCTAATTCTACACGTCACAATCGCGAGCAGAGGGTCCACTACGTACCAAATAAGCATCCAATCCATCAACAAGAACATCTATTCCATATAAATTACGAAATCCAATCCTAACCCTAAGTCACCCAAACACCTAAATATATTTCAAATCCGACGGTGAAACAAGGGAAAAAGTAGGGCGATATCTTCAGGATGACACGGGGATCGATTCCCCCCACTTTTCCACTCAAGAAACGGTGGATTTGGGGAGATCCGGGGGGGAGGGGGGAACGGTGGCCGGCGGCGAGCTCCCTCGCGGCTGCAATATGGTCTAGAGGAGGAAGAAGGGAGGAGAGAGGGAGAGGAGGCCAGCGCGCGGTCGTATGCAGCGCTTGTCGCGCCACCCCGCCTGGCGCGGCAAGATTGTCGCGCCAGAGCATGTGGCGCGACAGCGCCGATGCCACGGTGGCGGGCGAGCCGGCGTGGTCCACGGTGGCACACTTGCCGCGCCACTGCATGCGGCGCGGCAGAGTTGTTTCGCCGCGCCGCCCGTTTTGGCGCGGCGAAAATGGCTACCCGGCGCAAATAAAGTTGTGGCCGGGTTTTTTTTTTATAATTATCTTTTTATTTTGGTTATTTTTTTAAAAAAAAATCCTCCGGCACCGCCCCCTACCTACCACTCCCCAACGCTGCAGTGGTCTCCCATTCCCAAGCGCCATCGCTGTCTCCTCCCTTCTCCCTCCCTCGCGAGGCCGCGTTCCCCCTCCGGAAACACCTCTCTCCCCCAAAGGGCGTCAGGAGATCAGAGGGCGGTAGCTAGACCCAGGCCTTGCGCCCGAGCGGTGGCACCTCGAGCAGCCGGACCCAGCGAGGTGATGGCATTGAGGCACACTGTTTATTCTTTACTGGTTTCTATCACAGGAGAAATAGTCCGTACTATTACTAATCGTTTGTTTATCACATACTCAACTAACCTGTCACTGTCGTACTGTGTCTCGTGTATCACAATTTGTGCAATACTTATAGTGTAGAATATCTGATGTTTTTCTTTCTACAATACTTATAATATATGCGCGTGACTTGCGTGCTGAGTTAACCAAAAGAGCTAGTGATCTCGTTCTAAGCTTGAGCTTTAATTAGTGCTCGTTTTGTTCCATGTGGCCTATATACAACTCGATCTCTTGGCGCTATTGCCATGGCTAGCTGACAACTCGATCTTTTCGAAAATTCCTTGCTGAGTGCTGACAATTGACTGATCGACACCTGCGCAGCTGCGCTGGGTTTGGAGCTTTTCACGATGGGCGCCCGCCGCGCTAGGCGATGCAGTTTATTGCATCTGCCGCGCCTTGCCACCTGCATCCTCTTCCTGCTGCTGCCACTCTCATGCTCGGCGTCGGTGATCACACACCTCCCGGGATTCAATGGCCACTTGCCGTTCCACCTTGAGACCGGGTAAGGCCACCCTAAAAGTTTATATTCTTCAGTTGTTACATATCACTTTAATTGGAGGGGAATTGGACACACAAAAGTGAATAGAATCACAGGGGAATTAGGAGTGGATCAGACGGTTTTCTATAGAGAAAATGGTATGACATGTAATTACATATTTGCATGGTTTGGATTAAGTACTTGCCTAATTGATCCATAATTGTGAAATGCCCATGTGTATACACAGATATGTTGGTGTCGATGACGAGACCGGCACCAAGCTCTTCTACTACTTTGTTGAATCAGAGAGGAGCCCTAGTACGGATCCTGTGCTCCTCTGGCTGACAGGCGGGCCTGGCTGCTCTGGATTCAGCGGTGTCGTCTTTGAAGTAGGTAAGTAACCCATCAGTTACACAAACTAGAAATTCAATAAATTTTGCAGAAATTCTTTTTTAATAAGATTTTCTTGTTGAAAATAGATGCCTAATATAATGGGGATAAATATAATTGGTGGCTTAAAAATAGGAGGAAAAAAAGGGAGGACGGAAGGGAGTGCGTGCAAGATGGGGCGGGAGAGATGTGTGAGGTGTCACTTGGCGGCAGCATTTGTAGGAGGCCACATGGCGTATTTGGAACGTTTATAGGATGTTTAATGGACTTTTATTGTATAATAGATTTTGCAGATATATGCTAAGTGAACATATACATAGATAGTTGGAATTTGATAAATACGGCCAGATTGTAAAAAATAGGCATGGTTTTTGACTTGGGGAGCAACAAGCCTGCCCCTATGCTCTGTGCTCTCTATTCTGCGATATAATTTATATTGCACATGTTGAAACTTCTTGTATCCATCGCTGATGATTATGTACAGGTCCTATGAAATACGTATTAGCGCCTTACAATGATAGTTTGCCACAACTGGTTTATAATCAATACTCATGGACACAGGTAATAACTCCCTCCAAAACACTCAGGATTTTGTCTCTCTGCCTCAGTTTACTTAGTTTGTGGTTCAATTACTATGATCAGGTAGCAAGCATCCTCTTCTTGGACACTCCCGTTGGTTCTGGTTTCTCATATGCGCATGATCCCAGAGGTTATAACGTTGGGGATATTTCATCGTCATTGCAAGTAGTCAAATTTCTGAAGAAGGTAATTGGTACTTTCATGGCACATTTGATATCCTACTACAGTATAAAAATGGAAGAGCAGTGTCTCTGTGTGCTTATTACATACCATCTTGTGCATACATGTAGTGGTTTAGTGATCACCCACGCTATCTCTTAAATCATTTCTATGTTGGGGGAAGCTCATATGCTGGAAAGGTGATTCCAATTATCATGCAGTACATTTCAGAAGGTAATCAAGGATATATTCACATATTCTCAAATAAATTCGATGAGAAGTTAATTTTCCGTAAATCACCAAGTCATACATGTTTCGGAACCTCTGGTGTGTCCTTTTAAAGATGTGTAAAAGTGTTATTATAAAAGGTTCAAATTATTCTCGATAGTCAAATATTGAATTTTAATGTTTCTTCCGTGTGAAAAAATTGCTATATTTCGTACTGTTTCACTTGGCAATAACTAAAAATGATTGCAGCTATTTTTAATCATATATAACCTCTAGTCGACTATCGAATTCCTTACCTCGTTCTGATATCTGCATACTCTCCAGGAATTGAACAAAGACAGGAACCATTGATTAATCTTAAGGCATGCCATTCTATGTCCTTCAAACAATTAATGTCAGTTCTAATAATATCAAATCATATCTTATTTCTTATGTACTTAACTACTTATGTATGAAATTATCTGCAGGGCTATATTGTTGGCAACCCTATTACAGGCTCGAAGATTGATTATAATTTCAATGTAGCATATTCACATGGCGTTGGAATCATATCTGATCAGTTATACGAGGTAATATCTCATTCATATATTTAGACAGATTATAATGATACAACTCTGTAGCATTTAATTTCCTTTGAAGGCTGCAGTAGCAAATTGCAATGGAGATTATGTTACAGCAACAAATGAACTGTGTGCTAATGCCCTAGATGCTATTAATAAGGTAAGGTTCTAGCAGTAACCTACTTTATAAATTTACTACTATCCGAGTGATACGCATCATCCCTTTTGTGGCAGCTCATATCTGAAGTCGATCAGGGAAATATTTTGGATGACAAATGTGTTCGTGCAACACCAAAGCCCGTAAATGATGTTTCAGGACACAGGACTCTGCTAGAAGACTACATTCGGCTTAGTGAGCCATCTGTTCGACCTACTATAAACTGCTTTGTAAGTCGGTATTATTCATCGATCCCTTTAATTTGATTGAACAGTTATTTTCGTAAGAACAGATAAAGATCGCGATGATATATTTTACATTGCAGGGCTCATCTCTCTGTTTTACTATTGCAAATTCACGTCCCATCTTTTTTCTTAAATGCAGTCATACCGTTACTATCTATCGTACCTGTGGATGAATGACAACACGGTCAGAGAAGCTCTTAAGATAAAGAAGGTAACACATGGGATATCTTCTGCTTTTGCATATATGACCATAGGGGGAAAAATGCCTGCAAATCTTAAATTAGAAGATACACTTCATATACAATATTTGGTAAGTAAGTATGACAAGTCCGATGATGCACAAATATTGGAAATAGGGAACGGTCGGCGAGTGGATAAGATGCAAAACAGGCATACCCTATGCTATGGATGTCGCAAGCAGCATAAAGTATCATTTTAACCTCACCACAAGAGGTTACCGGGCACTTGTGTTCAGGTGAAAGCATCAGAGGAAAATTCAATTCTTTACTTCATACAGGTTCAATTATATTCCATGTCTTAAATTTATTACAAGATAAGATCCTGTAATAATCTTATTCATGCAGCGGTGACCATGATCTCATGGTGCCATTTCTAAGCACGCAAGCATGGATAAGATCCCTTAACTTCTCCATAGTTGATGACTGGAGAGCATGGCATGTGGATGACCAGGCTGCAGGGTTAAGCCATCTGAATCTTTTCACAAATTGCGCATTTCAATTGATGTTTTTTTTTTCACGTTTGCCTGGTCTGATATTAGTATTATGCATTGCCTTCTTTTATGCAGATATACAATTATGTATGACAATAACTTGACCTTCGCCACAGTAAAGGTGATACTTTTACTCGACCTTTTTCATATAAACTGATCTTTGTGTTAATAGTGCCAGCATTCACATGCTTTCTGAACAATCATGGTTGGTTGTTTGTGCAGGGTGGTGGCCATACCTCTATAGAAACCAATCCTAAACAAGGTTTTGCTTTGGGCCAACGGTGGCTGGATAATAAGCCTCTGTGATGTTCAGCTGCTTTGTCAGAAATGCTTGCTGATTTTGATTCGGCTGGCCGTATAACGTGCCTACAGTACACGTGACACACGTTTTGTTGGTACGAGTACTGCTTATCTCGCATTCTTTTATCTTTAAGTACGACGAAAAACAAAGTGAATTATGTAAAAACAAAAAAGCTTTCCCTGAGCAGCACAGTGTTGTACGTTGTCTCAGGATGTATGTGGTATATGTACCATGGCTTTGTTCCCAACATAATATTTTACGGGTATTGCACTCTTTTATCCCTGTTTTTAATTGCAATTATAATTTTGCCGCCATTTTTTAAAATTTATCATTTTGGTCATGTTTTTTCGATTTGAAACTTGGATCGGCCCGTGGATTCTTTTAATTCATATACCACTTTCTCTTCTTTTTCCAGTATTTTAGCTCAGTAATAGATTGATCGATCTCCTTGACTTGAACAAGTCATGCCCATCTGCCACCGTAGCTGAGTAACACCCAATTATCCACCCATCTTCGACGTGCCTGTCTGCCGCTGCTGCCAAGCAACGCACATTGAGAGTAAAGGTCTCTCTGCCACCGCCGTGACAAGCCACCTCTATCTCCGCTCTGGACGGAATCTTTATTGAGCCCTGTTGCAAATGTGTGTGCAAGTACAAGCTGTACCCTCCCCGCGTGTTTTCGATCGCCACGGTGCGGTGAGGGGCTCTTCGTGGCAAAGGAGCATGGTGGTGGATTGGTCGCACCCAATCGCCCCCACACCTCATCACCAATCCACCACCATGTGGGGGCAATGGGCTCTAGATCCACGCACTGCCGCCGTCAGCTTATCCACAGATCTCTCCACTGGATCCGTGCCTGCCTCTCCCCTCCTTTCTCTCCTGGGCGGATTGAGGAGAGGCAGGGTCGTCAAGCTCTCTGCGATGACGACAACGATGCTACCGGTGAAGTGTGGATCGAGGATGCAGATGGTGATCATGGGCTACAGACGACGGCAACAATGCTGAGCAACACTATGGTAATAGAAGGGGAGACGGCAATAGCAGTGGGTGGAGAAGACAGGCCGACGTCGACGAGAGCGGATGAGAGAGACAAAGCAGGGCTCGACAGTGGTGATGGCTACGATCAAGCTCCTCCTCCCCTCATCTGCCCTCGCCACCGCCGGTCACCATCCTGCCGGCGGAAGAAGATAGAGTGAGAGAGAGGATAGAGTGGAGAGAGTTTTTTTTTCTATCCCTATATTTGACTAACATGTGAGTCTCAAGTTGTCTCAGCCAGCTGACATATGGGCCCCGCGTGCCACGTCAGTCAAAACCACCCACGATACCGCCTAGGGACTATATATACACCGGTTTTTAGAAGTTGAGGGATGCATTTTTTTTGAAATTGGGACGTGTGGTATTTGATTTTGTGGTTCATACAGACGATTTTCAAACTCGACTATAGTTGAGGATCTCAAGTGGACTTTTTCCTAAATGTTTTGGTTTGTCCCTGTTAAATGATGTTAAATGGTGTGAGCAACTTATCATCAGTTATGAAGATGAAACAAAACAATAAACATCTATAATCCCACGGAATTATTATATAGAATACATAAATATTATTATTTTAATACTTGGATAGTTGTCAATAAATCACTGTTTGAACCATAGTTTTGTCAAATTGGCATCTATTACGACTTTGGCAATTGGCTCGTCTAAATGTAATGTCTCACTCAGACAATGTACTCTCTCCGCTAGTACTTCAAAGTTACCAGAGAATGCTAAGCTACCGTGTTCCTCATCTGATTACTGAGTCTTCATCAACCACTCAGTGACTTGCCGCGAGATTCATCACTTGGTCAGATTAAGTGCATACCGAGTGTTCTTTTTTTTTTTTTGAAATTAAGCGCATACCGAGTGTTATCAAGAAAAAAAACTCTGAGAAGCTAAGAAATTAAATTGCAGTGCGCTTACCCGATAAACTCGGCAATGGTGTGGACCTACGTTAAATGTTTGTCCCAAAACTAATTAACAACGACAGTGAGGTATGCGCGTGAGGACATCAATACTTTCAATGCATCCATGTCATCACTAGTGCCACTTTAAGATCCTATTACCCTGTCCGTACACGTCAACTCAACTATTAGATGACTTTATTCTTGAGTTTATGTTTGTCTTATTATTACCATAAAGATGTGTGCTCTCTTGTTTTGATTAGGAATGATGGAGAGGACATGAAGGGGAGGGGATTCGCACGGGCTGGATTTGGATGCAGGAAAGCACCAACTTGTGACGACCACCACGACTTCATGCGGAGTCCGATTCAGACTTGTAAGCACTTGATGGAAATCTTATCAAGTCTATTTTCAAACGAATCTGGTCTCAGCGCCATATCTGCTTTGGAGCGGCTATAATCTTTGTTTTACCATCGATGCCTTTACCTGATTTGGTGTTGCGTCATCTTATTTGGGTCCAATAGGTTGTCTCAAGTTGAGTCTATTAGGGACATGTCATAGGGTTAGAGAATGACCTCCTTAGTCCTGGTGTCATCGTCCTCTGCCCCTTTATATATCTTTAACCGGCCCCAAGAATAATTGGATTTTGTTTATGTAAGTTTAGCTTTTGTTACTTACTTGTACACGTGTGTGTTGGATCAACCACTGAATACTTGTTTATGGAACCCCACGATAATAGAGATTCATCTTTATTTTATATTCATCTTGAAATTAAGTTGCTTGTTTACTTGTTCTTGCTAGTTCTTGATTGCTTGCTGGACAAGTGCCCTAGTGGTCGGCGTCACGTACTTCAAGATTCGTGGCGACCATTGGAGGTGGTGTATCGGTTGCGCTAGATAGCTATTGTCGAGCCATGAGCGTCATTCCCACTTCAATCAAGTTATCCCTCTCAACAAAAGATTAGGCACTAAAACCCTCGCGAGTATTCATCAGGGTGCAATTCTCCTCTTCAGACATTGTTGTGTAATTACATTTATTAAGGGATGCTAATAGAAGGCAGGGCTTTCGCCTGTGATCATCTCCACCACCAACTCTCCTTTGACGCGCAGCCACTACGCCAACGCTTGCCACTGGCTGGCCATCAAGTAGGAGCTAGACACCAGTGCACACCGGTCCATCCATGTAGTTGGGATTGGAGAGCGGGAGGTGAAAAAAAAAGATCCCCTCTGATGATACCGGAGGCTGCCGAGATTTCTGATATCTTGGAAATCTCAGAAATTTCAGCAAATTTTGGAACAAAATTATTCAAATTTTAAACAAAAATTGACCAAATTATAAAAAAATTAAAAATTCCGAAATTCATGAAGTTTTTGTTGCTAGCGGAGGGGACCGAAATTCGGGAATTTCGTTCCGAAATTGCAATCCCTGGCATTAAAAGTATACTGAAAAAGCCGTACATAGTGCTGTTTGAAATCGTTGTTTTTGCATGGCTGCCAACTGGCTGGAAATCTCCAAAGAAGTCACCGGACTGTGCAAGGCGCGTCTTCTCCAGTGTATCTATCCCACCCAATGTTCAGGGCAGTCAAGGGCTGTCCCGATGTTCAGTTCGGTCGGGGGGTAGTTGATATGCGTGGCTACCGAGTACCGACAGCGACAGCAAGGTATATAGATATAGTACTATATTAATAACTCTATTAGCTACGAAGTGAAAGGATTCGTACGTAGCAGGCCGGTGAGCAAGATCGATGGCCGCAGCACCGTGCCAGCGCTGCCGCTCGCCGGCGGCGTTGTGCCGTCCGTTCGTCCTCGCTTGCCCCCTGATCGTCATTCTTCTCTCCGGCGCCGCAGCAAAGGTGGTCACCCACCTTCCCGGATTCGATGGCCCTCTTCCCTTCTACCTCGAGACCGGGTAACCTTTTTTTCTCTCTAGATAGATAGAGAGAGAGAGAGTTAGAGGGATTAAGACCGGGTAATTAAGCTACTAGCCACTAGCCAGTGTAAACACCAAGAAACCACCGTGCATGCAGCATCCACGAGCTAGGTCTCTAATGCTCCATTGATCATGCATCTTAGCTATGGATTTTAATTAGCTATACAGAAGTCGATCTAGAGTGTTCTTAATTAGTACGGTTGTATTAAAAAAATTGGCCAACGAATCTACGTTGATACGCATCATTCAGGTATGTTAGTGTGGAGACCAGGGGTGAGCTGTTCTACACTTCTACTACTTCGTCAAGTCGGAGAGGAACCCGGCCACTGACCCCGTGATCCTCTGGCTGACAGGTGGGCCCGGCTGCTCAGGCTTCAGCGGCCTTGCCTATGAAGTGGGTTAGTCAATTCTTCCCGGCCACTAATAACATTGATAGATCGTTAATTAGTTCGATGCCCGTTGATTTTGGGGTTATGTACGCTGTAAATTGCTCGCTTTGAATTTCACAATTAAATTTCAAAATATTTATTTTTCCATTTGAATTTATAAAATTATACCGAATATTCGCGGTCCCGCGGTATGGACGCGCAACACCCAACACCGCGCGGTATCGCTGGAACACTATGCGGCACAGGCGGGTGCCGCACCATCAGCGACGCAGCAGCAAGCCGATGCCGCAGGATGAAGCTGATGCATGCAGCCGATGCCGCGCGGTGGTGCCGCGGCACAGCACGTTGTCTGCCGATGTCGCGCGGTGGTGCCGCGGCACCGCGGTGTCGGCCGGTGCCACGCGTCCGTGCGGCGGCATCCAAATATTTACGTAATTTTGTAATTTCGTATGAATTTGATATATTTTTGTTAATTTAAAGGAAAAAGAATATTTTGAAATTTAATTCTTGAATTTCAACATACAATGCTTTCTTATCTAACCTTTCAGATAATGTTGGTTTGTATTTGCTTTGTGCTCTCTGGATAACCAGGGGAGAAGTCAGTTGAGATATGAATTTGAAGTTCCACTAGTGCAAAGTGGACTTGGTAAATTGAAATTAAGATCCAGTCATTTACATATGTACATACCTTGTTTAGACGTATGACGTCACTTTACTTTATGAACTCAATAAAACTAGCGGATTTGCAAATGCTGAAGTAGTCACACCGTTATTTGTTTTTCTTTTCTTTTCTTTTTATAGGTCCTCTGAACTATGTGGTGGTACCTTACAATGGTAGTTTGCCACGGTTGGTCTCTAATCCCTATTCATGGACGAAGGTGAGATTTGCAATGTGTTACCATGGAAATTTTCTCTCTGTCTTTTTCCCTCATCCTGTGGTTTATTGACATATCTCAGATGGCAAACTTTCTCTACCTTGATCTCCCTGTTGGTGCTAGTTTCTCATATGCACATGATCCTAAAGGTTACGATGTTGGAGACCAGTCATCTTCTTTGCAAGCCGTAACATTTCTTAAGAAGGTGACAAGAGGCATATTTGATCTCCTACTATGAGTTCAAATAGTAGAAATTTGTGTGATGATTACTTATCATCCTATGTATGTTAATGTAGTGGTTCAATGATCACCCGCAATATGTTTCAAATCCTTTCTATGTTGGTGGAAGTTCATATGCTGGGAAGTTGACACCAATAATTGCAAATTACATTTTGGAAGGTAACCCTTCTTTGCATTTTCTCAAAGGTGCATAGAAACTATAGGTGGCCACACTTAAGTCCAATTTCATTTTTACAGTTGCTTACTCCTACCGTCCTTAAAAAAACAACCTAGGATGGAAGGTGACATCCCCTTGTACTATGAATCTGGACAGAGGGTTGTCCAAATTTATAGTACTAGTAAATATCGCATTCTATCCTATGTTGGTTTTTTTTTTGGAGGGGGGGGGCTGAGTGAGTATGTCTAATGATAATCCTCTTTCTAAGCAGCTAATTCCTAATGTAATCTTTGAGTGTGACTTTGACTCTGTTATGCTTCAGAAATTGAAGAAAGACATTTACATCTAATCAATCTCAAGGCATGCAATTCTGTAGCCCTCAAACAACTTATGGTTTATAGTTCCTTTGGGAAAAAAACACAACTAATAACAAATAATGTGAATGTTTCCTGTTATTTGTAGGGCTATATAGTTGGCAACCCAATTACAGGCTCAAGCATCGAGGAGAACTTCAGAGTACCATATGCACATGGTGTTGGAATTATATCGGACCAGCTATATCAGGTAATAACGCATTCACATAATTTTTGTTGGCCGGTACGCTTTCTTACTCTTTGACAGTGTGTTATCGGTCAATTATATAGCATATTTTTCCCTAATATGTTTTAAGGCTGCATTGGAGAATTGTAAAGGAGATTATGTAAATCCGGCCAACAAAATTTGCGCTGAGGTTCTAAATGCTATTAAAAAAGTAAGATTCATGAACTGGGCTTTTCTTTTGAAGTTGACAGTTCCAACAGCCATCGAAGTATCAGACTGATCAACATCCCTATTACAGCTCTTTTCTGAAGTTTCACAAGGACACGTCTTGGAAGATAAATGTGTGAGATGTGTTCATATCGCACCGAAACCCATAAATGATGGTTCCGGAAATAGGTTTCTGCCAGAAGAACATATTCAGCTACACAGGCCTCCAACACGACCTGTCAACAATTGTTTTGTAAGTCAGAGATATCATCAATTGTTTTGACAATGACAATATAAGACTTACATTATCTTCCCGTCTCCATGTCTCCATTTTCTCTATGTTTGAAATGCAGACGTACAAGTATTACCTGTCCTATTTTTGGGCCAACTACAACGCCACTAGAGATGCTTTGGGGATAAGGGAGGTAAAATTATAATATGTTCTGTTCTTTTGCTACTCTTTTTTGCTAGAAGCTTCTTGTAGAAAATATGCATTCATAGGTTATCTGATAGCACTAACCTTTGAAGCTACTCAAAGTCTTCTGCAGAAAAAAATTAGTGTTGAAATATTAACATTGTGAATCAATCCTCAAGGACGAAATCCTCTTATCTCTGAAACTAGACATAAAGCAACTAATTTGGTAGGCCGCTAAGTCATCTTTGCCTCTTTGAATGAAGTGTAATGGCATTTCAGATAATATCCCAGCCTCTTTCACATGATGCACAGAACCAAAAGAACTCTAATGGCTAATGGTACAGTTAAATATCACAATAGGGAACAGTCAACGAGTGGATAAGATGCATACTAGGACTCCCCTTTGCTTATGACATCCCAAGCACCATCGAGTACCATCGCAACCTCACCAGCAAGGGATACCGTGCTCTTGTTTACAGGTGAAATCAACAGAAGAAGTTTCCTCATAGAGATGCCTTGCATAGTCCATATATACGCCTTATTAATTGTCTTAACCAATTTGCTATTGTTAATACAACGGAGACCATGACCTTCTTGTCCCATTTCTTAGCACACATGCATGGATAAGATCCTTCAATTACCCCATAGTTGACGATTGGAGAGCATGGCATATGGATGGCCAGGCTGCAGGGTGATATGATCATTTTCCTTTTTCCTCGGAAAAAACATATTCAACTTGTAAACATAAAGAAAGTCTATAAAAAAGATGTGCTAAAGAACATCATATGTATGAGTTAGATGCTAGGAATATATATGCTAGTATCAATTTAGGTTCTGATTTTTAACTCCCTACCCTGATGAGGATTTGATCTTCTCTTATGTGCAGATTCACAATAAGATACAACAATTTAACCTTTGCAACGTTAAAGGTTCTATTTTTTTTGTTCCCTTTTATATCTACTACTTATATTCAATATGCAATTTTTTTTTCTGTGCCTTGTTGCTTGTTAGGAAGAGCGGATAGATGTAACCATAATGAGAGCTTGCTTGGATTATTTTTGCAGGGTGCTGGCCATATTGCTGTGGAATACGTACCAAAACGAGGCTTTGCTATGGCTCAGAGATGGATCGACGACATGCCTCTCTGAGGGGAGGGAGATCAACGTTGGTTTCTCTTTCTGGAATAAGATCACCTAAATTATGAGATCAAGGTGGATTCAAAAATAATTGAATAGGTGTCCTGAAGAAACCAGGTACCTTCGGTGTAAGAAAACTATATTAAACCCTAGCTATTGTCCTACTCTCTCCATCCATCTTTATATGACGTTGGTCAGCTCATTTTTGAGATAACTAACGTCAAATTAAAAAAAAAAAGAGGGAGTAGTTTTCAGTTTTGCTTTTTTTAAAAAATAACTTATGAGATGTGAGACCGTTTTGTGAAGGTAAAGGGGGTTTAATACCACGCAACTGTATATGCAAAAACCATTTGCCTGTATCTTTTAAGG
Organism: Leersia perrieri; assembly: GCA_000325765.3. Taxonomy (NCBI): domain Eukaryota; kingdom Viridiplantae; phylum Streptophyta; class Magnoliopsida; order Poales; family Poaceae; genus Leersia; species Leersia perrieri. The sequence goes on from CM002481.1 coordinate 24,104,987, forward strand.
TAAAATGGGTGCAAAACTGAAACTCTACCTTTACACGACAATTCTTTTCAGCATCTTCTTTCTGTTGTAACGTTGATAGGCATCAAACTTGTGAGCACGACCGATACTGTGATCCTTTTCTTTCGAGTTGTAAGTCTGCACATTGGATTTAAAGTAGGAATGTAGAATGCACCATTCATTAAAAAAAAAATTGCAGACTAACAAAAGACCTAGTACTATTTTCCATGTTGGCCAATTGGTTCCAAATATATCCATGTGAAGAACCTTCGAAGGAAAGGTGAAATGAGTCAGGATGCCTGCTTCGATCACAGGATAATAGGACAGTTGAAGTTGAAGCGGAACCAACTCCCAGTGTTTTGCTGCCGATGCCCCAGTGTGATTCTTAAACATAGATTATGAGCTCAACATATCACCGACATGAAGTGAAGTCGCAGGACACGAATACTCGTCTCTACACAAATATAAGCATTTTAGGGTGGATATGACACGACATAGTATAACAAATCTAAACATGACATAGTACAACAAATCTAAACATGCCTTTATCTAGATACATTATAGTTCATTGATTATCTGCTCTTCATTACTAGGTGTCATATCCACCCAAAATGATTATATCTGTGATGAACAGATGGAATATTTGCTGAGGTAAAACGGATATTGCAGAAAAGAATATTTGATCTCATTTTGTAACTTGTTTAACATAGGCCTAGTTTCCTCTGATTGAAAATATTTTGATCTTTTGAGGTGTGGGCAACACCAATGATAGAGATCATGTTTTGTATCCATCAATTTACAAATAGGACCATGCCGGCCATAAATAGCATCTAAGGATTTTACTCCCTCCATCCAAAAATATAAGCATTTAGGTTAAGATGTGACACATCCTGGTCAAATAAACCCGGACAAAAATTAAGTCCATATTCGTTGGACTAGGATGTGTCACATCCTATCCCAAATGCTTATATTTTTGGACAGGGGAGTACAACATATATCCGAAAGTTCTCTCTGTTTTTTCAGACAAACGTATTCTGAAGTCCCTGCCAATTGTTGTTTGTGATAACAGAGGTATGAAAAAATTCCTACTAAGTTTGTCAGCCTCCAAGAGTCCAAGTCCATAATCATTAGCCAAAATCAGCCAGAGGTCAAGCTTCCCGTATTGTGATATGTCCAAATTCAGTATGTATGCCGAGGTCTAAAATTAATTATCTCGGGATTCTTTTGGTAGTATCTCACGTCTCCGTAACCTAGGGAATCTCCGACCTGTAAATAGCATGCGAGCTCAGCTATGGAAAAGCTAAAACAGCATTAAGTGGTAAGTATTTCAGGACTACCAAAATTAAGAAAATTGTGCTATTTGACAACATACCTCGAGAGCTTCTTGAGAAGAACTTCAGTACCTCGTCAATCAAAATTACCTAACAATCAGATCAAGTTAGTTTGTCAAATAGTTGTACAGGACAAATTAACTGGATACAGCACAGTATCTTTGTCATTTTCTAGCAGGCAAACATTAGTTCACCAGACAATTTGAATTAGCATACTAAGTCAAGATAGAAAGAAACACTAACAGGAAAGGAGAGGTAAAGAACGACTTTCCACTCAGCCCAAGATAACGGAGACACCTGTACAGGTCAAACATAATGTATCAGGATAACCTGGAACATTACTATAAAGAAGAGGGTCATTTAATCTACACTGTACAGGGGAAGAAAAATGCGACTTACTGAGAAAAGAGCTGATAGCGGTTCAATGTACAGAACTGATATGTGAAGAAGCATTGTTAGAACAATTGACCCAACAAGCCACAGGTTACTCCATGGATGAATGGCACTGAACATAATCAAGTGCAAAAGTAAGACTGATGTATGTCATTCACAAAGAACAAAATCAAGACAAGAGATGCAGGTGACACATTTTTAGACACACTATTAGGTAAGAAGAAATAAGAGAGATCAAACGAGCAGTTGGCCTTGTTCTTAATGGTTACAAAAAATAAAGGTAATTTTAAGGATGTCTAGTTGCAATATAACACTATAGTTTCTGAAACTAAGACAAGCTGTTACAGGAAACAAATATCTTCCACTTTGTTCATGCCTGAGTTTTGAAAGCAAAAATCCCCTTCAATGAGGAGCAGGAAGGTGCCAATTTCTCTGGGCAGTTTAAGCAGTTATTTGGCTGACAAACCCCATAAATTAAATTGAATACATGAGAGTATAGGGAATAACGTTAACAATTTTAGACTAGAAATAAATAGAGTTAAGTAAGAGCTCTTACAGGAGCGATTGATTTTCACTTAGGTTATTTAGGGCATTAAACATCTCAACAACAACAAGAACAGTCATTGAAACAGTTGATGGATGGCGATCCTCAAAGATGCTGCAAGGATACGAGGTTTGCCTAGTTGAACATGAATCAAAATTAACCTGCAATAGGATAAAAGAAACAACTTAATGAGAAACTTTAAACAGACCAGAAACTAGGTTAAGACATGCACGGAGAAAGGGAACCATACCAAGAAAAATGAAATTATCAATGTCAAGTAGACACATATGTACAACCTATAAACCAAATTATAAGTATTTGTAGGATTCAAAATTTGTACCACAATATGAGCATTTCTGGGGGACTGATTACAATGCACAGAAATCCATGCTTTTTAGCCAATTAGGGCTGGAGAACCTAAGCAATTCAAATTTCAAATTTTGACCATGGAGGTGACTGAAAGGGAATCTTTTCCCTTGACCTTACTATTTGCTACAAAACCTAGAAATGTGAAATTTGATTTCGTGGTCCAGCAAGAAGTGTTCGCAATAAAAACTAAGAAGCACCCATGTAGGTGAGATCCAAGAGGCATTGTGGGCCTGTTTGGTAGAGCTCCAGCTCTAGCTCCACCTCTCCTAGAGCTGGAGCCCAACCAAATGATTTTAGCTCCACCAAAAATATGAGCAGAGCGGGTGGAGCGATCTGAAAAAATAACTAGAAAGTTTGAGCTGGGTTAAATGCCACTCCACACCTCCACTCCACACTCCACTGCTGAAGTTATATTTAGGAGTTGGAGCTCTACCAAACAGGGCATGTACCACCCATAGTTCGTACTGATTTCTTAAAAAAGAATCAAACAGATTAACCATAACTTCAAGGGAATAGATCAAATTCAAACCATACTCAAATGTTGCAAAATCTGTCTAGTAGAAAGTTGGTTCTCGAATGCTTCTGGCCGTCAGCCAGATTTTTTTACTGTGGTCGACTTTTTAATTCTTCTTACATAAATAAACACGCATGAACTTCATTATGAATCTATTTGCATAAGCTGATTTGGGGTTTTTGTTGACAACATGATATATTATTGCCCTGCATAGTTGCATCATGAATTTAGTTTCATAAATTTATAAATTATTATACATATATATTACCAGATCCAATTGTCGCATGATGTCTTAGGGTGCTAAATTGATGTTAAGAAAAAATTTCAGAGCAGTCCATGACATTATCTGTATCAAACCTAACTGCATGACATGTATCTAACTAACAAGGAAGCCCTAAAATGCCTTATCAAAAGAAAGATTCACAGTATATATTAGAAGTAGGGTCCCCGGCTACTGTTTCCCATACAAAAAGAAATGGATGAGCTCTTTTGCCAAGATCCAAACACACTCCAAAATATTCTGAAAGATACGACACAGAGAGATAGGTTGCCTTCGTTTGCCAACCCGTGGTGAAGATACAGGTACTATGCTTCCACTAAACATCAAAACATAGCAAGGCAAAAGAAAAACAATTTCAAATTTTCAACTTACCAATTCTGAGTATGGCAACCTAGGACCATTTTCGGAATAAACAAACCACCAAACGAACCCCGCTATAGTAGCAAGACCAACATAGGCTGCATTAACAAAGCAAAAGGCAACAACAAATATATGAGAAAATAAGAGAAAACGGCAAAATGAAATCTAGTGGTGAGTACAAAGCAAAGCTAACTATAAGTAGATACAAGCAGCAAATGCATACCGCCAATGACCAAATAACGGAAAAAGAGCCATCCACTGACCACAGCTTCATTAACCTGCAGGACAATTGGAAAGGCATTATCGACAGCTTAGACAACAATTTTGAAAAGATAAATAACAGATTATTCCTGACGATGACCTGTAAATTCATACTTGTCAACAAAAATCTCATCCTTTAGACAACACCTAGGTCATTGCATAGTAATATAGCAGGGAGCAGCTAACGCTTTGTCTCCCTGTTTATTGCCATCAAGGTTTGCATGTTTTGCTCATATTCCCTCCAGATCTCTCCTCTTTTCCCTTCCCTCACTCTCTTGTTCATCCTATCCATCAAATTATTTCACTCACTTGCTAGCACGGTGTCACCGCCAAGCAAGATGATGGGAAGCATGGCATGCCATCTGCCTCATTTCTAGAAAGCACATTGGACCAACATAAGACAGTGGCAGAGATGATTAGATAAGGCGGCGTCTGTTAAACAAAACAGTATCAGATTTTCTGGCACCATTATCATCTCAGCTAATGCCAAGCACTATCTAATATGCACAAGATCACCATCCACAATTCCACACCCATCACGTCAACAATGAAGGCAATGCCATATATTGTTGTCCATGTGCATTTGCTAGTCATCTAACATTGGCAGTGGTGGAGTGATGCAGGCCTGCCAACAATGAAGGAGGCAAGATGACATAAGTCATGCAGATCAGGGAACCACAGAGAACATGGGAAAACATGGTGGTGACAACTGACAACAAGATATCCTAATACTAGCTGGCATACACCATCAGCATCACACCCAAGTCTGCCATACCAGTAGCTTCACAGATCTGATTTTTACTGGCAAGTAAACCATATAATCCAGACTTCATTGGCCCTGTTCTTTTCAGTTTTTCAACGGATTATTGACATGGCTTATTTGTTCCACGTTTTTTTCTCAAAAAACTAAATCTTCTATAGCATTGTTAAGACCACCTGTTTAAACTATTTGTTAAGTTTATTTCTAGAAATATTTAATTTATCCCTCTAATCAAGTAGATAACCCCTGGCAATGATCCCCTCAATAATTTAAATCAAACTGGGCCATCAGATAAAACTACAAAAGCAGTGACGGCTGCAATTTCCATAGATGACAAAGATGCTGGTGGCAAAGGTGAGGTGGAGGTGAGCAGGAGAGGAAGGATAGGATGAGTATTGTAGTTTCATATTGTATCTGTAATTTCAGACGGTCTATAGGTGGGAAAATATTTAACCCCATATATATGCGTTTGTGCACAAATCTCAATAGAAATTATGAGATAGAAGAGAGGGAGGCTACTCATGTTTTATTCAACCATTTACCTGTGTAGTAGTCACTACAAGCAAGAAGTCAGCATGCAAGTATGCAACTGAGATTCTAGGAATCTAAAGTCTACAGAAAGGGCATAATGTGCTAAAGGACAATAACACAAGGATTTATCTTGGTGCACCATCATGTGGGTTGGGTACAGGTGCAAGAATCATGGGAAGGCACTCAACTCATCTAGCCATGGGCAGGACTTCTCCCTGACATGGTAGAGGGACTTTAGTGCTTAGTTTACCGATTTCTCATTACTTAATTATAATGGGATACATGGTGCCTCTTTATAGAGAGCTGACTTAGATCATTAAGATAGGAATCTGTAAATTCCTTAAAAAAAACTATATATATCTCAAACCACAAAAATATTTTCAATTACATTAGAATTTCAAGTACTCCAGAATAGCTACATAGTCAAGTTAGATGAATTAAATACAGTCTGCTGCTAATCCAACATTAGATCAGGACAGCATGGCAGTTAAATACCAAACATATAGTCAAACATGAGTTGATTCATAGTATCAGTGAAAGTTCAACCAACAAAAGCTTTCAACAAGAATAACTATAAACAAAAATTCTAAATTACCTTACGAGGCTTAACTGTCATGATGTTGCTATCAGGCTTGTTGAAACCAATCGCAGTTGCAGGCAACCCATCAGTAACAAGGTTTACCCAGAGAAGCTGGACCTGTAAAGCAATAAAATAGACATGTAAACATATTTCACATCCATCTGACAATCAACAGACCCCATAACATGAAAGATAAGTATGTAGACTTGTTATCTAAGAGAGGTAGCAAACTTGAAAGGTAAGCATGTTATCAGTGCATGTATGAGCATTGTTTTGCATAAATATGACAGAATAATATTGTGATATTTTGTATAGCTTGTGTACAAACAAGTAGACGAATGTCATATCAAAGAAACAGGAAGCAACAAAGAGTTCTAACTCACAGGTACAAGTGTGTCAGGCATCCCAAGCACTGCTGCCACAAAGATGCAAACTACCTCCCCAATATTAGATGAAATCATGTACCGAATGAACTGCTTCGTGTTATTATAAATGGCCCTTCCCTCAGCAACAGCCTGTGAACAGATGATAAAAAGAAGTTTGATTAAACTAAAGTACCTGAAATAAGTTGTTTCACTATTTATATCATAATTATATGTCATGCAAACAGAATACAATCTTACTGCAACAATTGTAGCAAAGTTGTCATCGGCCAGTACCATGTCCGAAGCACTCTGAAATGGAAAGAAAAATCAAGTGATTAAATCCAACAAAATTTATGACAGCAACCAAACATAAATACAAGAACTAAAAGGTTTTGAAAAGGAAAACACAAGAATACTAATTTGGTCTTAAAAAAAAAGAAAATATTTTTTCCCTCTTTTACTCTTATTGTATACTAGTAATACCTTTGCAACTGCAGTTCCTGATCCCATTGCTATTCCTATATCTGCTTTCTTCAAGGCAGGTGCATCATTAACGCCATCACCAGTCATTGCAACCTTGCATACAAAACAAGCATCAGGCTATAGTGCAAAAAATAAGATAAGGAGGGAGGAGGCAAAAAAACATTGTTAGGATCAATTCCAATGCAATTCAAAAAAAAAAAAGATTTATCATGACAACTAAAGAAGCCCCAAGGGATGCTTTGTCAACAAGTATGAGCTTACCACTTCATTGTGTAGTTGCAGAGCTTCAACAAGCATCTTTTTATGAGAAGGTTCCACTCTACAACATACAAGTATACAACAAAACTTGTAAGGCAAAAAAGGGTGGTCATCTGAAAGTAAAAAGTCTGAGAAAATTACTTCATAGTTGTATATTAGGTTTAATCATTTTAGCACTCTTTATATCATATATTTCACAGAGCTCGATAGGCAACACATAGTTTAAGTGCGTATAAACTAAGTTATGGGGCACTAAAGTGCAGCAGAGCAAAGATACAATTGCTAATTTACTGATATTGATGTCCATTTTCATTTTTTCTGTTTATGAATGCTAGTATAACCAACAAATCAAGTTCAATAAAGGAAAAAAACTTAAGCAGCAAACACACTTAGAATAGGAAATATCAATCGGTACTCCGCCATCAGGCAATGGATCAGTTCATCAGAAATGAGATGGGGCAAAACATCTTCATCCGGTAAAATAGTACTACAGCTCATTGAACTGTATATTTTAAGTTCATTAGTTGATTGCATGAGATAAGATCTGACAAAAAAAATCTGAAATGGCACTCAAATCACCTGGAGAACAAAACCATCCTTTGCAATGCATTTGCCTTTTCTAAAGGAGGAAGCCCTTCAAACTCTGATGCTGTATAAGAATACCCTGTAAAGTCTTCCAAATGCTCAAAAGCACCAATTTGCCGACACAGAGATTCTGCAGTAGACTAAAATAGCAGAAATTCATTTTCTCACCAAGTGAAATAAGTTCCCAGTTAAAATATAAGCTAAGACTTCCCACCTACCTTATTATCCCCAGTAACAACTATAACACGAATCCCTGCAGACATACAAGACTGGATAGCATTCCGAACTTCTTCTCTTGGTGGGTCAAGCATCCCAACCTAAACAAGTGGCAAGGAATTTGTGTTCATCAACAACTAATGTCACTACCATCTTAAACAAAAGAAAGTGGTATCTAACTACAATAGCAATGTGTATTTGAACTTAGAACGGTTGCAGTGAGTAAGAAAATGTAGAAGACTGTTAATGAAGAAAATTGGGATAGCATGAAATCGGCACCATACCAATCCTATAAATGTGAGATTTGCTTCATCACCATAGCTAAGGCTTTGCTGACCTTCAGGCATTCGTTTTAATGCTAATGCTAAGCACCTTAGGGTATCTTTTCCTGCAAAACTGGAGTTCGTAAAGAAATTAGTATACTCAAACTGAAGTAGAAAATCACATTACTCGCCCTTAGTGTAAAACGAATCTCTCTATGTTAGCATCAACAACAATGTCAGATGAGTAGATCCGTTGTTAATTAGCCTGATATAACTTGAATATTTTAATGAATCAAATTCATCGAGAATCATACAAGCTGAATAACCTGAAAGCAATATACTCATGAAAATGCTAACCTTTGAAATCTAGCTTCTAATTCATTACGAATGTCCATAGTCAAAGGTACAGAAGAACCATCATCATTGCACAATATATGTGTGCACCTGGCCATTACACTTTCTGGGGCACCTTTCGAAAACATAATCTCCTGTTGTTTTCGACTGCAAAGGACGCTCATCATTTTGCGATCTCGGGAGAACTCTAGAACGGATATCTAAATAAATCAGAAAATAGCAAACATGTTTATAAATTTTCACTGCAAATCTAAAGAAATAAAAATGAAGTAAATTAATTTGGGCAACCAATTCGCATATACATAAGAGAAAAAATAATAGGCCGCATGCCAATCCTAAGAAAAATTGGAAAATAGCAATGTTCTAGAATAAAAAAAATGTCAACAAGTAGAGGAATATAACCTTTCTGAACTGATTTTCCCAGTAACGGTTGCAGTACGATGCACGCTCATGATTGGTGAGCATGTTCAGGGCTGAAGGCATTGAATCAAAACCAGGAAGACCAACCTAAAATTGTTTGATGTACAAAATGAACATTAGATTGCAATTTATACACCTCAAAAAAGTAATAAAGGTGTGTTGGTGAGTTGATTTTCATATCTAATAACTGACCTTCTCCACCAGTACACGCAGAGCAACTTCAGTGGACTCCCCAATTTTTTCATAGCATTTTTTATCTGGATTGTATTGTAAAGTGGACTCATTGCAAAGAGCTGAACACATTGCTATATGAAGGAGACATGGGGATTGAGGAGGAAACTCCAGCTGCAACAGATGAAAGAACCCTCAAATCAGTGCCCAATGCCAGATGACAGTTGCCAAAATGAGTAACCAGAGCACAAAATAGTCAAATGGCAGGTAGCAGAACACAATCCATTTACAGAGGCTCAAGGCTTAATACTGTGGGGAGAAATTTACATATATATTGCTGAAAAGCTCTTGTACCAAAATCAGCATCTAGAAGGGTTTGTGTACTGTTCCTATGCAGATTTGTCCTGTAAAGCTGGACTTAGCTGAGTAACAACGCTACCGAATAGTGATAATCACGATCGAATGTCTTAGTTGTAACAGTTAGTATAAGTAGTATTGTGAATACTTAAGAAAACAAAACTTCGCCTTTAAGAGACATGAACAGATGCAGTGTTTAGGTTGCTGCGCTACAGCTGCAAGGACCCCAGAATTCCTTTGGTGTTTTTTTTTCTCGAAAACGCAAGAGCCATGCATTTCATTTCATTGAGGAGAAAAAATATACATAAGAGTGGTTCATAAAGGACCACTCAAAAGAAAAAGAGAAGAGAAAACACAAAAAGGCGTCGTCGAAGCGATGCGCAAGCTGCAGGAGCTAAGCTCCTAAGGGGAGCGACCAGGCTAAGAGTTTGTGAAGATCTCTTGCCCCAGCAGTGCACCACAAAATACTCTTATCACAGCATCTAGTACAGAATCCCTTTGTTAAATACATCATTTTACCTGCAATCCATCAGCATCATATATAAAACCATCAGGAGCAAATGTAGTTCCGCTGATGGAATACTCATCAGTTATTGGCCTCTGGTGCACAGACCGCACAACACAGACCTGGGAAGTTACAAGAATTAACATAGAGCATTAAAGTGGTGCAGCAAACTTTTCCATTTTCAAGCAGTATCATATTTTAGCCATAATTGTGCACTTGACAGTGCAAAACAATAAATAGACAAGGTCATCGAATTAGTGGAGTTTTAATGCGAACTCACCTTTGATACCGACATCATGTTTGTTGTAAGAGTACCTGTTTTGTCACTGCAAATGACTGTGGTGCACCCTAATGTTTCTACAGAAGGCAACGACCTAACAATGGCATTGAGACGAGCCATTCTCTTGGTACCAAGAGCTAAGCACCTAGAAGCAAAAACAGATTAATGATTCATCTCAAACTTGCATTCACTTCAAAATGGGCCAGACTGTCGCAAAAGGACAGATTGAACCACTAAAATAGGATAACAAGATTAAGAGACAAACATATAAATTGTGAATATAATTAAAACTACAAATTGTCATGTATTTTGGCCCTCTCTTCAAGAAAAGGACAAGGTGCCAGCATGTTAAAGTAAAACTGACAAATTCATCGCAACTAGCAGGTTATGAAAACTGTGTGCACCATATGTATGGAAGCAAAGGCCAGTGCTAAAATACTTCATGGTTGTTTGCATATGCTATTATGCTTTAAGAAGCAAGCATATACAAATTTCCAAATGATCAAAGCGCAAACTTACATCGAGTAAATTTCACATATTACCACATATTTTGACCAAATTTTCATAATGAACTAGGGCTAAACCAATGTTTTCGCTTAACATTACATATCTTTTTGGAGTTTGGACTAGAGTGAGCATACCAAGGTATATGTGACACAACTTCATACTAGTAACAAAGGGATGCATATCAAAAAGGGAAAACACTGTATGTGTCCTTCATTCTTTTTAGTATATACTAATCAACTAGTACTGTTCCTATTTTGTTGTTATTCATTTGCCCCTCTATATAGATCAATTTGTGCCCTTTTTTAAACATGCTCACACCACTATGTTGTGTGCATTGATGAAACTGTTTTGATAAAATCCATTTGATGAGATTCTCTCAAAAATTTTATCTTCCTACTATGACACTAAAAATGATGGTTTTGACCTTTTTTTTTCTGCTTTCGTGTGCTTAATTGCCTAGTCTAAACTGCCAACTAGCACAAAGACATGTGGTGTTAAGTGAGAAGGTTGGTTTAGCATGTCCATTTGCGTTTAATACTACCACTATTTCCACCATTAATTTGAGAAATTACCCTGATGTTAGCAGATTCAAATCAGATTTGTGTTTCCATTTTGCAGATATATTTGCTCGCAAATGCACTGCTTTATTTGGTGCTATTGCAAGCCTTTAGTTTCTAAGGAAACTCACGTTGTTACTACAGCTGGGAGACCTTCTGGAATGGCTGCAACAGCAAGGGCAACAGCTACCTATCAAAACAAAGCAACATTAGCCCCCCAAAAAACAGCCTCACATATTTTGTGAATAACAATGTTAGGTGCAATATATGATAGTAAATGCACAGCATCTAAATATGAAAAAAAAAATCAAGTAGTCCCCTCAAGCTGTGTATAACTTATTCCAGCTTTGGCATAATACTCCCTGTACATATTCATAGCTAAAGGTAGCTATATTTTGGGACGGATGGAGTTATTACCATGACCTTCCTGCACCCCATTTATCCCAAAACTGTACCATAATGAGAGTTTCAGAAGGAGACCCATCTACTGATAAGAACACACTTATTTACGACGATGCACGGGTATAGTTGTAATAGGAATATATTACTGTCAAAAGTTGTAAATGACCTAATGTTTAGAGAGAAGTTCATACTGCTAAAACAAACTAGAGTAACAAATAAAACACTTCATGGGTATGATATTGAAAATTCTTGCAAACAAATTGCCAGGACTAACCATGCTGCCTACTGCAATGGGTTACATTTGGTGGTAATACTATGATTTTGTTCTTATGGTAGCCGACTCAACTAGCTTCATATACTCATGTTGTAGAGTTAACACATGTTGCAAATGCAGAACAAAATAACAAGCACAACCAATTTGCTTTAGATGTTATCTTTCAAGGTCATGATGAGAAAGACGTTTTGGACAACACCAAAGTCAAACTTTTAAACCTTTGACTACAAATAATTTTAGAAGTACTTAGTTTAGGAACATAGAAACCACACATATAGATTCATCTTGAAAAATACTTCAATACAATCATATGTTTACTGATATTTCTCTATATATATTAGTATATAAAAACATGGTCAAAGGTGTTTTTTGGAGACCGCACCCTTGTCCAAAACATCCATTATTATCAGACTGGAGGGAGTACAAGTATATAATCAATTAAGATGGTGTCACCAACTGCTTGGTCATGCAGCTGGAGTCTCAAAAAGAGGAAAAACAGAAACAAAATCTACAGTACAGCTTAACACACAGACAAACACATTTTTACTGACTGTACTAACAAAGGAGATATCAATAAAAAATGAGACAAGATAATGTGGTAGACTGGTTATTAACCTACAGTAAACACATGCTACATAATTTAAACTAAAGTAAAACAGGAACAGTGATATACCTTAAAATAATGAATGGCACCCCTAAGAAAGCCACCGTGAGAAGGATCTCGGAAATGACCAATATTTACAACCCAAACAAGAATACAGATCCCTGCTATCACCTGAAAATAAAAATATGGTGAAGCTTAAGAAATTAGTATTTCCTGAAATAAAAGGTGACCCATACTCATCAGAATTAGCATTGAACTCAGTCATCATTATGGGCAGCACTGTAAGATTTTCCTACTATTATACGTAATATTTTATTTTCCTTTCAACTATGATCAGCTTTCATTGTGAATTATTATTCATCAATCATTCAAGTCTTCTATTCAAATATCAGGCAATTGAGCCACTTGCTTTGGGAAGGAAAAACTACTCACAACTTGTTCAAAAAACCAAGATCACCTTTGCCAAAAATGTACCAAATTCATCAAGTTTTTTCTTCAATGGAGTCGCTTCCTGAAAGAAAGTAGCACCATCAGGATGAGGTTAGCATTAATCAAAGTGCTCAGAGACAACAAAAAGTAGCACACAAAGTAAAAACAATATGAAAACATATAACTAGAATGAAGAGATGAAACATAGTTTGATTTCCACAAAATATATAAATAAAAAGAAACTAGCTTACATCTTCAGTTCTCAGCATTGCATCACGTATACTTCCCATTGCAGTATTAGAACCAACGCCAATAACAACAGCTCTTGCTCTACCAGCTACGACAACAGTACCCTTGGAAGCAAAGAAAGCATACCGTAAATAAAGGATGACTGCAATGAAGCGAATATTCGAAAGAAGTGGTCCTGTTCATTGAGATATAAATTGTTTCTGTTGGTTCTGTTTTGAATAAAAGCAGGAGTTGGATCGTTACTAAATGTTTCTAAAATATTGTTTTTGAATAATATATTAAGAAAATTGAATCATGGTCGTTGTCGTTTCCTCAGAGTTTCAGATTATAATCATGCAACAACATAAACAATAATAAACATGCAAACAGATGCTCATAAATAAAAAAAGATGCTAACATATTTCAATAAATAAGACGTACTGCTATGAGAATGGTTTATACATTACACAGAGAGGACATATAAGTGTAAACTGCAAACTTATCTATATGCACGACCAATAAATGTTTCCCTGTATCACTATCATTGGACCAATGGATGAGGGATGGATATATCACTTTTTCTGTGCATGGGCTGGCCCCCTTTGGTGTTGATGGTCAAATGATCGAAATCTTCCTAAATAACCCGCAAACGTTTGAAGTTGTTTATAAGAACTCCTACCTTCTAAAGACAATCACAAGCTGATCAATTCATCCCTCAACCAACAGTTCAAGGGCTTAAATGTTTTCACTTAATATTTATGCTTACCGAGAAAAGAATGTTTGTTTTGTCTTGGTAGACAGCATTCATTGTTGAAGTTGATTCAAGCTCTTTAGCAACAGAACAGCTTTCCCCTAGAATAATCCACAACATAAGCAGGTGTATTGAGAAGGCTGGCATTAGAGTGGTTTGATAAATCATAGGAGTCGCTTTTGCAATCACATAGAGAGACAATAACTCGTCAAGATAAGCAACAGGCATCCTCTCCATTACTGCTATTTTTAGAATATATGTTAACAATACCAATAGGTTTCAGAAAATTCCTTTTGATGATGGCAAAAGTTATTGGCAAACTAGAATGTTGAGTAAAGCTAATGAGATGAATTTGGATCTATTAATAGCTACAACTACGACCTACCAAATGAAAAGAAAAACAAATGTATTCCTAATTATTGGAAAAAAGAACTCTATCCATCAGAGCAAATGTTTTCCAGCAAATTTTAGAAAATACACACCTCGAATTAACAATGTCATTGAGAAAAGTGGAAGTCCTATTTGATCCTTCAAATTAAAGCATTGCCCTTTTAGATCAAAAACGTTTTGATTAAACCCATTTGGCCCTTCATTTGCATTAAGAACTTTTTATTCTTTGCAAGATGACAAAAAGATATTTTTAATCAATGTGAATGTTAAAGTTAAAATAGCTTGAAGAGTTTAGAGCATCAAACAGAAAACTAGAAAAGCGTCCAAAATCAACGACCATGGGGGTCTTTATCCTTACAAAAATATGAAATAGTTTCAGAAATAACACTAGAGTGGAGTTTTTTTGCTTATAATCATCCAAAATAATTTCAAATCTATTCCTGAAGTTCAGTGGTGTGATGGTGCCATGTACAAATCCTAGAGTAAAACAGACGGAGTTGGTGGTGCACAGAGTGTTTTTAAAGAACTTTTTGCACAAAGATCTGGAGTTCATTAAAATATACCTGCAAAGTCATTTAGAAATGTCCAAAAATCTGGGGGTTTATGAAAGTTGCTTGTAATTGTTATATTGCTTTTGTGCTTAATGGAATTATCGAGAAGGCAAGATACCTCCAATGAAGTCTGGAAAAATATAGATTGGATTACGGCATTGCGGCAAGATCACTTGTCCACAGCTGCCCCGGTCTAGTCACCACCTAGTCTCTAGTCAATGGAAACCCATCCAACTAGCTACTAGTGTCTCGGTGAACACTGATTACGGCATACAAGAGGACAGGACTGGTAGAGAAAATAGTACCTGTCAAAATTGCCTGGTCAACACGCAACTGATGACTTAGCATTTCAATTGTTCTCATGTCAGCTGGAACTTTGCATCCAACTTATCCACATGAAACATAAGTAGACAAATTACATCAGGAGCATAATAGGATGATACTAAACAAAATCATGTGAAAAGCATTCGGTAGTTAGTACCTCCCACTTCTACAATATCTCCAGGGACAAGCTCCGTTGCTGGAAGTATAGAAAAGCAACCTGCCAAATTGAACATCAAGAGGTGTTTCAACCCTCGATCATCTCGTACAACTATGATAACAAAAAATACACCAGTATTTAGCAATGTATTGAAGATATATTGAGTGGAAAGCTCCAATTGAGTTATTGTGGCTAACATGTGGCTCCACCACACGGCAAGTGGTAATGTGGTATTTTAATGAACTTGAACTTTCCTGGGAGTATGGTAATATAGTTTTAAGAATAAATTTTCCGTGAATGAAATTTCAAAACTCATACAAAGATAGAGGTGTGGCACTCAAGTTAACAAGAGTCTCAATTCAAGCATGCATTATGTGATCAAATGAAATGCAACAACCGGTTTCAAAAGCTTCTTACCATTGCGCAGCACTGTTGCAACATCAGCTTGATAAGCCCGCAGCTCCTACAAATTTGTTACAAGAGAATCATCATGGATGATCAACACAAGTGGACATTCCAATGCAAATTAGAGATGTAGGTTGCAAGACAACAACAATTAACAGATCATACTCTATCAATAGCATTGAATTAGGATAAATCATCCATATAAACAATCAGTATGCAAAAAGAGCGTTAGAGAATCAATAAGAAGGACCAAAATCAATATTCTGATCATTATTATCAGTATCTGACACATCAGATATGTAGGGTCAGCAAAGGGTCAAAGGCACACACATTGTCAATCAAAATTTTGCAGAAACAAAGAAAAGAATGAAAAAAACAAATCCTACAGCAGAATACTTCTTCATAATTGAAATGCAACAATAGGGCCTATGTTAGGTTCTTATGGATATTAAAGCCTTTATTAAAAAAACCTCTAGAGCTTTCTCAGCATTTGTTTCAGTAATCACACCAACTGCTGCATTTGCTGCCAGTATCAAAAATATAACCTACAAATAGAAGGAAAAGGGGCATATAGTCAGCACTGCCTGCATGTAGCACTTCACAAATCATTTTATCCAACAAACTAGATCAACTTACAGATGGTTCCAAAAATGCCGCTAGTCCAGTTTCACCATTCATTCGAGCCAAAAGAAAGGATATCACAGCAGCTGCTATCAATATTTTCACAAGTAAATCATCAAATTGCTTCAAAACTAATTTCCAGAAGGGGGTACCTAGGTCAAAAAAAATCATGCTAACAGATCAGCACTAAAGGGTGTGACCAAAAATAAAATGAACACGAGATGTATGGTGTAAACAAGTGAGTCAGCTCTAGGCTCAGAACAGAAATATATGGACCAATTGACCGATAAAATTGGTGTGAACATTAATATACATTCGCAAATAAAAACAGATTACAACAAAGAAGGTAATTCTATCCTGTACATGTTTGCAAGAGTAGAACCACCAGACAATTGAAAGGCACATTCGTAACAATAAAGAGCAAATTAAACAGTGGAACTTCACACTATTTTTCCGGCCACACTGGCAGTAACCGTGTCATTAATATATATCACTTTCTTTCTTTTTTCCTTCTTTTATGTTGTGAATTACGATTCATACCTATGATGTTAATGTGGTAAATCCTCTCAGAGTAGGATCTAGTTAGTCAAAGCAAATCTCATTTTCAACTTATCGCTTTTGTACCTTGAGGCAAAGAAAGGAGAGAGCATGGAACCATATCATACTTCACTATATTATTTCTGGATGAGTTACCAAACGATACAGCTAAAACAGTGCAGCAAGGAAACCAGACATCTGGTGGCGTGGTATCACTTTTGAGATGTTAGTCTGACCAATAATTTTAAGTAACACAAAAGTGAATAGTTCTAAATGTAGAATATTCAATATTACTCAAGTAACTTTCAAAATTTTGATTACAAACCAAACACATACCACTTTTTGTATCACTAACAGGAGCCAACTTATATAGATTCTGTGAAATTGTGGTGTGTGGACCATGGTTCTTAAAGCGACAAGGCGAGGCAAGGCAACCCACCCCTGCTCAATTGCCTAGGCAACATTCAAGGAGTTCAACGTGTATGTAAGGCGATGCCTTACACACAAGAGCACAAGAAAAATAGTAGAGATCTAAGAGGCATAGCAGTATAGGCTCTGTGCTTTCCTATGGTAAAAATGAAGCCAGAATAACAACTCTATTGGGGCAAACACTTGAGAATATGGTTTATGAGAGTAATATATAATGTGCTGAGACACAAAAAACGAAGATGGGGTATTAAAGATGGTAACTTACTTTCTTCTTGCGGAAGCTCTGAAGATAACCCATGCATAAAAAATCCACAGATCAGGACAGAATTGTGATAGGATAAATATTTAAATAAAATGTAAACTATGCATTGAAAATTAACTAAATCACAAAACATAAGTACCATTGTCACTCACAATTATAACGTGCATGTATATAGGCTACGCGGTATGCGTAAAACAAGTACACAGCCTAAAGTATATCAAAGAAAGTTTTAGTCTGAACATCAGTTACTCCAACTAAAGCTTTAAAGTTTGAGGCCTCAACTATATTTTTTAGACTAAAGGGCTCAGCTACAATGTAAGGTGCATTAAGTCAGCTCAACCAGTACTAGTGTCATTATTGATCAGCATAAAATTGTCACTCATTTCATGGCACTGTAACTTACAGTGACTTTCATGCTCCAACAAGGAATTGAAAAGGTTGAGACCTCCGAGTTGTCGCATTACATCCGAAATAAAATGTTAGCATAAAGTCATATCTACAATTATTAAGGTTGTAACTTGCAATAGACCAATGATTGAGAGATATGATTCCAGACGGTAGAAACTAGCTTTTGTATGTGTAATATTATGGTTCTAGATGGTGCAAATTACCAGCCATTAAGATAGACGGCAACAAACATGAAGAGTTTGTACTTTGTACAACTAATTGATTTGTGCAAAAGGTTAAGAACAATATCGAGTGATTTTAATCGCAATCACCTTACTCATTCAGCATAACTACAAAAATATCTCTAATTTCAATGGCAAAATCAACTTTGTGTAACATCTAGAATGTAAAACTAGCGACACACCAAAATCTCACATCAACAACGATACAATTTGGACTCAAAGCGCAACCAATACCTATCACACAAAACCTAACTCAAACTCACAGAGAGCTCGGAACGCTTACCATTTTTGCCGTAAAGCCTGGCATGCCGCTCCACCTGCGCACATAAACACCGAGAAACACAAAATTCAGTCCAACCCAATCCGCCCACCCCATTACCCGCACCAACAACAAAACTAGACTAGTAGCTTCGAATCAGAAGCACCTGCTCGTCGGAGAGTCCCTTGGTTGGATCCACGCCGAACGCCGTAAGCACCTGCGAGGGGGCGGGGGGCGACCAGATCCGTGAGAAGGGGGAGCAGCGGCGAATAGATCAAAACCTGTCCCGGAGTGAAGATGGAGGATTTTACCTCGGCGACGGACTTCGCGTAGGCGTCCTCCATGGGCGGCCGCCGCCGCCGCCGATGATGATGAGGACGATGATGCGCGCGGCCTCGGGGAGTGAGAGCTCGGGAGGAGAGAGAGAGGAGAAGGACGACCGCGAGCCGGAGAGGAGGGGGGAGACGGATCGCGTCGCGTCAGGTTTGGCCGTTTGGGTTAGGGGAGAAGCGGCCGGTAATAGACGGTGGGATTTGCTCGACGGGGTGCACGTGGCGTGGAACGTGGTCCGGCTCGACCGCGAAGGACAAGTGTGGGGGAAGTGAAGTGTGAGTCAAGTGATGCACACAGCTTTGCTTTGGGTTCTCGCAAACAGCTCTTCCACTTTTTAACCGAACTTAGACCCAGTCCAGAAACCAGGGGCTTGTTTTAATCCAATAAACCTCATGCTTTGGGGCTTGTTTTAATCCGATAAGCCTCATGCTTTGAGGGGCTTAAAATAATTCTCAAACCTGTTTAGATATGTGTACTTAAAATAAGCCCGTACTTGTTTGGATATATGTACTTAAAATAAGCCCCTTAAATTTTTTACCAAATCCCTGAAACCACTTTATCCAGTGTTGTTCCCGCCATTTGCAACAAATAAAACACAATAAGCACACCTTGAGGGTGCTTATGTGCTTATGAGCTGCTAAAAATAAGCCCCATGTTTGGGAACTAAAAGGTTTATTTGGAGCTTATTTAGATAGGCTTATTATAAGCACCCCTCAACCACACAGGGCCTTAATCCTATCAATAGAAATTACAGTATGCCCATGCTAACGCTTTGATAATATTCAGTTATAATACACGCGTAATGTTGAGACACTTAGTTTAGGTGTCCACGCCAATAACTAGGGTGAAGGGCCTATTAATAAGACCATCAAGAAGAAATGTTCGACAAGTGGTGAAATCATATAAAAGACGTAAAAACAGAAGATATTATTCAATTATTTGTGATTAGAATCCGATCGGAGTGAGGATATTGTACATGTTTTTTAAAATCTGGTTGATTCGGATGTTGAACTGGATGAACAAGGGGATATATAGATTCTATTCGTCCAAATTTCTAAAATATTTGATTTTTTTACGGTGTGTGTTTCCATAGACACCAAAGGGAACAAAATCTAGAAAAATATATGGGTTTCTTTTAAAAGCAAAAGAATTTTATTTTTCAACCCTTAAGTATTAAAAGCTTAATTAATTTTGCTCTAATAGCTCATCCTGTTTCACGTGCGGCTTATTCTCATACTTTTCTCTACTAGAACAGGCCTTACTAAGTTGGTTGTTGATCCATGGAACGTGATCCTCTAACTTAAAGTTAGATATCTGATCCATATAAGAGTTATACTCTTTTAACTTAAAGTTAGATATCTGATCCATATAAGAGTTATACTCTTATGATGATAGTAGTTGTCGGTGGCGTGTGCACGACACGCGGGGATCCGGGGGACCCCTTTTCGGTTCGGCACAGGGTGCGGAATGCCAAGGCTTGAGTTGAGGGGAAGAAGAAGGTGGACAGGAAGGAAAAATCCCGCTATGCACACAAGACACAAAGATTTATACAGGTTCGGGCCGCCAAGGAAGCATAATACCCTTCTCCTGTTCTTGCACTATGTGGCGAAGAATGAATTACAAGGAGGAGTTCTCTCCCGGATGGTGCTAGAGCTGGTGATTGAGATAATGTATGGATTTCTCTGGTCCAACCGGCCTCTCTCTTTTACGAAGGACCAGGGCCTCCTTTTATAGTTCAAGGGGACACCACAGTGGTCCTCTACTGTTTTTTTATGTGTGAGGGATGTTCTCCCACTTGGAGCGGGCATGCTTGCCCTGTCTTGTCGCTTGTGCTGCCATGCCTCCCTTCCCTGTTGCCAAGTCGCGGTGATCGGCGAGGAAAACGGGCGGAGAGGTCACCGAAGGTTTGATGCTTGGGGATGTCATCCTACCCAACCAGTAGCGGGGCCCGCTTGTCAGCGTCCCACTGACTGGTCTAAGCAGGGAGTAGGTGTCACGTCCAGAATTTCTATCCGAAATTCCGTACGCTTAAAATGTGTGTTTATCCTCGTCCAGGAATCAGCCGAGGCACACAAATGACAAAATTGATAAACAGAGAACTTTATTGAATTTAATCAATATCGAATTACAATATTTATTACAGAGGTGGATAGGATCTCTCAAACAACGCAGCGGAATGAACGGACTAGCGTGGCTTCATCTCCTTTTCACAGGCACTCAACCGAGCTTCAGCCAACCTCCTGGAAACCATCCTTGACGTAGAACTCCTTCTTTGGTGGTGTAGAGTAAGGTGAGTATACAATATACTCCGCAAGTCACATAGGCAAACGGAAAATATGCAGATTGCACATGATATTTAAAGGATGGCATAATATGGTTCATGCAGGCAACATTCATTAAATAATAACAGAATTAATTAAGAAAACGGTAGAGATTTAATATTCAAAAATTAACCACTCACGGTACAACCTACCCCGGTTACACCGGCCCAACCATAACTCCAAACCAGGAATTATTCATAACTCCAGCAGAGGCAAACCATAACTTCATACCCGAAGCTAATCATCACCCTATACCAGGAGCTAATCCTAACCCCAAACCAGGAGTTATCCCATTTATCAAAATTTTAATCTAAATTAATAATTAAGTGACAGTAGGACTAATCACAAAAAACAAAGCTCAGCTCGCCCATAACCGTGGGCACGGCTATTCGAATAGTTTTACTCTGATCAGAGGTGTACCAATTTAACCTTAGGACACGCTCCCCGCAGGAATCGTGACATGGCCCACTCTGCAACGAGAAACAGTACGAGAACACCCACCAGGTTCCTAGTCCCACCAAAACCAGGCTATGACTCCCCTGGCGAGCCCATGTGGGCTTATACTTGCCACAACAACCCGGTGAATCACACTGCCCCCGCTACATCACGAAACCAAGCCGTTGCCCATGCTGGCCTAAGGGTAGTACGGTGTATGCTTCGCAAAGATAGCTTGCGAACCGGTCCTTAATTGTCATGAGCAAGACCAACCAAATCCATGTGCTCACGACCCACCATTAAGCCAAAATTTTAGTTGACAATATTTTATTTAGCTATTCCAATAATCCAACAAGACACGTGTATAAGGTGTGAAGCATAGTCTACCCCATAGTGTGCCTAAATTATTCTAAGCATGGCTAAGCAACATCTAAAATTCTAGCTAAAACATTATAAAGTTCTAGCTAGTCAAAATTAATACCTAAGTTATCCAAGGAATATGTGAGCAATAACAAAGTGGCTGAACAAAGAAATATAGGAAATATCATCCAATTACATTCTAAAATAATATGCATAAGTTGAAGTAACTGTGAGAGAGAAAGGTTCAACATGCTCAAAGATGTTTGATCTGCATGACTTGCCTTTAGACGCGGTCTCGGGATCCTCCTTGCAGACGAACAGACGAACACAGGCTCCTCACATGCGTCGACAACTAAGCAAACGAACAAAAACGACAAAAGCAGTACATAAGCACACAGAACTACCACAGTTTGACATTTTTACTGAGTAGAGATCAATTTTACAAAATTTTAGAGATTTGAATCACCCGAATCGGAGTTCGGATGAATTAATTATGGTTTTTCTAAGGTTTAAGTCGATTTATTCCATTTCAGAAAAGATCAAAGGAATTATGACGCAATAAATAATTTACTTTAAATTTAAAACAAGATTATTGCTCATCAAGGAATCCGACGGCTGATAACGATCAAGACCGATCGGACGGCTCTGGATAGAGTTGACCGGATGGAGCCAGTCAACTGCCACGAGGCGCCACGTGTCGTGGGTCCTGCTGACATGGCCGCCACGTGGAAACGCCACGTCACCGCCGGCGGGAGAGGCACTGTTGCCACCGGCGACGGCGAAAGGCAGCGCGGCGACGCCGGCCGAGGGCACCAGGAGGGAGAAGGGAGTGAGGCGAACTCACCGGAGTGAACGGCGACGATCGACGACGACAGGAGGTGGCCGGCGACGAGGAAGACGACGTTGACGGCGAGGGTCGACGGCGACGACGAACTCCGGCGATGGACGACGTTGGAGAAGGGGTGGCTGAGCTTCTGCTGCTCCCAGCGAACCCGAAGGCGTCGACGGCTACCGGAGAGGACCACCACGGCGGCGGCACGACGTCACCGGAGTTGTCCCGACGAGGTGGAGAGAGAAACGGCGTCGCGAGCTCGGTTGAGAGGGATAGAGGCAGGGAGATGGCTAGAACGGCCAAGAGGGATACGCGTGGCTGCTCGGGATGATCTTTATAGTGCCGGAGGAGAAAGGAAGAGGGCAAAAACGGTCGCCGGAGTCATCACCGGAGTAAAGAGAGAGAGAGGATTAAAGAAAATTAAATCCGGCGGTTTAAGAGGTCTATTCATGGGTATTTTTAGTGGGGACTGAAGAGAAGAAAAAGAGGAACGTTTACCCTCATTCAATTGAAAGAAATGGTCGCCGGAGAGGGAGATCGACATGGATGGCCGGAATTAAAGAGAGAGTAAATCCGGTGAATTAAAGCCGAATTGAGGTGGGAATTGACGGGGGAATTGAAGAGGAGGATGATGCGGTTCCGTTTTTGGTTTTATTTGAAAGAGAGACGTTTTGTGGAGGTAGATCGGGGCGGCGCCGGCGAAGCTCTTTCTCCCGGCAATGGTGGCGGCGGCAGGAGGAGGACGATGACAACGC
>CM002481.1:24128615-24155374 GCA_000325765.3 Leersia perrieri
CAGTCTTAAACGCGGTGGTTTGAAGACAACCCGCACCGCCTCTCCTCCCCTTCGGGTGGGTAGAGAGAGAAAAAGAGGGGTGCGGGGTGCACATGGGGCTCAAGATCGACCCGAGCCTCTCGGCGTAAAACATATGGGTCTTTGGGATCTACCCGAAGTTCTTGGTGTAGGGGATTAGCCTCCGGCGACACACTGGGTCAACCCCTCCGGTGGCCACGTGGCTGCCTCGGGGCCTAATCCTTTGGCTCAAGCCAAAGGCCTCCAAGTCCCGTGCTAGACTTGGTCATCGCGTCTACTGTAATGCACCCCCTCCGGGGCCTTTGTCACGCCCTCGGGGTACCCCTATATCCATATCACCGACAGTAGTGTCTTTCTCAAGTGACAATAACGATGCTATATTTGGGGTTACGTATTGTATTTAGGCTATATTGGGTCATAGGAGCGGGCGAGGTGACATGTTGCCACCAAAGCCACATGCAAAAAGAGGATGGTAAATTATGTGTGAGGTCAATAGGTGGGATTTTTTTTAATAATGGAATTGATTCCACTTTTATTTCAGGTAAGTTACAGGCAATTATTACAAAGTTTGTAAAACTAATAACTACGAATTACAATAAATTACAACTAGGATAGATATGTTGATATGCCGATAGATCAAGATTAGTTTCGAGGCGTAGCGACAAGGTGAACAACTAAGAGAACAAGAGGACTGGGCCAGAGGCAAGGATACCTCTGGCTTCCTCCCAAAGGATGAGGGCTTAGAGGGGAACGGAGGTCGATTGGACAGGTTACGTAGAAGGGGATAGCAGTGAAGAAGCAAGTGGCACGTGTGTCATGAGAAATATGATGCAGGGTGCGTTTCTTGAAAAATACTTAGCAACAGAATTTAAAACACTTGCATTTTAGTGTCAATTCCGTGCAGAGGTTGCTAAATTTTGGGACAGACGGAGTAGTTACATCCGAAACAAATATATAAGTAAAATCAAAACACATAGTATTATTGGAGAAAACTAAAATACATACTACGTACTCCCTCGGTCTTGCCATTTTACACGGCCATCGATATTTACTTTACTTGATCTTTATTTAGTTTGTTAAGATAATTCAAAATATTTTTTCAAATAAGATATAAATATAATGCATAATTAGTAAATATTCATATGTATTTAGTTTAATTGTTAGTCGTAACTTTCAAGTATTATTTTTTTCAGAAGTCAAGGACACATATATTAGGACGGAGTGAGTTACTTACGTTTGGTTATAAAAAGTATCATAAAACAAGATTGATTTGTTTTTTTTCACGTTTGTTCATGATGATTCTTCCATTATTTCCACCGATAACATATAGGAGTACTTTTTAAAGCCTAACCGCATCAACAACTTGTTGTGGGACATATTGACGTGTTTTAATCTGTGCTTAAAAACCTTGCAGGTCTTTCTATACTTTTTTTTAAGAGGGCAAAATCTTTGCCTCGTATATATTCATAGAGTAGAAGAAAAAAGTATAAGATTGCAGTCCAAGAAGTCCTGCAACTAGGGAAAAGAAAAACACACCACACCACGCTTCTACGATCATATCCTGCCACTAAAGCACAAACACAACACCTAGAGAAAAGTATTTTCTAAACGACGCCTCCAACAAGAAAAAGGACGCCGATAGCGCCGTCGCCGTCCGTCCTAGAAGTCCAGGACAAGGTTTTCACCTGAAAGATCCAACAAGAGTGAAACCACATAACAATGACCCCAAGAGAGACGGCGCCTGCAGACGTCGCCATTGTCGGCCCAAAGGCATGACTTTCGCCCGTAAATTTCACCCTTCCATGTCCTAGAGGTGCATGTCATGCTTAGAAGTCTTCGCCTTTCAGCAACCCTCGACGCGCAGCCACCGCTCCAGCGCCTAGCTGCCGGTCGGTCATTAGCAGGAGCTCCAAACTCTGACGAACTCCATCGTCATCCACACAGTTGGGTTGCCATGGGGAGAAGGTGAGATAGAAGGATGGATCCCTTCTCCCCCACGCTAGCCCTCCCGACGTGGCCATCTTGCAACAGCGAAGGCGCCACCACAAGTGGACATTCATCTGGGATGACGTCCGTCGCAGACCTGCAACGCCCACCTCACACCGCTTCCGTCGCCTCCGCCTCAACCTTGCTATCCCGTCGCCACGGGACGCTAGGCCACCTCGCTACCGCCTCACCGCCCTGCGCCGCGCCGAACTCTATCGGTCACAACACCTCCTCACAACGGCGGACTTGCTCCGGGCGTCCCCTGCAGTCGCCGACAGGACCATCAGCAATCGCTAGCCCGCACGTCGGACGTCCTCCCGAGTGCCGTCGACCGCATCCAAAGCGCTCCCACTGTGTCGCCTCCATGCCCCCGGCCGGAAAGCCGACCAGGTGGCCAGATTTGGCCACAAGAGGCCCAGATCTGGCAGCAACGGCCACAGTATACGACGTCGCCGTCGCCGGAACGAAGTCGCAGCCGCCTAGAACTGCTGCTTCCTCTGCCTCTGCACGTGGCCGTTCCGCGGCCTCCTCTGCGCCGTGGCCTCCTCCGCGAGCCCCTCGCCGTCGCTGCAGCCTGTGCGAGCCGCGCCGTCACTGCCTCTCAGCGAGCCCGCGTCGCCGCGGCAGTCGTCTGCGTCGCCGCTGCTATGTGCGCCCGCGCTGCCGTAGCCCCTCTGCGGGCCCTCGTCGTCGCTGCCTCTCCGCGAGCCCGCGTCGCCACTGCAACCGTCCGCGCCGCCGCAGCTTCTCTGCGATCCCGCGCCGTCGATGTCGCCTCGGCGAGCCCGCGCCGCTGCTGCCGCGCAACCGCCGATCGGGGCTACGGATCTTGGCACGAGGGGAGGGGAGCTGTAGCTGCCACCGGGAAAGGCGCCGCCCGTGTCGCCCGGGGCGGAGCGGCACGGGGGAGTTTTTCTATACTTAGCTGTAACTCAAGCTATCTTTTAGTTTATAATGTAAAATTTGTCGACTTGTGTTTTTCTATGATCAGACTAAAAGTCGAACATACAAACAAGCTCTTATGATTTTTTAAAGGTCAACAAAGATAGTAGGATATGGGATTGTGGACGATATTTTTGGCTTCTAGTTAATGACACTGTTGACATACGGATTTGCTATTAGTGCAAAATGGGTGCACGAGGTGTATGTGCTTGTGTTTATTCATAATTGCTTATAATTCTTCCCGTTGCAACGCACGGGCACCCCGCTGGTTAGAGTTAAATGCTAATAACATTTTTTTTAAATCTTGCGAGGCCCTTAATCTTCCCATGTCTGGTGCTTTCTCATTCCTGCATAAAATTTGTGTTGCATTTCGGTTCTTCTTATACAGTGCTGCCGTAGACTAAAAATATGCATGTGTTAAGTTCAAAAAAAAAATGCATGTGTTACGTGTTAATACACATGTTCAGTCATTTGTTGTAAATTATTTTATTATGTTATGTTCTCGTAGTTCGTGGAGCCATTATGAACGCGTACGGATAACGCTGTGTCATCAAATGTCATAACTTCATTACCAGTTCCCACTGCCTTTAAATTTGAAAGAATCATGTGTTGTTTCTAGATCAAGCTTAAATCAATTCGCATTTTCCCGGGTAAAATATCAAATCGCTTTGCACCTCACCATGGTAACAAGTGGGTTGGAAGTCAACTTTGGGGTTGCAATATTTTTTTCTGAGAAAAATTGGTTTGCCTTGAAGATGCACGTTATGCATGCAGACATGTGTTTTTTTTTCTATACTTGTTTCAAAATTGGAATATCTTTAAGAGGATTCTATAGGTAAAAAAATGTAGACTGATATTAGGAAGTAGAAAAGTTGAGTTAAAGCCCCATTTGAATTGCAAGATTGCCAAACCAGAGGAATAAATAACACATAAATTTTCACACCAACATGAGTATAAAACAGGGGATTACAAAACACATGAAAAAAAATACATAATTGATTGTTTGTTTGAACCATAGGAAAAACACAGCTATTTGATACAAGAGAGACTCAAAATGAGGTCGCCATGAGAAATTTACTAAGTTTTCTCAAAAATCTTCTTGTTTTGTTTAAAAGGACTTCTTAGAAATTTTTTCTATAGGAATCCTCTAAATTTTATGCAATTTTCTAGCCTCACTGAAGGAGTATTTAGCGAAGAGACAATGAGTTCAGAAAAGATAATGCCCCCGATAACCCTTCGGAAAATATAAGAAAATAGAAGAAAAACAGTTTCAACTTGTGTACGCTCTATCATTGTTACAAATAATGAAATTGCAGAAGAGCTAAACCAATTCAATCAAAACGAGGCAAAATTTACTGTAGAGCATCCAAAGTTTGTGGTATTTAGTGTAAGACACTCTTAAAATGTCATTGCTAATTACATCAATTGAAAGTGAATTTGTTGATGTACACTAAAGCCATTATTTTTATCATTTGTGGTAAGCTTAGAGAAATTATAACCTAAAATGACCATTTTGCCCTGAGCATTCTCTCTTCAAGTTAACTAGGAATAATATAACATGGATTTTAATATCCACCAGTAAAATACCATTTTATGTCTTATAGTAATGACATTAAGAGCGTCTACAACAAATACCACAAAAATTATATGCACAGTACCAATTTTCGCCATATGAAATAAAAATCCCCGTGCTATCGTCTATGCGATCTAGATCTACTGCTGGAATACCTTCGCAAGTCCGTAACACGATGAAGATCCAAGATCCAACCAGAGCTGTGCACCTGGGGCCATGCCATTCCATAATTTTTCAACCATCAAAACCACAACCCCCCGTCCACAAAAACCTCCACGAACTGGTTCCTCATGCACCGCTCTCCACTCCCCAAAACCGCCCAAACCCCTCCCTTCTCCCGTACACAGTACACCAGGTCCACCGGTCCACCCCCATCGCAACCCCACTCCGTCACCCTCACCTCACCCGTGAGATGAGAGGGCGAGGCGTGGGCGTGACGCTTGCTACTCGCCCCCCGAGACGGCAGCACACACCCACCTGCCGGTCTCACAGTGCGCACCACCCCAACCCCAATCCACCGCCCAGATCTGACCACTCCGCGCCGCACCTCCTTTCGTCGCCTTCCGGAGCGATGCCCCGCGCCGCCTCAAATCTGGGAGCCGCTTTTCCTCTCCTCCTCGTCGTCTTCCCTTGAAATCGATCGATCGATTTCGATCGATTGATCGCAGATGCAGCCGAGGGTGGCGTCCATGGAGGACGTGAAGACGGCGGCGGGGACGGGGAGTGGTAGTGGTAGCGGCGGAAGCAGCAGGGTGTTCCCGACGGGGATGCTCAAGGTGTTCCTCGGCTTCCTCCTCCTCGGCGTCGGCCTCTCCGCCGCCGGGATGTACATGGCGCGCCACACGCTCGCCGCCGCCGCGCCGGCGCTGTTCCGCCCCTGCCTGGGCGCGTGGGGGGCCTCCCCGGAGGAGGAAGCGCCGCCGGAGGGGCTGGAGCGGTGGACGCGGGCGCCGGACCGCGTGGAGCACGCCATGACCGATGACGAGCTCCTGTGGCGGGCGTCGTTCGCGCCGCGGCGTGGGAGCAGCAGCCGCCGCCACTACTACCCGTACAGGCGCGTGCCCAAGGTGGCGTTCATGTTCCTCACCCGCGGCCCGCTTCCGCTGGCGCTGCTCTGGGAGCGCTTCTTCCGGGGAAACGAGGGGCGCTACTCCGTCTACGTCCACGCCTTGCCGTCCTACCGCGCCAACTTCACCTCCGACTCCGTCTTCTTCCGCCGCCAAATCCCGAGTAAGGTTAGCTCGCCTTGGCTTAGCTTACTCACTACCACTGTAGTACTACTACATAGCTAGGCCGTTGTTTGGGTTGATGGGCTTCCTGTTTGTGCTGATCTATACGGATTGATAGCAGAAATGTGTTCAATTGCAGGCTTGTACAGCTCAGGGACTGTACATTGACCTGAACGGAACTATACCTGGTCAATTTCCATGTGGTCTTACGATTTGGTTAGTCAATCCCAGTGTTTCACTCGTTCTAATGAATCTCCTAGTAACCTTAAAAATGGAAGGAGTATCAATACAGTGAATGTACTGAATATAGTGGTACTTACTATATTAAGGAAGCTAGAACTTCTTATGAATCTAATAATGGATAGTTGACCTTTCTTCCTTTGTATGTTTTCGTTTGAGGAGTCTGCTCCTTTGTCACAAATGTTGGGTGGAAAATGTGCCATTCCTAGTGTATAAGTGCGACAAACCATCCCATATTGCATAGACTGTTGCATTAATTTGATATCAGTCAACGTTTTGATGTTGTTTCTTGAATGTCACTTGACTTTTTTTTGACAAAGGAACAATTTTCTCGTTGGTTTGACAATTGTTCTCTAGGACATCAATCTAATTTGTGCATTTACCTTGTTTGCACACAAACCTGTAATTTCCATAGGTTTGAATTTTGGTTCTGTACTTCTGTGTATCTGCAGTTCTGCACCTTTAGGAGTTATATTCCTGGCCTTTCTGGAGTAAACCAGATCTTAAACGCTGTTCTAGCAAATTTTCATTTGGAGTTTGAAAATGTTCATTGAAAGATTGGCAACAACCTATACCAAAATGTTAGAATCACATAAACAATAGTCTGTTTATTTGTGTAACATCGGGAGGGTTGTTAGTTAATTTCCTGGTCATTGTTGAGACATCGATATTGGTCACAGTGGTTATATTAAACTGGGTTTTCAGATTTAAATGCAGGAGCAGAATATGTGGTCATACCTTGATTCTGTGCAAAGATCACTTTTTTTTTGCATAGTCACTTTTATCTGCTTTTGTAGTTGAACTAACAAAAAATGTGGTTCAGGTCAAAGCAGAGCAATATTGCTCAGTCTATGATGGATTGAATATGTATCAATATAGATGGATATATTATTAGTATCCTACTAAGAAAATTATTTATTTAGCCTTTTATGATCGAGATGACCTGACATGTTTTTTGATTTGTTTGATGATCACAGGTTGCAGAATGGGGTGAGATGACCATGTGTGATGCTGAGAGACGCCTTCTAGCAAACGCTCTGCTGGATATATCCAATGAGTGGTTTGTCCTTGTGTCTGAATCATGTATTCCTATATTTAGTTTCAACACTACATACCGATACCTCCAGAATTCAAGTCAAAGCTTTCTCATGGCATTCGATGATCCTGGACCATATGGACGGGGCAGGTACAATTGGAACATGACCCCAGAGGTTGAACTCGAACAATGGCGCAAAGGCTCACAATGGTTTGAAGTAGACAGGGAGCTTGCCATTGAAATTGTGAAAGACACGCTCTATTACCCAAAATTCAAGGAGTTCTGCAGGCCTCATTGTTACGTTGATGAGCACTATTTCCCTACAATGCTAACAATTGAAGCGCCACAAAGCCTGGCTAACAGAAGTATTACTTGGGTGGATTGGTCAAGGGGAGGCGCACATCCAGCCACTTTTGGGAGGGGTGATATCACAGAGGAATTCCTGAGAAGAGTTCAAGAGGGTCGGACTTGTTTATACAATGGTCAGAACTCTACAATGTGCTTCCTGTTTGCTCGGAAGTTTGCTCCTAGTGCATTGGAACCGTTGTTAGAGTTAGCACCTACTGTGCTTGGTTTTGGTTGATTTATGGTTGAAGAGGTGCACGCCCTGTAATTTTTGATACTAGATCATGATAGGATTACATGTGTAGAGAAGTGGGCTTACCTTGATGTATGAAAGCCTGGAACGCTGCCCATATCTGCTCCATTGTGTTATATACACAAACTTGTACTCTTTTGTACAGTAACGTGACATTGAGTCACATGACTTTTTATGTTAGAATATCACCCTGTATTTTTTTTTCTTTTGTCTGCCAGAAGTCATGCAGTGAAAGTTTGAGAGGAAAAAAAAATACTAATCAGATATAAAGAGTTAAGGTATAAAATCATATTGCATTTGGACTGCACCAAATAGGCTGGAACAGGTCCAAAACTTGAGATTTTAAGTACTCTGAGTCTCCTACTACTGGAGTTGGTTGGTTGTATCACTGTCTGATCCATCCAGAAAAAAACCTGTGGCCTGGCTTCCACATATCAAGAGTAGCAATTTGCTTTCATTTGGAAGCCAGGCCGGCATTGCGGCAAACGAGTGCACTCCAACTCCCATGGCTCAGCCCCAAGGGAAAATGGTGGATGCAATCAGAAGGCCATTAACAGCAGCTTCAGCGTTTCATCAATCAGCAGCAAAGAATCTCCAGCCACTGGTCACCTTAGCTCAGAGCAACTGCATTAGCAGGAGGGGCCTTCTCACTCTGCTGACCTCCACTGCAGCCATACCTGAGGCTAGTGAATCAAGAAAGGCTCTGCTTCAAGGTATGCGCGAGTTCGGTCTGAGTTTACTGTGTTCGAGTAATCTGTTTTTGCAGTTGATTTTTTAATTGCCTAATTGGTATCCACCTTGATTCTGCTTCCATGTTGCTGTGTGCAGAATATCTGAATAAGTCGAAGGAAAACAAAGAAAAGAATGACAAAGAGGTATGTCTGCCTTCAAGTTTTTTCCTAGTATCCCATGGCTAAAAATCCCCCTTTACTTCGTAAAAAAAGTCTCCCTTTGCTTTTGTTTGGTGTTTAGATTATGTGTATTTTGAAGTAAGAATGGTATATGTATGCAACGCATCTTCCAGTAAATAGTTAACGGTTATGAACTCCGGAGCAGGAGCTTATGATTTGTCACATAAGTAGGCAAAAATGCCATAGCAGTGACATTGTGCTTACAGACAATCTACGGCTATGTAGCTTACTCGAGGTTCTAGACTTTGTCCACTTACAATTTGCCCTTTATAAATGTACAATGGTATAAAGAATTCATTAAAAGTGGTGTTGATGCAGATTGGGATTGCCACTGATTCTCCCTTGCCTTTTTTTTTCCCCCTCAAATTCCAGAGGCTAGACGACTACTACAAGAGGAATTACAGGGATTACTTTGGTCTGATCGAAGGCCCTGCTAGACAGAAAAAAGAGGATGAACTCACGGAGTCGGAGAAAGGAATTCTCGAATGGCTTGATAAGAACAAATAGGCAGGATAATGTGTGCCTAAATTCTAATTGCTTTACTCCGGTTCTTGTTTTAGTTACGGTGCATTGTTCTGTGTATTGCCGGTCTGGCAGTAATGCTGTCAATAAGTTAACAATAGCTAACAGACTGTTCGATGATGTCTACTACATAGTACTCGCTCCGTTCTTAAATATAAAGCGTCCCTGTTTTCCGCAAAATCAATATTTAAAAATTTGGCTAATAGTTAGACTAATCATATTGATGTTTAGTGTTATGCATATGACATCATTAGATTTGTATGTAATGTGTTTTCATATGACGTAAATTTTATAGTTTTTGATAATATATTATAGAATAAATTAAGGGTAAGTAAAGTATTGAAGACCGTGTACAATTGAAATACACCTTATATTTAAGGACGGAGGAAGTACATGGTAGTGTGATTTGCTGATCTCCAGGACCAAGACAGTCTTTTAAATGTAGCATAATTTGGATATACGACCTTGGGTAAATGCCAATGCTAAAAAAATGAAGTTTTGGAATAGAGTCAACTGATACGAATGGCTTTATATATCGATTTAAAACTTGCATTCTGCTCTATAACAATCCAAAACTTGCATTCTGCTCGTCTGCTTGCTTCTGTGTGTATAAATCAGTCATGAAATTACAAAACAGAAATATCAAGTGGCGGCTCGGATTGGTAAACTTACATATACAGTATGCTTTGCTAACTACACAGTACGGAGTAATACAAAAGAACCTCTAGCTGCTGCCAATGGTGAAACAATAAGCTTCAGTGAGCATTTTGTATATGCTCGGCAATGGATCTGGGAGATTGTTTGTGAACGCATGGATGTAAGTGAACCTGTCCGTATATTCGTCTCCAAGATAGAAAACATATATACTTTCAGCCACTTCCTGGTAATAGATATTACCTTGCTTCAAACCAAGATCCCTAGCAGAATATGATGCTGTAGAATGCAATTTACCCACAAAGAAAACCCGATCATAAAGCCTATCCACTGAACACCATTCAAGTCTTGAGAAATCCATCTTGAAAAGGCGCATATTGCCTGCACGCGGTTGATCATAAACAACTAGGGAGCCTCCCACGGGATTCAACCAGATGTGGGAATGCCAGTTCCCAACAGTTCCTTGCAACTGTCAGTGTCTTGAATTTGATTGTGCTAAATGTCGGATTCGGAGTAAACTCAATGACTCCAAGTTCTGATGTGGATATGTCAAAATAGAACTTCTCATCGATTGAAACTATGCTTCCTATCTTGAACCTTTCATAACAACGACTCTCATTTGCAGAGCCACTGTCATGCACATCATTTGATATTCTTCTCCTTTTCGCATTGCCTTCTCCACTGGAGATGTGCTCTGACGATGTTTCTCCATGAGAACTGTGTTCTGCACATTCATCTTTGAGCTCCCTATATGGTAGATAGAAGAATAGAATTGGCGATTTTTCAACAGTAATTGTATACTCATGTCTAGTCCATTCCTTCCCTCCAACACGGCAAAACCAGATTACAGGCTCATCAGCATCAACGACTAGCACGACGCAGCGAGGAGATTTGGGTTCATATGAGAGCAGGCACTTGCAGTTTTCGGGGAAGTTCTTCTCCATGCGTGGCAGTTCAACCTTCTTCTGATCCAAGGGATTCCATAAGGTAGTGGACAGCGAAACCATATCTAGTGTGAGCAGCCAGCGTTGCGGTGTCGCCCAGCACCTAGTCTTGTTCATGTCATGTTCACTTCCTTTGGTTAACAGTTGAATAATCTTGCTTACAAAAACTTGATCCTCTTTTATAGATTTGCTACCACAGACTGAAGCGTGTATTTCCTCCATCAGTTGTTCCATTGCTTACACAGTGTTGACGATGTTTTGCCCACTTCTGCAAACAAGTAGATATGTTTCAGCAGTTCAGCACATATTGAAGAATTTAGCACGGCATGCAGAATATTTGATTTTGAGTGAACACCAATGCATCACAGCCCACAAAATTAATTATCTATGCATCAATAAATCTACATCACTCTCTTAGGGAAGAAAAACAATGCAATCTGACATAATTAAAAATCCTCTCAAGTACCATGACATCTGATCAAGATGGATAAAATCAACTGAAGTTACACACGAGAAAGCAAGTGATGCATTCCATTATACCATCACAAACACACACATAAATCCTGCTATCCAATCAATCCCACACGAAAAAGCCAATCTTTTGTCTGGTTTATGCACTTGAAGGAAGCCCAATACGCAAACATCAAGTTTGTTAACACAGGCATTGAGTATGGATGCACAGGATCGAATCCGACACATTAGCAATCTGCCGATTAAAGATTTGGGATAACTAGAAGAGGGGATTTGGCTTACCGAGGAAAACGATCGATCTGGATGGCCAGTCTCGAAGGGGAGGAAGAGCTCGTCGCCCGGCGCTAGCTTCCGATCCGCCCAAGCAAAGATTTCAGCGGTGCTAGCGACGTGGGCATCGGAAAGGAAGCATTTGATGGCGGGGCGGAGAGATCTAGAGACCGGACGGAGCAAGGTTTGCGGCAACCGATTCAGTTACGAGTGTTCTTAGACCCGCCAGAAAACGCAGTCTGCCGCCCAGCAGCAAAGCATTGTTCGCCATCACCCAGACAGTCGACACCGACCAAGCCAACGCGGCGACGGGGATTCGACCGTATACAACTAAAATGTTAATTATATTTCTGTGCTCTACTGGAACAAATCGTCTGGGTGGTGTAGTTGGTTATCACGTTAGTCTCACACACTAAAGGTCCCCAGTTCGAACCTGGGCTCAGACATTTTTCCCTTTTTTTTCACTAATCTTGATTTTGTTAGATTAGATCAAATGCTTTTTATTATTTTATTTATTTTCCCCGCAAAAAAAATGCTTTTTATTTTTTCCCACTAATATTGAATTTGCTATACCAATGTCAATGCGCATCAACTTTTGTCCTTTTACTAATCTTAATTTTTACCAGTCTTGATTTTGTTGTACTACTAATATTCATATTGCCATTCCAATGTATTTCACCGATCTTGAATATTACTAATCTTGAGTTTGCTATACCAATGTTGTAGAACGGTATTAATTTTGTTTTTTACACATTGGTGCGATGTTGGACAAATTCAGTAACTCTTTCCTTGTTTTCCTATACCAAAATCGCACCATGGTATTAAATTTGTCCGATTGTCCTCGTGGTTTACTTTGTTTAACACAGACGTTTCAATGCACGAGAGTACGTACGTCAGTACGTCTGTTCTCCAAGCTTGCAAGCTATAGAACGCGTCTCAAAACAAAAAGAACTCCCACCTGATCTAAAAATCACCTCCAATCACTGTCTCTCCAACAACGGCCCCCATCACAGAGCACTCTCTCCGCTTGGTTTTGTTTGGCCGCCTGCAGCGTCCAAACTTTTGACCCGTGCACATGCCACCAAGAGAAAAAAAAAAGCATTAGATATTCAGGGCCTCATTGGTTCGCCTAGAAGGCCAAAATACAAAAAAAAACATATTTATAACTAAACATAATTTATGAATGAAACTTTTGTAGATGTGCATTCCTGGTTTGAAAGGCCGTTTAAAGAAAATACAATAAAAATCTCTAAAATGAACTCTAAAATTAAGTTTAAAATTTTTAATCCTGCCTTTGGCATATACTAATCCGAGGAGCAATAAATGGGAGCTTCATCCACCAGACCATCGCTCAACTCGAATTAGTTGAATACTACTGCTTGATGACGGCCTTGGTCACCACCTCCACCAGACACAAGTGCCCCGTCCCCTCCTGCTAATCAGTCATCATGGATAAGGCCACGTCCACAAGCCACGTGAGATCAAAACCAACACAACACAACACAGATCTAGATCCTGCTGCGCTGCCGCGGGCCAACCCAAGTGCATTCGCCCGTGGATCACCTGGTCTCCATACAAAATGCTCCCATTAACTATCACCTTACCTCTAGTGGGGCTCTGGTGACGGCTCGGCCTCCCGGCCGGCGACAATTGGCAGGCAGCGCTCGGTTTGACCCCCGGCGCGAGTGGTTAGGTTTAGTTGAGCAGCAAAATAAGCTGGTTCATGCGTACAATCAACTCGCGGGCGATGATGGTGTAAGCAAGCAAGCAAGGATGCAAGGCGGCGTCGTTGTTAGTGGTTAACTACTCCAACGTAATGGAGGACCGTGCGATTGATGGAAAGGTGAAGAAGCCCTCAAGCAAAGCACACGGCTACGTACGCAAGTACGCCTCTCTGCTCTGCTCATCAACAGCTGCCTCTGCCGCAATTATTATCAGCTCAGTTTAATTAATTAATCTTAATGGAATAACTGGCTGATTGATTTGAGTATAAAGCTGGGCAATAATTAGATTATTCGGGTATCCCTTGTTTGAAATCGTAGGAGGTTAGAGTTTGGAGCGGCCGACGACGGCAGATATAATAAACAATTAAGAAAGAAATCAAAACTAATTTCCTTTTTACGAATTTTAAACTCGTAGTTAGGCCGCAACGGTACAAAAAGGTGGAACCGAAATACGGGAGAACAGCTCCGCGTCTCCGCCCCCAAACCCCGTTGCGCGGCTACCCAACCGCCGGACGATGGCACCCCACCGTAATTTCCACCCACTCCCAATCCCATTTCCGTTCCTCGCAATTAATAAAGAGGCCGTGAGGTGCAATAATTAATAGAGGTAAAATGGGAAAAAAAAAGGAAATTGAAAAAAAGAAACTCGAGTAATATCTTTCTCCTCTCTCTTCGTCTCGTCCCAGTAGTGGTGGTACTAGTAAGTAGCCTTCACGACTAAATCCACCACTACGCCTCCACACCTCTCCTCCTCCTCCTCCCCGCGTCGTCTCCTCCGCCTGGGTTGGGCTCCTCCTCCTCCTCGTCGGCTCCACCAAACCCTAATCGTTCGCCGCGTCTCCGTCCTCGGTTCCCTTCGATCTGCGGCGAGCCGGAGCCGGCGGCGAAGTGGGGGCGGTCCCCAGTCGCGGTGGGCGGGTGGGTGGCCCAGCGCGGTGGTCCCGTCCCGTTCCTTCCCGGCGGCGGCGCGGCGCGTCGGGAGGAGGTGGGGGTGGATTTGTGTGTGGGGGAGACGATGAGTAGATGAGATGAGGTGGAGGAGGATGGGTGCTGCGGCGGCGGCGGGGGTGGAGATGGGGCGGTGAATGGAAGCGGCGAGGGGGGAGGGCGGTGGGCGTACATGGAGGACAGGGCGTCGCCCGGCGGCGTGTGCGGGAGGGTGCTACGGCTCGCGAGCGTGCAGGTGAGCTGGCTGCTCCGTTCGATCCGGTGGGTGGGTTGGGTTGGGTTGGGTGGGTGCCTCGGCAGGCTGAGATGCTGAGTAGCGTCGGGTGGGGTTCGGGCGGAATGGTATGGAATTCGAGGGGGTTTGAGGTTGCCGTGGCCGGATTTGGTATGAATTGATGCCCATTTCAGGTTGCGGGTTGGGATTCGATAGATTCGGATTGCTCTGGTTGTAGGGTTTTACTGTTTCGCTGTGAATTATTTGGGGGAAGGGGATGTTTTTGCTCCTTCCATTTTTGGGTATTTGGGTCCAAGTAAACAAATGAAGCAGATGGATCAAAATTTGGACTGGCCTGGTGGATTATGTGCTGTTTCATCTTAAAATTTGATAATATTTGAGCTCTCTTAGGCCAGAATGCGCATTACGCATATGAGTTTTCGTAAATTGACTCTTCCATATTTGCTCATGCTGCAGATTCTTTTGATTCTGTTCCTGACTAAAGGAGCCAGCTCAAATTCCCGAGACGCTAAAGCATCGCCTCCTCAAGGCCTGGATGCTGGAGAGAAGGATGTTTACCTCAGCCATTCCTGCATCCATGATGAAATACTTCATCAGCGGCGACGAGCTGGGCGGAAGGAGTACTCAGTAATGCCACAAGTGTACCAGGAGCGCACAGAAAAAGTGGAACGGCTAAGAGGAAGACACTTGCTGGGCGTGTCATCTTGGCATGCTTCACAGAGGAATGTCAAAAAGCCCATACGGATTTATCTCAACTATGATGCTGTTGGGCACTCACCTGACAGGGACTGTAAAATTGTTGGCGATGTCGTGAAGGTAGGCTTCCACTGTGCTGGCAGTTGCTTCATTGATTAGGCTAGGCATATTGTTAAGTTTGTTCTTTGTCTATGTTAGCTTGGCGAACCTCCGGTACCATCAACACCAGGAACACCTATCTGTGATCCTCATGGAGACCCACCATTGGTGGGAGATTGCTGGTACAATTGTACCTTTGAGGATATAGCTGGGGAGGACAAGAAGCAGCGGCTTCGGAAGGTTTGTTCTTCTACTTTTGGTTCTTTATTCAATCTTCCACGTCCTCCATGACTTGAAAAACATAATCTGCCATTTATCTCAACTGTTATGGAAGTTATAATGCTAGTCCCTTGTTGTTGGGATATCTTAGTTTGTGTACTGAATTGAATCATTTGGCAGGCACTAGGACAAACAGTAGAGTGGTTCAGAAAAGCCTTAGCGGTCGAACCTGTCAAGGGGAACCTTCGGCTCAGTGGATACTCTGCTTGTGGTCAGGATGGTGGTGTGCAGCTCCCCCATGCATATATTGAAGGTAATTTACCATTGTGGTTAGGGGTGACCAAGGGAAACCCTTTCCCAACCAATCCGGGGCAATTCTGCTATTAGTGGATGGGGAGATATTGTAATTGCCACTATGAGGATGTGAGGATGGGGATAACGGTGCCTCCGCATCTCCGCTCCTTGTCAAATTCCTTATATGTTCGCATATACAACGTGAATTGGTATATCTACGCATATAAAACTGAGATGTTATCCCTATACAATTACATATTTCATATAAGTTGTAGTATATGCTCCTGTAGTACTACTATTGCGTCATCTTGTGCAATAAATAAGTTCATTTATTATACCATGTCATAAACTTATGAAACAAATTGATTTTCATTCTAATTGAGGTATTTAATTGGTTCCAATCCCCACAAATTTCCTAATAGGGACGGGGATGGATAAATGGCGCCTCTATTAGCTAAATAAGGATGCAAAGCCATCCTCAGTGAATAACCCTGCTTCCATCCCTTATTTTAATGCTGCATGTTGTTAGCCATTTCTCCTGGTTCTTGTTTTCACACAAATCTTTCTTAAATTGCAGATGGTGTTGCCAATGCTGATTTAGTACTCCTAGTAACAACTAGACCAACAACAGGTAACACCCTTGCATGGGCGGTGGCCTGTGAACGTGACCAATGGGGCCGTGCAATTGCAGGTTTGTGTTAGCCCCCAATTTGCATACGAACATCACACATGAGGGTGTTTTAATGTTAATGTGATCTAACATTTGTGTAATTATGCCTTTAGGACACGTTAATGTGGCCCCTCGTCATTTGACGGCTGAAGCAGAAACGCTACTTTCAGCCACATTGATACATGAGGTCATGCATGTTTTAGGTTTTGATCCTCATGCTTTCACACATTTCCGTGATGAAAGGAAAAGGAGGCGTAGTCAGGTACTCAGCAATGACTTTCTCACTGTATTAATGTGATATTTTTTTCCTTTAAATGGAGATGCAATTCTGGAAACCTTTGCCGACGCTTTTATGCCTGAATGCCGAGCTGATTCAATTTCTTTCTTTAAAGATAGGACAATTATCTCACCATGCCAAATCTTGGCATGCGTTGTTAAATAAACTCGAAAGGCGCAATGAAATATTTTATGTCAAGATGGATTTGATTACCCTGTAAAATCTTTATTGTGTGGGACGTAGTTGCATGATAACTGATGCGATATGCTTGGTGGTAAATTGGAATTAGCTGGACTAAAGATAATTTTAGTCTGGGCTACTTGAGAAAAGAGTCAGTTCATCGATGAACAATCTTTGATCGCCAACCACTTGTCAGAAATCAGCCCAGATGAACAATGCTTGCCAGTGAGCATGAATTATGAGATCCATATGTGTTCTACTCAAATAAATCCTCTCAACTCTGACAAGCAAAATTACAACAAAAAATTCGACTCTATAATCTGTGAACGTGGACCGGGGTTTATATTTCTTACAACTGGAAACTCTAGGCTCTCATGACTTCATTCTTTGGTCTGTTCCAGAACACAAATCCTGGAAATCTGGAATACAATTCCAAACACTTCAGACTCTACAATCGTACAAGCAAATAACTCTGAAATGGACAAATGGTGATAAGGTCCTTTTTGGCAGGGCTCTGATTCCTAAATCTAACTGGAGTGGAGCGGCCTGAACCACGCTGGAGCCCTGCCAAACAGTCCATAAATAAACTGCATTAATTCTCTAACTTGTGGG
Organism: Leersia perrieri; assembly: GCA_000325765.3. Lineage (NCBI taxonomy): Eukaryota > Viridiplantae > Streptophyta > Magnoliopsida > Poales > Poaceae > Leersia > Leersia perrieri. Next base: position 24,145,964 of record CM002481.1, read on the forward strand.
CCACATCAATAGTATGATTGAGGATTTGCAAAGGTGGACAATGAAAAGTCGTGCCTGGCTACTTGATGGGTTTCGTATTACCAGTATAGCTTGAAAGCTGCCCCCCTTGTCCTCAGGCCTTGTACACCATGATCTAAATGCATTCATATATCTCTTCAGGTAACTGCTCAAGTTTTGGATGAAAAGCTTGGAAGAATGGTCACTCGTGTAGTCCTTCCACGGGTTGTCATGCACTCTAGGCATCACTATGGAGTAAGTTGTAACTAAAGATTTTGGAGCTATATTAAATCTGTTGAGTTGTTTTTAACTGCTCCTTACGAAAAAAATCATTCAAATTGATCAATTTACTGGCTGTGTTAGGCATTTTCCCAAAACTTCACTGGATTGGAACTGGAAGATGGTGGAGGCAGGGGTACATCAGGTACATCCAAATAATTTTATATGTGTGTTGTTGCTATCATATAGCCATATAGGTTCAAGAGTACCAGTGTTTCTTTCCTCCCTGCTGAGATTTACCAAATTGACAGGTTCGCATTGGGAGAAGAGACTATTGATGAATGAGATCATGACTGGGTCGGTGGATACAAGATCAGTAGTTTCAAAGATGACTTTAGCATTACTCGAGGACAGTGGGTGGTATCAAGCTAACTATAGCATGGCTGAGCATTTAGATTGGGGCCGAAATCAGGGAACAGAGTTTGTTATCTCTCCCTGCAATTCGTGGAAAGGGGCATATCGCTGCAACACAACTCAATTATCAGGGTGCACATATAATAGGGAGGCTGAAGGTTACTGCCCTATAGTAAGCTATAGTGGGGACCTGCCCAAATGGGCTCAATATTTCCCTCAAGCTAATAAAGGTATGGTTGTGATATATTATATAACGGCTTAGCATAATTATCAGTTCTCTAACATATACTAAGTAATAATATTTGGAATCTTTAATTGTTGTAACTTTTCTGTTTGGCCTTCTCCATTTAATCCTTGTTAGGCTAAATGGTATAGATTAAGGGAAAAGTGAAATGGACAATATTGCTTGTTTGCACATAGTTTAGTGCCCAGTTGTTAATATAGGATATCCTTCTCCACCATGCATGGAACAATACACCTACTTACAAGGGAGCATAAAAACAATGCGTACAAAGTTTCCTTTGCCTTTTGGCACTGTTGCCAAAAGATTGCCCAGCCACAAAGCTGGTTGGTTTACCTTATCAGAGGTGATCTGGCTAGCTCCAGCAGGAATCAGTTTTGGAACTGTCAACTACCTATGGAGTTAGTTAATTAAGTGGTTTTCTTTGGAACTCTTATTTTAAATTTTCATATTCTCTATGGCCCTTATCTTTACTGATGCTCTCTTGATTCATTCCTTAAGTTCCCTTGATTGTTTTGATGGTTTCTGTATTTCAACAAGTTGTACTAAGTTTTCTACCTATGTGGAACTGTATTCCATGCACGCAGGTGGTCAGTCTTCGTTAGCAGATTATTGTACGTATTATGTTGCTTATTCAGATGGTTCATGCACTGATGTAAATAGTGCACGAGCACCTGACAGAATGTTAGGTGAAGTGCGTGGAAGTAATTCAAGGTGAGATTGCAGACAATGAGTTTGAATATTATTGTTTTACATGTCATTTCACAGGGTTAATACTAATGGAAGTTTCCTTTTGCTAATGAGCAGGTGTATGGCCTCAACTCTAGTACGAACTGGGTTTGTTCGTGGATCTATGACACAAGGAAATGGTTGTTATCAACATCGTTGCACGAATAATTCCTTAGAGGTTAGTACGACCTCCTTTTTTTGTCTGTTGATACTACATTTTCCATTTTTCCTGGGTGAGAATTTGTAGCATGTTCCTTTTTCTCAAGAGTCACCCATACATGAGCAGCATCCCACACAACTGAGGGCAGATGCATCTGCCCTTACCTTGAGAATTTATAGCCATTTGTCCTTTTATGTAAGAGATCTAGGAAATGAGAACACGTTATGTAATTTTTTGTCTGATTAATCTCTTCATTGTGAAAAATATGTGTTCTTTTACTTTGCATAAGGACTAAGGTGGTGGTGAAATAGGGAAGGGTAGATAAAGTGACATGAATTACCCTCATAATTGTATGTGAACGATGAAACAAGTTACTATTTCAGGCAGGTGGTCATGAATAAATACATATAGTAGATATAGGACATGGTAGGAAAAATCATTATATCTGTGTGCAAACCCTTATATTGACATTTAAGAACAAAACCCTTGAAAATATAGCCATTATATTTCTCGCAGATGTAGTGTTAAATAATAAAGGCGGTAATTTAACTATGTCAACTGTTTTTATATTCCTTTTTAGCTACATTCGTATACCATCATTTGAGAGTTTTCCATGTAACCTATTGTGCGTCATTTTCTGTTGCCAAGTCAGAAATGCTGCCCAGCTCTAGCTAAACCTTGCCTTTTGTGGTGTTCTAAAAATGCTTGCTGTTTAGGTAGCTGTTGATGGAATCTGGAAGTCATGTCCAGAAACTGGCGGGCCTGTTCAGTTCCCAGGGTTCAATGGTGAGTGTTGTTATTTATAATGCGCATTAGATCAAAGTTCTCTTCTTTAGTTCTTACATGATTTAATTCTGTGCTGAAGGGGAGCTGATTTGCCCTGCATATCATGAGTTGTGTAACACTGTGCCAGTCCCTGTAATTGGCCAATGCTCCAAGTCTTGCAGTTTTAATGGTGACTGCATTGATGGAACCTGCCATTGCTTCCCTGGGTTCCATGGCCACGACTGCAGTAGGAGTGAGTATACGGCTGTGTGCCGTCCTTCAGTTATTATATATCAGTATTCTTGTGAATTTGCATTGTCAGTGAAGATTCTTGGACAATGTATTCTTATGGCTCTTGCCTCCCCCCCCCCTCCCCACTCCAAAAATTGGCCGGATTGCAGTTCCTGATATGTTGAAGTATTCGTTCGCAGTTTCACTGACTATGATTGGTTTGGTACACAGGATCCTGCCCAGCCAAGTGCACTGGTCATGGTATATGCAAAGCTAATGGAATATGTGAATGTGAAAGTGGTTGGACTGGGATTGACTGCTCAACAGGTGAGCTTAAATAAGCACTAAAGTGCATTACTCTGTGTTCAATTCATTAGTATTAGAAGCATGGTGTGAGCTCAAGAAGATTTTGTTTGCCAATTCTGACATTAGATTAATGCATTTCGAATTCTGATTAAAATTTGCTTCGTGATACAATTAATATTTCCATGATCAGATATGAGCACTTAAAACCTGCCAGTGAGATTTATTGTGTTGGACCCTTGAGGCCCGTTGAATTTATTATATGCTTCACCGTTGTTGCTTTTTAAAGTAATGCTATGTTTTTTTTGCAGCGGTTTGTGATGAGCAATGTAGTTTGCACGGAGGAGTTTGTGATAATGGTAAATGCGAGTTCCGATGTTCAGATTATGCAGGATATACTTGTCAGAAGGGTTCTGCAATACTGCCCAGCTTGTCGATGTGCCATGATGTACTGGTTAGAGATGCTGATGGGCAGCATTGTGCACCAAGTGAACTTAGTATACTTCAACAGCTTGAAGCAGTGGTTCTTGTGCCAAATTATAATCGGTTGATGCCAAGTGGGCGAACCTTCCTTAACTTCTTTAACAATGCCAACTGTGCAGCAGCTGCAAAGCGGCTGGCCTGCTGGGTACTGCTCCCTTCAACCATTTCACAGATTTTTTTAATCATTTATTTTTCTGATCTTTGAGATGTTCTATCTTCTGCTTTGCATGCACATTATAATGTTTTGTTGGTTGTTGCTGTTTTTAAAAAGCATAATAGATTGGAGAGCACATCTTACATGGAGAAGCCAATATACATAAATAAGAAAGAACCTCCTGCTATTGTTTTACTACAAAAATAAAAATGCTGAAAATAGCTTTGACCTTTGATGTCAAGGGTCTGGATTCTGGAATAAGAGAGACCGACACTGTCAATTGTAGTGGGTTGGTTCTATTATTAGTAGTATAAAATGATTGGGTATATATTAAAGTGCTAGTAAAATTGTATCCCTGGTATGTTGAATACAATTGTATTTTTAGTAATAAACTAAGCTGAACGGCAAAGATAATTCTACTTTCTATAGGCCATCTAAGCCCACGAAATTGCGTAGGAATTTTGGCTAGTTTACCTTCTGCTTAATAGCAGTTTTGCCAATGTGCTCATTCTCTCTGTATCCCTATGATTCTGCTTGTTTTACTGTTGAGAGCAATAATTTGTTGAGAAATAATACCTGGCTAAATTACTTTCTTCAGATCTCAATTCAAAGGTGCGACGAAGATGGGGACAACAGGCTTCGGGTATGCTACTCTGCATGTGAATTGTACAATACAGCATGTGGGGCAGGTCTCGATTGCTCGGACCAGACCCTGTTTAGCAAGAGGGAAGAAGAGGAGAAGGGTGTTCCATGCACAGGATATGGTGAGAAGAAGTCGTTCTGGCTAACGACTATAACTTCTCCGGGCGTTTCTTCCCTCTGATATCTCTGGCTGCGGTTCAGAGATTGTGTAAAGTATAATTGGCGATGTCCTATCCATATTCTTTTTCTCTTTCTTTTTGGACACCACTTTCCAATTGTAGGATACGGGAAGTGGTGGCCCATTTCACCTGGGCACCTGAAGATGGGTGCCTGGTGTATAAGCAGTGTTGGGGGGCTTGGGGTGCTCTCTTTGTTTTTAGAAATTAGTCTGACAGGATGGAATGGGGAGTGAGAAGCTGGAGGAGGGCGGTAGATTTTTTTCCGTTTTTGTTGCGTCAGAATTAGTGGAGGAAATGTAAAGAGTAATGTGTGTTGTATAATCCATGACCATCATTAACTAACAGAGCATCTCAATGAGAGCCCCCTATGTTGTCTTGTGTTCAGCTGCTTCTATGATGTTCATATTTGTCCATGCCTGCTATTAAAACAGTGGTGTCCAATCTTTTCTTGTCAATTTTAGTTTCAGAATGGGATTGGTGTCATCTCTTATTGTGGAAAAAAAAAAACTGTTTCTGTGGGCGATGTCCGCTGAGGAGACATGCTCCAGGTGTTTGCAAGCACTGGTGTTGGTGTCTCATCTATTATTGGAAAAAAAAGGTCTTTTGAAGGTACCCTAAACACAAACTATTTCTATGGAGCTCTAACAAATTCACATGTTTGAGACCAGGGCATACGTAACAGGAAGGTTGGTAGGTTTACCTCGATATCCACATGAGTACACACACGCATATGTCCTTTTGGTATTTGAAATCATAACTGAACTAACAAAACCCCTAATCATACGATCCTGCTTGCCTTCTCTCATCTTCACCTCACAAATCCCTCCATGGCATCAGAGCCAAAGACTTCACTCCATCACTAACAATTGCACAGCAATGTCGTCCCCAGCTACTCTGCGGCAACATTGCGCATTGGGCCGCGCCGTTGCCGTCATCGCCCTCGGCCTCCTCGTCGTGGTCGGCACTTACCTTCTCTCCTCTCCGGCCGCCGCCGGCGACGGCGCTGACACGGAGGAGTTCTTCAGCGTACGCCGCCATCATTCATCGGTAATAATAATAAGAATACTTCATCCTAATTTAATTTTTGGTAATGAAAACCATCCCAGTCTTTTGCTTTTGCTTCAAACAAGAGACAACCAAAATTATCACAAAATTACAGAGTCGAATCACTGCGAATTGCAAATTACAGCTTGATGCATAACAACACCAACCTAAAAACGTACTCCTAGACAACACTATCATTAGAAATCTTACTTCTGAACCTTCATCTTAATATAAAGTTCAACAATTTCGATCTTTCACAATCAGTAGTCCCTGCAAATTGCAGTAGCAACGAAATGATTAGCTATGATCCCTAACTCTCTCCATCAATGGCCAAACTAATTAACCAGGACGCCGGCGACGGCGGCTATGATCTGGAGGCGGCGGTGCGGGGAGCGGCGTACGAGAACGGGACGCTGATCGTGAGCGTGCTGAACAGGGCGTACGCGGCGGAGGACGGCGGCCTGCTCGACCTCTTCCTGCGGAGCATGAGGGAAGGGGAGGGCACCCAGCAGCTCATCCCCCACGTCCTCCTCGTCGCCATGGACCGCCCGGCGTTCCGCCGTTGCAGCCGGATCGGCGGCGTCCGCTGCTACCTGCTCCCGGTGTCCGGCGCCGGCGACGACCTGTCGTCGGAGCAGCTGTACATGTCGGACGGATTCATACGCATGATGTGGCGCCGCATTCGGCTCCTCGGTGACGTCATCAAGCTCGGCTACAGCTTCATATTCACCGTAAGCTTAAAAGATTTATGTTGTTCGAGTTTTACAGAAATTTCACGTAAATTATGGTACGCACGAATTTTAAAGAAATTTCATGTAAATTAGTGCAAATCCAATGAAATTCCTCCATTTCAAAGTAGCCCTTGACACTTTGACAGTTCACGCATGCATGGAGAACTAATACTCTTGTTTAGTTGAGTAATAAATATGTCAGAGACATAATAAGCGCCTTCTTATTTTCTAATAAGAATAAGCGTAACTAAGTTTAATCTATGAATTTTACAAACTACTTTGTTATTATTACTAGCAAATAACAAAGGACATCCGTGGACTGATAATTAGTAATATTATGTCTTTGCTTTTTTATTTAAACCGAGAAGGAACTTCGTTCCTTTTATATTAAAAAGAGAGTTGATCCTGTTTATATAAAAAAAATGGGCCTAAAAAATATATAAATGCTCAATTAATTAAAGAAAAACCGGCTAAAACCTACGTACAACTAAAACCTTAACGGCGTCCAACCCAATATATTGTTGCCGAACCTGCCACAACAACAACATAAATGCTCCAACGTTGCAAGAAAAGTATCATCGTTGCCGAGCTTACCGTCAAAACAATATAGCAGCTCCGAGTTCACGTCAGAAACAAGAAGCAACGTTCGATATGTCTATGCTTATTAATTGTACATGCAAGAATGATGATGCTAGACTTAATTTTGATTTGGTAACTCTTTTAAGGATTTGGACGTGATGTGGCTGAGGAACCCATTGCCAAGGCTGGAGTACAGGCCGTCGTCGGAGGACCTCCTGATCAGCTCCGACCAGTTCAACGGCGACCCAAGCGACTACGCCGGCAACGAGCTGAACACCGGCTTCTTCTTCGTGGCGTCCAACCCCCGGACGGTGGCGCTGTTCGACGAGTGGCACGCCGCGCGCCACGCCTCGCCGGGGCTGAAGGAGCAGGACGTGCTCAACGGCATGAAGCGCCGCGGCGCGCTCCGCCGCCTCGGCGTCCGCGCCCGCGTCCTCGACACGGCGCGCTTCAGCGGCTTCTGCCAGGACAGCCGCGACGCCGCCGAGGTCGCCACCGTGCACGCCAACTGCTGCCGGACCATGCGCGCCAAGGTCGCCGACCTCAACGCCGTCCTCGCCGTTGCCGACGGCTGGCAGCCGCGGCGGCGAAATGGCACGGCGCCGGTGATCAGGTGGCCGCCGCACACGGAGTGTGTTAAGTCATGGACTTGAGGTGACAAACACAGAATGGCCGTGAGCTAACAGAATATGATTTTTGGCTCAAGCTGAAGAACAGTAGGAAAGTAGTATAACCTGAAGAGAGAAAAAATTGCAGAGGAACTAGATTTTCATAACAACATATATATGGCGTATCTGGATTGGTCCTGTACTTTGTTACACACAGGGAACCCTGAATTTCTATTACTAGCTATGTATACATGGGAGTCCTGCATTTGAGCTCTATCAAATAGTAACCAATAAATTGGGTCATGTTTATAGTTTTATACTGAAGAAAATACTTCTGCAGCGTTATTTGAGGGATCGGGAATGTTCTTCGTGTGACAACTGATTACAACATTTGCTCCCATCAGACTATGTAGATCTCAGAACATGCGATCCTAAAGCGTAGCATTCTTCACTACTGTACATACATCGCTTATGCGATGGTTCTATTAACCTTCGCCAAGCCAACAGCTACCCTGACGAAACCTGCTGAAAATTTACGCGGTCTGCAAAACTTCCTGACGCTTGATCTCAAACACCTTCTGTAGCGCATCCTCAACAACCTGCACAAGGTTATGCATTTTTAGTTTGAACAAATATGTGCAAAAGATCCCCTCAAAAAAAATAAGTGCAAAAGATAAGCAGGCCACGTACAAAAGAAACGGCTAATCCCAGGTCAGCTCTATTACCTTGTCAGGAGTTGAGGCACCAGAAGTAACTCCAATTGTGATAGGTCCTTCGGGTAACCAGTTTTCTTTCTCGACAAGCTCACCATGCTGTTACATAATTCAAATTTCAGTCACGAGAGTATCTTCTTTTAGTTGTGTTCCCAGTTTATTGGAAACACAAATACCTTTAGCAACTAAATCTTCTGTAATATACACTACCATTTTCTGAAGAAAAAAAATAATATTATTGATGACACAGGGGTATTAGAACGTACATTTAGCTTGTAGCTGATCTTGTTTCCTGGTCCAATCCTCTGTTCACTGTCAATCCAGTAAGATGGAATTCCAGCAAGTTCTCCAATTTCTTGCAAATGAGAAGTGTTACTGGAGTTCCATCCTCCAACAACCAGAATAAGGTCAACATTCTCCTTCACTAGCTGGTACATTGCATCTTGTCTTTCCTGGCATATGAAGAGGAAGGGTGTCACCGATATACAGAGTATCATATAAGCATAGATTATGATTTAGTTCTATCCAAAATAATTGTAAAGTTTGTCACAATATGCTTGAACAAGGTTACACATCAATGTGGATTACAAATTTACAATGGAGCGATAAATGACTTCCTCAGAAAATTACTAACTCTATATCTCTCTTTACTACACTTGGTAAAGAATAAGCAACTGTAGCACCATTGCTAAAACAAAATTTAGTTTGACTCACAGATTTAAGAAAATTGCCTATCTTTATTGAATTTATCTTAGATACTGTATTAATGGTATAAGTTGTTATGAATAGCACTTTTATTAATCTGAGGGCAATGGGCCAAATATATATAGGTACAGGTGCATACCAATGTGCAGAAAACCCCTTTACAAACAGATAAATACAGAAAGCACAAATATACATCTAACATAAGTATTGGCGGTTGAGTGAAGTGTGATTATTCATCAGAAAAAAAAATGTCTGTGTATACTGCATCAACCTTTTGAAAATATGAATTGCAGTTACATACAAATTGCCTCAAAATCTCCACCCTTGTTCTTTTAGGAAAATTTGTTTCAGAAACATCTTTATTTTAGTAATGAAATGTTAAATGTACCTAAACCATATGGTCATTACTGAACATATCTAATACATCCATATATATATAAGCTTTATTTCCTATAAAAACTGAGCATGTGTATAATCTACGAGAAACATACACGTATTAAGAAATTCACATCAC
>CM002481.1:24155474-24169951 GCA_000325765.3 Leersia perrieri
TATAACGGACATATGTTTTTCAACTCTCATGTAAATTTTCAAGAGGGGGGTTTGGTTAGTTTAGTAGAGAAAGAAGATTTCTGCAGAACATAATAGATACAAAACAAAGTTTACCTGCGTGGCATCACATATGGTGTTGAAGGCAATGAAGTGGTCATTGACATTCTCAACTCCAAACTTGCGCATCATAGTCTTCTCAACAAGTTTCCCTGTTAATTATACAACGTTATAGTCAAATTTGATATTAGTGCAAAAACAAATTTGTACTGTACAAAATAACACAACAAACAGCCACGAAACTAATACTAATAGCAACTGCTAGCATACGCACCAATCTCTTCAGTTTCTCCTTTAAGCATTGTTGTTTGATTGGCAATGCCTACTTTCACTAAGTCAACATCAGGGTCAAATCCTGGGGAAACAGCATATTTGAATTTCTGCAATTATTGATATAACATTTGATTAGATATCGACAATTATTTCCAGCATGTTAGAAAAACGATGGTATAATAAAGTTCTCACCTCAAGGAACTCTTCTTTTGTGGAGCTAGAACCATCAAGTTGCCCACCAAGTATATAATCACATACATAATTAGCCTGTTACAACAGAAAATATTTCTTAATTTCAGCCACATAATGTATTTCAACATCAAGTTCAATGCAATGGAAAAATATAAATGCATCAAATATACCTCTGCTATGTTCTTCACAATGATGTACGTCCCTGCAAAAGAAGCAGTGGCAACAGTCTCTTCATGGGAGTATTTTCCATGAATGATAGAAGTGTAGTCACCCTTCTTATGCTTCTCAACCATGTTCCACACCTATATACAATTATGAGGTTCATGAATAGGATATAACTTTGATTTCCGATAATCTGAGAGTGGACATAAAAAAGACTAGGTGATCTTCAAAGGGGAAACTAACCTTTGAAACCCAAGGGCATGTTGTATCGACTATCTGCACCTTCTTCTCATTCAGTGTGTACATCTCCTCCACTGCAGCTCCAAATGCAGGCAATACGACAACATCCCCTTGATCAACAACATCAAAATCCTTAATACCTGCGTCAACAGGAATGTATTGGACACCCATGTCCTCCAATCTCTGCACGCACATCCGCAAAGTGATTCAGGTCAGTTTCAATTGCAGAGCCCTCAGAAGACATGCCACATGCCACAAACTAAACACAGTTAGTTGGGTAATAAGGATATAAGAGTTTAATATACTTTGCAATTTTGGTGCCAATTTTTTTTTATCTCAGTTGAACAAAAGAAAACATTTTTAGTTGATCTATCCCGACATATGCAACAACCATACATGAAGGGGACAAAATTATCCACCCACGAGCTGCACGTGGCGCCGACAGCGAATCATAAGCGAAATCGATTAGCAGAGGGGGAGGAATCACCTTGTTGACGGTGGGGTTGTGGATGATCTCGTTGGTGAGCCAGATTTTGTCGTCGGGGAACTGCTTGCGCGCCTCGTAGGCGATCTGCACGGCGCGCTCGACGCCCCAGCAGAATCCGTACGCCTCCGCCAGCTTCACCGTCACGGGCCCCCACGTGTGCTGGTTCCCGTTCTCCTTGAGCGTCTTGATCACGTCACCTGGAGAAATACTCGCCGCCGGTGAGCGTGAGCCCGCCCCACAAAAACATTCGAAGCGAAAAATCAAAAAAGGAAATTGGGGGAAATCGCTTACTGGTGTACTCCTGGCTCATGAGCTCGAGCGTCTCCTTCTTGTGGCCGAACCCCTTGCGGTTGTAGTTGTCGCTGCGGGTGAGGTTGTGGCGGAACGCCTTCTTGTCGAATTCGGCGTCGATGGAGGCCGCCGCCGAGGAGGAGGATGACGCGGGGGAGGAGGAGTCGCAGCGCACGGAGGAAGGTGGTCTCCTACCCCGGCGGCGCGGGGAGGACGCGGGCGAGAGGAGAGCGGAGCGGAGCTGCGTTGTGATGGTCGCCATCGCCGCGAGCTTCGCGGTGGTGGTGGCCGGCGCCAAGTGCCGAGGTGGAAGAAGGGAAGGGAAATGGGTGGGTGGGTGAAGTTGGGGGTTCGGAGTTTGGGATCTTCCCCACACTCGCTCTCTCTTATGCCATCTTATCCCTGGGCCTCATGTTCTCTAGTCTAATGACTATGCAGATTCATGGAAACAACCTCCACATTTTGTCGGATACAAACACACGCCACCCAGCAAATTTATCGTCACTTATTGCAGGACTAAAAAGGGCTAGGAAAAAGACAAAAAAAAACATATCTACCGTTCTCGAAATCATAATTTTTCAGAATTGGAAATGGTTGATACGCGAATTAAAAGTAAAGAATATACAATAATTGATTTTATCAAATATAAAAATATCTCAAATGGAACTTCTCAAATCGATGAGAGATTTACCTTATTATTTTTTCTAAAATAAAAAATACACATTTCTGATCTTTATCAACTTTAATGATTATATAAATTATCTACACTTTATTTGTTAAAATAAAAACTATATTAATCTATATTTCATAATCAGTATGGAAAAATAAATACATATATCTAAACACATCGTACTAGATTAAAAAAATATTTGTTCAACTAACCACCCCAATACTTTGTAGAGCTCTTAGCGTCTACCATGACAAGGCTGAAACTAATTCTTTTGGAAAGTTTCTGAATTTGCTTCACACCAATTCCGGTTTCGACGGATAGTAGCCTTACATTATTTGTTTTCGATTACAAGAAAAAGATCCAAATTTATTTATCTTTTCAAAATAATTCCTACCAACAGCTTCTGTTTCCGAAATCATGTCCAGAGAAATCGGAAACATTCGGCTTAATTTCAAGGGCTAATTGAATCCATACCATTGTAATTTTTCAAAGTTGAAGATATGCCATCCGTTAATCAATGACATATGAAACCCACGTGAGTCAATGACACGTGGCTTAAGATGTCATATTTTCAATTTTGAGAAATAGTAATGGTATGTCTCTAATTTTTTCTAATTTGAAACGCCTGATCGTGAGTCACCTTGGTGCCGCACTGCCAATGCGTAACATTTTTCAATTAATTTTACTTAGTAGGAGGGGCTGGGTGCTAATTTGCAACAGCCAAAACGTCGGGGCTCCGTGGAAGGCGAGGGATATTCCAGTCACTAGCAGGCAGCAAGCCGGACGGAGGAGACGACGCCGCCACGGTCAGCGCCGGGAGCACAAATTTTCCAGAACGATCGAGCCACGTTTTTCTGACCGCGCGAAATTCTGAGGACCTGAGCGCCCGTTTGGTCGCCTACGCACGGGCACAGCCTCGTGTTTTTTTCCCTTCTTTTATTGAAGGCGTTTTAGTCGTTTTATTCACCAACAGTAGAAAATGTGGCTGATTTTTTTCCTTTTTAATTTTTTGGGCGTGTGGGCGGTGAAAGAGTAGATGGTGCGGCGGCTAAACCAGCGCTGCTTGACACGTCTGTGGATTAGAACTCGGGCGTTCGTGGGCTTGTGGCTGCTGCACTCAAATTTTCTACGTTTTCTTTTACTTCAGAGGGCACTAAAAATTTCTGGCCGTGGTTGCATGAAGTGAACTAAATTATTGGATCAGTTTTGCGAGGAATGGCCGTGTTCTATGAAATGTTTAATTTCACTGGACAAGAGTTCGTTCTGTTTTAGGGTGAATGAATTTTGCAGATTTTTCATATATAGACATCAGTTTGATCTATATAAAACCCGGAACTTTTCGGCGTAAGAAAAATGAGTTTCATTAAGTTCTCTCTGTACGTTGTGATGTCTGCGTCCGCTGCGCTGTGTGAAGAAGGTCTACATGTGCGTGGAAAGCGTGGACTGACTTTGAAATCGACCCAAACACGTGAAACGGACGGCATGTTACGCATGCAAAGAAAAATATACACACTCTCTGGATCTGAATACTTCGTGATTTTGACCTTCTGGCTCGTGCTTCCGCCATGGAGAAGTCCGTACACGAGTATGTGACAAATCCACTGATCCAGCCATTCATCGAGCTCACCGGACGTTATTAGTGTCTAGTACTACCATTGAACAAGAGAAACGTACTCAAAGTCAAAGTACATCGAAATTGGTTTCCTTTTACTGAAAGAAATTAAGAAATTTTTTCGGTTTCTCAACTCACGTGCAAAATCAGTTCGATATAATGAAAAGCCATCGCCACATTTTTTTAAAATAAAATCTAACAAAAGTAATTATACTATAATTGCAATATAATGTTGTAGCTATTTTATATTGACATTTACATTGTAATTTATATATAACTTCAATGTAACTTACAAACAAGTTACCTGTATTTTCAAATACTTATTAACTCATGTAAAATTTACATATAATATGTTATAGTTATATTATAAAGGTTTTTCTTAAAGATTTTCAGTCACTTAAAATAAGTTTTGGTCTCTAACGTGTGTTACTGGTGGTCAAAGTAATTTCTACGCAGAGAACTATGGTCATGCAACAGGCCTTACCAATTTACAAGCCTTACTTTTGTTCTTCTCCTATGGCTAAAGAAAGAGTAGCCCATAGACTATACCCACACAAAACGTCTCAAATGAGGCCCTGTTAAGATGGGCTAAATTCCCAGCGCATATATGTGGATGGGCCGGGATTTCAACAACAAACAGCAACAAGCGAAAGGGATAGATGCATGCGGTTCATGGCGTTTTCGCGAGCGACTCTTACACGCGGTGCCCTGTACCGGAGGCCCGCTACCTTATTGGGCTACGTGCCTAGGCCTCGTAGTCTGGACGTTTGCACCGTGTCCCAGCGCCAGTCGTTTGCTGTCTGCTGCTTGGGTCGGGCCACAGAAAGGCCATTTCTTGTGTTTACTTGACTTCGGCTTATGTGGTTCTGCTAACTCCACAGAAAAAAGACTAACGTGCAAGTCTAACAATACACGTCTGAGTCTGAGTCATTCATATATACGCTTGCATGCCATTTTTTGTATCACTGCTACATTGTGTTTGATGCGGAAACTGTTTTCTACGGGTACCTGAACTTTTTTTTTTGAACTGAAAACAACAGGAGATTTGCCTGATATATTAGAAGGGGTAAAGCAATTTACAGAAAAAAAAAGAAGAGCCAATTAAGGCTGAATTATAACTTTTTGCCAGAAAAAAATTCCGGGCAGGATATAGAAGCGACTAAAAAGTAATAGGAGGCCTACGGGTGCAAGCTCCTAGATAAAGCACATTGGATTATATTTTCCTTTACGAGGAAAGCAACTTGTTCTGCTCTCGCATAGATTTGTCGAAAATTCTTCGATTACGCTCAAGACAGACATTCCATCAAGTACAGAGCAAAGCACCCATGATCTTTCTTCTTTCCAGTCTTCCGGCGCCTTGGAACAGTGATTTGCACCATTCATGTAGGTTTTGGTTCTGGTTTTGCCCTGCATTGGTAAAATTAAGCCAACTGGAAATTAGAGTCCAAACTTGCGCGGTGAAAGCACACTCTTTGGCAAGGTGAGTTCCATCCTCGAAAGCTTCAGTACAGAGACAACATATCCAGTTGCATGGTCAGTGTCGACGCAGCAAGTTCTCCGCAGTGAGGGCCTTTTGGTGAAGCAAGAGCCATCAAAAGAAACATTGTTTAGGTTCTGCCCAAGCCGACCAAAGAGGAGACAGAATTGGGTTTGGCGCTTCCTGGAATTGCACAAGGTAATCGCTTCTTGCATAGTACTCCCCGTTGGTAGTCCATTTCCAGATAATACTATCTAGTTGATTAGTCAGATGCGAATTTTGGAGCGCATTGGCCGAAAGAACAAGTTCATTTATCTCCTCAATGGATGTAATCTGGTGGAAGCCTCCAAGCCAATGATTATTGGT
Organism: Leersia perrieri; assembly: GCA_000325765.3. Taxonomy (NCBI): domain Eukaryota; kingdom Viridiplantae; phylum Streptophyta; class Magnoliopsida; order Poales; family Poaceae; genus Leersia; species Leersia perrieri. The sequence continues at coordinate 24,161,302 of CM002481.1, forward strand.
TAGCTCGTGAGAAATAGAGCTATTCTTTCTTTTTGCAAGCCAAAAAAGCAAAGGAGCTAAATGTTTGGGGGCCGATCCATTTAACCGTCTGTCATTCCAAAACCTCGCCTTTTGTCGTCCCCTAAGATTAGGGTAGTGCCATTGCGGAAGAGTTTGATGTCATGCTCATTACAAGGGAGCTTCAAATCGTTCCATGGCTTAGTTTCATCTTTCTAATTGAGCCATCTAAGTCATAAAGATTTTGCAAACTTGTCCGAATTTAGAATTCCAAGGCCTCCTCTATCTTTTGGTAGTACCTGAATTTTGTTAGCCGTGACTGATGTAAACATTACTAATTAAGTTCGTTTATTGGATGTGATTCATAAATTAAATTGTGTAATCGACCGGCGAGTATGTTTTGTCCTACGTACCTTACATTTTACAACGCAGAGCAGCACAATACAGATGGCAAGATGTTCAACAGTAAGAAGTACTCCATCCGTCCCAAAATGTTTGACGCCGTTGATTTTTTTTGACATAAGTTTGACAACGGCGTCAAATATTTTGGGACAGATGGAGTAAAACTATAATAGAACTGTATTGTTTATACTGATTACCGACACGTCGAGTATAACGTGACTGGAATACTATACATACTTTGTTGGAGGTGTAACATTGCATAATTGTTTTAGAACTATTGATGCAGTAGTATTCCAATTATTCTTTCCCATGGGCTAGCAAACTTGTACTAACGAAGTTAGAGCCAGCCACTATACACTGGTGCTAGATACCAATGGGCATGCATGACCAGCACCATGCAATGCATGATGACAACGATCGTTCGGCCGGTCCTTCCCTTCCCTCTCGATCGTCTCTCTCGCAATGTCACACACAGTCGTCACACGCAGTCACACATCCCGTAGCAAATGATCAACATCTGCACAAATTCGATCCAGTACAAATTAAGCGAGCGATAGTACCAACCACCACCACCACCACAGCCACAGCACTACTACGTCAAGCAACAGAACAAGCAAAACTGTATGTGCAGGATGCATCAGCTGAGCGCAGATCGATGACAGGCCTGAGCTGAGTGAGACAGCTGCTACTCATCCGATCCTCGCATCCAAACAAACCAACCCCAAATTTTAGACCACACTGGAATGTGCAGACCGCGGTCCATGGCGGACAGCTCGTCGTCTGCCGGCCTCCCTCGGAAACCGCGCATTCCCTTTGCCCCAGCTACTAGCAGCCGATCACGCACCACCAGCTAGCGAGCCAGCTATAGCTAGCGGCAGAAGCTGCAGACATCGCGCGCCTCGGATCGACCAACCTGCCCGCCTTTATTTCAAAAAACTTGGCAGCGATTGGCGGATCGATCGACTAGCCAATATATGGATCGATGGATACGTACGTATTCGATCAGCGATCAGAACGTACAGCATGTCATGCATTCCCGCAGCAGTGTCGCAGCGTGTCCCGCGCGCCAGATCGAGGCCACAGCGCGCGTACGTGGTCGCCGCATCAGCGATCGATCGCGACTCGCGAGCAATCTGTCATGCGCGCACACGGCCGGCGCATGTGGATCAGTGGATGGCGCAGCGGATGATGCGAGCCTACACAACGAGAGCCCGGGCCTCTCCTGGATGCATGATACGTACGTACACGTACTAGTGCCTGTTGCTGTGGCTGCTGCGTGAATCGATCCATGCATTTTTATGTGTGGATCCCTATGGTGCAGGGCTACAGATCGTAGCGGCGAACAGATTCTCTGGCGCTGGGCTCTACTGGCAGTCTGGTTGGCATGCAGAGGGTGCAGGAACTGCAGATCAATCACGCTCTGGCCATCCTCGGAAACTGTCCGCTCCGCGACGACGACGAGTCGCACCAGATCCGTCTATTATTGCCTTGTGATTGACTAAATGACAAATCACAAGGAACACTAGCTAGCCACTCAGCCCCGTTTTATTAGGATCGTTTGTTTCACGGTCGAGTAGCATCATATATATCGTCTACATTTCGAAACGGAACATCCATCTATACATTATTCTTCCAAGTGAACAATCGATACATTACTCTTTCCTACTACCCATTCCTCAACAAATATAATTTCTTGAATTTGTCCACACATATTGTCAATCCAAACACCTCTTATAATTCCCTACATTTATTAATTTTCAATAATTGAATTATTCAGTTCAACTTTTGCTTTAGAGAAGTTATAGCCAATTTATAAAATTTACAGGCAATCGCAGCTTAATGGATAACAAGAAAACTAACACCAGCCTAACAATGGAGAACACCATCAATAAAAATCTTATTGCTAAATCTCCATCCATGGCTAACGAGCATACATAACATGTTTCTGAGTAGCACCCTGCAAGTTTTAGTCCTCATCATCCACAAACCAGCTGATAACTAAATCTCCCAAATCAGCACCCGATCGTTAAGTTGTGCCTCACACACATCACCGTCAATGACTTACATTTTGAGCCAAAGTAGAAGATATCATCAAAGGGTAGTTGAAGTGTAAATCAATCGCTCGTCAAGATGTTGCCACCACCGCGAACATTGAAACCAATCAATATATAGACATCCTGTGCCGACCTTCACATCGTCAGATCTTATATTGTACGTCACCAAGAGGACGTTATCACCGCCTCTGTGTAGAAGAAGTTGAAAGAGTAGGCACGCCATCATCGGCTGATATCAAGCTCAAAGTTGATCTCGATAGCGCCTGCACTAGAGGTGCTCCAGGAGTTGTTCTAGCCCACCTCCAAGGCGATAGCTTGCCCTGGCCGCCTTTATCTCATTCGCCAGTGAACAATAAGTCAGGAGATTGATCAGTGCGTCATGGTCTCATGGTGCAATGCTGCCAACGGGAAAAGTCACGCCACCTTCGCATGCTGTCGTGCTAGCCAAAGGCTGCTGGCGATGACAGTGAGTGACGATTTGAAATCAAGTGAACTCCTAGAGGTATAAAATTAAGTATTTTTTAACTTAATTTTAATTGTCATAGTACTTGGTATGGGGTACCCCGTATAGTTGTGTATACGGTAACCACGTATTCTGAATAATTAACTTCATGACTATGGAGAGAGTCCCATCAAGTTTTACATGATTAGAAAAGGCTAGTGAAGCTTTCTATGCTGGAAAATATAGCCCTGATAACATAGTCTTATTCCTTCCTTATCTTATCATATTTCCTATTCGGAATCCCTGAGTTCGAGTAGGTCATGACTCCCTCACAGGTGGTATAAATATATAAGCCCCTTGAGGGCATAGGACACGATTAGTCAAGTCTGACGACTGTCAATTAGCCAGAGCACTCAAAGGCCCGCAAAGCACCTCGTCGATAATCTCGCCTATTCGACTAGCCCCACATATATACAAATAGCCATACACCCCTCTATATATTAGTCGAGTATTAGACTAGCTTTTTGCTGCGGCTCATTGTACTCGGCGGCAAGTCTTATCTGTTGATAAAAAAAACAGGCCACCCGACTGGCAGGAAGTAGGGCTATTACCCCAACAGAGGCTATATTCTGTATAAAAATCTGTCTCCCTACGTGTTTGATTATCAAAAGTGAGATTGATCGACTGCTCTCATATCTTGTGATGTTATGGTGTTTCAATATAATATGCCCCCTCGACAACCTATAAATATTTCTGAGTGTCATATTAAAACCCTCGGTTCCTAATATGACCCTTCGGCAACTTATATCAATTTTCGAGTGTTATATTAAAACCCTCGGATACTAATATATCCTGTCAGTCACTTGTAACCATTTCCGAGTGCTACACCAAAACACTAAGTTACTCAAATATACCGTCGGCGACACCTTATGTAGCCAAGTGTTTTCTTTATAACCTTCGCCAAAATCTAAAACGGTCGGTCATCTAAATATTTCTGACCATTTGTAGGATTTTGTTGTTGGACGCTTGGAAAATCTTAGGATTCTAGTAGTGTCTTTTCTATTAGTTATTTTTTGTACATACATGGTTGTAATCTCTTCTATTATCTAATATATATAGTATCCCAATATTCTAACTCCATAAATTTTACTTTGGTGAATCCTACTGATGTGAAATTAATGGAAATGGATTCCTTGCAAAAAAGAAAAAGAAATAAAAAAACTAAACCCTTTCAGAAAAAAAATTAAACCAGAAGCACACAAACACCAAATATATATGATAACTTCTACAATTCATGCACAACTACTTAGGCCACGTTTAGTTCCCAAAAATTTTTAGGAGAAATGTCATATCAGACGTTTGACCAGATGTGGGAAGAGGTTTTTGGACACGAATGAAAAAACTAATTTCACGGCTAGCTTGAAAACCACGAGACGAATCTTTTAAGCCTAATTAATCCGTCATTAACACATGTGGGTTACTGTATCACTCATGGCTAATTATGGCATAATTAGTCTCAAAAAATTGTCAGTCGTTTACAGCCCAACTGTGCAATAAGTTTTATTTTTATCTATATTTAATGCTCTATGCATGAGTCTAAAGATTTGATGTGATATTTTTTGAAAAAATTTTGGGGAACTAAACGGGGCCTTAGTATACCTCATTGTATGCTAGACTTATATTTATACTAATATCCCACTAGCTAGGAAAAATAGAGTGATGAAAAAACAGTCTACAGGCGGATGAGATGGGCCTGCATGGGATGCTGCACAAAAGCTGCCAAATAAGGCCCCGGTGCTGCTACTACTACTACATTCCAGGCCCACATCCCCCTAGCCCAGAAGAAAATTCTGACACACACCAGCTATATAGTTTTGGCACATGCACGTATTCTTCTGAAGAACACAATAGTACTTGTTACAACTTCACAAAGCTAGCCAAGGAATATGTATGTACACATATATACAGATGAACGTATAAGAATACGCCCCACTATAGCGACTGTGCGGTGCGTATAGCGTACGTATGCTGGCCCGGACCGGGGTCCCCAGTATTGTGGGTAGCTACACGCACAGCTCAAAGCAGTTGTCCATCTCTTTGCACTGGCGCCTATGGCTGGCCCGTCCGTCCGTCCGGTTGGGACCATATACCCTCAACTCCAAGCTAACCACCTGGTCCCCCCCCCCCCGGTAAACCAACTAGAATCACACCAACAACCTCTCAAGATCTCCTGTGACAACCCCCTCTTGCCTTCCTAGCTCCCATCCCCACCCACTTCTTTCTCTACTACTTCCTCCGGACACCGTTAACTTTTTTACACATCTTTAACCGTTTGTCTTATTAAAAAAAATTACGAAATTATTAATTTTTTCCCTATTATTTAATTTTTTTACACATCTTTTATTCACGCGTATAGTTTTACATATTTTACAAAAGATTTTGAATAAGACGAACGATCAAACTTGTGTCAAAAAGTTAACGGCGATAAACATTAAGGGCGGAGGTAGTACTACTCTAACACTCCGTCCCTCGCGATCCTCTAATTGATCGATCGCCATGGACGCGCACTATGGTGACCGCTTCGTCGGTCTGACCAATTGTCATGGTCGTTAATTTCGTCTCGTGAAGACATCGTCAAGCAGTCAAGCGTCAAGCGAATTCGGAGAACATACGTACATGTGTCAAGTGTGTGTATATTTCATGTGGGGGAAGGGGTGGGTGTGAATGGCGGCAGAGCGGCCCACGTCGGTGGCGCGGGGGAGATGGATGGATGCGAGTGGCAGCGAAATGCTGTCGGCTTTAATAATTTATGACGACCAAGAGAGGGAAGGCGAGAGAGCGAGCGTTATGGGCCTAGCTAGCAAGCAGCTGCCCTGGCCGGGTGGCCTACCAAGTTGTTGCACCGGCGATTCCCGGCCCCGTATTTGTGGGCATCCTCCTCTCACTCTCATACTGCTACTACTGCACCACACATCCACATCGATCCCTTTCTCATCTTTAGTATTCCATCTCCCTTTGGATTAATTAATTTGCCTCTTCCACAGCAGGTTAGTGATCAGAGATGTGTACGTACGTACACACAGTCACTCACTCACAGACAAGGAGATGAATGATCATGGGATATATAGAGCTAGCTAGAGGTTAGATGCTATATCAACATTCATTTATTTAAGCAGGGAAATAAAAAAGAGAGGGGATTGATCAATGCATGAGAAGGGGAGGAATGAAGTGAAATGCCCTGATGGGGTTGGGGTTGGGATTGGGGGGCCATGCATGCATGCATGTAGAGATTCAGAGCGAGCCCCTAGTGTTTGTCTTAAAAGGGCCTAGCTACTGATGAGTACACTACTACTGAGTACTGACTCTGAGGAAGAAAGTGACTAACTGGAGAAAGATGTTGGGGGCATGCTCATGCATGCAGGTGCCCAATGACCAGTTGGAAATATATACTTATAATCACCACAGTGATTGGAGGGTATGAGAGGAGGATGCATGCTTTAGTGGGGGGTCCCTGCAGCAGCTGGGCCTTGGGTTGGTCAGATGTGGCAAATTGTTTGCATCAGTGGACCTTGACAGTATGTGCTGTAGCTTGGTGACCACAGTTGTGTGGTGGTGTCTCACTATACCCTACTCCCAGAATTGACAATTCAGAGCTCTATTTTACATGCTGCTGTTCTTCCCTCATTCCGTCCGTTTTTCCCTTTTTGATCTCGTTGTCATTATGAATTTATGATTGTGTGCTTGCAGTGCCCATGCAAAAGAAGTTGTTATTTTACTGAATTTTGTTCCTCTGGTTAATTTAGCGTTTTTTTTTGAACTGGTGAAGTTAGCACTAGCACGTCAAGAAATTATACTGAAACCAAATAACTGCCAAATTAATGTCAGTAACTGCCACCAGAGTTACTGTACAAACATATAATTGTAACTCTTCTGAATATATGTAATTCCGTTGCCGAATAGTCTCTTTGCATTAATTGATTACATTGAAAAATCTTCCCCCAAGCAGCCTGTTGCAGATTGTTCAGGTGCACCAAAATCTATACATCCAATGGAAGGGAGATAAAACAGTGACTTGGCATGAGCCTGTGGACAAGAACTTCACATGCACCTCCTGAATATCTCTCTCTTATACCTCTGGCAGCTATCAATTTAACTCGCCATTCCTGTCACAATCCTCTCCCATGTGCTCCCAAATCTTCAGAAGCACACCGCCTTCACACACACAGGCACACAAACATATCCAAACAAGGTCACCATCACACAATGCGTGAAACGAGCTCCAAACAATCATGTATTCATGTGTGACTATTCTCCAAACAGCCTATGAGCACTGGAGCAGGGGAGTGAAAGTGCTGCAAGTGCATGCCTGTTTGTTCATAGCTAGGTACGAGCACTGTTTGATTGGGTAGTGACAGGTTCACCAACACAGAAACGCATGCCCCTTTCTTTGCAAAGAAGGGCTTCCTCAGTTCACCAATCACAAGTTCAGAACTTGAGAGGAGAAGAAATTAACTAATTAATGCATGATTGAGAGCATTACCCCACATAGATCATATATGTAGCCAGCAATATGAAGTAATATTAAATATATGGACTATATGCAAAGAATATTTAGACAGAGAGAAAGAAAGACTTTACGTTAAAGTTAAACGTACTGTTGACTAACAGCTTATGGAACTTTAAATCACGCCTCACTTGATCATTATTTTCCTCTCCTTTTTCTCTTTGCTGGCTGCAGAGAGCTGGACATCCATGCATGCAAGAAGCAAAAGTTGCATACGTGAATGTGTGTATGGCTCACCATTCTGTTGTGTGTTGTGTGCCGCACTAGTGGAAAAAAAAGGCGCCTATGATCCAGTCCTGGTGTGCGATTAGATACGCTGATTAGGACATGCTGATCGACAAGGCAAAGGCTTAAAATAATATTGATTGTGTGTTCATGGTAGACTCGATGAAAGGTAGTGATGCTCACTAATTAACAAGTACCTGATCAATCTAGAAGGCTAGCTAGCTACACCCTCTGCAAAAAATTTTGGCATCATTTGTACGTGTCCATGCTCTTTGATTATAGTGTTAATTAGTGCAGTTTTTTTACTTCTTGAACATTGCAAATTGCCATTCCTTTTTCGCCCTCGGTTCCAACTTCCAACCATTGAAAAACACATTCTTGGGAGTGTTAGGTCATGTCAACGAGCATCTGTTTTTTTTTTGTTCTAGCTTGACCCCAGTGCTGACCACTTCTTGCTCCTTTAGTCAGGAGTAGATTCATTGGAAGAAATCTTCTCCTCAGAGGAAGAACATTGGCGAAAGCGCTTTAACTTGTCTACGATTGCAGTCACTCGTGTGACATGATTGGTGATGTTGAGAAAAATAATGGACAAAAGGTGATTCTTGCACGATCTATCTTTCACCTGTTACATCCGTTTCAAAATATAGAGTTATGCTCTCACTATTACATAATAGGTGATGGTTCATCCGTTTCACCTATCTAGCGACACCTATGTGAGGGCGGTATAGGTGGTGGTTTTAGAACCGCCACCTATACTAATTCCAGAAGACAAAAAAAAAGGCCGGCTCTAAATCGGCTTGAAGCGAGCCGATTTATCGAGCCAAAATTACCCCAAAAATATTCCTTAGATCCACAATTAAATTTCAACCATAACAACACAGAACCATAGCACATGAACACACAGAAACATAGCACAAATTTCTCCCAAAAAAATATTTTCATACAAAACAACACATGAACAGACAG